>CAVNZK010000002.1:10000000-11268328 GCA_963693345.1 Pieris melete
TTTATGAATTTTGTACTATGAGTAGAACACTTTATAATTGTATTAGGCTCAACTGCTAATACGCGCAAAAATCGTGCTAGAAAAAAATACAACAATAGCATAATTTCCTATATCTTATACTACTATGGATTTATATCGTTAGATAGGCCCTTACCGCAGTGAGACCGCGCCGTGTTGTCGCACAGTCTAAGTGAGTGAGCTCACTAACCTGGGATCAGTGCACCCCTAAACACAGTGTTAGCCGGACGTGTTGTAAAGGACGTTTGCGAGCAGTTTACTGTCACAAAATGCCATCGTGTGCCTTTCTAAAGTGCAACAACAATTCTAGAAACACAAATAAAGCCAGAGGTGTAACATTTCACTCGTAAGTATTGCGATTTGATTTAAAAACTTTTATTTTTCCTTCCGCACTATCTAAAATAACAAATTTAAATGGCGAGTGCACGAAAGAGAAAGTAGTGTTTGCAACTAATGTAGGAGAAAAAGAGACCAGTTTCGACCGTACCTTCTACACAAATTGCACTGTTTTAGGACGCCATGTTGATGCACGCATTCAAACGTTTTCGTTAACGCACACATTCAAAAACAATGCCACAGTTTTTGGTGTCGGGGCCTATCTAACGATATAAATCTATGTATACTACATATAAACATTCTACCAATGTGTTCTACTGATAGTTTGCGTTCTACTTAAACCTTGTCGATTCAAGGTTCTAAAATCTAAGAATTTTTACAATATAGACTTTTCCTTTATTGTATGCACACCTACAAAAGTTAAGTTAGTTTAAGATTACATTTTTATCACTCATTACATTGTATTGTTTTGTGAATGATTGTAACGTAATAAATAGTATATAGTTATATTAGTGGTTTTATTACATAACAGTGCTACCCTTGAGAGTTTGAAAAAATATTTTCTGTTTCTAAAATTTTTAAGGGTCATTTACCCTTAGAAATTTTAGACTTCTAACCTAAACATACAGTGCAACCTTAATATGACGACTTCCTCGATTTACAAATTTTTCGTAATGAATTGTCCATGAGTCAATGTAAAATTTTTACATTGTTTTTTGCTATGCAGAAACTGTTCGGTTTTCTAGAATCTTAAACTTTCTAGGTTTTTTTGTGAATTTTCTCTATATAAACCTCAGATAACAAAAAAAATAGGGGTTGATCATAGAGGGGTGAAAATTAAGGGTTGTATGTATTTTTGTATAATGTATCATAGCCGATTCTCAGACTTATATGCATAAAAAAAAACATAACAATCAGTCGAGCCATTTCGGAGGAGTATGGGAACGAACATTGTGTCACGAGAATTTTATATTAGTGCTATATAGTAGTTTTGTGTTCTACTGATCGTTTCAGCTATATAATATTTTACAATATTTTATGACACACTCGAGACCTTTTTGTAGATTTTTGGTCTCAGACAAGCCGGTTGTCTTGCGTTGTTTTCCTTAACCGTATACACAGTAAAAAAACGTTTGTTGAACTAACTGTTTGGATGTTTGACCATACTCAAAGTTTTTTTTGTATAACAAGGTTGGTTAATAATAGTTTTTCTTTGAGTTATTATTGTGGCCGATGTCAGTACATAGAGTGGGACCCTGTTGACACCACATGCTCCTCATTATGCACTTTAGTTGCCTGTGTTCTATTCTTAACTCTGAAATGTGTTATGTTGTCTCTGTTAACTATTACATATAGCACCTATGCTATATATCATTAATTCAGGGAAAGCTTTTAAAAACTTATTTATTTTATGTTACATGGCCACTCGTCACAACTACTAAAGGTTCCAAGAAATTACTCTGCACATGCGCGCACATACCTTCTTACAATTTTGTTAGTGAAATTGTTGCACAGGAGGTGTGAATGTGATGTTTTATATTTGGGAATATATATTTTTTATGTAATAATTAATTAAATTGATTTATAAATATTTAATAATATATTAATAAACTTTATACTTAAACATAACCTTAAATAACAATAATAATGTCTATAAATAGTTCCTGTATAATTTACGGCTACACTAGTCCTTCTAAGTCGGGTCGCGGAGGAGCCACAAGAAGAAGTTTGAACTGCTGCGGAGGAACGGGGCGGGGCACAGCGAGAGGAGGGAGGGTGAGCAAGGCCGAGGGAAGGCGCCGCCCGCACTCGCACACAGGGGACACTTCGCAGTCAGCGTGGAAGGCCCGCGAGCAATGCGCCGTCCGGACGCCCACGCGTGCCTCCAGAGGATCGCCGCACCGCACGCAGCGGCCCTGAACTCTCAGACCTCGCCTCGCGACACTCAGAGCCCTCGCGAGCGCCTCGTGCGCCTCACGGCCCGCTATCCTCCTCGCGGACTGCCACATTGCCCGGCCGCTCGCTCCGTCCGCCAGGATGCTCCTCACCTGTGCGGAATTACACGATTTAACGAGCAACTCCTCGAGCGGAATGTACGCGACCGCCTCGAACAACGTGGCCGGAGGCAGAGCGTCTACGCTGCGCACGAGGCGGGTCCACATTTCAGCGGCGACGCTACGCGGAACCGTGGGGGCGATCCTCACGCACAACTCGCTCGCCTCGACGGCCAGCGCGGGCCTGTTCTCCTCAGAGGCGTTTCGGATCAGGCGGAGCGAGGCGTCGAGCGCCCCGGCGTGGTCCCCTGCCGCCTCGAGGCACACGGGCTCCGCTTGTTTCGGCCCCAACTCTTTGACTAGAGAGAGCGCGTCCTCGGGCCGCACGATCCCGGCGTGAGCGCTCAGAAAGTGTTTGACTTCGGCGGGTCGGGTGACGCAGAGGCAGCGCAAGTAGAGGGCGGCGACCTCGCCCGTCAGGCGTTCCATGTCGAGTAGGCACTTACCGAACTCGAGAGTGCGCTCTGGGGTCAATTGTTTCACGACGGGGGCGAGAGATTCCACGGCCTCGTCGGTGAGCAGGCTCGCGGCGGCGTTGGGCCGCAGTTTGATCAACGCGGGAAGATACTCGTGCAGTTGGGTCTTTGCCGCCGAATCGACCTCTATTCGCGATTGAATGTACTCAAATAGTTCGTCGACGTCCCGTTCGGAAGGATTTTCGATGTCAAAGAATTCTTTGATAGCGAGCTCGTGTTTATTAAGTAGGGTGTCTATCCTCCAGAGAAGCCGCGGTCTGGGCAAAGCGTCCCGGTAGTGCTGTAGTAGACGTTCACGGTGTCCCCTGAGTCGTAGTAGGACGTCGAGCCAAGCGCGCTCGGCTTTTTCTCCCGGTATGCTGCAAGCCAGATCTTTTACTTTCTCGATCAGGTCCTGGTCCAGTGGAAGAGACCCGTTGCTCAATTGTCCCGTTATAAATTGCAAAATTTCTAATTTTCTATCAGGCTCCTGAAATTACAATTACCTTGCATAATTGCTATGTTTAAAAATCAGGACGAATAGTAAGAACATTATACTAATATATTTTATTTATTTCTTCAATGCAATGTAAATACAATATAATATATTTTTTTCGGCGTTTAATTTACTAACCTGTATGTGCACTGAATAGGAAATCAAGGCACGTGCGACTCTAAGGCGGTTTTGTTTCCCTAAAGGGCCAGCGAAGGGCGGGTCTCGGGAGCACTGCTCTACCAACCGCACTGCCGCGCTCGTTTCATGTTCTACTAGGGCACGGAGCGGACATCTCATTTCACCCTGTTGGGAACATGTTCTCTATAAGTCCTAAATTGCCGGTTTGGTTTTGGTTAAAACAAGAAACAGTATTTTAAGAAATATATTTTATTTATTTTAAATTATCACGCCTTTTTCCCAAAGGCGAAGGCAGACACCATGGATCTCCACTTCCTACGGTCCTGACATACTTCTCTCGCTTCATCCTTTTTCATGACATTCACCATGCATGCAGCATGCTCCTGGATTTGATCCAGGAATGTACGACAAAGCCTACCCAACATCTCACCATCCTCGGTCGCTTTGTATAACCCACTTGTTAACCTCTCAAACTCAAAATAAGTTTATTCATATAGGTAACCACGTATACTTAATATGAACATCAACAGAAATGACGTTAAATGTACATTATTTGGTAAGAGGAACTGGCAAGAAACGGGCTTCTTGCCCGCTCTACGCCCTTGACTTTCGAACTGGTAGTAAATGTAAATTTACAATTAATTTAACTTCTTTCTGACGATTCATAAGTGTACTTGTTTACCTATATGAATAAAGATATTTTGAGTATGAAGAACTGAATGAACTCTTCTCATTCATCCGCGCTACATGGTCAAACCACCTCAGAATTACGTCCTCTTTTAACCCATACTGCTCACGTATATCACTATTATCCTATCACGCAATGTTACACCACACATACATAAATCTTAACGTCATTCCATTGCATTTATTTGACTTCAATTTTTTCTATGCCTCATCCAACATTCACTCCCGTCGTCATACTTTCCATTCGAAGTAAACATTCAGCCTAGGTACACGAACTTAATCTCTTCTTCATCTAACAAAATATCGCATACAGTCCTTTTGACACCTCTTTCAAATACCATAGCTTTTGTTTTTCTTATGTTCACTTTCATCCTCTTAACACTTAAAGCGTTTTTCATAACTATTACCAGCTTTTGTGATTAGTTTAATTCAAAAAGTTGCGTTAATTATTAGCATTACAATTATTTACAAGTACCGCTCGTTAAAACGTTCATGTCTAATATTTGTATAAAAAATCTTACAGCACAAACATATGTGTCAGTACAATACTGACGTTAAAGTAAACAAAAAAAGGTTTAAAAATCGATATCAATCAATTTTTACGCGTTGTACACCCTATCTTTGGTAGACAGTAACAACGTAAAATTAATTATAATAATGTGGAGGCAACATAAACGAGACATAGTTTATCTGTCTATTAAGACATTCATGGATCACGTTGTACGCTTACCTCCTCATGAAGCAGCGTATGTAGGGCGTCGTGTCTCGCCGATGGCTTTGCGTGTGGCGGAAGTGGTCTACAAGCGGGCGAACGAGCGGCCAACGCGTCAGCCGCCGCAAGAACTAGCGCCCCACCCGCGCATTGACAATTGCTACGCAATCTACACTCAGGGTCTACGTATTGGACTAGTTCGCGCATAGCACCGCTACATCCATCTGTTCTGACAAACAATATACAGTAAAAAAACATAATTAACGCTTTCTTCTTTTGTTGAACATTAACCTCAACAATCTCATTCAGAAACTTCATTCGGCTATTAAATATTCAACTTAAAATCTGTATAACAAAATTAATCACAATTATTCTGTTGCTTAAGTATTAAAATATTATTAAAAAGGCTATGGAGGGAAAATAATAAATTTTATTTTTTAACAAAGTCTAGCACTATACTAATACACGTAGATGTAATCTTAATATATATAAATTACGTGCCACGTTGTTTGTCCGCGATGGACTCCTAAACTACCGAACCGATATCAATAAAATTTGCCAAAAATCCAACTTAAAAGATACATCTCAATTTATACCTGCAATATTATTTTATTTCAAATTATTTGTTTTTTATTTGACAGTCACAATTCTAACAGATGGCGCTGTATTCAAAGTACCAACGTTTCACATAAGCTACAATTTAATGGCATAACCACCAAAAAAGCATAGTGGTCCCCATGACTGGTGTCCTCCTACCGTTTCTCTTGAATAGTTTGCTACTATGTAATATAACAAAAACCTAGTCTGCTAGTGTACGTATATGGAATTAGTCTGTGTTTCAGAAAGTAAAAAAATCTAAATTGAGCCCGAGAGCCATAATTATTGACAACAAAAATCTATCCCACAATAATAAAATGGTTTTTTATATAAGTACGTAACGTACCTAGAGCAGCAGCAATAGCCGCAACGCCCCGCCATAGTTTCCTTTCCCGCGTAAACAAACTGGCGCGGTGCGGGTCTATGGCTGTAAGAGGTAAAGATGCGACTACACGTTCAACTAGATCTGGCTCGAAATCGGCCAACCTCTCCATTAATGCCTGAAAAAATAAATGTCTCATTTAATTATATAATATAACCGCTTGTACTGTGCGGGGGTGTACATATAAGAAAAACCGAATTCCACAAACTGAAAAGTTGATTAATTAAGGTTTAGGCAAACTAGAAACTTATGCCACAGACTTGTATAAAATAATATATCAAAATTCTTCAGCCAATTTATAATACCAACTTTCACTAGATTTCTTTTTAAACAAGTGAACCATATTTCAAAACTGTTGACAATTACCTGAGTAAAATCTGGAGTTGGCGGGTTGTTAGCCATGTCACCACGGACGGCAGCATCTCCAAGTGCCTCTACAAACGCATTTTCTTGCGAACAATTTTCCCATAGACACGACCATAATTCGTCACTGTAATAAAGATATTTTGTAAAATAGTATATTTACCGAGAATGGCATTCATCATACAAACACCAATAGGAGTGGAACTTCAGTTAAACATTTTAAAAATGTTGACAATTGAGAAATATAATGAGTCGGTTAAAGTGAAAGTATTAGAGAATTATTGGGCTTACTAGAAAGCAAACCACATTAAAACTTACGTCAGTCCAAATTTAAAGCACAATTTAACAACTTGCACTGCAACGTTTTTATTGTTAAGTATATGCGGTCGCTCGGAAATATTTATAACGAATTCACTTGCAAGCTTGCTGCTTTTTGGTCCTTGAGTGGAGCAAAGCAATTTTAGTGCTTGTAAATGATGTCCTGAAGCCATGAACGCCTGAGCCCTAGATAGAATATCGCGGGGTCCTATTCTGACAATGCCACGACGTCCCAGGATAGACAATGTCCCTTCAGAAACGCAAGCGCCGGCTAAAGCACTATCGCCGGCTTTACACATGGCCTGCGATACTCGACCGTCTGTCCAATGTCCCTAAAATAATTTACCTTTAAGGCTTAAATAAAAAATTATTTTATTTCCAAAACCATAATATTGTACAAATCAATATTTTAATTACCTTAAAAAATGCAGAAGCATATACAGGTTCAATATGAGACAAATCCAATGGCTTGTCGTAGTCATCACCCCAAAGGCGGAGTTTCTCCTCAGAATCAAATATTGTCAAACTGCCACCAAGCCACCCAAGCCACAAAGGTGAAGTTTTTAATTCTACTCTTTTTACAGGCTTAAGTCCTAACTTACTTCCTGGTCCAGTTATAGTTACAGTAAGCCATTGCAGCACTAAGCCTCTGGCACATACTAGTAAGCGGTTGTTGGGATCAAACCATTCAATCACAGGCATCAAGTTTGAGTGTGTGGCTATACGTACTCCAGCAGCCTGTCCTCCAGCCACAACTATAACACGTGTGAGAGTAACCAAAGCTAATATTCTGGCATCTCTTGCAGCCATAGCCAAAACTTCCCCTCTTGCACCAGAGAACAGGCAGGATACTTTTGCAGATCGAACTCCTAATGGCCTTGAAAATCTTATAAGCCACACTGAACCACCTGTGTCCAGTGCTAATCCAGCTGTACCTGCCCATGTTACTCTCAAAATACCCCAAGTTTCTCCCCCTAGTGTAATTTTACGTAATACAACACCTTGTATACTTTCATACTGGAAAACATGCCCTCTTGCAAAACCCACTAAAAGACGGGTACTGTCATAATTATATGCCAGGCAAGTGACGGCACCACAATCTCCATTGCCATTACATACCCACCTTAATGTCTGATCATGAAATGATAATAAATGCCCATGAGCAGTGCCAACAGTTAGTCTACCATTGCTCCCTACACTTAAAGCAGTAGCTGGTCCAGCAGAAGATCTTTCCTGAAAAAAAACCCCAATAAATTCATCTAATAAAAATGTGAGCTATTAGGCAACTAATAACTTGTGATACCAATTGTAGTTTGGCCTGTTTGGAATATAATACCTAAAGGTAATTTATATCTTACAACTATCATGTAATAAGCTCACTGACTTATTTCAATCAATCTAGTTTCTTTTTAAACAAGTCTTGACTATAACACAATTTTATTAACAAGACAATTTTTTTATATGATTCACTATTTAAACATTTTAGAAAAAAAAAAATATTTTTTAACCTCTGCTTGTGTAAGTTGTTGTGAGACTGCTTGCAAGAAATCAACTTGTAAAGCAGAACATGTTGCAGGTTCCTTAGCTTCTTTCTCAGTCACTTCTTCAGCCAATTCTACTTCAGTCTGTTCATTAACATCAGATGATAAGATTTCTTCTAAAGTTGGCGCTTCACTAGCCGGTAGTGCATACTCCTCCTCATCTAACTTTAAAAAAAGCATAATATTATTATGGTTTTCATTAATTGAACACAATAGTTGTTTTGTATTTGTTAATGGAAAAACTGGTTACAGTAGTAGTTATTGCATAGTTAGTTACTTACTTCTTCAAAGTCATCATAGCGAAAGCTTCCCACTGATTCAATATCAGAATCTAGCAAAGATGGTATGGATGGTGTTTTTAAAGTATCCATTATTATCAATTTGACTACCCTGTTTCTAATATTAAATCGACAGCGCCTTTAAGAGATAATTTTTACACTGCATATTTAAGTCTTACATATGGGGTATATTAAATATAATATATTTAATAATATTAAATGCATAAATATTCAGAAATCAGAATTTAATACCATACGACGCCTACCCAAGCCTTAAAGGAGTTATAGGTAAATTTGATCAGTTATCTCTTATAGTTTATACTACACCTACTTTAAAAGTTATGTCTTGTTTATTATCGATTATACTAATACTTTGTGGTTTGTCACTTGAGAGTGACAGCGAATATTTATGGTTCACTATTTTCATAAATTTTTCCGTAAGGTCGTATTGGGTTTTTTAAATAACGTCATTAATCATTATAGTTCGACAGAAGATATCTTAAATTTCATATGAAATAATTAAAGGATATAACTTTTGTGTGTTTGGATTTCTATATTGAAATTTGTTGATTTACACTGTTATAGGCAACGGTTATTTTATCTATTCCTTAAAAAAAAATTAACTGCAATATTTATTATTATTACATACATTTTTTTGATGAATTCAATAACAAATATAAATTTTCGTTAAGGGGCTGAAATGAAAGAAATAATTTTTTAGTCCAGACTGGCTTCTCTATTGTCTATTATTTTAACACACTTTTGCTTTACTAGTCTGTGGTATACATAACGATAAAGTTTCTGAATTTGGCCTAAAGGTCTAGATACCAGGCCATAAACTCAAAAAAAAAAAGTTTCTGAAAAGACATTTTATTAATGTCTGGTAAGTGGTAGTTACTAGTTGGTACTACCGTAGTAATTGCGAGTATTAAAACAGCTTTGTACTTTGTTCAAGGTGATAGTGATTTTGTACATTTTTTGTTTGCTCATCGAATACGGGTGAGGTTAACTGTTATGCATAATTCTCTTGTAAGTTAATAAGTAAATTAAGCTGTAACAGCTATACCAAGTTAGTTGACCCCGATCGCCGTTGTGATTTCGTCTGTTGAACGCCATTTTGAAGTTTGAACCATTTCCATAAAGGTATTTTTCATCATAGGTTTATGTTGTAAGTTTTAATGGTATAACACCATGTCCGAAAACAGTAAACAAGAACCACCTTTGCAAACCATGAGTGGTATGCCACCGAATCACAACCCTTGGATGTATGGTCTATATAATCAATACAACGGGTTTCAAGGAGGGGTGTTTCCCAATTTTTATAATCAACAACAACAGTATTATAATCAAATGGCCAACGGCAACTTTCACGATGCACACCAATTTCCGTCGAACAAAAATTCAAATACAGAATTTGGTCAACCACAATTCTCAGTGCCTCCGCCCCCGTTGTTAGGAATGTCTCCACTTGATACCAACCGACCATTCTTCAATCAATCGCCAATCAGGTTTAATCTTAATACTAATCGTAAATCTGCACCTATTCCTCCTAATGAAAACCCTCTTTTAAATAATAATAATAATAACAACAACAACAGTAGCAACAAAAAGAAGCGTAAAAAAGGAGGTAACCATAATAAGATTGGGTCACAATTGCCGCCTCTACCTGACCATCCGCCACCATTGCCTCCATGTCCACCACCAGAGGAACTTCCTAAACCTCCCCCACCTCCACCTCCTTTAGATGTTCCTCTGCCTCCACCTTTAGCAACAGAGGACATTCCAGAGCCTTTTGAAGAACCTAAGGATTCTACTGATAATGAGGAACCAACAACTTTCAATAGTGAGTCATCAAGTTTCTTACAAAATTCATCAATCCAAACATCAGCAGGATCATGGCCTGAAAGTTTGGAGCGTTATATTAAAAGGTGTTATGAAAAATGCAAAACATGTTTTGATCGTGATCAGATTGATATTTGCTTAAAAGGACGAATAACAGCTGCAGCAAATAAGGATGAAATATGGACTAGAAATTGGGATGATGAACCTATCCCTAGTGTGTACAGCGAAAGAAATAATTTACAAGTTAAACCTGTTCAAGGGACATTAAATCTTTATCAAAAAAATTCTCAAGTAAATAAACTTAAGCAAATATTAGCAGCAAAAGCATATTTTACTAAAACTCCTCAAAGAAGGCGGCGTCAACACTCAAACAGCAATTCAAGAAGTCCTTCAAAAAAAAGGCACAGGTAAAAATTATATAGTTTTTTTATTTCATCACAAATAACATCTACATTGTAAAAAATTATAAATTAAAAAGCAATTCCAGTTAATTATTCTATATTCATTTCAGTATGTTATCATATTTTAGATATGTCAGAATTTTGATGTTAATTGGAATGGGTATATTTATAGTTACAGGCTAGGTTTTTTAGAAACCGTTTGTTTCTGCTTAAATACAATATGTATAAAACAATATACTAAAAAAATTATAACAACTTAGTACCAATATTTTTTTACATGGAAAAACATTATTAAAAGCCAATATTTTATAAAACCTAATTATATTAGAAAATGTCTTTTTACTGTAACTTATAAATTACCTTTATTTTCAGTACCTCATCTGCTTCTGGTGATGAAGTTGAGGAAAAAAAAACCTTTAAAAATAAGAGTAAACTAAAAGTTAAAGACCGTTTGTCATTGGATTCTAAGAAGAATGATAAGTATCAAAAGAAGGCTAAGAAGGTAGCTTATCAATTTCATATTGATGAATCTCAAGGTAGTGCAGAAAAACTTCAAAAAAGAGCAGAGAGATTTGCAAATAGTAATATTCCCTCTATTGCCAGTTCAATACAAGTTAATTCAAATAGAGAACTAAATCCTAGGAAATCTATAGTAGTAGATACTGAGGGTGATTATGAGCTTAATAATATACACATAGTAGGTACCTGTACAGAAATTGAAAAGTCGTTTTTAAGGCTAACTAGAGCACCAGAAGCATGTGAGGTTCGGCCTATTAATATTCTGAAGTTTTCTCTTCGAAATGTAAAAGACAGATGGATTGAGAAACAGGACTATAGATATGCTTGTGACCAATTGAAATCCATACGTCAAGATTTAACGGTGAGTTTAAATAATAAGCACTCAAAAACATTCATGGGGCTGAAGTTATTTCACTAATAAATTTCTGTAATGGAAACTAAGTGTGGTTACATGGTTAATGTATTAATACAGAGTTAAATGTTATTTAAAAATAAGTTAGTAATATAATATACCTGAAAGTTTAAAGAATCTAACATTTTAGGTACAAGGTGTAAGAGACAGTTTTACTGTAGAAGTTTATGAAACACATGCAAGAATAGCATTAGAAAAAGGAGATCATGAAGAATTCAATCAATGCCAAACACAATTGAAAATGTTATATTCTGAATTGCCTAATAGTAGAGCAAATGCAGCTGAATTTACTGCATATAGAATTCTGTATTACCTTTTTACTAAAAATACTTTAGGTAAGTAAAATTTACCAATAAAATTTAAATGATTTCTTAATAGAATAACACTTAATGTTCAATGTCTTTTATTATAGATTTAACCACTATATTTAAGTTTTTATCAAAGGAGGATAGAGAAAACGAGTGTATAAAGCATGCCCTAAAAACTCGATGTGCATGGGCTACTGGCAACCTTCACAAATTTTTCTTGCTATACAAAACAGCTCCACTCATGGCTGGCTATCTTATGGACTGGTTTGTGGACAGGGAACGGAAGCAATACCTGAAATACATCATTAAGTCGTATGTTACTTTCCTTTTGTTTTTTAATTGTTTTTTGTTAAGAATGCTAATAATTTCAAGGATAGTTAAAGGTATATATTTGTTGAGATGTACAGGTAAGTTTTATTTGAAACTGAATAGTAATAATATAAAAACAGTCCCATTTTTATATTGTTCTGTTGCACCTTATTGTCTCTTAATCTTTATTTAATTTACGATATACGAAATACAATCAATTCCCTATTATAGTTGAAACAAACTATAATTAATATTATACTACTTTGTTGCACATATACAATAACATATAATCATGTGTGATTATTCCATAAATTTGTGTTTTACAAATAGACAATATGAGTAAAAAGATAACATGTCTTTTATAAGAATATTTATAATTTTTTGTTTTTCAATAGCTTATACCTGCCTGTTGGTCGGGGAGTGTTTTAATAATATATTCTTATGTGTACAGCTACAGACAAAGTGTTCCTGTGGACTTCATCACTCGGGAGCTGGCGTTTGATTCACCTTCTAAGGCTTCTGAATTCCTAAATCAGTTTCCACTATCTTACACTGGTTGTGACCAGACTCAAATAGATTGCAAAGCCAGCCTTCCAGCTGTTGCAAATATATAACATTTTCTGTTAGACAGCCGTCCCGTAATAGTTTCGTATTGCTGCGTGATTATGTAAAGCTTACATAGTCACAGGTTCAAGTTTTGCGATGAATCCAGACTACATCATTATGCACATTGGTTTTGCTAGGCTGCGGCGGCGAAAGCATCACATAATAATCTTAAGTTGTTCAGCAGAAGATTGAAAAGCTGGTGCAAGGTGTCAAGAACTTTATGTTATTGAAGATTTGCTATGCATGCTGTGAAGAAATTCCATATTGGGAGGTTTCCGTATCAAGACATTTTAAAGTGCTTAGTAAAGTTATACAGTTTTAAGTAAAATTAATGGACTCTGATTTAAATATGTACATATTAATGTTTTTTATTGCTTTTTAATAGTTCATTATTAATTATTATTGATTGTAAGATTTGATTTATGAAAATAAATTGTTAAATTTTAATTGTTTTTTTGTAAGTAGTTATGAAACTTCATAGAGAAAAGTAGTTTGTATAATTTTTTATTAACAAGAATGTCTGGGATGTAAATTTTAAAGGTAGGTAATTCGTATTTGAAAACAGTATGGTGAAATGATTAATCATTTGAAAGAATTTCATGGGCATTTTTGATACTTAACATTATAAGTATAAAAAAGCAGAAAGATCTTAATAGAAATAGAATTTTAAATACCAATCTGCTAGCTTTTAAGACATTTTGTGTAAATATAATACAAAACATAAAATTAATTGATTATATTTAATAAATTGGAATGTTGAGATTCAATATACATATAATACACTTTTACATCAATTGGGGGCTAAAAAACATTAAAGTTAACAGAAAATATTAAAAATGTGGTAAACAGACTTTTCCAGCAAATAGTTCAGATATCACAGTAATCCACAGAGACAATACAAATAGAATATATGATATTCCCACTTGATGGCTGTTAGGGAGTTGGTATGGTTGGCCGCCAATCTCATCTACATGAAAGCCCATAGGGAAAATAACAGCAGCAAGGCAGAATACCACCACTAAAAAAGGGATCAAATATTAATTCAATGAGCTTAAATAAATAAAAAATGGATAAAACACATACTTAACACAGAAACAAAGCTGTATATTTTTTCATATTTTTGTATAAGGTAAAGTTGTGAAACTTCTTAAATATAGCCCATGCAGGCTTAAGTCTGCATCTTATTTACTTATGAACATAAAAACCAGCCAACTTTGTATTCCAAGCCATAATTTTTTTTTCATAAATTCACCCTTACAGTATATTGAATAAACCCAGAAACAAAGATCCTTACTTAGGTTGTTTACAGATAAATTTCAGAAGTAAGGAAATTATACATACTTGCAGCGAACCCTACCCAGCGAGCATAAGGAATTACATTCCTATCAAAGTGACTTGATGCTAAAAGAATCACAGTAGTTGTAATACATATACATCCAATAAATATGCATATTAAAGCCAACAACCATTCGGGCTGAAGATCTGGAGTAAAGCAAACTTGGGGACGATTGTACAGCGTTATACATGACCACATTAAGCCCAACCTTGTATCACCTGCAAGGTAAACATGGCAAAAAACCAAATATATTTTCCACACTCGATTAGGTCAAAGTTATATAAACCTTTCACAACATTTACCTCCAACATCAGTAATTATCCAATCTGGCATTGCTAAACTAACAATGGCAAACACATCTGCAGCCATGAAGAGTGTCCCTGAGATTACTGTTAATTTATCCATCTCGGTTATTTTTAATACAAAATGTGTTGCATAATAATTAGAAGATTGGAATGAAGGGGAATGTATTGAAAATTTAAATTTGAAACTTGGAATTAGAAAAAGTTATTCTGCAATCTGCAGTTTGCACTAATGTTTATACATATTATATTAGTAAATATTTTCTAGATGGATATCAGGATATAGCACAGAGTAAAGACAAATCATTTTGCCACCAGGGTTGCCAGTCATGTAGCATCAAGATGTTTATTTTTTAATTCCATTCAAGGTACTTCGCCAGTGTGGTGTAGATGGAGAAGGCACGAAGGAGATTGATTGGTGAAAATAATAATTAATTTAATTTTAAATTTGCTAATTCAAAATTAAAAAAACTTAGTTAAAATTCGATTATTAGTTTTAAGACAGCACAGACAATACAATTATGAGTAAGGATTGGGTTTTGAATTTCGTCGCACGAATTTGATGATACTGATTATGCAGGAGTCTTGGGGGACCTTTATTGGAACACCTCCAAGTACATTTTTGCTGCCGGAAACGCGCCTAAGTATTTAAAAAAAAATTAAAGTTTTGTGTAATGTATTGAATTTTGTAAACAATCCGCCATTTTCTACTTTATAAGAGATGTGTGTGAGATATACTTATTTTATAAGAGATGTGACATTCTCGGTAAATTAATCGATTGTTTTTAGCATGAAAAATCTATGAATAAAAATAATAGATTTTTGTATTCGATTTTAATATTAAAAATAATTGAAAATCAAACATAGTTGATCAGTTTCAGTTGAACTGTTATTTAAAAAAAATAATAATATACTAACCTAACCTAACCGAATAATAATAAATTTCGACAGCTCCGGCGCTAAGGGAAATGCAACCCCTACACCCTTGCGTACCAAAGCACAGGCATTTTATTCAAGCCTATTTTACACATAGTATTAGTTAATTTTAAATATTAAATATGAAAAATTATTAGTTGTTCTTTCATTAACTGTATAAAATAACAAGCCAGATGGCTGTCAATAAAGCATGGCAATAGCACATCTTCGCTTCCAGACATCGAGCAACGACGAGCGCTAGTTTTAATTGATTTACCAATCAATTGGTGGTTGGGATTTTCAAACTCCTCAAATGTCACCATTTGAGTTTGAAAAAAAAAAATCATCCATTCCTTGGTCTGCTCGTGAAGTGACGTTATGCCAAAGGTACGACGGTAAATAATCGCTCCGATTTTGTATTGTTTCGATTCCTTTCGTGAAAATCCACAAAGGATTTTAAACCAGAAGATTAATCTACTGTGCTCTAGTCCATTAGTCGGGCTTCCACTTTAGAGCTCTTAGAAAATAACACGAAAAAAAAAAATTGCAATGTTATAAAATACCTATATGTAATTTCTCTAAAACCAAAAATGCTACACAATGTTGCCTTTAAATAACAAAAGAAAATATCTCGTGGAATCTTCTATTAATACTCACCTAGCACACTGATAAGATTGTCCCATCGTTTCTTATTTGTAGAGACAAATGTAAATAGCAATTTTACGGTTCAGTGTTAAAAACATACTTAAAAATATATAAAAAATAATAATGCTTAACCTTTTTAAGCAGGACCTTAATTTCCGAGATTGGAAACAGACCAATATAGCCCTGCCACTTTTTGTAATGCGTAATAAATAAGACGAGTGTCTGTATAGGTTTGGTATCCATCCGTTCAATTTTTATGTGTATTCAAATAAATGATAGATGGGTTCCTTTATACGATAGTGTCACAAATAAGAAGCAAACGGTGACAATGTATCAAATTAGAGTTTATTTCAAAAAATGTATGTGACTGAGAATGTTTTTCAAGTCTAATCAAGTCAAAATTCCGATGTTACTGTCTACTGAATTCACTGTTACTATGTCTATCTAATATAAGTTAGTATTTTCCTTATAATGAGGGCAAAAAATAAAAAATTAAATGTTCGATACATTTATTATGCTGCATATTCATTATAAGATTATTATATATTTTCATGTCCTTTTCAGAGTCCATAAGCGAAGCGTAGGTCGTCGTTACTTTTTTCGTCGTTTATTTTTTTTTTACTTTTTTCACTCTTTTGAGTTGTATGCTTAAAACTATGCTATTCGATAAACATGTCCTGTTTGTTTAATAATTTTAATATTTATGGCGTATTTAGATCACGCGGGGGCCGCACTGTTGGTTGTAGTATTGGACGTCGTTGAAGTATTGTCGTCAGGTTCGTTGATTTGCAACCATGGCATTCTTCTCTGAAGTTCTTGTCTGGAAGAGGACATTAGACATTTTACAAATATATGAATATATTTGTTTATACCCAATTGAACATTGCATGAAGACATATTTTTCTATCTTGATTACGACATCCTAACTAAATAAATACTGTTATATTCAAATGGGTCATTATTTACATACACCGGGGCAACACTGTGCAATATTGCGGCATGCCATATGGCCGCATGCTGCAAAGTTAAAAATGTCGCACATAGTGATAGAACCGTGCGGCATGACAACACCTTGCGTCATGTGGTAGACTGTCGCATCTTGTATCCGAGCACAATGGATTCCATGAAACATTTATCGTGCGTCAAAACAGTTTGTAGGTTAAGTTTTTGTTTTGGAAACTGAGAATTGTCGCTTATGGAGTGGTGTGACGAAAAATATTAAAAGTTAAAAAAAAAAAAACGACCTCAAAGTCCTCAGTTGACATTCTTGTAAAGTTTTTAAACTAGACTAGGAAAATAAAATAAGCATGCTCATACATTCATACTAGATATATAAAAAGGTACCTGTATTTTGGATGACTTATAGCGTAGACCCACGGATCAATGCAAGCGACTGCCTTACACGTTATCGCAGGAATCATTGTCACCTGTGGAAACAATTGCTTTCATTAATATATGTTTATGGGAACAAATTTAAACTGAAACAAAATCAGTTATGTATTAAACATTTGGACTTTGACAAAAGTATCTACCATTAATTGCGGCTTAGTTGTAAGAACTCATGAAGAATGTAATATCGGCAAAAAAATGCTTATTTCGGTATGATAGGGTTTTGAAATCTCACCTTATTAATGTAACCAATACCTATTGTATACCCTTTTTGTGTTATATGAAATCTTACCCCGGGAGTCAAAAGATTTTGGTCGCCAAACGCCCCTATTAGTGACATGACACCATATGGTGTCCATGATGTCACGAATAAGAAGCAAACTGTAAGAGCTGCTTTTGCGATTCTAATTTCTGCAGACTCGGCCGCTGCATTCTGGTTCGATCGCAGTGACTCCACATTCATTTTCTTTGCTTGTTCCCTGTTATTATTCAATTGTTTTAATGAACGATCTTTATACACACTAAGTACAATAAACGGTCTTACACGTCTAATCTCTCTGTTGTAGAGTTATGATCCCGTGATAATAATACGCCCAGTGATAGCCCAGATAAAATTATAAGAAATATCCACAAAAATGCTTTCCAGTATCTAGGAAGAATATTAGATTGGTGGGGCGGGGTAGAAATGACATAGCACTCGCCTTTTTTACAAGATTGTGGCAGATGATGACTTAAATATCTAACCAAATGGGCTTAAGATTGTCTAATTCAATGTATAATTATTATTATAAAGACCTATTCAACTGTACCTCCAGAATGTCTATGTTACAAATAAATTATTTCCAAATAATAGTTACCGCAGAGCTGCTTCGTGTGCAAACACTTGTTTCACGATGCCGCTGTAGAAGTAGATGATACATGACATTGGGAATACGTAGCTGCATACAAATATGCAGCCCACGAATAATTTATTGTCGAATGTTGTTGTCAAATAGTCGAATGTGCAGGAGGTAAGGAAGCCCTCTGGAAGTGTTACAGTATTCATTTCTTTTGAGGTTCGGACATAAACTTTCTATTTGTATTTAGAAAAAATATTGCCTTATAATTTTTTAAACAATTTAAAACTGATTTCATTTAATTATGAAACGGTTCGCGCTCAATTTCAAAACTTGAATGGTTTTGTATCACCTTTACTGTACATTTAAATTTCACTTAGCAGAGATATATATGTGATCTTAATAATAGTCAAGGGACTTTTCAAACATCAACAAAGCCAACCTGTGAGTACCTCAGTTTGGCTTAAACTATGAAAATATATTAATGAATGCTCACCGGGTACAAATCGTCCCCACACCTTAAACAATGGCATCAAAGACCATGGAGTCGTGTAGATCCATATAAAGGCTATCATTAGTAACACTTTCCCTTTTGACAATCGACCATCAAGAGGTCTAGTTATTGTTGAATGCCTGTTCGAAAATAATGGTATAATAAATATAATCAAAAACACTTATGTGTTTAATTAAGTTTCCTTTGAAAACATTTATGTACCTGTCGTAAGCGATACAAGCGTTGGTCATACCAGCTCCAATACCACTATAAGATCCCATGACCGCAAATATTTGACACCACATTGCTCCGGCGGCAAAGCCCTTCATTGCGCTATTATAGATGAATATAGGTGCTTTTAACATCATGATGAAGTCAAATATAGCTAAATTTAAAATTAGAAAGTTGCTCGCTGTTCGTAAAGATTTTGTCCTAAAAAAAGATGCAATAATGTTATCGATTAATGAGGATTATTTAGAGACAAATTTAGTAATGTTCATACAGATGAACCTTAAAACCATGTACACGGTTTGTATATCAAAGAAGTCAGTCTAGTATTATCAGAAATAAAGGATATGTTTAAAATAAGCAATATAAAGCTAAAACAAAAAACTCTTATTTTCCGTAATATTTGGGTCTACACAGTCGCCAGGCAACCAGCACTGTTGGACCGGTTTCATCCAAAACAGTAGCAACGAATTACAAGGTTTTATTTCATCCCATTATGTTCTATATATGAGCATGAACTTACGAGGCGAATATAAATATGACCATTCCGTTTCCAATAAGGGCGGCCGCAGTGAAAAAGCAGTAGAGAAGACATAAAGCTGTGTGTGCACTAGCGGGTGGTTCTGGATATTTAAACCAGTGCTCTGGTATCATTTCCAAGTCTTCGCCAGTCAAACCCTCACCCAGCATTTTTTCACCCCCTGACCTGTTTTATTTGGTTAAATTAATTGATAAATTGAGTCTCTTTTTTACGTCCATAAAATAAAACTATCTCAAAAAAACATTCGTATATGAAAATATATGTCCAACACAATACCTATACAATAACAGTGTTTCAATCTGTTAATTAAAAAAAAAAAGTTATTCTATTCATTTCCTTATACATATATTATTGAGTATCGCTTATTTAGATATTATATACTAGAATTGCTACTTAAGCGTTTGGACACAATTGCATTAATTCGGAATAGTAGTCATACAAAAAAAAAATCTTACCTTAAGGGGGCGAAATATGCCCCATAAATGTTGTAATATTCCGTCCTGTTGTCCATATCTTGCGTTGGGATCATGATTGAGCAGTCCTCGATAGTTGCGAGAAGAACAACCTCATTGACTGACTGCTGCCCGTTGTGGCCCAGTCTCCGATTTTATACTATTATTAACGAGATTTACGGGATAATCCACTGATAGGATTAGTAGTGATTTTTACGGCTGTCGTGGCTTTTGTGCTGATCAAGGCAGATTTGTGCGTTGTGTGAATACAGCTGATTATAGGCGTTACAATAATGCGAAACCTTATTTAATCCGTTCCTGGTATTTTTTGTAATAAATATTTAGTATTGTATTGGCTAAGGGGTTTACTGGTCGTTGATGCGCCGGTGAAGAATATAAGTAAGGTAATAAAAATATTCAATACAATTATTCAAATTAAATTATTTAAAATAAATCATGACACATTTTGAGTATTCACCCATAGTCACTACGAGGTTAGATTCAGTGTCGTTGTTTGAGTAAAATTACGCACTCGTATGTAATGTTTCTCTAAGCAGCTAAGCAGTAAATGTTATAGAACCAGGATTGTGTGCTTAATTTACTTTTAGAAGAAAATATTCTTTTGTCGCAACAAAAAATTTCTTATTATTACAATTTACCATTTTAGTTGAATTTAACAACAATTACTATTTTCTTCAACAGGCTGAAACGTACCAACAAAGATGAAGTTTAACATTTTCAAGTGTTCCAACCTTTTAAGTATGGTTCTCCTAAATTTAAAATAAATTTATCACTAAGGTTTAATAAATAACGGAGATGAATAAAGAACAAACTTTGTATAATCAACAAATTTAATAGACATCACAACAACCATTTGGATTAAGTATCTACGTTAAATTTAGGTTTCTAGGTATAAGAAATATAATTAATACAAAACGTCGATTATAAAAGTTCCTTACAAATTGGCATTTTACTTCAGTCAAAGATGCCATTGTCTCAGACAAGTTTATTAACTTTTACCGAAATTTCTTTTTTTTGTAAATTTTATATAAACGATTAGGGTCTTCGAATAACAAGATACATATTAATATTTACCTTATATATAATGTCTACAGGTATAAATATGTATATACAATGGTGCAAAATCTGATGTACGAGTATTGAACAGTGAATAAAATAGTCCTTGTAGGAAGGAACAACTTTTAAAACCGGGTGAGATTAGACGAAAAACTTTTTTTAACAGAAGTATTTTTATTCAAAAAATTACACGTCAAAACGTCTTATTAACTGTTCTCTCTTTTATCTGTCTTATTCCATTACAATGTAAAAAAAGAAAAATATAATATAATATGATAAAAAGAGACTGAATGCTTTAGTGTGATAGTTTAGTTTTGATTAGAGGGATTTGTATAACGCAATACTAGATAATTAATTTGTCAAAAAAACGGTTATAACAAAGCGCAAAGAAAATTCAAAATATAACAGAAACTATTTCCAATTCACTGGGTATTCTGTTTTTTTTATGTAGGAGGAGGTAAACGGGCATGAGGCTCTCCTGATGTTAAGTGATACCGCCACCATTGCCAGAAGGTCCGCAAGTGCGTTGCCGGCACATTAAGAATTGGTACGCTATTTTCTTGAAGTTTAATTGGTTCGGAAATATTTCAGTGGGTTCCACATAGTGATGGCGCAACAGCTGCCTTAAAAAGCGCTCAGTTGTGGACGTCGAGGTGATACGGTTGGTATTTTGTATTCTGCCTTGACGTCCGATGATGAATCTCAGCTGCTGGTAATAATTCAAACTCCTCCTATGAACACTCCCCATGCGGTGGAAGATGCAGACAGAACCCACATCTCTACGTAACGGTCAAGCGGAAGGGAGCTGGTACTAGGGAGCTCTGTTACCATATTATATCGACAACGGCCAATAGGTAGGCCAAGGTACAATAGAATAAACACTACGTTGGCAAGAAAAACATTTTACGGTGTATTTTAATTTCAACGCATTTAACTATCAGGCATACGAATGTTTAATAATGCTGTTAAAAATACGTTGATCTGAGTTTACAATACATTCAAAATTTTATCTATTCATTAAATGAAATATATACCAAGAAGAGAAAACTACACAATAGAGAAATTTATTACTGTTAACAACATTTAATGTGTTTTGTTAATTTATTTAACATTAGACATAGATTACGAGTATACACATTATATATAGTCTGTACGTGTGTAATTTTGAGCAAATGTAATTTATATAAATTATTAATGCGTCAAAAACAATCATAATATATTAATGAATGTGAAGGTTGTGCAAGGTTATATAATAACAAGTAAATTTTTACGAATAAGCATATATATTTACCAAAAATAATTTTATGCGTTGAACTCTTTAATATCGCACCACAAAGTGCTACATCAAAACTATCAGTTTTACTCAGAGTCGTCCATTAATTATCCGTCCTTAAAATATACCATATTTAAAAATGTGGCTGTTACGAATTTATTGCCCAATTACTTAACGGCTGATTCAGAGATAGGACAATGAAAGACTTTTTAGCTTTCAAATGCCTTCTACCCAAATATATTTGTATAATAATTCCGGCATAGCTTATAATAAAAAATAATAGCTTATGTAACTGTTAAAATTCTTTATGGACGACTATAAATACGACCGGAGTAAATTTAAATGTTACTGATAAAATGGACAGTATAGAGTTACATTTTATATGCACTCATAAATGGGTATATAAAATATTTGAACTAAATCTCATTGTCAGTAGAGTTACACAACATAAATGTACATTTTTTTTGTTTGTATCATTCTTGACAATATTATTATCGTATATATTCCAACCCGGAATCAAATACTAAATGACCCACCTATAGGATTATTAGAAAATACATATTGTTCTCCTACCCTGTGGAAATCAATATATGAATCTTCAATAACGATTTTGTTTAGTCGTTAGTTGACGTCATAAAGGTTTTTTGTTATGGTCTAAGATCCCGCTATACAACGACCTTCACCGAGATGCTTATTTAATGAAACTTATTTTATATTAAATTTAATATGTCAATAAATATAATCCATATGGGTTGCCTAGCAAATTCCAGTCCAGAGTATTTTAATTAATATTAAAAAAAAATTATTTTTTTAAACATTTCACCGGTATGATTATTATATAAATTCTATACCAATCGAAAGTATAAAGCCCATAGAATATGCAAACGTTAGGTTGTTTTTAATCAATTAATTATTTATGTGTATATTTTTTATGTGACACTAAAGTATATATACATCTTTAGTATAAAAGAAGGTTATATTGATACATATATAATACTACCCTGATTAAAAATATTGATTGAAAAAAGTTCAAAAAATTTACTACATGCAAATTATAAAAAACTTTTTTTTTTAAATATTAATTAAACATACTCTGAACTGAAATTTGCTAGACAACCTATATGGATTATATTTATTGACATATTAAATTAAATATAAAAAAGTTTCATGAAATAAGCATCTCGGTGAAGGTCGTTGTATAGCGGAATCTTATACTATTAGGTAGTGTCAATATCAGCGGCAGTTAAAATGTAATTAGTCAATCATTAAAATTGTCTGGAAAAGAGGTTCCTTTACTTTAATATTATTGAACCTGCATTCAACGCAATATAAAGTTAATAATAAATAACTAAAATGTTAAAAAAAATCATAAATGTTAGTTTAATAACATGTGACAATTAATGTAGATATTATATAAATATACTACACGGAACAACAAACTAAAAATCATAGTTATTCATTTGTTTAGTTTAAGGTTAATATTTTTTACAAAATTCGCTTTAATCAGTCTTTCATCTTAAAATGAGTGTGTGATACCTTTTATGCTTGAGTGTGGTTTTTAAGAATGTGCTAAGTGCAAAATATTTTTAGGTTTCAAATTATTATTAAGCTATTTTATAGTACATTTATGAAGCCCGAGCATAGTTATATTAGTCTAGCCATAGTGAAGTTAATGTTTTAATTAGGCCATAGTTTATCTTTCTCGAAACCGACTTACGAACCGAACAACTACAAACGACGAAATAATTCTAAGGTCAGGTAATATACGAATAATTCGGTGATCGGTGAAAAGAAGTCGGTGAAGTTTGCTTGACATTTGCATTGCATTATTTGAACACTTAAAGCGTTAAGGAGCTGAAAATATGTTTTACCTTTATCAATTGTCTTCTAATTTTTTGACTTCTTCAACATTTTCATTTTCCACAGTTAATATACATGTTTCAGTCTGTAGAGAGGACCTGAGGGAATATGGAGTGAGAGGGGGAGCGCTACTTGCTCGGATTTCACGTTCTATTGATAAGTGAACCATTTCTACCGCGTCAGGAGTTCCAGTGTCACCTCTGAAAATATTGTAAAATATAATATAATTTAGATGACTAGTGAAACAAAGACAATTATATCTTACCTTGGAGGAGATTCTTCTATACCGTTTATCGTATTCATTCGCTCATTTGATACCGCTAAAACAGACAAAAACTTACAGCAATAATAATATTTTTTATAGCTTTTAATTTAATTATATTATAAAGCGTGAGTGCAAACGGCTCCAGTCTTATGCCTCCTCCATGGATTAATTGCAGATAGCAAAGCGGCATAGTAGACTCTCTGGTTTATTAATAGAAGTCTCTCGTTTGTTGAAGCATCCTCAGAACTAGTGTACCTGGTACTAGACGTTTATGGCGTAAACCTAATGGCAGCTACTACGTATTTATTTACGACTATTTATTTACACTTCAACGCACATATAAAAAAAATAAAACAAATTTGACATCATATACATGACATTACATTATATGTGACAGTTTATTTCTATAGAAAAAAATGTACCAAATTCGACTGATAGAACATGGGTATGAATGTGATCAATTTTCTTTTTTCACATTACTGAAAAATCTAATATGTATTTACACCAGTCATTATAGACTTTCGAAATCGAAAATTTGATAATAATTCCAAAAGTTTTCAAACTTCGGTCAAGTGAATGGTACATTGGGACGACAATAAATCTCATTTTGCAACCTTGTCCGCAGTCCGGAACATTGTTAAAATTGCAATTAAATTAATTTTTGCTGTATGGTCGTGAAAAAAATTCCAAAAGTTCTGCAAACTTGGGGAAGTTTTCGATATAATATTTCATATCACGTATAAAATTTGCAACCAACCTAAGTGTACGGAACATTTTTTGTTATTTATTTTATTTTCGATATATCTGTCAAATTTGCAGAACTTTTGGAACGTTTTAATAAAGAAAAACATTAATTTTTAATAACAAAAAATGTTCCGTACACTTAAATTGGTTGCAAATTTGACACGTGATGTAAAATAATATATTTAACACCACTCCAACATTGCAGAACTTTTGGAATTTTGGTCTCAAGAACTGAGCAAATTATCATTTATTGCATTTTTAACAATGTTCCGGACCGCAGAGCAGGTTGCAAAATTTTATAGTTTGTTTTAATACCACTCCCGACCTTACATCAAAATTTGAAAACTTTTGGAATTATAATGAATTAATTGTCTTGACTGACTGGACTAACTGTCAAATAAGTACGTACGATGCGAAATGTCTTCAACGAGGCGCTGCTGCCTTGCTAGGGGGCGTCTTCGTGTATTATCTTTTACTCGTAAGGTGACGCCAGCGCATGCTCCGCTACCATGAAGATCTAGTGCTAACGAAGACTGTGATCCACATTCAGATTCCGCTGCACTGGCACTATAAATGTTTAATAGCACGAAGAAGGTCTAATTTAATTTAAACTACATAACATTACTAAAAAAGCTTATCTGGTACAGACACTTGTATATTAATTTATTTCACACATTTGTATATTAAGAGTTATTTCATGAAGAGTCAACTTTTTAATAAAGGTATTTAACTTGTAGACATTTATCAAACTGAATAACTTTTAATAAAAAAAATCATTAAAATATATGATTAGCTTAGAAATTCTTATAAAAACCTTTTTTTTTAAATAAATATAATATAAAACATATGTTTATCCGCAACCTCACTTAGTTCTATTAGAGAGTACGCCTTACTAAGAGGTGTTTTTTTATCCACTGTATGAAGATGCAAGATTGAATGGGGCAAGGAGTCCTTCGCTGAGTAACTCAGCTTTTTATTAAAGAAGCTAACATCCAAATCGGACAGTTTTAACAAAAAGTGAACGACCTACATCCTTCTTGTCGTGTGTAGTATAAATGGAAATAATGGATTACATATTATATTACAATAATGGAACATTTGGTCCGTTACGCGTTGGAGATAATGGTATAGGTGGTGCAATTTAAAGAAAAAAAAAACTGAAAAGCCCAAACGGCACGGCATTAGTGAAGACTTAATAGTTGAAAATTAACAAGGGAATCTTCTTCTATAATTCGTTTGGCTGGCCCCTTTATAGTATTCATGACTGTAGTACTACAAATGAACGGACAAGCGCTGCGCTTATTAAGCTGTATAACGTAAATTATATAGTTGAAACAAATGCATGAATGCAAAAACAAAATTCCAAAGTTCCAGATGAATGAAGAATGTTTATATGATACAATAGATAAGAAAAATAAACATGCAAATTAGCGAGATTGAAAATACCTGACGGCCGAGCGCGACGGCTCGTCAACGGAAAGCGCGTAGCGCCGTAGTGGCCTCCGTAATGCTGTAACCGGAAGCGTAGCTCTACAACTAGCGCTACGCAAGTCTGGAGCTGAACCGAAGCGGGCTTTTTCTTTAACTCTCTCACCACATCTAAACACACCCCCTTACTTATAAAATATACGTATTTGCTAAATAGCCTTCAACAACTCTTGGCCTCGACACGCGATTATTAAATGAATATATTTTAGCGAATTTGATTATTAGAATTTTGCCATTATTTAATATCAAGTTGTCCCAACATTTTGCGTTCTTTACAAGCACCGTGGTTACGGTTTGATCTATTAAACTCGAAAACTCTGGACTAATCGGACTATGCCGAAGAAGGTACTAAAATAGATTTATAAGTAAGGGGTATATTTTGTTCATAGATAGCTTAGTATTATCTGCGTGTTAAAGTAAATGGCTAATTGGATGATTGGAATTATATTAATTAAAAAGCATGGATTATGACATGTAAGCTGTTACTAAGTATTACAGGTTTTTAATATAGCTATACCCAAGAAAGCGTTATACCAAAGTCTTAAACAAGATGTTACGATCAAGAGATATTTCATATGAAAAAAAAATACTGATCAAAAACTGCATGTTAGACGTTTCTGAAAACAATATTTAGAGATTATACTCTTGATTTTTCCTTACATCTGTTTGTGAGTTGCAATAAATAAAACAAAATTTCGATTAAAGTACACAAATTAAAATTATCAAATACCTTGGACGAGTATGAGGTGGTCGTATTCTGTGTGTTTGTTGCAGGGGCAAAGCGGGTAGGGGCAAAACGTGAGGTATTCTGTATACACCGAGTTGGTCTAGACGGGCGGGGGTACAAGGTCCCCTACGCGGTAATGGTCGTGGTAATGTCTGCGGCCTAGCTGGTGTAACTTTCGCAGCACTGTCTCTAGCTTCAAACGTCATTACGCAGGCTGCTACTACTATAAAACCTGTAATTAACAAATGTCAGTCAGCATTTTCACAGATTTATTTCAATTTCTTCATGTTTGATGATTTTTTTAAAACAAACCATTTTTATTCCCTTGATACTTATATTTTTTAATCAATTTTAGGACCTCATTTAAGACCTATGTAAATATTATTTATACTATAAATTAGCTATAATTATCCCTTGTAAAATAAAATAAAAAAATAAGTATAATAATAAATAAATATAATAATTTTTTATTCCCTTATAGAATCGGAAATACATTGTAAGTACTAAGTATGAATTATACATAATGAATATTTTAACTAAACTAAAAATCGTAGAGGAAGATAAAATGTGCGATCATAACTACTAAGTTCAAATGCTTATTTAATACCTCCAAATCCCATTACAATAGGTCCGGCATATGAGAGATTGTTCAGATGAAATCCACGAGCCTCATCTTTCACTGATATCGTTGCATTACCACGTATCTCTTGTGCTACTGACAACGTGTCTGCGTAGTAGCCTGAAAAACAATAAAACATTTTAATTATTCGCGTTTAATAGTAAAAAAGGTAAAAGAAACTCCTACCCAAAGTTGTTAATTATCAATGATGATAAACGAGCTTCTTTATAAGAACAATGCAACTCAGATACGAGTTTTAATGCTAGATTAGTGAACGAATTCATTTAGCTTAAAACAGTGAAAGAATTTCTTTAGTTTTCCATTGGATCGATTGTGAATTTTTTTATTCTCAGTGTCTTTATTTCCGTTTAAAGTCTTTGGTTATTTATGGCTCTAAGATATAAGTAACATATGCCGTTACCTCGCAATTAAGCAAAAGCGTGAGTCTATAATTAACATTCGTCTCAATAAATTCCCCAGCTAGGAACTACCAATTAGCAACAGAACTGAAGTGTCTTTATTAATGACATGCACAATGCATATTCATTCGTTTTTGTTAAATTCAATTTAAATGGAACGAATGTTGTGGCTGCACACTTTAATTCATATCGGTTGAGTAAGTAATCAAGCAATCATTAATATACTGCGGCCGTGGTGAGCTTTACGAATTCGGTTTTATTTGTACGATCATTATTCTCTATTTATAATAATCGATTGAGGAATTCGTAATTACATTCAATTTTAAACGATATTTCGGTAATTAGTGAAATTATTCAAACCACCTTTATTGTTAATTTGCTCGATGTGTATTTGCTAATTAATACTTTATTCTGACAATCTACTTTCAATTATGATTGCGGAAAATTATTTCGTAGAAAATGTTTTAAATAAATTAAATGTGTGAAAAATATTGTCTTGTATAAATTTAAGTAAATCAATGGATATTTATTTATATTATACAGAGAATAGAAAATACACTTATCATCAATAATTATACCTCTTCCTAGCGAGTAGTAACAAGTATAAAAAGATAGTTGTCTATATTCATGAGTCTTATAGACGTGGTAAAGTACACCAATTAGTTAAAATGAAACTATAGGCCCTAATATTCACAATAGTACATAAGTGCACGTATTTGCTCACGTCGGAAGCTGCGATCCGGATGTGTCTGTTTCGGTACAAGAGCGGAAATGTTGTTGCATGTCCGCGTAGTGCGCTTTGCACAGAAAAGGAAATACTTATAGGGAATTATATATATATATATATATATATATAGGTAGAAGAAACCTACACATTATAAAGATATACATCCAAAATTCGTAACTATTTATAAATCTGGTAATTACCAAAAACTACCTACGGCAGGCAATGTCTTTCCGCTTTGATAAAGCTAAATTTTTGCTAAGATTATTTCGTCAAAAAGAAAGCACCTTTCAAAAAAAAATATTTTTTTGAAGAAGGTTTGAAGCACTCTAACCTCGGTTGCGATAGTGAAAAGGCCGATAAAAGCTAGTAAGAAAATCTTCTATACCTATGACTGCCATGGCACCACCGAGTAGCATAAGTAGTAAGCCAGCTGAAAGTGCACGACATGCATGCCACAAGCATTTGGAACTCATTTTACCCCGTACCACCTGAAAAGTAATGAGGCTTCTGCAAATATTATCATATGAAACGTACTAAGTTTATTTGTGTATCTAATTTATTAACATATGACGACAATGTGAATGCAGGCCTTGATGAGAAACAAACATTATGCTAACAGGAAGAAACATTCGTTTCAGTTCAGCTGTTGTGTAATATGAAATAAAAGTCTTTAGATAGATGACGGTAAATTAAATTTTGATACTATGAATCATAAACAATTGATGAGTGTATCTTTGACATCCGAAATAAAAATTAATATTATAAAAGCACCCTACTATTTCTTTGATATTATTTATATAAACTAAACGTGAAACTAATTTTTAACAAAAAAACGTGGGTAGTCTACGAATATGCATTATAAATAAATGTTGACTATTACTGTTCTTAAAATGTAGATACTAATGAACAAAATAGACTGCTATTTTACTGTCGTGTAAATGTTTACAATAAATATATGCTAGATTTTGTTTTATGAAAGAGCATGTAATGCAAAGATAGTTTCGTCCATATAAGTGTGAAAACATACTCATGATAATGAATTATTTGGAAAAGCAATTTAACTTCGTAAGCTCGACACTCGACGTAGCACTTCAAATCGCAGACGAGCGTGGGTTTTGTATGGCTGTGTAAATGAATCTTTTTATAAATAAAAAATAGCAACGCTTGAAATATCTCGAATCTGTGACAGTAAATTTTAAAAGGAAAAATTGTAAATAAGCTATTATAATTTTAAGAGTAGGAAATCTTATACACACAGTTATAATACTGTGTGTATAATAATATACAAGCCACTGAACCAGTTTCATGTCCGTAACATGTCAAAAATTACGAGCGGTGATTCATTGTAGTGTGAATGTGAGAGGCGTGATATGACGCGGTGTCGTTTTCTTGGAGTGCTCTACACAAAGCGCTAAAGAAAACTATTCTTTCGCGAGACCTGAATATGTATAGAAACAAAACATAGCCTTGACTTCACACACATTAATTTTATATTAAAATATCAAATTTAAGCAGCATATGCAAATTTATACAGTTTTTACATTTATAATTAACATAATTAAATATGTTTTAACCGCTTCGTTTTTATTATTATTATATATTATGTTACAAGCAGCTGTCTGAACTATGTTACAACAAGTAAGTTAACATAGTTCAGACAGCTGCTTCCGTTTCTTTTTATGGCTTGTTAAGATCATGTTTGTTTTTAAACAACATCCTTAATGTATTAATAGGAAAAAACTGCGTGCGCAACAAGTTTTCAGCCAACTGTTGAATCACTGTCCAGCAGCTATAACTAAAGAATTGTATTGAATTAAAAGTAAAGTTTGTTTAAACAAGGTTACTTTACATCTACATCTAATTGCACGCGCATGGAAAGTGAGAATTTCTAAAAGGCGGATTAAGGTAAGAGTAGGGCATTTTTGGCGGTAAGCAGTTTTACCTGGACATTCCAAGTGGCCCCCGAGGCGGGGTGGGCACGCCGCAAGGGCCCAGTTACACTCCGCGCGCGTCTCATGCCGACTGGCCTCAGCTAAGTCGGTTATCCTCTGCGCACGCAGCAGCCTCCTTGCTCCAGTCCGATTCAACTAACAAAATCGAAACTCAATCGTAAATACTATTGCTAAAGCTAGCTTGTGCGGTATTAATACTTATATCGGGACCTTAACTAACATATTCAAGCACAATGTTACATGCTTTGTATGTAAACGAATTGCTAAAACCTTACAACACTCACAGTATTAGTATCGATGGCTTTTTGTAAACACTGAAATATAAATCATCATCAATCAATACACGTAAGGAAAATGTAGAAATCGCGCGTCTGGATAGATGAGATATTTTTAATGACGAAATGTAATAGATTCAACTGTCTAATCAAGTCAGCTGATGAAGTGTTGGTTTGTTATTATTACATTAAACGTGCTTGAAAAAGTATAAAGTATCTTGTCTTGACTTAATTCTTCACAATTTTATAAGTAGGTATCTATAATTGTAATTTTATGGCTTGTAAGATAATTTATCTAAATACTAACACTATTAATCTCGTATTTCCTAACAGATAAATGTTGAAGAATATATATAAAATTATGTAATTTTTTTTCAAGTAAATAGAAAATGAAAATAGTTACTACTTCTAGGGAATCTTGAAAAGGATAGTAATAATAACAGTTATTTTTAATTTAACCTGGCCTTTGATAACTGCAACTATTTCATTGATTTAGATTTTTTTGTTTTTTTAATTTTTAGGTCTATGATATGTCATTTTTTTCAGAATTCTTGCGTGAACATTGAAAGAAAAATGTGCATAGCCGGAGTTAGAATGCATTGAGAATCTTTCGGTTAACCACTAGGCTATTATGTATATGTTTATATAGGTATAAAGTTATACTATATATTATATAATGATGTGACAGAATACATGTATGAAGGTATTAAGTAGGTACTTTCACGAGATGTACAATAAAATAAAAAGTTCCACCTGTTTCCATTAATGATCGCTAGCATCCATTTACTTTTTTGAATTGTTAAGTAATTAATACATACATATTAGGTCCTTACATATGAAATCGGCGTTTTGTATGGGCGGAACAAAAAGTCGAATGTTTTTAAATATAATATATTTAATTAATCAAAGTATGAACTATTGTTTTCTATGCACTTTTGCCATCTCATAGGCATTGATCCCTTACTAAAAAAAACAGTCGGACGGGAATCAATAAAATCTGTGAAGGCGATTGGGCAGTCCAAATCCATCAGAGTTACATTTTTTCCCTTGCAAGAAGTTGTCCAAATTTCGAATAAAAATGGTAATATGTTGGAGCAAGGTCCGGGGAGTACGGAGGATGTCTTAGACTTTCCAATTGAAGCTATTCTAATTTGGTAGCCGTCCATTGTGCAGTGTGTGGTCTAGCGTTGTCGTGAAGTAGCAGTGGCGTGGAGCGATTGACCAGCCTAGGTTGTTTAGCCGCTAGCTTTTTCATCATGGTTTGCAATTTCTGACAATAGACATCAGCCGTAATAGTCTGGCCAGATTTGAGAAAACTGCAATGAACAATACCGGCACTAGTCTTGCCGGTTGGGGTTAATTTTCGCTTGGGGCAGGATTTGGCTGGCTGGCCACGATCCAACCATTGCGCTGAGCGCTTCCGATTATCGTAAAGAATCCATTTTTCATCACAGGTAATGATTCGGTTTAAAATACCTTCATTATTGTGCCGGTTCAGTAATGTAACGCAGCAGTCGACGTGCGTTTTCCGGTTTGCTTCAGTCAATTCGTGAGGTACCCATCTTTCAAGCTTTTTAATCTTCCCAATTTGCTTCAAGTGAATTAAAACAGTTTTATCACTAACACCGCAGCCTGCAGCTAACTCGGACGTGCTTTGCGATGGATCCGTTTCTACAATAGCCTTCAATACTTCATTATGAACTTGGGTCACAGGCCGTCCACGGGGCTTGTTCTGCAGGTCGAAATTTCCAGAACGAAAATGTTGGAACCAAAAACGAACTTTGTTTTCTTTTGCAACAAGACCGCCATACATATCATTTACCCTTCGAGTCGTTTCCGCAGCACTAGTGCCACGGCGGAACTCGTAACTAATGCGATACTTTAAGTTTTCCATTTTGTAAAATGAGTGACGCAAACAGAAAAAAACAGAAGAAAAAACAAATGAATGACGGTCATCGAAGCACAAATACATGAGTAAATAGCTGTACAAATTTGAATTTGGAATTCCTTACCAAAGAGGAGAACATCGTGATTAAAGTGGCCAGAACGAAATACGCCAATTTCATATGTAAGGACCTAATATAATCCATGATTCATTAGCTTAAATATAATGAAAAAAAGCTTTTATTGCTGAAATAACGCCTATATACATTAATTACAAATAACTATATATGGACAATCTTTAAAGAAACATCTATCTTTATATTCTTTCTTTTCTTTATGTTTAAGTTTTTATGATTAAATTTACTTCATTTTTAAAACAGGAATTCAACCTAAAGAGATATTTGCAACCGATTTAACTTGTCTCGGACAAAGGCCGCCTGGCCACCTATAATTATAGGTGTAGTATTTTACTTATTTTTATATTTTCCGTGTTATTTAAAAATGAATAAAATGTTTCAAAACAAACTTTTTATGTGTGGCAGTGGCGTCAGTGTAAAAACGTGGAAAATGTTGTAATTTTTTTAATTATCGAACTTTAAATATCTCTGAGTGACTTTAGTAACTTAAAAATATATTTTTTGAACCGCCACAACCTGATACCATATTATTCATTTATTACGCCACACCCCGTATAATGAGCAGACTTTCATTGATGTTACTTACATTACGTCTTATTAATTCTAAAATATTATCCCATAATAAACAAATCATTCTAATTACACCGCTTTAGCTAAAGTGTTTCTTTTTATCACAACAAAAAGAAAATTTGACAGTACGATACAAAAGAGTCCTTGAGTTAAAATATTATAATTAGACTCTTATAGTTTTTATGAATATTTTTTTATCTCCTATCTAGTATAAAACAAACAACTAATTAATAACATGAACTAATTATGTCGTCTGTGATATATTGACTATAACCGTATTATCTCATTATTATGCATACTGAAGCATCACGTAATATTAAATAAATACTTTTAATAAGCTTTGAAGCATAAGGACGTGTTTTGCAATTTGCAACGTTTCTGAGACAAACACTATAATTTATATGCGGCTTTGCAGAAATTACAAGCTAGACAGTTTTGAAGCGGGGTGCTTGCTTTGCGAATGCCAAATGTTATAAAAACTTTGTGAAAATATTATTCAGAATATGGCGCAAAGCAATCTTTATTTAAAGATCGACACCACAAGTTTTCCTTGAGAAATAGATTTTTTAAAACGTGTAATTCAGTTACAAATCAATATTCAGTTAGTCAATATTTCATTCGTGTATATTCTGTGTTAGACAGATATTCTAAAGAATTGCGTGGACTACACTGTGCAACACGTGTTAGTGAAGTTAGGAGAGCACTTATCAGCAGAGCACAAAAAAAAATCTCGTTGCAGACTCAATAGGTCTATTGTTCCTGATATTTTTTAGAAATAGTTCTGGACGTTTAAGTCCAATAATCTTTTTTTAAAGCGTCAAATGCTCTGACAGCTGCGTACAGACGCATCCTGGCCGGTGCCTTGGTCCGCGGAAAACCCTAATGCGGCTTATTAAGCGCAGGCTGTGTCAGCCTATACTTGGGTCTACTCATATTCCTTATAGTGCAAAGTATGTTTAGATATGTAAGTTTAGATGTGTAAATTTACCTATATTAAATTAATGATTCATTGTTTTTCAATGTATAAGTCTACTAAGACCTCTCTCTAAACGTTTATATGCGAGAAATACAAAATTAAAAATGTAGAATGAAGTCTATTATTCATTATCAGATTTAAATATGTAAATAGCGACTATACGAGTATGCATAATTTATTAGGTAATCACGAAGACTAAAATATGATTGAATTATTAATGATAATATGTCATGGTACACTGATATTACATGCATACTGTGATAATTATAAATTATAAATGAAATACACGCAAACAAATATAATTTCTGTAGAATTTGGTAAGAGCACTACAAAGTTCAGTAGTGCACTTAACTTTCAAAATCCACACGATTTTATCGTCGTTAGGCATTCATTTAAATTAATGTTTAATGCTAAAGCTGTTACATTTATATCTACGAATTTATTTTATGTACCTACTTTATTATTGTACTTTTATTTTGATTCATTTTAATGACATCAGATACTTGTACTTATAATACTACTTAATCACGGCTTGATTTAGTGTTAGAATATTAAATTAAAAATCACCCGAGCTGTTTTGGCTAAATTCTTCGGCTGATCTGCAATGCATCATTGAGTATGTACTTTCACGTTTACCTGTGAAAAAAATATTTCATTGTGTTTTATGTCTTAGGGACTTTTTGGTTAATAGACTGTTATTATTATGCACCTATTTGTTATATAGTTTTTTATACTTTGTTAGTGTTATCAAGTTTGTGCTTGAGCAACAGAACAACTAAATTTAGTTAAGTATACATAGACGAAGCTAAAACAATTTGAAATGTACATAACGTACTAAAGATAAAATTCAAACCCATTCATCTATATTGAAAAGTTGCGACATTTTCCTAACAAATATTAAAAGTCGCATAATGTAACGCACAACGCCCCAGAGGCACATATTTTTGTGAAGATAATGGAGTATTTGCATTTTATATATAAAGTTAAGTGCACAACTCTTCCGTGCTCAGTAAGATATAATTTAAAATTCAATTATATGGTATATCCATAGTAAAAGTGCTATAGTGTATAGCGCTAAAAGTGATACAGGTTCGACAATTCAGAAAGATAATTTTCAGTATTCTTTTAATGCACATATTTAAATAAAGTCGTTAATCATATAATATCTAATTAACCTTTCCAACTGCGATTTATTGGACAGGATTTACTACTGAATAATGTTTATAATTTTGTGCTTGTACAGCTTGATACGTAATAATATTTGACCTCGATAGGCCTCCGACGAAACTTGAAGCATTTTACCTGCATACCATAGATTGATGGCTAACGATTGTGCATCTGAAAGATATTTTGTCCGGCACTGGTTGCAGGGTCGGCCTCCCACCGCGCCAGGGGTGGGAGCGGGTTGTCACGTGGAGCTCTGGGCGCCGGCGCGACCGGGTCGCCCGGGCGCTCGGCCGGGCTGAGGGCTCACGGCCGCGGCATTCCTCCGCCGACAGTCGGCCGCTCCGCTATGCGTGCCTTCGCGTACCCAGCTGCGGCTCCCCGCTCAGCGGGCCGCTCGAGCCGGCCGCGATGCGAGACCCCGCTGCGCTGAGCCGCGGCTGCATGGTGGGCGCCGCGCGGGGGGCGGGGCGCAGGCAGGTGGCAACGCGCAGGTGCGGCCCGCGCGAGGCCCGGGGCTCTCTGAGGCGCGGGCACGCCGCGGCGCGCGTCCGCCCGCCTGCTCGCGCTCATGGAGCCGCCTTGGGAAATCGAGCTCGAGCTACGAAGGCATATCGAGAGCTGTGCCTGCACCTGCGACCACATGGGCTATGGAAACTACATGGACTACCAGGTGGCGCCGGCTGCTCACCCCTGTATATGCCGCGCGATAACCTCACCCCACGCCCACGTACGTCTCCTATACTTGTGCCCGTCTTCGCACTCTGCATGTAACGCCGCCACTTTGTTGTCCTCTTTACGCTGCTCTGTTTAGTAGATACCTTTAGTTAACATGTCGTTAGCACTAGTGATTTTTTAGTTATAATTGTTTTTATGTGCATATCATCTCATTGAAATAATTTTGTAATGGTTTCTAAAGCATCTTTAGATGAGAAATAGAAGTGAAACAAATGAAGTAAACAGAAAGATTACGATAAAAGGTGGTGAATACTTATTCTATACATATTTTATAATCTTGGAGTAAAATTATTATTTGTTTAACGCAAACTTTTTTGTGTGTTTCAAGAGAAAAAGCAATTTCTATATTATTCAAACCACTTTTTATAACTTCTCATAAATAAGTGATCATAGATTTTGGTAAAATGTAACATTCGTAGCGACACATTTTGCTTAGCCACTTGCCGGACGAGACCCGTGCTCAGGCGGGTTCTATGAACGGCAAAGAGATCATGAATTTTTAAAGCAGATGCTTTGTTGAAATCACCTAAACTGTCATGTTTTGAAAGCTCTGCAGGATGTAACTGTTTATTCATGTAAATGCTCAGATTTTTCATTTATATGTATCTTTTTCGTAATTTTTTTTTGCACTGTCACCATCGCTTTATAAATATTTAAGGAAAGTCAAAGATTTATTTTTAACTATTATGTAATTTTTACAATCAACTAACTATTTTATATACTTTACGGGCTTGTTATTTTATTATATGTTATCGTTATAAATAGAGGTTATTAAAAATACTTTCTGCAAGATTTATACGTGAAAAATAATGAAAAATATTATTACCTTTTAAACACGATAAACAAAGTTAACAGCGAGTAGTCAACACTACAAAGGGTCTAGATTTTTCCCTTAGGGAAATATAGTGAGAGAAACCCTTGTTACATAAATAACCATTTGAAAGTGTTCTAAAGTATTTGGATTTTCCTGTTTTTGTAGAATAAGAACCCGAAGCGTTATTTTTTCTAAAGTCTGAGATCTAATTGATTATCAAACCACTAATCACCGATGAAATAGCCGCTAACCGGTAATCGAGCGTTTTCGTTTTTATTGATATGAAAGTGTTAATTGCTGAAACCTATTCTGAAATTGGTTTATCTCAACCAACAATTAATACATAAACAATAAAGATCCAATCAAATTTTTTTTTCTGTACCACAATCATTATATATAATGACTAGCTGACCCGGCAAACGTTGTGTTGCCATATATACTCGTATTATTTCTAGGAAATATTTTTTTAGTTCAATAAAAATAACTATCTACTATAGTAAAAAATAGGGGTTGGTCGTAGAGGGGTGAAAATTAAGGGTTTTATGTATTTTTGTATCATAAAAAAATTAGTCTAAAAACAAAAAATCTAAATGTATGGGTGGACCCTTAACATTTAGGGGGATGAAAAATAGATGTTGTCTGACTCACAGACGTAACCGATATGCACACAAAATTTCACGTAAATCGTTTGAGCCATTTCGGAGGAGTTTAATTACAAACTTTCTCGTGTTATATATTAGATTTAGAATAAAGGACTAATTCTAATCTAACGCAAATGAGTACGATATAAAATCTAGCATTAAAACTCTTTTCTTGTACTTAAGTTTCTTTTTTACACAAATCAGTCCTTGCGTGATAAAAGTTTTAAGAACGGTTAAATATAAATTGGATTTCTTTCCCAGCGATAGGGAGAAGTTCAACCTATAAATTGCCCTGATTGTAACTAAGATCAACATTTTTTTCAATTCAAAGTTTTTAATAGAATTAACCTTATATTCAGAAAGTAAACATTGAAATAAAATGTTACCTTTTATTTACGTATATTCTAATATATTTATCTCTTTCTCGATTTTAACCTGAAAGTTGTCAATACGGCAATATCTGTCGTCATCGCTTAATCAATTAAAACATAATTTATACAAATTCTTCGTAGAAGCCAATTTTAATTTCACGTGTTGATCAAATTGATACGATGTTATGAAACATATCCGAAAAACAATCAATATCAGGCTTTACAAAGCGAAGGGTGTTTAGTGGCATCTTCTAGATGAGTGTACTTCGGCAAACTCTCAAGCCACAATATATAGGATTCCTATCAAAGGGCGATCACTTGTAAACGCATGTTTGACAGCTCTATAATATAACTTTTTCAATAAAGTTCGTTCCGACTTATTTCTTCTGTACATTTTTGGATGCTAGAAATAGTGCTCCGGAAACATTACATATTCATTGTTTACATCGCATCGTTCGGATTTATCGTTTAAAGTTAAATTTGGAAAGCAATATAAATGTTCACCGATAAAATATGTGATAATTGGTAATTGACAATTATAATATATACATATATATCTCTATATATGTATAAAATTTTCGTGTCACAATGTTGGTTACAATACATCCCCGAAACGGCTCGACCGATGCTTATGAAATTTTTTATGCATATTCAGAAACTGAGAATCGGCTACTATCTATATTCCAAACACCTAAGTAATAAGGGGTGTCCACCCCAAAATAAATTTTTTAAATTTTTAGACGTTACGTCAGATAACGTTTTTTATAATTAACTAAGCAATTGAATATATTTTGAAGTAATATCTGGATTAAAATTAATCTAAATTTTAAGCTGCCGTTCAAATTACCTACATTGGGAGTTTTCCATTATTTATTATAAATTTAAAATGAAAAAAAACGTATGTCTAGTCTTCTAACTAATCCTAAACTATCTAACTGACTGCATCCAGACAATGCTTTGCAAATTGTCCCTTGCGCAGGAATTATTTCCGTACAATGAAGATTCTTAAATACAGTCTCAATATTTTTTTTTATTCGTATTTTATTTTGTTATTGTAAAGCCACTGGTTACAGCATATTATTATAGAAGATTTAAAGATGCTAGTGTTTGGAAATGATTAAATACCTGAAATAAGGTTTAATAGCAAAATAATAATTTTTTTTTTACTTACAAATTCAAAAAAATGTGTGGTAAACACAAGAAACAAATGTGTACACAGTATGAAGATATTACGCATTACTCGCATCGTATATAGTCTTACCATGTTTGTCTAAAGTGAACTAAAATATAGTTATACATTTTATCCGATACTCAAGCTCTCATACTTATCCACTTGAACGTTCTACATTTTACGGATACGGATTTTGCTTTTTAGAATATTTTGTTCGGGAAGCACTATTGTTAAAAATAGTAACAAAGAAGTTAGTCTTGATACTGCACAATTTGCGGATTTCTGAATTTGAATAGCTTTGCATTCCATTGTTAAGTATATTCAGCTGTTGAGTAATCAGGCCATTACGAAACAGACAAATTCACTTTATTTATTAACTACCAGGTCCTCAATACTGCTAACTGTTTAAGGTACTTGCTGCATATTTTAGGTAACTTAGATTTAGCTAGGGTTTTCGGTAAAATCTAGTGTAAATCTTACAAGTGGCAGGATGATTACTAAGCGAATATTGAAAATTGCAGACAGAAGTGCCAAACACGATCATGGCTTTAAAATCATTTCACGCTACGCTGCAATTGGCTGAAGACGCGTCTCGTGAAGCGAATCGACTTACCGGTGCGCAAGTTTTTTCACAAGTGAATTCGACATTCTTTTGCGTGGAAAATGATAATTTTCGCAGTGTTGTCAATAAAAAAATTAAATTGTCATTTCGTAATATTTTGTCTGATCTAAATCGTATTTTATACATACTTTATATATATTCAGTCAATCATATTGAAGGAATTTAAAAAAATATTATGTATACATAGGGGTTTAAGCGTATAATATACATACATTAAATTGTTTTAATATTTTTGAATTAAAAAATTACACATATCTTTTTATTTAATTGTAAAGATTTTAGTAGTTTTGAATAAAAATAAATAAATATTCGTCGTCGATATTTTTTCTGGCCTACCACTTAACTTCAAAAGCAATTTCGAGTTACATATTATGTTACGTATAAGCGATCTCTTGCAGCACATAATGCTCTAATCATCTGATGTTAAGAGATTACTGAAATTTTTGTACGGGGTTCATCGTAGCAATACGAATTGACCATTTTCAGTGGTATCCTTCTGTGAACATATAATGCTACAGAAGGAGACAGCACAACGGAAGAGGGAATGCTTTAGGACGAATCCTAGGAAGATATTCCCATCTCCTACCTCCTTTGTAGTGTATACTGCACAGGAGGTTTTTGAGTGTAACATGCCGTTGTGGTCCCCTAGTCTCTGAATAGCAGAGATTTTGGCGTGGATCGAGTCCCACATACCCCTGCAAGTGAGGGCAGGGGATGCGCTAATACATTTCCACCTTGGATATAAAAAAAAAACGTACATAACATAATGCGATTATTTGATTGTGTAAATAACAACACATCTAAATCTAAAGTAACACTTTGGTAGTAACTATAGACACATAAAACTAATAATAAAATAATAAACATTGAAATAAATAACTTAACATAAACTAAAATATATCATTAAAAGGAGTCCCTTTAGGCAAGGTTCCGAAGATACTGGCAGCGTTCCCCCTTTGAATTGCTAGACTAATTCTTTGTCCGAGGTAGCTGCCAGATCTTCGGTCTCCTGTGATGTCGACTAACCTTTTTGAAATTTCTTTAAAAAGCCTTAAAGCGCTAGGACCCCACGGACCAAGGGTCTCGACACCGAATGGGACAAAATCATATTCTGAGCCCAGACCCCTGTATTTGCATGCTTTATTTTTTTCAGCCGCTTCACAAGCCGCACCAGCTCTGTAGTTGGTTCCATGTAGATGGGAAGGGGCCAGCGTGTCTGAACAGGTTAAATAAATTACAAGTTATTATATACAGGATCGTGTTTTATTATTATATACAGGTTATTGTGTAAATTGTATAGACATTTCCGTAAAGAGATATTTTCTTAATCACGGCAGGTGCTTCGTCTTAATAAAATATTCTTAGCCTGAATATTCTGCGCCTTTTATGACATCCCGTTAGTATTCCCCAACATAAAGGAGAACTTTCACAAACTTCTGTTTCTTGCTTCACTGTTTAACAAATAAAATACACGTATTAGATAATTCTACCGGAAACTATTTGACTCTGTGGTTTCTTTGCTCCTTTGTTTGTAACTGAATAGTTAAGTATAGTTAAGTATATTTACAATAATATTATAATGAGAAAATATTCTAATCCAATTCCATTCACAAATAAAAAACATTTTTTTTTTCACCAACTAAAAGCTACGCTTATTTTATCAACGAATTAATCAAATATAACGTGGCAAAGAAAAGATACATGAAATATGCATTAAAGATTTATTATTAGTTATTTATATATATATATATATATGTATATACATCTAATATATATATATATATATATATATGTATGTATATACAGGCCACTCAGAGCCCAAATATCACTCTCAAAACCAATAAAAAGTCGACGAAACTACAGGAATAACCCAAGAAGCATACTCAATGATGAAGAAAAAATTAAAATATACCAGGAAAATCTCAAAACTTGTTTATCTCGTCCTGACCTAATATTTAATGAAACAGGGCAAACATACTATGATAAAATAACAAGTTCTATTTCAAAAAGTCTGCAGGACGTACGTAAATCCACCCATACAAAAAAAGACCGCAGCATACTAACCGAACGTACAAGAAGACTTTTAAGTAGAAGACACGAACTTCAGAAAACCAAAAACAAAACTCGATCCATGAAAAACGAACTGAAGGCTCTATACAAATTATCAAATAAATATATAAAAATGGACTACAAGAAACACAAAGGTGAGGTAATTAAAAAGTATTTAGAACAAAAAGGAAGCTTAAAAAAAGGATATAAAGAGCTGCGAACAAAGAAAACGTGGATTGAAGGCCTGAAAGAGTCTGGTAAAGTAACGTATAACCGAAAAGATATTATTAACATTGCTACTGACTTCTATAAAAACCTATATAGCGCACCATGCACACATAGCGATTGCGGTCAGTCTCTAAATGAAGAAGTGGAATTCGAGGAACTACAACGTCCCATAGAGCCGATACAATGTACGGAAATCATAGACACTATAAATAAACTAAAACCCGACAAGTGCCCAGGCTCAGATAATATTACAGATGATGCAATCAAAGCAGCAAGTATCATACTGGCTCTTCCACTGGAAAAATTGTTCAATATGATATTGGAAACAACCCATATACCATCACAATGGTCGGAATCTAATATTATCTTACTTTACAAATAAGGAGACCCTAAAGATATAGGCAATTATCGGCCTATAAGTCTACTACCAAGTTTATATAAAATCTTCTCTACAATAATAAACCACAGAATAAGCGCAATCTTAGAACAGCATCAAGCTAAGGAACAAGCTGGTTTTCGGAAAAACTTCTCTACTGTTGACCACATACATGCATTAGAGATAATAATAGAGAAATATCAAGAGCAACAAAGACCCCTGTACATCGCATATATTGACTACCAAAAAGCCTTTGATACTGTTTATCACGAAAGTATATGGGAAACACTAAAAGCACAAAATGTCGACTTAAAATACATAACTATACTAAAACATATATACGAGAACAGCACTAGTAGAGTGAAGCTAGAAACCATAGGACCAAGCTTTCCAGTACGTAGAGGTGTCAGGCAAGGTGACCCACTCTCCCCAAAATTGTTTATCGCAATATTAGAATCGATCATAAGTAAACTAGACTGGAAAAAACAAGGCTTGTACATCCAAGGCAACTACTTGAACCATCTTAGATTTGCAGACGACTTAGTATTGCTATCAGAAACAAGCAACCAATTACAAAATATGATAGAAACCTTACACAAGGCTAGCGTACAAGTAGGTTTGCAAATGAATATAACAAAAACCAAAGCCATGACAAACTACATAAGATCTACGATAAAAATTGGGAATGACGAGTTAGAATATGTTGAAAAGTATATTTACTTGGGCAAACAAATTGGATTCAGTAGCGACAGAAATGATCAAGAAATAGATAGAAGAGTTAAAAGTACGTGGAATAAATATTGGAGTTGCAAAGAAATATTTAAAAGTGACATGCCTATAGGACTCAAGAGGAGAGTTATGGACTCATGCCTTCTGCCATGTCTGACATATGCATGCCAAACATGGAAATTTACAAATAAAACAAAAAATAAAATAAATACATGTCAACGAGGAATGGAAAGGAGCATGCTAAATATTAAAAAGGTACATAAAATAAGACACATTAAAATTAGACAAGAGACGAAAGCAATTGATGCTCTAAGCCACGCAAAAAAATTGAAGTGGAAGTGGGCGGGTCATGTAGCGCGCCTCACAGATCATAGGTGGACGAAAACAGTAACTACATGGAGTGGCCCACCAGGCAAACGAAACAGAGGCAGACCCTACGCTCGGTGGGATGATGACATCAAAAAAATCGCGGGTCCTCACTGGGTCCAAATAGCTCGGGATAGAGAAAGATGGCAAGCCTTGGAGGAGGCCTTTACCGGAGAGGGTTCCTGATACTTACTAACTGTAAAAGTTATTCACTAACACATGAGTTAACTTGATATATTTGTATTAGGAAATTAAGTTAAGGCTTAAAATAAAATAAAAATAAAATAATATACATCTAATATATAAAATCTCGTGTCACAATGTTCGTTCCCATACTCCTCTGAAACGGCTCGACCGATTCTTATGAATTTTTTTATGCATATTCAGTAAGTGTGAGAATGGGCTACTATCTGTCGTTCAAACCCCTAAGAGATAAGAAGTGTCCACGCCAAAAAAAATATTTTCTACTTTTTAGACAATTTCTTTTGTTTTTATTTAAAAAATCCTAGACATAATATATACGGCAAAACAATGTTTGCCAGCTAGTAATACATAAATTATCTTAAGTAATTATAAACTACTTGAAAAACCCGCCCTAGGTTAACAACTCGTTGTGTAATGAAAATTGATCATTATACAAATTAATACGTTTCTTAGGTTTTTTATTCACGATATAATAGTTGTAAACTACATAATTCAAATGAAATTCTTTAGATATGTTTAAAACAAACGCTATAAAAATAAATAAATTGAAGTGGTAATATATATATATATATATATATATATACATGCAGTCCAAGGGATAGATTTATATCTCGACCGACAGAGGGTCTCATGCAATATAAAAACATCGACGTTACGGAGCATTAGCGTAATATACGTTGTCAGAGGACTTTTCAATTATCGACTATTAATGTTGTTTTGTATAAGAATCTTAAGTAAAGAAATAACTAAAATGAATAGTTCGAAAATATATGGGTGCCTCAACCTACTTATATAACTAAAACTTACAACAACATGCCTTGATAGTTATCAAGTAATCGCAATGATTGAAATTCAGTCATCAAAAATATACGTTGATGAAAAAACTTAAGTAAAAAACTCAACATCGGTTTCCATATTGTCAGCACCGCTCACAAGGTTGGATAGGCACCTAATTTTAAAGAAACCTGACCCAGTTAAAAAATGCGGTCATCCAAAAAGGGTCCCACTTCAAAAAATATACCGGCATAATCACTCCCTCTTCGGGCCACAAATAAATCCCTATTTTAGCCACTCGTGTTGCTCGAAGAATATCTCATGTTTATTAATCTCATGAAAGAATATGTAGATAATAAGACGAAGTACAAAAACCTGTAAGATCTCTAAAAACTGTTCCAAATACTGTTTTATCTTTGGAATACACTAAAAGTAATTCATATTTCTTTTCTCTTAACGTTCAGTTGAGCCGCATCTATAGTAGTCTAGTACGTTATATTTTTTTACCAGGTAAAATATTATACTATTTTGTATTAACTCCATAACTATTATTAAGTGGCAAGTTTTTTTTTGTTATTAAATTAGTTTATAAGTTAAATAATCTCAAATAAAACTAAAGTATTCTTCACAAAAACGATTTTATTAAAATCAATTCACAACGCCATATTTATCATATCTCGAATAAATAGTCTTTGCAACGTTTTTACTTGATCAAAATAGACGGTCTATTATAAAATTATGAAAAAATAAATTGTTCATTAAAAAGGCCTTGGTTGAAAGAACAATCAGGTCCTGTGCCCATGGCTCGATCTATACAATGATGCACACGGATGGCTAGTTTTGAGCTAACAACGACGTTGATGGGTGTTCACTGCTTATGACATAGCGTATGTGTAGTTCTTACAGCAAGATTAAATATACGAAATTTTTAAATTAGATTGATAATTGTATTATAAATAAAAGTAGATTAGGTATTGCACTTTTAATTCCATAAAATTGTAATGTACCTAATAGGCTATTAAAACATAATTATTTTAAGTTTCAAAAATGTACATTGAGTGTTAGATTTATATTAGTGTTTATCACATACAAAAAAGAAAATAACATCAATCATTAAGCCGTAAATGACCTCAATGTTAATTCTGTTATTGTGTCTACGTTTTACCTACCTTGGCGTTGACTATCAAAAATGTTATTTAAAATATACCTCAATAAGATGCTGAAAGCAATTGAATACTATAACTAGCGTTTTCCAAACAGTTTCAGCTTTTATCACTTCACTCAACTCTAAAGACTTTTCAGTATAATTTTATAGGAATGCTTATTCAAACATTTGACCTCAGACACGATTTATACACATAATTGAGTGAAATGTGTATATTTCAATGGGTTAAAAAAAGAAAAAGTAATTTTCTTTCAATGAAACCGTATGCAACCCACTTATGATTAATTATCTAGAGTATTGTGAATACTTTATAATACCTTTTGTCTATCATATGACATAACTCACAATTACATACTACGTAGAATTAGGATACAAGTGTAAGGTTATTTTCTAAGACTTTCGGGTAACCGGTTTAGTTGAGGCAGATATAAAAAGAAACAAAAGGTTTTAAAGTACCTATAGTTGTTGCATACAACAAGTGGTAACGAAAACTCAGGATGAGTCTATCTAAAAATACAATTGAATTTTAGACTTATAACAGAGTAAAGAACCATTACGTTATTAGACAGGAGTCGTATAGAACCAATATATTATTTCTTAATATGATTATTATAATATATATTTTATAAGAAAAGTGCATCATTCTGATTTCTTAATTTTTTTCTTGCGCTATGCTTTTTTGACAGTTCTTCCTTAGCTACGAATGAGTTTCTTGGTTGCCTTTTATGTTCGTAATGAAAAAGTAGATAAACTGTAGAGTGAAATACATAGAAAATTCCAAGCCTTTTTGAAAAATCCAGTATAAATACACAGACCGTGATCCTAGTTCCTGTCATCTTATAAAACATTGTGATCCTGAGATACTCCTATTGTTGGCTCAGTTTACACGTTTATTTATGTAAAAAAGGAAGACGTTGTTTGATTTAACTTTTTTAAAAAAAATAAAGAAAGTCTGGAATGAAAAACCTATGAGTTTCAGAGCACAGTTTAAAAGTACAGATTAAAATGAAAATACCCTAGTTTATAATGTGATTAATATTATTTTTAACGAAAGACTAAAATGCGGAATGAGGTCTTTGTAAACCTCCTCCGTCGCATTCTTTTACTTCTATGCGCATATTTTTATAATCTGTTTAATGGGTATTGTTTGACTTAGAAAATTGGTTTCTTATATTTTTCAAAAGCTAGATTTTGTTAAGACTAATTGGGGAGCTGTTGTTATATTCTACATTAATAATATTTTCAACAATAATGACTCGCATGAATAAAAACATGAATTTTTTGCACGATAATTTACGAACGTTAAACTGCATAGGTTTTAAGTGCATAATATACTTAATAACACTTAAAAAATCGTTGACCTGTGCACTCCGGTAATAAAAGGGGTTGCCTAGCTTGTCGGTCTGATTTTATCTAAATCTAAGTCATTGAGGGCTGTCAGGCTCAGAACCTCACGTTATGTAATCTCTTGTTCTTTCTAGATCCAGGAGGTATATTTTAAATTAAATTTATAAATCAGTTCACACCGATACGTTTGTCGATCGAAACTAGCCCCCTTGGCAGTTTCAGCGGCTTACGTAACACCGTAATGTATATGTAACTTCAATAAAAACTTTAAAAGAAATAAGAGGACTTGTGCGGCCTTGTGATGTTTCTTTTATTTTATATAGAGGTAGATCATAAACTATAGATAACTTCTAATCAATGCTGGGTTGATTTAAGTAGTTCTCATTATAGAGATCACTGAGGAATAGTTGGTATATTTCTTTTATCAATAACCGCTGTAACGATAACTGTTCATATAACATTACAAAACAATACGCGGAGATCTCGACATAAATTTGTTATTTGCCTCTCCTAATAATATAAAATAAGCTAGTTAAATTTATCCGAGCGTGATTAAATCTTGTGGATAGATTTTGACCCACTTTCCGATGTCCGATTGAGACGAAAAGTAGGTGGTTCTATAGTTATGCCTGCTCGATGGATAAACGTGGTGACATTTATTTAAATTCGTGTATAAATAGGACTTGCATGCTCGTTTTAAGAATGTTATTTATTTCGATACGTTTTTGTGTATTTTTTAAATATGTATATGTTGAGACAGAAGTCCAAGCTTACTAATCTCATTTTATCTTCCTCCCGAGATAATATAATCCCTTTTGGCTATATATATATTCAACAAGAATATGCCTTCATGGTACATGACAAAAATAACTACTATAACAATAAAGTATGATTTCTGAACAAATATAACAAAAATAATGAAATTATACACAGCACAATTTAGCACAGTAAATTCTTTCATTCAAAGTAAACATAAAAAATCTAGTGTCAAATTAAAGTTCATAAACATTGGAGATTTTAAACACTTTTTCCCAATATAAATTCGTAGAATTTATCAGCCGCAATAAGGGTAATCTAACACATAAATAGTCAATACAAATAGACATATGTTTGAAAAACAACATCATTTCAAAATGAAGGCCTTAACTTTATGTACCAAGGTCACAGTGAAACTAGAACATTGTGATATACACATACAGCTGGACTCATTAAAAGATTTTTACTACACAACAAAGAGTTATTTTCTAAGAACGGAATTAAAAGCAACGCCGCAATGATGCAGTTTCTAATTAAAGTTAATTTGAATTTGTTTACATATTTCATAAACATGATACATCCATCGGCCATCAACAATCGCAGTACAAAGGTGAAACAAAATTAACCTAAATGTAAAATAAAAGGGATTTGAATAATATTTCAATTCGTTCAATTATAGTCCGTTAAAACACTCTGAATGAATAACAATATTTGTACAATGTTTACTCCCTTGAAATCCCGGTTAGAGGGAGGCATTCACGCCAGTTCTGTGTAAATGGGTCAGAGGCTATTCAGGTCCCCCCTACAACCCTCCCATATTATGTGTTCCCCTTGCATAATTGAACATGCGGCAAATTATTGTCATTCTGTTGAAACCTACAGATGCAGCAGTCGAATTCTATTGCCTTGTTCTCAGCGCCAAATGGATTACATTATAATATGCACATATTGCTCTAATAGACGTATGTCGTATCATTTAAATAATGGTCTCGTGAAACGTGTTAATTGAATAGAGCCCGAGAGGGTTAAGTTTAAGTTGGTGAATATTGTAGTACATTTACCTTGTATTGATTTCGGTAAATAAGTTTAGGTAGGTAGCTACACAAATCTAGATATTTCTAGTGTTTACATGTAGTACATACATTAAGTACTTAAGTAAATATCGCAACACATTTCTGCATCTATTTCGTTGATTCTTTCAGCATCTTTTCATAGTTCCACCTGTGCGCTCCAAATAAATTTTCATTGCGCTAGAATGAAACCTAGAACATGCGGTGAAGCACATCGGCCTTTTCAACTAGCCAACATAGGTATTATTATTGACGTAGAACAAAGTTATTACTATACGTTTAAGCTAGCATGACAACTTGTTAATTTAACTATGTACTTAGTATACCTCTCCAGTTATAGCATAATATTACGTTACATACACAATAATTTAATGTTCACTCAAGTGCGATACGACACTGATCCCGGTCAAATCATTAGCATAAAAGGTTGAGATTATACCTAGACAGCTCTATTAGTAAAACTTACTTAAGCTTGTCTTTCATGAAATTACAGACAATAGTGTTTATTGAACGTTTAACATTTAATGTCAAATGCTATAAAGTATTTGTTATCTCTTAATTTTACCACTTTGGTCTACTGAATAATTTTCACATGTCTGCGACGTGATCGTAGCTCAATGAAGATAGGGAATATGGTAGGGATATTTTTAATAGGTACGTGTTACAAACAAAAATATAGCTATGACGTCAATCGACCCGTCTAATTTGAATTTAATAACGTATATACATCTGATTGTTCAGAAGTTTCCGTTTGCTATAAGAAATCTTATTTGTAATAACAGATTTTCTTAAATTTAATTGTTATTTATAATTATGTTAAAATGGACAGATATTTTTAGAATTTCAATGTTATTACTCTATTGTTAATATTTTACTTTTTTTTTTCAAGATTTAAATATACGTTGGAGAAGAACCTAATGCCACAGATGATTTTATTAAAGTCGAGTTTAATATTTTAAGTAGTACAGATATCAAACTAGGTAAATGTTTATTTTGGAGTAAAACTATAGCTTTTGAAACAGAATTAATGATTGGATTGGGGTTAATGCTCAAACGATTTAAAATCCATTCTGCTCTGTTTACAGTCGTGATTATTTCTAGTATTTTCTAAAATCATTATTAAGCGACTTCCAATTTATTTTATATTTTTAACAATACTACGATTTAGAAGTGTTAGTTTTATTAATTGAAGTTTGAATTGGATTAGGGAAGGTTTCTTTAGGTAGGTACAGCGTTTTAGTAATAACGTATTTTTGGAAAGTCAAACGATAAGGCATTTAGAATAGATTAAAAAGTTTTTTTTAATTTTATTTAAAAACATATAGGTACAAACAGGCATCTAGCCATTGACCGGTTTAACCTGGTTCCTGGAGCATAGTTTATATATATTTCATTTCTATTTGTTTCAGGCGGCAGTTCCAGAAGGCATGACATTTCCTGGTTCTATACCCGACGTAGCGGAACGATGTGGTCGCTGGGCTCCAGATTCACTATCAGCTTCCGTATCAGGCAGCTCTGACGAAAAGCCAACGCCGCGGCGGCCACGATGGAAAATTGCCCTCGCTGGGCTTGTGGTGTTGGCTGGTCTCGGCGCTGCGCTAGCACTGCCTCTCATTCTTGGCAGTGGAGGGCGAGCCACATCGGAACAGCGGCTCACCACTGTGAGGAGAATGCTACGTGACTTCCCTCTCGTCGATGGCCATAACGATTTGGCGTGGAACGTTAGAAAATTCTTACATAACAAAATAGGAGATTTTAATTTAAGTGCCGGTTTAGAAAGTCTAGAGCCGTGGGCTCGTTCGCGCTGGTCGCACACCGACATTCCACGGCTGCGGCTGGGGCAGGTCGGTGCACAGTTCTGGTCAGCTTATGTACCCTGCGGAGCGCGGGATAAAGACGCTGTCCAGCTAGCCTTGGAGCAGATGGATGTAATTAAAAGAATCGTGGATATGAACGCCGCACATCTCGCTTTAGTTACTGATGCTGCAGAGTTATTAGAAGCGCACCGTGATGGACGAATAGCTTCACTCATAGGAGTAGAAGGCGGACATGCTCTTGGGGACTCCCTTGCGGTACTTCGCGCTTTCTATCAACTGGGTGCTCGTTATCTCACTGTCACTCATACTTGTGATACTCGATGGGCGCGCGCCGCTGGCACCTCCGGTGGACTCACAGAGTTCGGGCGCGCCGTAGTGCGTGAGATGAATCGCCTCGGTATGATAGTTGATCTTTCACATGCTGGTGAGGAAACAGCTCGTGATGCACTGGAAACTACTCAAGCACCTGTAGTGTTTTCACATTCAGGAGCCGCTGCAATATGCAACTCTTCCCGCAATGTTCCAGATGATCTATTGCGAATGATTGCTGCCAATGGGGGTGTCGTAATGATTAATTTCTATGCCAAATTAATAACGTGTGGGGAGAGAGCGACGGTGGAAGATGTGGTAGCGCACATAAATCACGTCCGTCGAGTAGCTGGAGTAGAGCATGTGGGGCTAGGGGCAGGCTATGATGGCATTGATGCTCCTCCAGAGGGTTTAGAAGATGTATCAAAATATCCCCATTTATTGGCCGAGTTATTGCGAGATCCAGACTGGAGCGAAGATGACGTGCGGAAACTTGCAGGAATGAATGTGGTCCGTGTGATGCAAGATGTAGAGAGAGTGCGCGATCAATGGCGTCGCGCGGCGGTGCTGCCGGGCGAAGAATCTCCCGGAGTCCGGTCCAGCGACTGCATCTATAGGCCTGCGTGACGTAGGCTCCGAGCCGCGCGTTCCCGCGGCCCTCCTCGTACTGCTCAATATTGACATTTGTTGAAAGTAGTTATAAAATATGTATATTAGTGTCCAAATGTGATTTAGAGAAGTAATCTTTACCTGACCTCGATGCACAAATTGTTTAGCTAAGGAGCCGTACGCGCTGGGCGCTTCGTCTCGGCGTCGGCACGCGGTCCGATCGCTTAACTCTCCTCCATCCATGCACACGACTTCGTTGACGAAAGCCCAATGCGACTCGGATTTATATGACGTGAGCCAATGAAGATATAAAAGGAATAAAGTGTTTATAGAAAAATAAATATTCTTTATTTATAATGCTGTTTTTTTTATCCCTATTCAATAGAATCATTCATTCTGAAATGTAAATGTTTTAACTGACAAAAAGTAAGTACCTATTTTCAAATTAAGTTAAGATTTAAACATTTTTTTAAATAATCTTTAAGGTATTGTAAGAAATTAGATCAAATAGAGTCTATCTGTGTCTGTCTAATAGAGAGGCCTACGTAAGAAAATCTTGTGAAATAACGAATATTATTGACAATATTATTACGTCATGTTCATTTAACAGTTGAATAATTATTTATATAAGTACTATGCCGTATACTACTTTGTTTAAGAGCCCGCGAAACTAACTCAGATAACTGACTAGCTATTGAAATGAGATTGTCAGGGCCAGTAGAAGTAATATCATTTTAGCCACAGATGATTAATCAAGGGCGGAAAGACTGTGACTTACCTCGGGGCCTGGATAGTGTCTCACTTTACCACCTTCTTTAAAAGAGAGCAACTTCGATCGTTATACAGCGACAGAATTCATGAGCTAATAGCTAGATGAACAATCAACTGATAAAGGACGAGCAGATAATGAAAGTGCAGATCTCGCTACCACACAGAATTCTGGATGAAAGTGACGAAGAAAGTAATGACTACATTTTTTTTTTTTTTTTTTTTAATTAATAGAACCGATATATTATTAAAATAATTATAATTATGACTACATTATGTTATAAATGTCTATTCTAACTTACTAGCTATAAATAAACTATAATATCAGAGTTGTAGTAGTCTGCCACCATTTTCTTATATTTTTACTAATACACTATAAAACGATTACGACTATTGAAAAGATGATATAATGATATAGCACTAATTATTATGTTTTATAGTTTAATAACCATTTTTATAAAAATCTTACAATGCTGACTTCTGGCAGCTTTCATTTCATTATCTATAAAATATATTGAATAAGATCACTGAAACGAGAATATAATTTTTCACAGTTTTATTAAAATTAAATTATTTATAAAAAGAAATCAGAGTGACCTGTGCTCGCTACTTATTTTTACTATTTCACATAGTCACCGTAGTAGTATCAACGACGATAAAATCATATAACTACCTACCATTCCACCGCTCTCTAGGTAGTCATTGTTACCAAAAGTTGTAAAAAGTTCGGCTCGAGAAATGATATTGAAGATGAAAGAGTTCTGAGAAGCGGAACAAAAGAATCAAGGTGTTTTAATACCACAAAACAATGTTCGGAGAGAATCACCGCTATAACAGGTACTTTTTAGAGTTGCCACATAATATTTTTTTGCTGTATTGATAGGACTTTTATGATATAAATTCATTTTTGCGACAAAATTGAACAAATACATAACGAATGAAACTAGGTAACTGAAATTAAAACTATTATTTATAATTGTTCATCATTTAATTGCAGGTGTGTCAGAAAGAACTGTAACAAGAATTACAAATGAACGTATAACAGCGGCGAAAAAAGTTGTCACCCCAGGGAAGAGTCGCCCTCATCCGAAATAGTATGAATATAAAAAAGAACAATTATATCTACTGCTAGTGATACTGAAATCTGAAACAGAATCTGATTCTGTTTCCATCCATTCTTCAGACAGTGATGTTCCTATGCCCGCTGATCGAAATTATTCAAATAAAAAAAACTGTAATGCTTTTTTTACCCAATTTTCTCATGTTATCCCTGTAAGTAGGTAACCGCTAGGAACCGCTTATATAAGTAAATAATAATATACTTTTTTCATAACAGAAATATTGTTTCATCGAAGTGTGCAGAAAATAGTATTATTTGATTAATGAAATATGCTAAATGTAAAATAGGTAAATTTTTTACTCATATTTGGCAACATTACGTCACGCGATTACATAGCTGCGTCTGGGGGACTTCTTTCATGAAAAGGACTATAATTATATAAAATGTGATCAACTAGGTAAAGTGTCAATATATTGTCACTTGGCAATTGGCATTATAGTGTTAAATGTTAATCCCGGATCTATATTCTATTACTAGATATCTGTGTCTTTCTACTGTCTAGTGTCTAGTGTCAGTGTCATCACTACAGTACTTAACTTCTTAGTACATATTTTGATATCAATTTTATTTTATTAGCTTCTAAAACTCTAAATTAATGTAATGTTCAATTTCACTTTGTGATTGCATACATTTCTTAACAAATGATATTAATTGCATAAAGTTCATTATTTTTTTATAGTTAATTTAGTTTTTATTTCTAAACTACACAAAGTCGTCTAGATCTCATAGTAGTTTTTGCTTACTTATTTGTTTCACACCCACATACAGGTAAGGACAATGTAGTTTATTATTATATTGTGTACCTATCCATTCTGAAAGTTCGCATGTCCTAAGAACCTCGTTTGTTTGTATTGCATGCAGCTTTTATATTAAGAGGATGGATTCAAAACAAGGTTTGTCCAGTGAATGTAGTTCATCAATCCCTATTACCCTGGTAGTTAAGAGTCTTAACGACTCATAAGAAAGTTGTCGAGTTTTTATAGCATCTTTAAGTAACTAGGACTAGTAATGTAAAAAGTGGTGTAATTGTTAATAATTATGATTGTTGCCATATATATATATATTAATGTTGATGTTCATCTTTGTTCAAGATTAATTGTTTAACCACATTCTACCATTGATTCTTTTTTGTAGAGTTTTTTTCTATTTAAAAGTCCAGGTCTTTCTCAATTTATCAGAATCCGAATTGTGATTCTGATAAATATTCCTAGTATTATCCTTGTTCTATGAAATATATTTTACTTCATAATATATTTTCAAAGTATTCTCACAATCTACCAAAATCTATTTTTTTTAACTTCTATACAAGAAACATGAATTTCAGATACATTTAATGAAACAGTTTCTTCACTATTAGAACGTAAAGTACGTGGTTGGCTTAGTGGAGTTATTGAAGACATGCGCCGAAGTAGTCCTGTGCAACAATGGCTAGATTCCTTGCCTAGTGAGGACGCAAATTCACAAGAAGCAACACTGAATGGTAAGAAAGATGAAGACGACTCAGACACTGCTGAGAACAAGGCAGAGGAATCAATTACTGATAATACTGTGATTGAAACGCAAAATGATATACAAGAAGACAAAAGTTTAGAAGTACCAGAGCAAAAGGAGCTGTTAAAGAGAAAGTCTTTAGAAAGTGGAGTACTTAATGATCAGTTAAAGAATAAAAGTAAATTGCAACGGGACCATTCTATACAGTCAGAAGGATATATTCCCAGATTGAAAAATCCTTTACTTCGGGATCACTCTTTACAAGTAAGTTAATCCATTTATAAGAAGTATAAATAATTATTATCAATGTTGTGCCACATACCACCAACAAGAGGTTACTTTTACATCATAAGGCATAACATGGATAGTGATTGTGAAGAATTGAATAATGATCATGTTAAAGAAACATATGTTTCTCTTATTTTTTTTAATAATGCCAATTTTATAAAAAAACCCTTTTCATTTATGTGAAAATTTTCCACATTCAGTTATACTCCGTCTAGTCAAATTATCTTGTCATAGCTGTTATGAGGACAACTATTTAAATATTTCAACATAAGTACCAAAGTGGGAGTTCATTTTCTCCTAACACTGCTACTGGATTACTTACTAATACACAAAAATACATGTTGAATAGTTAACCTAGTTTGGTTTTAATTAAAGTTGGTTAAAAGAAATTATATAAATTATCAAAATATTAAATTTCAGTCTGATGGAAGTGGTTCTAGTGGCAGTTCTGTATTAAATGTTTTGGGTGCAAGGAAAGTAGATGCAGAGTCTGTTCTCTTGGCATTGGGATTTGGACCAAGTGAAAAACAGCAAAAACTACAAAGAATACCGGATAGATTTTTGGTTCCATCCAAGGTAGGTTCAAATTGATTATAAAATTAAGAGGGCATTCTTACATATTTTTCTCAATAATTTTATTTATAAAAAAGTATATTATCAGCCTTCCGGGCTGAATTAAAATTTAGAATTAATCAATAATTTTTTTAATTTTAGAATTTAAAACAGAGTTCCCCAAACTTTTTTGTGTCATAGACCCCTTGCCATGTTTTTCCATGTTGGGTAGATCCCCTACTTACCTGATATTGATTTCCTGTTAATTTCTAAATGTAGTGTGTTAAAAACTTAAAGTAAAAACCCATTTTAATTTATACATTTACTAATTGAATTTAAATTAAAACTACCCAAAATAAAATTTTGTATCTGTTTGTTTGAAATGTAATATGTTTTGATATTATAAGATAGTATGATGTAAGTAAATAGGTACTATCAGTGTATGTGTTGAGATGCACTATCGTGGACCCCCATTATCATTTCATGGACCCCCAAATTTTTTTTCGCTGACGTAGACCCCTTATAGGTTGTCATAGACCCCTAGGGATCGATATAGACCACTTTGGGAATCACTGATCTAAAAGAATATTGTGATCAGAGTCACTTGTGAAATTGTTACATTCAGTTATTATTTGGTAATTCTTATCGAAATTTAAGCCATAATTGTGTACATACTAAGTTTTCCTTTTACATCATGTTTGTTTAACATTTTACAGTTAAAGGGAATAAGTACAGAAGATTTTATAAAAAATGAACAGCATTCAATGAAGATGCATGACTGCGGAGTTTTTGGTTACAGAGGATTAACAGGTTAGTTAGTTGATCTATATAACAAATGGAAAAATAACAGTCTTAATATCACTAATTTAATTATAGTTATTAACGTGTGGAATTGCTTGGCTTACCTTCAATTGTTTGATATGGATACTAAATAAATAACCATAGAATTGATAAAGTTGGAAGAATTTTTGTTTGGTTTTGTAGTATTCTAAAACCAGCACCACACCTATAAAATATATTATAAATATTAAGTATGAATGTTCAATCACGCGGTTTCTACTACAAATACCATTCCCGCCTTATTTATATTATTAAATAACGTACAAACAGAGGTGGTTTACTAATACTATTAATAGTGCTTTTCTAACACTACTAACAACTTACTAACAGAGCATTGCACGCCAGTGTGTCGGTTCATGAAACCGGTACCATCCAATTATGGACCGTACCAAGTGCCCAAAATAGCTGTCCAGTAAGTATTTTATATTAATTAAATTACACAAAGAACAAAAATAAAGCAATCAACCAATATTGAGTTCGCACTTTATTAGTAGTTATTTTGTTTCCGTCTAAAAAATAATTATTTCGTTTTGGTTGGTGTAGAAGAATGACAGGGATTTCGAAATGTCTGCCTAGGGTTGCAGGCATTTCGCGGCGGTTACATTGGTACATACACAAGAAAAAGTATTTTGGTGTAGTTTATTGTTCAGCGTATAGTACAATTACCTGAAATAAGGTTTATTTAACTTTATTATAAAGTACGGAGGCAACCCTATGTCTGCCCCATAAATACCTAGCAAAGCTTGTATGAATTTAAATTTCAACTCGTTATTTACGTTAGTTACTAAAAGTTAGACTTAGCGCCGAGATATAGCGATTCCCGTATGTCAAAAATGTATTGGAAACTGAATCTTGCTGAGCTAAATGATAAAACATTTATTATTTAGTGACCTTAGAATTGCGATTATTTTCTATAAATAACCTTTATTAATATTTCCTTGTTTGTACTTGGTACTTCAGGAAAATAACATTTCCGGATCGACAAATCTCATTTCAAGTATCATATTATGATTAACCATTGTACAACGTAATAATGCTTTGTAAAATAGGTTTTCATAGAATAAGTCTCAAATAGATTAAGAGTGTAACCAATTTTTTACACTTTGAATGAAGAATGATTGCAGACAGTAAATCTTTTATTAGTTTATATTATTTTGTTACTTGAATTTGCGAATATATCTCATTAATTGGCTTTTATATATTTTTGTTGACCCTGATGATTGTTATAAGTGATTCGTCGTGACGTCGGTCGTTCACAGAATTACAACTCAACTTTTATATTTTTAATGAAAGGTCTTATATATATTATAGTATAGTTCATTATTAATAGCATTTAACGTTACGTTGTTCGCATAACCCTCCTACTTTCAGCATTTATCACGTGACTACATTTCTAAATACTTAACTGTTGATTAAATTGTTTATTACATGACAGTATCTACAACTTCTACTATTTTACAGGGAATCCCCATGTTCCACCGTCGACAATTGTAGCTAAAATAATTAATTGTTTACTACAAGACGAGATGTGTCGAGAGGAAGCTTTAATGCGCACGCGCCATTCTATAGCGGATATGCGAAGTGCGCCTGCCATACACGCCCGTTTAGCGGCAAGATTTAGGAGCACCTGAGTATGGTACCTGGTATAAAAATTGGGATTATAAAGTTTTGTTTGGAATATAAAGCTTAGTACTTTAATAGAATTTCCAAATATGGCCGAAATTTGCTTATTATTAAAGCGGTCGTGGTCATTAAGCAAAGTGCCTGATGAAAAATTGCACTTTACATTTAGGTACATTAGTACTTATTCGAAATATTTATTTAAATTTATAAAATAAGACATTAATCCTCTGTCACGGTCCCACAAGCCAAAAGTACTGGATTTTGACAAGGGATAAGTCCTGACTTTGGAAAATTAATCTAAAAACCCTGTGTACTGCCTACTTAAATCAAATGGTCAATACTAAAAACCCCGAGTCCTATTTAATACCCGTGTAAAGCTTTATTTTAAAACTGGAATTAAATTCCGTTATGCCAAGCAAAGTTGTACTATACAACTAAAACTGTTATCCTATTTTAAATAAATCCACGATTGTGTTAGTGCTTAAATGTCAAAATATGTTTACACAAACTGTTGAAAATTTGTACTACAATTTGAGACATAAAAAAAGCTCAAACATTCGATCTGGTTTGCATAATTACGTAATTTAACATAAAAATATTTTTATTGCCTTGCTGCTTTGTAAGAACAATTATTAATGGTTTTGCATTACCAATTATTTTTATAAATTTTTATTTATTATTAAATTTCGATGTTTGAACTATAACCGTTAAGTTTTGTCATACCTAATCACCTTGTACTTAATTTGTTTTAATAATTTGTTCAATTTCGATAAACAAACATATCTTACTGTGACCCATTGTTTGTATCGTCACTGAGTAATTAATAATACATTATTATATTCTTCGTAATCATAAAAAATCAATTTAAATATTCAATAAAAAGTAGAGTTGTTCTAACAATCGTGCCATGTTTAAACATAGAAGTTATATCACATATCTTTATAAAGGTAGTACTTATATACAACTTAATACATATTTAATATAGAATTTCTACCCTATTTACCTAGATTTTTTGATATAACTTTAAATGTACACTATATGAACAGTTTAGTTACTTAATTTTTATGTACGGTAACATTACTAAATCAAGCCGAAAATATCTGAGAGTATTAGTATCTCCTGGCAATATTGAGCATGGTAGACGTAAGTGCGCCTCAGACAACCGAAACCTTAGCTAATAGCTTAGACATTCAGTAGTAAAACCGCCTTCGCCGGCGTAGGTTGCGTTATCTTATTTTCCGCTCCGCACTGCCAGATTTTTGGTCCGGCCAAATTCAGGCAAACTATGCGCCGACAATTGTTTGAGTCTCAGCAAACGCGCTCGTTCATGTTGTCAAATATATTTGTTAGCTGAGCTCTGAGCTGAGCTGTTGGGTTGTGCCATCTAGCCAGCGGAGATTCCTTAAATTATATACTTTAGCAACTGACCTTAACTGTAATAGCGTAAAACTAAAGACTTTTTAAGTTTTGATAGGCGCTGCTCATAAATCCATATTTTTATTTAACTAACAGTAATTTAGTAGAAATATTTTTACTTCTGCGACATTTTTAGTTGACTATAAGACGTGATGTTACACCTGTACACAATGTGTTGCAGCCATGTTGCTTGGTTGTGATAGTCTTAATTTACCAATACAGGAGTTTAGCTTGATAAATTAATATTTACTTTTCGTGCACAATATTCTCAAAGTTCTATAGTTGTGATGAAGATTTCACAAGTTTTCTCCAAGTTTAATTTCTAGATCTTTGTTGTATAGAGATTTAAATCATAGATTTGTCCTGGCTATATTTCAGATGCACAAAAGGGTATAAATTAGTGCGACTAATGACTATGAGTCTATATATATAGACTAAATTATTTTCATTATTTCTCATACCAAAAACTACTAGACGTATGTGTTGTTATGGCTGAGAGCGAACGATTACAAGATGTAGTAGCGAGATGACGCTTTACTATTGTTGCTTTAACGCCCTTTTTCGACACATAAAACGTGGACATGCTCTATGATTCAAATCTCTTCGGTTTTAATTGTTATCGAATGTGCCAACTGTTTAGTACTTAATGTTCAGTTGATTTAAGTCCAAAGACAAAATTTCAAACTTGCCTCAATTTTAATGTAGTACGTAGATATTTAAAGGTGTGAATTTATTAAGGATATGTAAAGGACATTTTCATATTTTTTCTTCATTTATTAAATGTTATTCTTTATTTTGGTACTAAAATATGTAGTTGTAAATTTTATCTGAAGTCGGTTTCGCTTTACATATTTTCTATATAAAAATGGGAAAACATTCCTAACAATTTGTTAGGTCACAAACACATATCACAGTTTTAAATAAGGAAAATCATTTTGTTGTTTTTATATTGAATTTTAAGTACTTATTCCGTTTACGGTCTTTAATTGTGACCATACTTATTCTACTAGTCTATAAACACAAATTAATATTAATTTAATTAATGCACGTACTTAAGGTTAAGAAACCAATTTTTAAATTAGCCCGTGCCTTAAATATCCATTTGCATAGATTATTAGAAAATCTGTGAACATTAATATTGTATAGAGTTATGTGTGTAATATCATAAGTTCCATTTGATTGCTCATTTTATGTTATTATAATGTTAAGTTTGTTTTATTAAAATTATTTAGGGAAATGTTAAAAATTATATATGTATTGTCAAAGATTACATTTTTTAATCAAATTTTGTTTTTATTACTGAATGACAGATCAATAAATACTCTCCCTCTTATTCATAAAAAAATATCTAATACACTGATGTCTCTTGATGAGATAATTACAATTCCACTGAAGAAGAGTTAAATCAATTTACTTAAAACAATGTAATAAGATTAAGATTTTAATTAAAGGCAAGTGTAATTAATTACAATTAAATTAATATAATGTAAGCTTGTTAAACCATCCTCCAAATTTCTCATTGCGGATACAATATTTTCTAAATTCATCAAAGATGAACATCAGCGCAGTAAAAGGCAATGCGAGAAACCACCTGAAAATATTTATACTAATACATATTGAATAAAACGGTTAAACGAAACATGTTTAGGCAAATAATTGTACTGTTAAAATATAATATCTAGATTGGATGTGCTTAGTGGGATCAATACATATTTTATTTAATGCAGGCATTAAAAATCATCTTTTTGCTTGAAAGACGTAACAAAAAAACCAGCGGCGCTAAAACCTTTTAGGTCTTGGCCTCAGATTTGTGTTTCTGTTTCGTGATAATTTGATTTATCTAATAGGTCCTAATCCTAAATCCTACTCGTTTATGACTAGTTAATACTCAATAGATGAAGACTATACTATACATACTTATAAATGATCAATCTTGCATACCATTTCAACCTTAGAGGGTATGTTCTAAAGAAACTGTTAATTCCTGGCACATAACATACAACACACGCAAGAATGATCTCGAACACTAAACCAAAGTTGAGAGCTTTATTTTTCATACCTGTAAAGTTAAAATCTATAAATATCTAGAAACGTATATGACCCGTACCTACAAAATAAAGAAAAAGTTTCTATGTCATTTAAATTCCCTGAGATTGGGCTTGAAAGTCACTTTTCGGTAATGGTCACGTGAGATATTGTCATTCCTATACAAATTCGTTTAGCGTTCGTGTGTCACGCCTGTTACAAACAGAAAGTGTCTCAAGCCCCTGGCTTTTATGGCGGCTCTGACAGATGATATTCTTTTTAACTTTGTATGAATGTCATACATATATTCTTTACTTATCGCACATTTGAATCTTTTTAAGCCTAATCAGTGTGTAAACCAGTACACTAACTGATAAATTGAGCAAACAATCTACTAACCTTTGTCGTTTGTACTACAGATACGATATCCAGTATCAGGCGGTATACATACCGACATGAAAGAGTGAATTATATCTTGTCTTGCAAATTATTCCATTCGTTATTTGAGTCATGACGATAGCCACAAAGTACGCGGCCTGACAAGCCCGTTCTAGTTCTTTGCGTTCGGCGTAGGTCCACTCCTGTCCCAGCGAATCTTGGACATCACTTACTGCCTCATTATCCCATCTTTGGCGTATACCTTATTTTAAAGCGAGAGCTCTGTATTAGATTTGTCCAAACCTTTGACCAAAAGAATATTCATGTTCTATTGATCCTTACCAAACAGCTGCTCCGGATAAAAGCCATGTTCTGCCATAACAATGAAGTATGCAAACATGCCAGCTGCAAATTCGATGAGACCTAAATGGCCATAGACCAATCTTATCATTGAACAAGAGACGAGTGGGTCAGATCGTCTTGGAGGCCGTGCCATTACATCCCGTTCGGCATTCTCATGTGCCAATGACACCGCTGGCCACATATCAGTGCCAAGATCGATACATAAGATAGTCATTACACCTAAAACATAAGAAGACACACCTCAGAAGATTTCAAGGAGAATTAAATGGTTGTTTTTTTTTTATTTGATTGTTGATATTCTAACACATTATAAATGCCAAAACTTTGTTGGGTCTTGATGCAATACCGACACACAGAACCGACTGTGATAAACATTTTTTTTGCAGCACTTTTAAATACGCACTAGATAAAATAAAGTGATATGTTCTAATTATTCCATTTATCCCGTTACAAATTAATAATTTGTTGTGATAAATTAAATATTAGATAAAGTCATTTGCCGTATTATTTATAAGAAATATTACCTAATGGTAGAGGAATAGAGAACAAAATGAACATTAACACTGGAATTATCTCAGGGACGTTAGATATAAGAATGTAACAAATTGACTTCTTTAAATTGTCAAATATCTTTCGGCCCTCCTCAATGCCCGTCACGATCGTCGCAAAGTTGTCGTCCATTAAAATGATATCTGCTGTTTGTTTGGACACCTGTTTATTAGAAGCTAAATAAGGATAACATATTATATATTTGTTCTATTTATTTATTTACAATTTTTTATACACCAGAAAACAATAAACGTAAAACAACGGTTCACTGTTAAATATGTAATTCCTAGATAGTTTGGTATAGATAGTTGATCTTCGTATTTCATTCAACAAACTATCTACCTTCCGATGAAAGATAACCCAACTTCCGTGACTAAGCGGTTAACACGTATTAACAATGTTTATGTATAGTAGGGGAAGGCCGGGCAAAGTGAACACCCCGGGCAAAGCGAATAGTCCCCACTACTTCTGAATTATTCGTTCGACGGTTATCACGCCATCGTAGTGGCGTTCCGTCATCTTGATTTAGTGTGCGGCAAATACTAAAGCAGGAGGCCGCGTCGCGTGCCGCCCGCAGAGTGGAGATTTGTGTTTTTGTGAAAAAAAGATAGATTTTACGAGGTAAGTATATTGATTTTATTTCCAATTTTATTAGTTCTTGATCTTTAGAAATATTTTAATTCAGTACCATGTCAAAGTAGGTTTTTATTGTATCTTTCACAGAAGTTTAGAATTATTCGTTTTTGCACAAAATTTGTTAACCTCAAAAGTTACCTAGTCGGGCAAAGAGAATAGGGCAAAGTGAATATGGTATCCACTTTGCCCGCCATTTGTTATAATACATATTATTGACTTGTGATTTCATCATCTTGTTTATTTGTTTCAGATGGTTCATAAATATAAAAAAAAAACTAAGCAAGGGTCGTGGGATGAGAATGTCATGAAAACAGCGATTAATTTGTGCAAAGCTGGAGAATCCATAAAAAGCACAGCTAAAAAGTATGGGTTAGCCTATGCAACCTTGTACAGGCACGTAAAAACCGGCTCCTCTGCTCCAAAATTGGGTCGATTCCGTCCTGTTTTCAATGAAGATCACGAGATAGAGTTGTTAACATATCTGAAGAATATGGATTCTGTATTTTTTGGACTAACTCGAGACGAGTTCAAAAATTTGGCGTTCATATACGCTGCGAAAAATAATTTGAACTATCCGAAAAACTGGGACAAGTACGAAAAGGCAGGAGGTGACTGGTTATCGTCATTTTTGTCTCGCCACAATCAAATTTCCCTGAGGACTCCAGAAGCAACATCGGTTGCAAGGGCTAAAGGATTTAACAGACGTGAAGTTGGACGTTTTTATGAAAACCTTGAAGCTTTGACTGCAAAACATGACATTGATGCATCTAGATTGTACAACATGGATGAGACAGGTATATCGACAACTACCAATAAGCCACCTAAAGTGCTATCAACGAAAGGAAAGAAACAGGTTGGCATAATTGCCAGTGCAGAACGTGGTCAATTAACGACGGTCATCGGTTGCTGTAATGCCGCTGGTTCGTTTCTCCCACCATTCTTATTTTTTGCTAGGAAAAAGATGCAACCCAGACTACTTGATGGTGCGCCACCCGGCACTCAAGGTACCTGTACTCCAAATGGCTGGACTTCAGGAGAGGTATTTCTTGATTGGATGCGTTTCTTCGTGGAACATGTTCGGCCTACACCAGAGAAAAAGATACTTCTACTATTGGACAACCATGAGAGCCATAAGTATTACCCAACTTTGGATTACGCTAGCAAGAACAACATCGTAATATTATCCTTGGCTCCACATACAACGCATAAGATGCAGCCCATGGATGTAGCCGTTTATGGCCCATTGAAAACATATTTTGAAAGGGAGGTCAATGCTTTCCAAAAATAAGAAAAAAGCTAAACAGACAAAGAAAATTAAAGAATTTAAGGATATATTATGCTTTTTTGCGGAGAAATTTACATTGAAGAAGATGATAATCCTATTGAAAATTGGATTCGATGTGACATTTGTCAACAATGGTGTCACGAAGAATGTTCCACATTCAATGGCACGGAAGGGTATATTTGTGATAACTGCCAATCTTAATTTTTTAATTATTTAAGTTCAAGTTATGTTTTTTTTCAGTTTATTAAAAAAAAGTTTCTTTAGTTTGTTACTCTCGTTTTTAGAGTTATTAACATGAGTATTCACTTTGCCCGAGTACTGTATCCGCTTTACCCAGGGGTCCGGGCAAAGCGAATACTTTCGTACTTTTTTGAATTCTATTTCCAGTTAATATATGTTTAATTATTTAGGTTAACTGATGACAGTATTTGTAAGAGCAATTAATAAAGACTGATTTGTACTAGTTATTTTGTTTTTATACCTTATACCTTTTCGGCTATAACCTCAAATATCTTAAGATATCCACTTTGCCCGGCCTTCCCCTATGTACCTATGGGGGTTTTATTTCTGGCTAAACAATTATTGCCTCTGTTTGGAGACAATGATTGTTTAGATTAATAATGAAACAGACGTAAGTGTGCATATTTCTATGTTAATGGAATATGATTTTATATGTTAATGGAATGCAAACATAAAAAAAAAAATTATTACACTGGTCTAAAACTAAAAAACCTAGTTACTAGCCTGTGATCCAGTAATTCCCATAGAGATACCGATATCAGCTCTACGCAGAGCGGGCGCATCATTTACGCCGTCTCCAGTCACAGCCACCACGCTGCCTTGTCTTTGACATGCCTCTACTATTTGAAGTTTTTGAGTTGGTGATGTGCGGGCGAAAACTACAATAGTTACCATCTAAATTTCTAAAAACCAAATAAAAATCTATGCAGAACCACCAAAACCGGGTGTAAACACAAACCTATTTCGTAATTCTTTTCCAGAGTTAAATAAAGCAAATCAGGTGTCATATTACGCAGTTCAGTGCCGGTGATAACATGACACTGAGGTGTGGTAGCGATGCCCACTTCCAATGCTACTGCGCGAGCTGTCGCTGGGTGATCACCAGTTACCATCATTACTCTTACGCCAGCAGCACGAACTCTCTCTATAGCTGAAAGCACCTGAAAAAAAAGTTAATTCAATTGAGGTTATATATGTTTTCAGATACTATTCCAATTTTATAATTACACCACAAGAACACTAAGTTTTAAAATCCTTTAAGCACGCCATGGGCGACTATAATTTAACATCAGTTTGCTGTTCTATAAAAAAGCGAAAATATTTGATGTTTCTGTTTCACACTAAATTAAAAATACGGGCTTGAATTGATAGGGCTTATGGATATAAAATTAGGTACCGTATTCGGTTTAATTAATCATTAAGTGGAAAATTAGATCATTACCTCCTTTCGTGGAGGGTCGATCAGTCCGACCAAACCTAAAAATCGTAAGTTTTCAATTGGGAAGTTAATTTCTTCAGCATCAAATTCGAATCCTGGAGGATATTCATTTACGTCTAAATTGAGATCGGCAAATGCTAAAATTCGTTCACCTAAAAATTTAAGTTCGTAGATATTATTCTTTTTAATTGTCAATGCAATTTAAGTTCATGTACATATATGTATAAAATCTTTTGTCCATTAGATGAGTAGGTACCTACCGATATTGACAGTTGCCTTTGGGATGTACACAACACAAATATATTATTTACACAAATGATAACCCACCAGTATTAGCCATGTTTTCAATAGCGTTGCTGATCAACTCATTAATTTCTTTATTGTTAATAGCCTCCGTATTGTCCATAGCGACAGTTGCACTACGATCTAAAACTACTTCGGGGGCGCCTTTCATTACAAGAATATGTTTCGAATTTAGCATATCCAAATGAATACTAACCTAAAAATAGAGCATATTTGAAAATATTAAAATAAAATAAATTATTTATTATTAGCTTAAATATCAATGAAATAGGTAAATCTAGTCAAGTCTTATGTTGTTTTATTACGAGTATATGGTCGATTTTATATTGACAGATTCTACAATTCAATTAATAAATTAAAAAGCGTAATTAAAAAAATCATACTTGATACTTGTTGACCGAGTTGAAAGGAATTTCTGATACTTTGGGATAACTTTTTCTAACCGTTATTGGATTATCGCATTCAAATATAAAGTTTAGTATAGCTTTCTCTGATGCATCTCCATGCACATTGCCATCAGGGGCTATAGAAGCATTACTGCATAATGCGCCGCAAATTTTAAAACTTTTAAATGCTAAAAAATATCAATAATCTGTACGTCTAAAAACAAATTACATTAAGTACACTAAATGAATAGTTACGGTCGCACCTTTGTTATTTTTCAATTGATCTGAAAAGTCAAAACCGCATTAATAATTATTTATAAATAAAACAGACAGTTTTACCAATCTCTAACCCAAACTAGTATTAGAAACTTCGTAAGTTTGATTTTCAAGCCACAGATGTCGTACGCGCATCTTGTTTTCAGTTAGTGTTCCAGTTTTATCAGAACATATTGTCGTGCAGGCACCAAGAGCTTCCATAGCCTCTAGATTTTTTACAAGGCAATTTTTTGTTACCATATGTTTGGCTGTTAATGTTAGTGATGCTGTTACTGTTGGCTGTAAACCTACGAACAAAGCATTAATTTAGGCACCAATTAAAGAGTTCATCTACCTGTGATCTGGACCTACACTACTGAATCTAGGAGACAGTGGCGGATTTATAGATTTGCCGCCCGTAGGCTATTCAATTTTTGCCGCCTCTAAATTTTGATATCTTAGTCCACAATCATATCAATTTTCTATCAATACAATTCCAACTTTATAATTTGTGCTCCATCATCCTCGTTACATCAACTTTTCCTATACTTGATTATTTTTACAGCAAATAATTATCAAAAAAACATTATTTTAAGGAAAAAATATCTCAATCGTATACCACTTTTAAAGTAAGGTAAGGTATGTCTTAAAACTATACAATACTTACAAAATATGATTTAAGCTTACGTAAAAAACATACATTTGGCGAACTTTGATTAACATTTATTATTACACTCACTAGATATTGAACTAGTTTTTTATTTAATAAAAATTAGTCAATTTTAGTCAGTATTTTTATTAGACCATCGATATTATATCGATTGAATTGGGTAAGCAGATCTCATAATTATTATTAGGTACACGGAGAAAAAATTATAGCAGTTATCAGTGAAGAATATATTAAGTGAAAATTACTAAATTTCGATTATAATATCGAATCGTGATATTCTAAAAGTTCATAATCATTATTGTATAATTAGTAAAGCGTTTCGGAATTGTTCATGCAGAGATATTGAAATATTTATTAATTAGCACTGTATATGAGAATATTTCGATTTTTCTTAAATATTTTCATTTCTCTCCAATTTTCGAAATTCGTATTATGTGTGTATAATATTTTTTTTTTAAATTTGTAAACCGAAATAAAAAATTTATGAACTAAATTTGCCGCCCCTTAAAATTTGCCGCCCTAGGCTCCAGCCTGCTGGTAAATCCGCCACTGCTAGGAGATGAGACAACATATGAAAACATAAATGTTTTTGGAAAGCAATTATTTAATGCAATGAACGATGTATATTATGTGCTGACGACGTTTTATACATACGGGTTTAAAGTCTAACGTTTGTTTTGACCTAATCTGCTAGCTTTGCATTTAATTATTAACTATTCAGTCTTATAAGATATAATATACTATTGCTTTAAAATTAGAGACAGTGCAATTCCGAACCTTCGGGAATATTAGCCACCACGATGCCAATTACAAAAATGGTTGTTTGCATAAATGGATATCCCAAGCCTAGTGAAGCACTCGCAATGAAGAGACCAAGACCAACAGCCCAAGCAGACATGTATCTCATTAGCTGATGAATTTCCCGAGATAGTGGTGATGGCACTGGTCGGAGTCTTGCAGCTAAACCAGCTATACGACCCAAAGCAGTTAAATCTCCACAGCAGATCACAACGCCTGTGAATTAAAAAAATGACAGAGGTCAAGTTTTTAAAAATAAGTATGATACACATTGTACCTACAGCAGTAAACGTGTTTTCGGTCACGTATTAATTTAACACCCTAATGTATAATTATACTCTTAAATCAAATGTCATTTATTAATATTATAGGAAACGCATTGTACACTCATGAACTGCAAAAAAAATTCTTCTAAATTAATGATTTACTGCCATTTCTTAAATCAAGGGCATACAAGAAAACTGACGAAACCTATGCGTCAATCCTTTTAATCAACAAGATTTTGCCTACTGCACCACGACAAATCCTCCCTAGATACGTGAATCAAGGCTAATGTATGTAATAAGTATGTAGCAATTTAATATTATATGTGTATTTGAGAATGAGACTATATTCCACTTTCAACTGGGAACTCAAGAACTTCTTTATCCGAGCAAGGGTCGGTTTTTATATTAGGTTAACAAGTGCTCTTTTAGCCTCGTATAACCACTTCTCATCGGTTTTTCTTGGTGCAGAGTCCGAATAATATTTATCAAGCCGAAGCGTATTTTTTTTCGCCAAAAAGCAATGCTTTTCCACGCGAAACTCCCTTTTTCCATTTCTTTAAACAAACCAAAGTGCTTTCACTGAAAATACTATATCTGACAAACTAATAGTACGGCAGTTGGAAATTTATACACGTGTCTTTTGAAGGTTAGGGCTAACTAAAAATCATAATAATTTAAAACTAGTAGCGCCATCTATGTGCCATTCTACAACCTTTTCAGCCAACCTAATAGCTCTATATCGAGTTTATCAAATAATAGAATGAAAGACATAATATTTATTACAAATAAAACACACAAAATAACAAAAATCAAAAACATATAATAAATTATTAAAGATAGCATTTTTTTTCTTTTAAAGAACACGGTACGTAATTTAATTGTGTAAGGTTGTAATTGATAAAATTCTCGTTCAGCATGTCAAAAATTCGTATGATAATTTTGATATATGCCATATACGTTGACTAATATTTTTGTACCTTAACATTTCATACTTGTGAACCTCATGGTAGAGTCATTATACTACTACGGAACATTTTAACGTAGACTCATACATATTATAACATGATTATAAAGGTCAATGGTCGAAAAAAACCTATTGTTTATAATCAGAATAGTAATTAAGGTACGCAAGATGAAAAATGGGGTAAGACAATAAATCGTCTATTTAAACACCAATTTTAACGTATTTTTTTACCACATTAAAGGACGATTTTCCAGGACCAGATTGTTTCACTAAATTCTGTAACGTCATGGAATTTCTCTGCAAAAAAATCGCTGGAACATTGCACAAATAAGAAAAAATGAGATTTTCCACAAATCAGAATTTAGATGGCAAAAGTTTGAGAGCGTCTGTTTCAATCTTTCCCCATTGGGTTAAGATTGAAATATAAACAACACACACAACACAAACAAACAATTAGCTATGTCGGCGCCTGTACCGCCGTACGCGCCTATAGCAAACAACACCTGCATCGAGCACGTCACAGCCGGTTCTTCAAGTCTCCCCACTCTCCCCACTACTGAGTCTGTCGTTATAAATGGCGGAGCGGGCCTTACGCGGGCAGTCTCGGCTCTGGCGTGGCTCGGTGCACTAGTTGTATCTTGCGAGCTTATCCCTGACTCATATTACTCTAATTACTCTGTGTAAATTAGGAGTGATTAAAATAGAATTATAATTTGGAAATTAAGTGGCATTTAATTTATTAAAATGTCTTACCCAAATCTTACATCAGAAGTGGGATGTAACCACACGACCTACATGGCGGTGACGGCAACGAAAAATGGCAGCGATTGTTGAAAGCTAGAATTTCATGGCGTTATTGGAGACCATGAAAACCCCTCAACTTAACGAAGCGATGCATTTACCCGATTTTAATCCGCACATGGATTACCACAGCGAGAATGTGCATGGAGGAGCGAAGAATTGCAAGGAGCTTCTCTTGTTATCGCCCTGAGCAAGGCTCTGAAAGGTCAAGCATCAGCGCGCCTTTCACGAGTGGCTTTTCCTGGAATGGTGGACCGAATTTAAGGCGCTTTTTATCTTAAGGTACGACTGTCAGGATACCGCCGCCCCATTTCTATTAAATTTAAATAACGCCAAACTTAAAGATGGCGAATACTGGCAAGATGAAAAAATATGACTACCGAGGAAATAGTCGTTTCGAGTGTTCTCGCACATCTTTCACAATGTGAAACGCGTGTTCAACATTTGGCGTTTACAACTGAAATTGCGTCACGTGGATCTGTGCAAAGTTGCAGCACCCCTAGGAAGGTTGGGTCACTCGGGTGAGCAGTTTTCATTTTGTTACGATTAGGGTACAGAATGAAACGATTTCTTGGAAATTTAGAGGCAGGCGGTCACACGAGACCTTGTCTTTGACTGGTATAGGATATCCTAGGGTAAATAGTACTGTGCAGATTCTCGTGTGTTGCCTCGACCAAGGTTAGGGTGACATGGTGTTTAAAAAAAAAAACGAAGAGCTTAACAAGACAAAACTTGAGTCTAAGTACAAAGGGCCGTTCAAAATATCTGAAGTCTTTGATGGTGATCGCTATCTTATTAAAGCTTTAGACTCTAAACGGACGTTCAAATATGCCCATGATCGTTTTCGAGAAATGTCTGAAGGTCAAGTTGTGATAGATGATTGTGATGTAACGAAGTAGATGTTGAGGCTGTTGGGCCTAGTGGTAGTCAACACAATGCTTAATAGTGCTCGATGGAGGCACCGGTGTAATTCTTGATGGAGGCATTTTTGTGGGGATGCTCGAGGGAGGCGTGCCCCGAAGTGGTGGCTTGTGCTCGATAGAGGTACATTGCCATGGCGTTTGGTGACGCCAGTGTGTGTTGAAATTAAGCAAGGTTAAGATCGTGATAATGACCATAATAGACCTTCAGTATTTTCGCATCGATTATTTTTATTAGCTGTTATGTGTAAAGAACAGATAGTGTAAACGTGAATATAACGTCACGTTTTTAAGGTCAGTGCTCGCGTGCGGTATTGCTCGATCGAGCTAATCTATCGAGTGAAACCATGGCTTAGGCTTTCGTCCACACATTGAGCATTGATCTATCGAGTGAGGCGCGCCGTTCGGTATCACCGAACCGTTCGAACCAAAAGATGTCTGTGCAATAAAGGAGCGTTCGAGCCAAAAGATGTCTGTGCAACAAAGGATACGGTGGCTGTATTTAGCAAGTCTCACAGTGCTTTATAAGAAAATCAAAGAAAATTAAAAGAAAAAAAAACGTAAAAGGAGGTACTGGGTTAGACATTGGTTAGATCGCCGTTCTGATTACAGCCACATAAACTTGATTGAAGAGCTACGAGTATGTCCTGAAGGTTATAACAATTATTTAAGGATGCCTCCAGAGCTATATGAAGAATTACAATAAACAATACCAGAATGACGCTCGTCTCGCGCCACACGCAGTCACGTACACTCGTTCGAGTCAAGATTGACGGCTCGCTTCGAGTAGGGTAGAAGGGTAGAAGGAAATTACTTTCAATTAATTCCATCGAGCTGGCTCGGTGCGAGCCTTCGAGCTGTGAGATTTGCGGTCCACACGTTGATTTTTGCTCCACTTCAAGTAAAACTACCGTGTGAAAGTACTGACCTTTAGTGATTGATGATTTGTGTCATTAACATTTCTAATGATTCGTTTTATTTGGTCAGAATGACCGAGTCTGAGAATTGATGACCTGTGGATTTTCTTTTCGAGAGCACACGAGGACGTGTGATGCGGCAGGGTGACCGTGACGGCGAGGTTACGTTTATGCAATCATAGATGTCGTTATTAGCTATCTCTTTAAGAGATGGCGTTTGAGTCAGGTCTGCGTACGGTTCGAGAGTGGGTGGAGAGGTGGTGGCCGACCACCGCAAACTGTATCTTTTCTCTACTGGCATGGAAGCCATTTTTAAGAAAATTGCAGATAGTTTAAATTCTCAACTGTGGATTCATCAATACCTATCAAGTTGGTGCCATTTGACCCGGATGAAACCGATTCAGACATAACCAATTGGTGCACTTTAAATGACATAATTATTGACAAGAAGAATTTAGAAGGCGTTGATTTGATTATTGCTGGTATTCACTGTTTTAAAGGTCGCGCCGCGACATGCCTCACGATTATACAGCCTAATCAAATGACCTGGCAGAGCATTCGGGAAATATTAATTTCGAACTTTGCAAAATCAATGACTGAAGTAGAACGGAAAAAGTTCCGTCCTTTTTGAGGCGCTTGTTATGTTTATGGAAAAAAAAAGTTACCAGTCCAACATTGTTGAAGGGCATAGGCCAGTCCAATGATGTTGCAGGGCACATGTTAAAAATAGGTTGCTAGTCCAGCATTGTTGAAGGGCTTCTTATTAAGGCCGGTCTAATAATGTTGCAGGGCACAAGTACAGCCAGCCCAACATTATTGAAGGGCTTAAGGCCGGTCCAATAGTGTTGCAGGGCACATGATAAAAAAAAAGGGGGTTGCCAGTCCAATATTACTGAAGGGCTAATGCCGGTCCAATAATGTTGCAGGGCACATGTTAAAAAAAAAGAAAAAGAAGAGGTTGCCAGCCCAACATTATTGAAGGGCTTTAGGCCGGTCCAATAGTGTTGCAGGGCACATGATAAAAAAAAAAGGGGTTGCCAGTCCAATATTATTGAAGGGCTAATGCCGGTCCAATAATGTTGCAGGGCACATGTTAAAAAAAAATACGGATTGTTTTAATTTTGCAGGGCTTTGAGCTAGACCAAAATTATGCAGTGGCTATGGCTACAGGGAATGTAAATTCCGGACTAGCAGAAATGACTAATTGTTTTATTTTTGCAGAGCTTTGAGCTAGACCAAAATTATGCAATGGCTATGGCTACAGGGAATGTAAATTCCGGACTAGCAGAAATGACTAAATGTTATGGTTTTGCAGGGCTTTGAACCAGACCAAAATTATGCGCCTTAATTTATGTAACTGATGTAACAGAGATATGGGATAAGGCGCGTGCGAGGACGCACGCATGTCAGTATGGCCGTGTCGGCGCCTGTACCGCCGTACGCGCCTATAGCAAACAACACCTGCATCGAGCACGTCACAGCCGGTTCTTCAAGTCTCCCCACTCTCCCCACTACTGAGTCTGTCGTTATAAATGGCGGAGCGGGCCTTACGCGGGCAGTCTCGGCTCTGGCGTGGCTCGGTGCACTAGTTGTATCTTGCGAGCTTATCCCTGACTCATATTACTCTAATTACTCTGTGTAAATTAGGAGTGATTAAAATAGAATTATAATTTGGAAATTAAGTGGCATTTAATTTATTAAAATGTCTTACCCAAATCTTACAGCTATATCTTTGTTAAATAAAGGTATTTTTTCACTAAAGTCAGATGAGAGTTTTCAAGTCACTAAAAGCTATGGACTTAAAACCGTTAATTTTAACGATTTTAGAAAAAAACAATCTTTCCCCGTCACGTTTTCATCTTTACCCTATTTTGTAGTCGTATCTTTATTTTTTATTTTCTTATTTTCTCTGCTTTGGAACAGATTTATTGATATGATAGAAAAGTATAGTTTTTGCTTGTTACTAATCAAAGCCATACAGGTAAAGGTTAATATTTATTGTTCTACAAGAGGTTCAAACACAATTCTGCTCATTTCATCAAAAACCGTTCAATCTTCCCCCCACTCACCTTACGTAAAAGATTATAGGAAAGGTTAAAATAATAAGCTTTTTCTGTGACTACAAAGCGGTAGGTATAATAATTGTAAACCGTTATTTAGTAATAAAGTCCAAATTTATAATTTTGTAGCCTAGCATAAGTTGTGAACTTGAAATTCGGCATTTTCGGCTTACGACTACGTACTTAAATTTATTAATAATATTAATTATTAATGAATATTTTCTTTCAATAGTGTTCGATAATTTAGTAACAGATTTTGTTATTTTACCAGTTGCCCATCCTTCAACGCACAGTGCAGAAAAGAAAGCTACATTTTGCGATTCCATTATGTTTGGAGTACCATCAGTGTTACTCCGTGACACAGCTACGCATTCACCAGTGAGCGAAGAGTTGTCCACCTAGAGAATATATTAGTAGACATTTTAGCGCGTGTGCAATATTAAGAATAGGCATGTATGAAAAGATAGCGAGGAAAGTACAAAAAGTCCATGTCAATTGCAATCAGCCGAGTGCTTAAAAAAGGTTATAACTTCTTTAATGCTTTTACTATCAGCAATAACACAACACTTACGTTTATCAATAATTATGGCTTACTACGTACTTTAAACCCTTTGCTGTCAATTATTCTCAAATCTGCAGGTATTACGTCACCAGCTCTTATGTAAACTATGTCCCCTTTGACTAAATTAGACACTGGAGTCTCTGTGTTTGTAAGGCCATCTCGAACACAGCTTGATGTAATGGGTATCATACTATTAAAGGTTTTCATTATCTGGTATCACAAAATGGTAGGCATTAAATATTTAGCTCAATTTCTGCCATTGTTAGTATGTCTTCTAGGCTAACACTAGGCTAACACTAAGCTAACAATGTTTTATAATGATAATTTATTTAACTTATACGTAAATGTTACTCTTGGTTAAGGTTAATATGTCATACTTACGTTGTATATGTATAGATATTGGTAAATCATAATTACCTTAGAACTTTTGTAATTCTGTAAAAAGCTAAATAGCCCGCAAATAACATCGACGGCAATAAGGACACAACCCAAATATAGATTATCTGTACTTGGATGCGGTTTCGTAAACATCTCGATTAAATATGCCGTTAGACATAATATTGCGCCGAGCCAAATTAAAATTGAAAACCCTGAAAGCCGTTTTATTTAATACTTTCTTACGGGATAGCGACGGACATGCGTGCCCACGTGCATCACACTGTAGCGATAGGATATATACAAATATTCGTGGGGTTCGTGTTTACCTGTGCACAATGACTTTAACAATAAGCGAGCCCAACAATGTTGAGTTGCTGGTGTTAATGTGTTAGACCCATAATACTCGAGTAACTCTTTTGCTCTGTCGCTTGATAGGCCCGTTACTGGATCAGTGCCCAGAAGTGCGTACAAATCTTCTGTAAATTAGTCAATCGTATAAAATTTGACAACTTTATATTTAGAAATAGGTACCACAATCTATAGGCTTTTATGACTCTGGACAGGTTTCCAATGCCTGACTGTTTACTCACTGAGTGGTATTAGATGTGTGTCGGTTTGTATTTCTTTTTTCAAAATATTTAAACGGGTACAACTTAGATCTCTGGAGCGAAGTCCTTTTGGGTTATTTGGCCGAAATAAATCGGAAATAGATGACAAACTTGAAGTCCTCGAATTCATCTTTTAGTCTAAACATTAATGTGTAGTAAAATCAAGTTGGTCGCGGAACTTATAGATTCTCATTTGTTTACCGCGTGTAAAAATATAATTCTTAGCACATATAAATTATAGTTACGTATAATTATTAAAAAAAAACTTTGTATTAGATTAAAAACATTTCTTTAAAATTTATTGAAAAACATAAGTCCTTAAGGGTATTAAAAGTAATATAAAATATGTCAATAACAGCAAAATACTTTTAACAATTTACAATTTACTTTGCACTAGACGTTTAACTTCCTGCATTTCAATTTCGTTGGTTTCAAGATATTGTTGTAGTAATGGTCGTCGAACTAATTTCTTGGTAGTAAGGAGCGAATCCAGAGGTAAGCTTAATATATTTTCAATATTTTCCCAGGCTTTACTTTCAAGTTCTTCTCGTTTGTAGACCTCGGTCACTAAACCGCACTTCAAAGCTTCTTGAGCTGGCAGTTTGTAGTTTAACATCAACATTTTTGTGGCCTACAAACATTAGTTGAAATAAATTAAACCAACTTCAAATACCTACCTGTCAAATTGACAAAAACGTAAATGGCGTACCTAATCTCTTTACCTCTTTACTTGAACTGTTCCCAGAATAGCATATAAGAAAAATACCTGCTTTGAATAAAAAAGGAAGGCCTAAATAGATCATTCGTCTACATCTATACTATCACTTTGATATAAGTCAGTGATAACCTAACCGCCTTCATTGAGGTCGCTTTTGTGGCCTAATGCCGTTTTTACTTTTTTAAAGAATAAGATGTGTTACTATACGCCATATGTGCCGATATCGATGTCTAACAGTTCAGGTATTAGCGCAAAAAGTAAAGTGATTATTATAGAACTGGGAAGAAAAATGATCAACAGATTAATCGGACACTAAGTGATACTGAATATTGTTGTTTACTCTGAAATATGTGATTTTGGTTAACGACTAATAAACATAGAAACATATATATAGCAGTAAATAAGGTCTTTTACCAATCGGTCTCCCATCACTCGAGGAAAATTAATTGTTGAACATGCTTCAGCCACAAGACCCAGTTTGGTGAACGGTGTGTAAAAATAGGCCTGCAAAACAACGATTATTATCAAGAACCTTTGACCTTGTATTGTCTTGTGTTCGGATCTAACATAAGAACGTCTCTATTTACATCCTTTCTAGACTTATCAAAAGCTTGTAACAAGCACAGATACTAAAACTCTGGCTTAATGCAAAGAAAATAACTAGTGTTCCGAAGTAAATGTTTGATTATCGGAACTTAAACCAGGATAATTGTGTAATATGAAGTAATGTCGAATCCGAGGTATATGGTTGGGGCCGTGGCGTAAGACAGGGTGGGTGATATCTCCTCGTATCTTCAACTTATGTATCAACGACTGACACAGTATTTGGGTAGCTGAGATGCAGTGGATTTGTCGAGGATCGAGAGCGAGAAATGAGAGCGTTGGGCGTAAGCGGTATTGCCGCTATTGCTTAAAGTTTGCAAAAGTTAGCACTTAGCTCACCAGCAGTGAACGTCACTCTGTTCAGGGAGTTTTGCAATCTATTTATTATTATTATATGGAGTTTACAATGTACCTGTCAACAAATCGAAATAAATTGTCAAGATCTCGACAAGATGTTCACCTTCAACATTCTTTAACGTCTCTTGTCTTGTTTTAATTAACTTATCTAGTTGTCGTGGAAAATTTAATCTTTTTTTTACAGATATAGAGATAGCTATAGTGTCAAATAGAGTTTCAAATTCAAGGTGCGCTAAATTATTTAGACAAAAATCATTGCATAATGAGAAAATTTTATATTGATTTATAGCAACGGTAGCCTGAATACAATTAAAATTCACCTTTTCAGATGCGTAAACGAAGTCGCAAAACGGTAAAGTTGTTGCTGCAATTCCAACGGCTGGACCATTTACAACAGCAACCAATAATTTTGGAAACAATATTATCGCCTTTATAAAATGTTTAACTGATTCAAAAAGTAATTCTTGATCTATTTCTAAATTGTTTCCAAGTTCATTACCACTGCAGTAAAAATCTCCTGTGCCGCTTAGAACCACCATTGAAATACTTTCATCGGCAGCGGCACTGTCTAATTCCTTTTTCACTTTCATATACATATAATAATCGATTGCGTTTTTCTTCTTCGGTTTATTAAATTTAATAACTTTAATATCGTTTTTCCTAGTAACAATTAAAGTATCCATTTTAATGTTTACACACAAATATATTCGTCTTTTAATATAATAAATCACAAATTAGAATAACTGTTTGATCGGTTTATCCTTTAACATTTCACAATCAATAATGAATTATAAACGTTTTGTCGCTACCGTTATCTTTTAACTAGCGTGTGTTGGCATTTGACAAGAATCAAGATTGAAGATTCGACATTCGTATGAGTCTGGACTCTCGCGCAGGAAATAACAGAAACGGAATTAGGTACTCATTGTAGATATTTTATAAGTCGATTTCCAGGCACACCAACATAGTATATTGTCATACTCAACAATCAACATAGTCATAGAACTAGACATCCTTTGCATAGTTTGACTGCTTTAGGTATTGTCTCTTTAAAGTTTAAATTCTAAAAATCTAAAAGAATATTTCATGAAAATGTTAAATGACAAACGTAAACGCCAAACGGCGGTATAGACTATGGTTAGAGAGTAGAGAACTTTATACCTTGTGTGCAGTTTGACTTTACAGTTTATAAATTATTTATTACCATTTCCAAGTTTAATTATATTTTAAAGATTTTATTTAAGACTAGAGTCTTTATTAAAATTATGCAGCTTCATATTTCTTACGTGTTGCTCGTGATCATAACATTTCTGTGGAGTTAGTATATATGATATCTGTAGCTCAAATTGTCTTTTATCGTGGACCCCTCGTTACCCTTATTAAATCTGTGGAGCGAGAAGGAAAAAAATCTGTGGTTTAAAACGAAGATGATGGTTCAAGGTCATCTAATTTATATTCATAGTTTCATCATAGTTTTACAAAAATATTATTAACCTGCTATCATATTAATATATATATAATATATAAACATTTATTATTAAAATTACGGTAGGAGACGATTTTGATTTAAAATTGCGCTTTATAAGTTTCGCTTAAAAACCTATTATTATGATATGCATGTTGAGTCAGCTTAAGCCATATTATTTTTATCGTTATCCTACTTATGTTACTAGAAGGTTATACTGTGGGAATAAGCGTATAGAAGACGTGGAGCGAACTATCTCAAATAAAATGTTTAAATCAGCAGTGCACAATCTGGAAGAATCATCGAAGGAACAAGTACAAGAGTTCCTAAATTCTTTTGATACAGTCTTGTCAGATTGTGACGGTAAATTTAAAAAAAAAATTTGTTTATAACATTTTGTATTTGAATACAGATCGATTCTTTTATACATATGGTACCATTTTTATTACAGGAGTACTTTGGATTAATAATAATGCTATACCTGGATCAGCTGATGTTATGAATTATTTTAGAAAATTGGGAAAAAGAGTATTCTATGTCACCAATAATTCAACAAAAGTACGAGCAGATTTTGCTCTTAAAGCGCATGAATTAGGCTTCATTGCTGAACCGGTAGGTAGTTTTTGAATTGTTTCTGAAAGTTTTCAATAATTTAATCATCTTATTAATTAACTTTTTTCAGGAAGAAATTTTATCAACAGCTTATTTAGTGGCTCATTATTTGAAGGGTATTGGATTTAAGAAAAAAGTGTATCTAATTGGTTCCAATGGTGTTGGTGATGAATTGAAAGCTGTGGGCATTAGGCATATAGGAATTGGGGTAAGAATGTTGTTATAATATTACTGATAAACTGTATCTGCAAAAGTTGTTTACTGCCAGTAGATAGTTTATCAGCATCTGATCCTGTTCCAAGTGTCCGCTTTTGTAAAGGCCACAAGTTTAGTTTTGTTTGGATCCATGGTTATTTTGTGTTCCATGGAAGTGCAGCATTATATGTTATTTTTAAAGAAGTCTCTTATTTTCAGCCAGACCAAGTAAAGGCAGATTTCAAGTCTATGACGCAGTCAGACCTAGATCCAGAGGTTGGTGCAGTAGTGGTGGGATTTGATGAGCATGTGAGCTATCCTAAATTTATGAAGGCTGCATCATATCTAGCTAATGATGAATGCCTATTCGTAGCAACAAATACTGATGAACGGTTTCCTAAATCATCTACTATCATTGTTCCTGGCACTGGCACTTTAGTAAGAGCAGTTGAAACATGCTCGGAAAGAAAAGCTCTGGTTTTAGGCAAACCAAATGACTATGTAAGAAAGTTCCTGGAGTCATTTGGGCTTGATCCAGCAAGGACTTTGATGATTGGTGATAGGTGTGTACAGTTTAATTTGGTTCTATTAGCTAAGGAAATATATTTTTACTATTCCACTGTCATTTTAATACAAAAGCAGTAGAAAATGTAGTATATTGAAATAATAATGCCATTAATTGATTTACAGGTGTAATACCGATATTGAATTTGGCGTTCGCTGTGGTTTCCAGACACTTCTAGTTTTGACTGGTGTCACTTCTACGAAAGACTTAGAAAAGATTCGAAGTGAGCAAAAAGAGCCTCTCCCTGACGTAGTTTTGCCCAAGCTGGGGAATTTGCTTAATTTAGTATTATAAAAGTGACTTTAGCACTATTAGGTCAATTGTACAAATATTTATTTTATAGTTTAGCTTAATGCAAAACACATAGTGGAAAATATACTGTTAGACTAGGAATACAAGCTTTGAAGCAGTGATTTATATTATTTTTATAAAATAGTTTTATCTTTTCTTTGTTGAAAGTTTAAAAAATATATAGTATATAAAATTAGTCTTTTTCTGGAGTCAGGAATTTCTTTTCTGGCTTTGATAACTTCTCTATTTGTTAATGTGTACAACAAAGACAATATTGACTGTTAAAGATAAAAAAATTAAAAAAAAACAAAGTATTTTTTATGTTTTAAAGGTTTTTTTAATAAATGTGGATTGTTTAAAAATTTCAATGTTTCAATGACTGAAGTTGTCTTGAGTTAAAAATAAGATTTTTTTGTAATATAATTAAACTTGGTTAGGTTCTAAAATTGAACATTCTTGTTGTTTGACACAGAAACTAAATATTTTCCTGTAGTGTTCAAGAGGAAATGCTGATTTGAAAATTAAATATATTTTGATCCTATCAAATATTTTAAGCAAAGCTTTTGTGTAAAGTATTTAAAAAATCAAAAAATCATATTAGTAATGGTTTAAGTATGAATGATTGTTAAAAAAAATTAAGAGACAAGTGTGAAGGTACTCTACTTAAAATTACTATCATACTAGATTACATAGTATACGAAGAAGTTATATAATTTAATACTTAGGGAGTTTATTCGGACAATGATTCCGCAAATGGGGCTAAAGGGTGTGTCACAATGGTGGCTACTCGAGGGTCGGGAACTGGGAAGACGGAAATTGAGGCGTCATCGCGCATGCTTAGTCTGCCTCGCGCTCAATGGCTTGTCAACAAAACAGTTTCGGCTGTGCCGTGAATAGACAACGCCGTGTGCAACAGTGTTTGCGCGTGTAATCTCTCATCTTTAAAATAAAATGTGAGTTCAATAACTACGCTATACGTACGTGTTTTTGTATGATGTAATATTGCAAAAAATTAGTTACTTATTATTGACACAGGTATATCCTTTAAAATACAGTTTGTTTTTAATGAGCTCACATAGAAAATTTTGCAAAGAACCCCATTAGATAGTAACGCAAATCCTGGTTCAAAGGTCCAGCATAGGTAGAATCAAGGGGGTGTCCCATATGAAGCGTTTGTGTTTTTAATACGAATAAACTTTGATTCAATACAATTTTATAACAGTAATAAAATATATTCCGAAGAATAACAGAATTTGTTCATGTTTCACATCGGTCGTCCCGCCCTAACCACTTGAAAGCGCATCATGCTCTAACATACTTAATTACTAATTAAATTAGGAATCCTACAAAAAATATTAAAAATTTCTTTGTTTACACATAGGAAATTGAATTCGACCGATTAATAAAATTTCCGATAAGAACTTGAAGTGATAACTAATACTAACAATAAGACATGCAATTTCGATAAGATAAACTTGACTGCAATGTCATTTAAAAAAAATAACGCACGTAAATTAAAGGTAAATATCTTATGTTCAAGGTAAGATAATGTTGACAGTAGGTAATAAGTTCTGTTACGTCGCGTATCTACGAATTAGCGTATGCACCTCATTAGAAACACTGTGAATAGGTAAAGCTATGAAGGTCGTGTAAAATGCTTATGCATAACACTCTGGGTATATTTATATAAGAATTACGATGGATAGGGAGAGGATTTCATCTACATAGGCTCTCTTTCTACTTCTCATAGCTAAAATTACGATGACGATACGGGCGCTTATTCTGATGTAAGTCTCTTAAATATGTATTTAACTTCGTATCAAATATGACTTCTATGCCCTCTATATTCATTTTAATTGTAAACAATTCAATTGCCTGTAAAAAGAATCAATATTTACGCGGACTTGTAATCAATTATTTAGGAAACATAACAATTTGTTGGAATTTTAGGTGTATTATATTACTCGTAAGTACCTATAAGTATCTATGTGACAGTTTATTGTTAAACCATTATATTAATTATTTGAGACACCTAACCTCTTGAATAAAGCAATTCTAAAACACTTATAGCTATTACATATATATACACGCCGAATTACATTCCTGCTTCAGTTTTTTAAAGACGGTTAAAAAGCACCTAGTTGTAAATAATCATAACGTCATCGACCTTTTCCATTGAATGAGAGTGAAATCTTTAGTACGCAGTTATTAGATTTCTTGCTACACTTTTCACCTTCATCGCGAACATTTAATTAGACGGCGATGTGTTATCAATAGGAAGTGTGATAGCGAATGTATTTTCATCAAAAAGATATTAACCTACCTAACGTAAATAACCTTGAAATGTATCTATAGGTATGCTCGAATCCCATTACAAAAGCACACCTCACATTTCAGGATTCTTAACGACATATGTTTGAAAATGTTATACATTCGCCTATGCTATACAAATAGATCTTTATGGAAGTTACCTTAGCTTAAAAATTTTGATACCCCAAAAAACATGATGAGTCACAGTTATAATTTAATATGGAAAACATGCACCATCTATGAGCTGACGTCATGCCCTCTATAAAGGAGGACATACGTGTTCAAACATAAATAAATATCACATATATATAAATAAACGTGATGATATTATATTAAAGAATAAAATAAGTTTGTAACAACAATGTCCTTAAAATTCTGGAAATATGCTAAAATGTCTTGTACGTAAATATACTTTTGACTTGGGCGTAATCTTCTACAATGTTTGTTAGAATACGTGATGCCTAAGTGTAATAAAAAAGCGATTTAAAACATTACTATACTTTTTTAGCGATAATATAAAACTGACTGTCCGGTGACAACAAATACATAAGATCTTCATTGTGTACTTACTATATTATATCTAGGTAGAGCAAAACATGTAGCTACGATGGCCTGATTTCAATGTCTGTTTCGAAAAATAGGTCGCTGCTGTTTCAGGTTGTTCTTATTAACCGTAAAAATAGCCTATCGTAGCTTTTACTATAACAATGACCCTCTATTTAAGTTGTAGTTCCGGCTTTTCTCTATCCGGGTTTGATATAATATCAATCGTGTAATCTTAGTATTAATGTGAATTATAATAAATTTGAAGATATTTTCTTTGGTTCTACTGCAGTATTTAACATAACATTATATATAATGTAATAATTAATTAGGTATATATTCTACTAGCAACAACTGAACATAATAATCATCAAAATTTGAAATAAAATGTGACAATGTGATACAAAAAAAAACAATAATTTAGCAAAGACCAACAAATAATAACATTTTAAAAGCTACAGTTTGATTCGAAAGTAGAACCTACCTAGTGTTTTATCAAACTTGGACACCATGAAGGCAAATTAGCGTCATCGCTTAGATAAGGTTTATTAAGGTATCCTTGAATATTCTAATTACGTGTATATATGGATAAAATATATTTTTTGTAGATTAAAGAAGTACCTTGGCGCACATAGAAAAGATTTATTAATAACCATACATACAAAATATACACTAATAATCTTTTATTTAAACACAATTATCTCCCACGCACAATTTACATTTGCCAGATTAATATAAATAAGCTTTGGGTGATTCCACACCCAAATGTGGGTAGCCAGGAATTGAATGATAACTGTTAGAACTTCTAGTGTATGGATGATAATATATTCAAGGTTTAACCTATTAAAAAAGTAAATCTGATGTCATTTCCTTATTTATATTGGTTAAACATAATATTCTCTACAATTTAAATTTATATGAAAAACGTTTTGTTATTGTGCAAAAAACTGACTTTCTCAATATACTAGTTCCTACTGATATATTGTTTTACACCTTATTAGACATATTAAATTTAATATACAAAACTGATACAACACATCTGGCGGCGGTCTCTTCCAGGCAACAAACCTTTATATGTAAGTCGATGGTTCGTTTCCGTTATATAAATCAAGAAAACAATAGACAATGCGTTGTTTACCACTGGGATAATAATAATAATAGGTATAATATAAATTACTACTAACAAAATAAAATAAATAGAAGATACTTATAATCCCATCAAAACAAACTTCTAATTTCAAAATAGAGAATATATTTTCGAATAGATAAAACGTACCTATGACCTATGGCGGACAAGGTCGATGATGTAATTGCTTCGTTTAGCGCTAAAACACGACGTCACTATATTACCTCATTGCAATTAATTTTTTTAAAGGATTTGTATTTAGTTTATATTTTATGGAGAGCATACTTAACTAAAGAATCGTTAATAGGATAAGAAATCTTGGTACACCATAAACAGGCCACCTTTTATTGATCCAGTGATTTCATGATCAAGTCATGTTGTATCGGTTTACAGTTCCTGTTTTTTTTAGTCACATACTCCCAATGGAGCATAGAAAAGCATCTATGTTTTGTTTCAACGATCACCTAAATCGTTAAACATAAATATACAATTATCACAGCCAGAATCCAGGACCAGGTTTAACAGATTGCACGAAACAAGTGTCAAGCACTGAAATAATAATAATTATCTTCCAGACTAATATTCTTAACAGTATGAAGGATTTTGTGTACTTTAAAATAAAAATGAATAATATCTCATTATGTTTCGCGGTTAGAACATTCATTGTTATACCAAAAGGTCAGTTTGTAATTACAGACATTGTCATTCCTCATCTTTATTATTTATATTATATAAGTAGGAATAGGTAACGTTTATAAATAAGTAGATATTGCTTGTGTTACGATTTACTTAAAGACTCTAGGCGTTGCTAGATAATAGTAGGTACCTATTAGAGTTTAATGTCCAGATTTTAAAACATTTGTAAAAGGGATCCAAGTTCAATTTTGATCAATACAATTTCCACATTATGTTTAAGCCATCTAAAACACGTACAAATATAATCTATACATACATAGCTAATATCTGTTACATCGATTTGATACGTCTCAAATTTTAAAAAAAAAGTAATATCATAGGAAAAATGGTACTTAATTGGTCTTTTTTTATTGTAATCGGCCGTTTAAGGCTAAAAATCATTGAAGCATTAACAATGTTTTTTTCTACTTCTATTATTCTAAGGATAAATTAAACTTTAAGATGTGATATTTTATTCATTTCAATACCCGTAAAAAATGTAGAGCCTGTAATGGGCCTTTTAAGGTGGATAGGTTAAAAATCATTGAAGTATTAAACTATTTACCTATTTTTTTATTAATTTTAATACCCGTAAAATAAATATAGCTCGTGTGATTCTTACAGTAATTTTGGTCTTACTACTCAAAATTCAAAATGTTATTCGAAATGATTATTGCTAGTTGTGAAATTGCGTGTTTTATAATAAGAAATAAAAGGCACAATGTACTGAAAAAATACTATGTATTAATTATTATAATAAATTTTCAAAACTCCTTCCTCCAACTTGAATACATAACCGACAACGTTTTAAAAAGTTATGCTTTAATTGCCTGAAGCTATTCGAATATTCTTGTTTTATTTTTCTTTCCGCTTCTGATATTTTTTGTCTTAATTCTGTTTCATTGTTGTTTTCCTTCCAAAGAGTTTTTTGCAAAATCCCCGAACAAAAAATTCGATGTCCGTAACCCATTTAACTACAAAGATCACATTTTAACCATAGTGCTGAGACCAATATTACTGTAAAATTTATTACAAGAGCTACAGTGATTTTACACGAACTTTAATTAAAATTCATTTAAAATTACATTTTTAAGTTCAATTTACCATAAGAATAATAAAAAGTAAATAAAAAAATGTTTACCTAATGCTTAAATCATGCTTTAACGATTTTTAGCGTTTTTGCCTTTGAAGGCCTATTACAACGAAAACAGCTTTATTAATTACAATGACTATTTTGTTATGATTTTGGTAGCTTAGAACCTTGCGGAGTTTTTAAACTTAGCCAGAAGCTATGGAAACTTCTCTTTGTATTTTTGGATTGAAGATGTTTGGGCAAATCCAGCTTTAACTGCTGCTTTAACTTTAGCAAGTTTAGTAAACTTCTAACTTTAAAACCTTTTTTTAGTAGCTTTAAGAAATTTTAGGAAGCTAAGATTTTTTTTATGTGAACAACATTTAAGACAAAAAACTGCAAAATACCTACAACAAGAAAAGCTTTTAATTTTCTTAAGCGATATCTGTGAATTTAAGCTAAACCAAACAGAAAAATTATTTTTGAAATAAAAATTTCAGTGACAAAATGTCTACGGAACCAGCACAAGAAGCCGTGGAGCAAATATCCCAGGGGGTGAAGGACGTCAAGTTGGAGAATGGGTCAGCGCCAGGGGCAGCCAATGGAACACCAACAAAGACCGATGACAATGCTATACCTTTTAAGGTAGTTTGAATTGTTATGTCCAGACTATTACTTAATGTTTTAAAATAGTTTTGACTTTTGTTTGTGTAACCTTCGTCTTTAATGTATAAGTCCTTGGTTTTTTCAATTTTAATAATGAATCGCGTTTTCACTTCATTTTGCATTGCTAGGTATAATAATATAATAAGCTATGCATAAAATGCCGCAAAAACTATGTCTCATAATTTCGCAAGTTCTACGCAGTATCTCCATTGATGAAATAGGTATAGTAGGTATGTTAAGAGAACATTTTCTAACGATGTGGTTACCTTAAGCTCGGGTTAATATCTATATAATAATACCTAGATTTTTATAAAATACATTTGACTTACATTTCAGTTTATAGTTTCGTTTTGACTAGTATCAGTTTCACAGAAAGAAAGTTTTGGTAGTCATTAAGAAATTATCTGAGAAAATTTTATGCGGTTAATCGAATTCGTTTTAAGTGAATGCAATATTTTATATTAATTATTACAGCTGATATTCTACTTGCGATGATAAATCATTTCTGATTTATTAGATAAATAAGTTCCTACTCTATTTTCGTTATTGAGTAGGTAAATGGGATTGGTCACGACAGCGGTGCTATAAGAGGAAATATATTTTTCAATCGAAATACCGTTGTCGTGCAAAGAACTTCATTATCGCTCCACATAAACACCTATCAGATAAAGCAACATGCAACAAGGTCGGAGAACTGAACTCAGGTCGTAAGTCGTAACATGCAAATTCATTGCTCGCGGAAAATGGATGACTTCATTGCTACAAAAAGAAACATTAGAAAGCTGAACTATTTTAAAATATAACTATTTAAACTACCTTCAATTTCCTAATGGAGGAAATGGTTTAAATGCGAATACTTTGTTTAGTTTGTTAATTACAATCAAAACACCAAAATCAAAATATTCATGAAAAATAATACTTTTAAATTTACTCCAGTTCTTTTACTATTACGTAGTTCTTATTCAAACAAGCCGTGGGAGAAGAATTAAAAGTAAACTCTCCGTCACACTTTTAAATCCCCAAAGTTGTTTATAAACTGTTTGTAAGCACCTGCAACAAATTAATTATTGTAATACAATAAAAAATAATGCATAGATCTAAAACTAAACCTTTCTCCTTTATCAGCGAAATAGGAACATAACGAAAATAAAAATATCAAGGCAGTAAATAATGAATACATAGCCGTATAAACCTTCACCGAAGTACGACCAGATACCACAACTGCCACCCGTTCACGTTCGACGCATGGCCAGCGATCGGTCCCGTCTTTATATTGTAAGGATATCCATAATAATTTTACCAAATCATTTCAGGATATCTTCAAAATGTTCTCCAAATTCGGCGACTCAAAATCCGACGGAAAGCAAATAACACTGTCACAGAGTGATAAATGGATGAAACAGGCTAAAGTAATCGACGGAAAGAAAATTACAACAACTGACACAGCGATCTATTTCAAAAAACTTAAATCTGTTAAAGTCGGCATTGAAGACTACCAGAAATTCCTTGATGACCTCGCGAAGAATAAAAAGGTTGATATTGAGGAAATAAAAAAGAAACTCACCACATGTGGCCAGCCCGGTATATCAACCCATGTAAGTATAATTTCTTTATAATTAACTAGCGGACCCGACAGACGTTGTCCTGCATGATATTTCAAGCGATTAGTATATTAAGGTCTGTATTCACTTTGAATAGTGATTAGAAGAAAACAAGTGTGGACAGGGACTGATAAGTGCAGGTGTTTAGTTGACTGCGTAGTAAAGTGATTAGAAGCGTGTTCTATTTTTTTGCGAGTGAACTGCGAGTATAAGTAGCGGCACGAAACTCTAGCGCTGACCGTTATTGCGCAGAAGTAAAAAATAAGGTACCTGAGGGGGCTAGCGGAATGAAGAGCGTCGTTTGGCTCTCCAGTCGCATTTTGTCCCCCGCGCGACAGTACACATGCGCAGCAATCCCCTCCACGTATCGGCCAGCGCTAGACTTACGTGCCGCTGGTTATAGTGACTTCGCGTGCGCCCTCCCTTCCCCGCCCTTCTTTCACTGACGCTGCCAAAACACGTCTGGACAAGCAACAGTAGTCAACCTGAGAGCAAAGTAGTATTCCGTCTTATCTTCAGCAGCCAATTCCTTAGAGCTCGTTCCCACTATGTCGTCTGTCGGGAGGATTACCCGCGACTTTGGCTTTATTGGATTATGCTAAGCTTAGATATTCTGACTACTATTTGAAAAAATCTTGTAGTATTATTTTTGTATTTCTTGATTCAACTTACAGATCCAATCTACGGACGTTTTTATTTGATATACTTTTAATTTACAAAAAAAAATACAATTTATTATTATATTTGCAATGTGCATTTAAGTAGTTAAATACCTATATAAATGCACATTAATTTGATGATTGAGTATGAAGTTCTATTTCCCCGACTTTTTAATAATGAATCGAACATATGTCAAGGTAATCTACAAATTACCTGCTCAAAATTATATTTCAGTTACCAAAATCGCCAGCCGCAGCCGCTGCTGTGGATAGGTTGACGGACACAACAAAGTACACTGGTTCCCACAAGCAACGATTTGACGACACCGGCAAGGGTAAAGGCATCGCTGGACGTAAGGATCTTGTAGATGGTTCGGGTTACGTAACGGGATACCAACACAAGGACACGTACGGCAAGGGCCATTAGCTGCCCAGAACTCTCTAATCTATTAGTGCTGATTGTTTATACTGGCCTATAAAGCAAATTAAATGTATCAATGTCCCACGGTGGAGTTCCGGGATAGTTTACCTACCGTAATAAAAATCTTAACGATATTTTAAGCCTACAGTGCAATTGATATGGAAGCTATCCTTCATTTCAGAAACAAAACAATACCTTACGAACAGTAAGCACTAATTCGTTTTATCTAAGGAATAAGTTTGTAATGTAAGAAAATAATTTTTCAAGTTTGCACAATACTTATATCGTTTTCGAAACGATTTTAGCTTATACGAGTACACAAGATATTAGAACATAATGGATTACGTTCTTCCATTAAGTACAAGGTACCTGTAGAATATTTAATTTATAGTAGTAATAACATTCCCGAATTTTACATTGACTAATTTAAAAACTTTTCTTACTCATAAAAACTAAACAAGTATTATAAGTTTCTGTTTTAACTCAAGCACTAATCTCTCATTATTTTTATTGTATTAGAATGTACACGTTTATATTACCTATATAGAGAAACCCATTAAAGTGGGACCTGGGTGTGTGAGAAACGTTTATTATTCAGGATAAAAATTAAGCCCAGGCGCTTTTTCATCGAATTAACTCTGTTAATGGTTGTTTACCTCTATAATTCTTAAGATCTCTTTTAACGTCAACAGTTTGGCAAAAAAACTTATGGAGTGCTTTAGTAAAACACTGTAATTTTACTGGTTTAGATTTAAGAATAAGGTGGTTGAATTCCAAATAATATTATCTTTATTAATGTCCTTGGAGATCTAGTCGATAGAGTTCTATAATCTATTACCCTTCCATTTTAATAAAATTTGTCTATTGTATATTTTTCTATATTAAAAATGTATAACGTCATTAAAGTACAATTTTTCGATATTAGCACTAAAATGTACAAAATAAAATTTGTGTGAAAATTATTTATTTTCATTTGCTAATACACCCGAGAGCACTTACGCTGGCCATAGACGAACCGTATGTTGCAGCCGAGACCGACTGCTCTAGTGCGGTCCCGTTGAAGACGTACACGACAGCTTGGAGCAGTTGTGTTGCGGAGCGGTCCATCTATGGCGACCTTTACCGTCATATTTGTAATGTCTAATAGTTTTGTCAAGTATTAACTATTAATTAATATTTATATGATAAAAATACGTAAGAGGTACCTACCGAATATACATGAATCTTCTGGACGAAATAGAGTATCACGATTTACGATGATTCCTATACTAAATAGAAGCGAAGTATTGAGGCAAATATTTCTTATAATCCTCAATGTATTTAGTTTCATAAAAACAATAAAAGTGGTCATTCGCCGCTTATCTCTTCATATTGCTAATCTTTTTTCATATCAAATTTCGTCTGAATATACTTGTGATGAATTACTTGTTGGTAGTTCCGCTCTAGGTAATATTGGCAATGTTCATGGTCTAAATGTCCTTTAGCTTTAGTGAAGCTAAAATATCTAAGAAAATTGAAGGACTTGAAACTAATAAAGGAGCTGGGCCAGACTCGATTCCTCCATTTTTTTATAGAACAGGGGGCAAACGGTCAGGAGGCTTACATGATATTAAGTGATACTGCCGCCTCTGGACACTCAATGCCAGAGGGCTCGCGAGTGCGTTGCCGGCCATTTAAGAATTGGTAGGCTCTTTGTCAGTTTTCTCACGATGTATTCCATCACTGTACGAGCAGGTGTTAAGTGGGTACATAAAAAGAAAAATCTATTGGTGCACAACCGTGATTCGAACTGATGTCTTCAGGGTAGTGAGGCGCACGCTCAAGCCAGTAGGCCATTTTACGTTTATTAAAAATTACCATTAATTTTAAGAAACATATAAATTAAACACTTATCATTTCAGAAGTTCATTTCATTTCAACCGTTTACGAAAAGATTACACACTAATAAACATTATTTATAGATCTTTGTAAATACTTGAAAGTTTATATTGACAGGTTATTTAGATACCAATTGTACTTAAGGCTAAATAGATACACAACTATAAATTTAAAAAAATACAATTAACTAAAGCGAACTAAACTTTACAATTTTAAAAATAACATCCAAGTAATTAAAATAATATAAAAATAAACTTAAAAATGACTAAATTTAGGATGAGTATAAAGAAATTCCGAACATAGTCTTGCATTTACCAGATAGTCAATTTTAATGATATACATATTCGTATGAATTTCATGCATGTTTAGTTCAGTTTCGTAAATTACTCATGGCCACAAAAACAGTCTTTATAGAATATATTAATAGTATTGTATCGCGAAGCCAATTATTAAGTGTCTATAATCAAATTATTGAATACGCCCGTTTTGCTATATTTCAAATTTAATCATTGTTACAAACAAGATTTTGTAGAGAAATCACATTTTATAATTGTTCATTTTTAACAACTATGACTCCTAATTTCGATATAGAAGTTAATTAATAGCTTGTGTACTAAGCTTCAACCTACCAATAAGTGCTGAGCATATAATTGATGTATGAAAAATCATGAGCCGAAGTCGGAGCAAACTACACACACTATACATTTCAAACATATTTTTGGAACGGGCATCTATAGACTATTTGATTGATTGTCTATACCAAAACTGTTAAGATTATAAACATATAACATAAATTGGAACATAGCTTAACGAAACTGTACCAACTAAATATTTTTTTTCAAAAAAACAAATACCCTGTAGAAAACCAAATAAGACTCAAATGTCTAATTAACTTATGATGACTATTGCATTAAAAACAGACGATAACTAACGTCGCCATCTTTATCTGCTTTAATCGTTTAGGCGCAATGCGTGACAATTTTGTTTTTTATACAATAAAAATGTAACACGCCGAATTGATAAACTCCAGCTAAAAATTACAGATAATGATAACACGCCATAGACAACAACCAAGTGGCTTGATCAAAGTTGGAACTACTTCTATGGGTTACGCACGTCAATCCAGACGTAGTTGGTGGTACTATTTATAGAATCCTAAAATTTAAACAAAAGTATTTTTTTCAATAATTTCCCATAGTGTTATTTTTTAACATGCTAACAGATGAAAACTGCTTGGCGCATACACATTGCATGAAGATGATGCCTTTAATATTATAAAGTATAAAAAATATTAAAGTGAGTTATTGTTCTAATGCCATCAAGCCGGTGTTGGTATTAAAATACTATAATAGTATGATTTCATTGGCGTATACATTTATTCAATAACTAATACGCTGACCTATTTATGCGTGGCTATAACTAATCTATCTGCGGGAAGTATTGACGACATTAGTGTGCAAGCGAGAACATGTTTAACGCCATTTTAGATTAGTTTGGTTATTTTTGGATAAATTGTCGAAAGCACCGTTCATTGGCAGCCTATCTATAATCTCAGACACACAAAATAAGCCATAACACAGCACATTATAGAACTAGATATATGAAAATTAAAAATAAGGGAAACTTGATGACTGCTGTAAAGTAATAACAGTATATTTTAAAAAATCAAGAATAATTCACAGCAGTTATCAAATTTAGATATATATGTGTTAGTTTTCTAAAATACATGTGTCAACCCTAATTTTATGTTAAACATAACATATGTATTTACTAATTTTATACCTACATGTATTCGATATAAATCTAGTCTAACGAAAATGATTCAAGCAACTTGTAGAATGAATTTTTATAATATTGCAATATTTTGTTTTTATGCTATAAATCTACACGATATAATCAGAGTTCCGACCCATGTAGACAAACTTTGCTATGGAGTTCTGAACTAAATTGTTGTTGATAATACGGATCTCAAAAGCAATTTAATTTGTTAAATTTTATTTATTTTTAGGCGGTTTATCACTGATTAGGTTGAGTATATAAACGTAATTGCTATAACAATGCACTTATTTACATGCTTTGTAGTTTATAATGCGACACCCAAAATTATAAGAAATTTAATACAACTTTAATGATATAAAAAAAATATGTTCTGGAAATTCTCTACTAACCTAACCTAACCTATTGGTTGGTGTCGGTAAAGTTATGTTCGGTCACTATTCAGTTTTTTACTGTCCTTTCGGTATTCCAAAGGCAACAATGTTAGAAACTGATGTAACAGTGCAACATTTATATAATAATAATTCACACGCGTACTTAATATCTTCCGTAAATACTTTGTCAGCTTATTTCAAGCAAATCCGATAATGATTTTCCGCTTAAATAGCAGAAAAAGTCATATTATTATGAAGGCGGTTGTATATATATCAATGTATAAAATCTACCTCAATTTTAGATCGCCAATAGCTTATAAAATTACATTATTAAAAAAATCACACAACGGAATGCTTACCTACCTAAATGGCTACCAAAAACTCTCCAATAGTATTTGCTAAAACTACATACATAGTTAATATCAAGTTTTGCGATATATTCCGTACCCGTTACATGGTGCTATTAGGATATTCCAAAAGAACCTAAATCCTGATAAACAGCAAATAAATGTATATATAATGCAATATGGAATAAAATATTGGTAAAGTCTATCACAAGTGAAATTATCGTAGTCTACATGGGTCCTTCAATGTGACTTACTTTCATAGCGAAATAATAGATGGCGCGACTTCCTAATAACAATGCAAGAACAAAAGCGCCCACGTAGGCCACATAAACACCGCCACCGTGGCTTTTAGCAGCTGACCAGGTACCAAAGGTGACTCCCAGGGCTATGGCCAGTACGATTAAGGCCAGTACCGCGAAAATAGTTCCCCTCACTCGACGCATTTTAGCTCCAACTGATGACACCTTACGACAGTGCGGGCATCGTACCGGAGCATTCTTTAACAGCTGGTACTGAAATAAAGTACGTGTTTGATTACGTGCAACAGTTTCATAGAATTGAAATTGTTAAATCCTGTTTTGGCAAAATAATACTATAGGTACACAAACACAATAATCTATATATATAAAAATGAAACCCGTTTTCCGTTGTCACGACATAACATGAAAACGTCTTGACCGATTTGTCTGATTTTTTTTATAATATTCCTTCAAGTACGAGGATGGTTCTTAAGGAGAGAAAAATAAAAAAAATGAATGAAAAAGTCTAAAACCAACACTTTTCTATATTCCCATATAAAAGATTCGTAATAATACTTAAGTCAATTTGAACTTTAGTACCATATCATAAAGTTCAAGTGTTAGTGAAGGGGTTCCGGGAAGGTAAATTTTTATTTTTTGACATAATGTATTTGTTGTCTTATCAACTTTCTTTTTTTATCTTACTAGCTAGACCGGTGTCCCGAATAGCAGAATAAATATTTAAAAAAAATAAAGAATCGACTGATAGGCGGTACGATGTTCGCCAGGCCAGCTAGTTCTGAATAAAAATTGTATTTTATTTGATTGCTTCGAAAAACAATAAAAGTATTGGTAACTTTCTACATTAAGCCGTTTTTCATTTTCTAAACATTTTCAGTGTTACCTAGGTATATGTCGGGCTATCTTCATAATTATAAGAGTGCGAGAGATACCACTAGTCATTAAATAAAAATATAAAGCTAAGCTGATTTAAACCAATCCTGATTATCATTAAAATACGTGGATCCAAATCTACTTATAAACACACGTTTTCCCTGACATCAACCCTGGCTATATCGGGTTACGTTCTCGAGTAAATGCGATAATGTATTTTTACCTAATGTTAAATGCATCGTAAGATTTATCAGAAGATTTTTTCATTTAATCAAGGTGATGTGTTCTAGGTTTAGGAATAAAGGGTAACAATTTTGTAATAAAGAAATAAATAAAATAGGATACCAGCTAGAAACTTCATGCTTTTTCGGTAATCGCCAGATCCGGGGTTAGTTAACTATGTTTAAAATTGATAATATGTTAAGAGTTGAACTAATGCAATGCAAACTTATTAGACATTTTCAATTCCTTATACTTGAATAGAAACTATCTTCAAGTGAAGCATGTATCTTTATGCATTAGGTACTTGTGCTTCTTTTATAAGGAAGCCAATAAAGTTTAGATTATTAATATTCAATTTCTTACGGTTTTATTTATATAAAATGCTTTTATGGTTTTTTTTAAATGTATGTAATTGAAATCGGTGTATTTCTTAAACATGTGCATACATGTAGCAGAGAAGGTTGTGTTATTCTATTAACTTTTGTAGTTAATCCAAATTGTAAAATTTCCTTGTGTAGAAATAAATTATGTAACAAGTTATGGAGATAAGATTATACATACCAGAAAAGTGTCCTGGCAATGAGCACAAATGACCCTACACATTCCAGGCAATGTGGGCACTGGTGGAGTGACAGGCGAAGGTGCCAGGTTTATAATCCTTTTACAGTCGGCGCGTGGGCATGCGATGCGCTGCGACGAGGACTTGCAAATGAGCAAGCAGTTGCAGGGACAACGTACATACTTTTTGCCTGGTGGAGCATTTCGAATTGGCTGGAAAAAAATATTCTGAATAAGTTAAATCCCACATTTAATAGAATTTGTCACATAGTTAATTGAATTTAGGCTGGAGTTCAACTCGATATGGACTCTCTCCATATAAAAATAATTAAAGAATATATCAATGCATGTGGTTAGCAAAGTTGATAACAAAAATGAGAATATAGTGGCAATATTAATATCTTGAATGTGTAGACAAGGATGTTTTGTTTAATTGTTGATATCTAAACAATAATAATATTATCACAAATTGACACACATTGTAATCAAACATAAAGTCATCAGATAATCTAATTTGAATCATATTTTTTCTTGTGTTTTTATTACTTTTACTCTTCTAAATCTTTTAATTAAATAAATTTAAATTTTTGCAATCATTTTAAATATAAACATAGGTTCTTTAAATACCCAACCATAATAGATGTAGGCTTTGTATTGCCTATAACATGTCAGTAAGTTGTGTGGTAAGTGTTGAATTACCTGTTCAATACTTTAGTACATTGTAACCTTCCTATGACTGTATTTTCTTTATTGCTGTATAAATACACCAAAAGCAGATCCTTCAATATGGATGGATAGTCATTTATACTTACTGTGGCTTCATTACATTCAGAGCATTTTACTACATGCTGTTCCCTCTTTCCTGATATATCAATCATCGCTTGACAAACCCGGCAAGTAACCATCGGTAGGCCAGCTTGCTGGTACGGCGGTGGTAGCTCATCAGGCCCGATTGGAGAGATAGTGCTGACATTCTCATCCTCTGTCAATACAAAAGTTATAGCGTGATACACATACGCAATATGCTACGTTGAAAACTGGTATTGGACAAGTTACATCGGTTACACAACAAACAGCCCCGGAGGCAAAAGCAGTACACCATACATGTATTGTTTAGCAACAAAATCAAAGATAAAATTAGTTGAATCATCAGCTGTGAAGACATTTTCTTACCATCTCTTAATAGAGGCTGATTTTCACTTTGTCCGTCACCCATATTAAAATCACTTGGGATTTTTCTATGAAAACACAAAGATTTTTTATTAATTACGACTTTGAAGTAAATTAATCATACCAAGATAGTTATACCTATCCTAATTTCTATAAAGACAGTTTACTATTACTACATAGTAAATGACGGACGACATTTGACAGTATCGACACTCTCGACACTCTCGACAGCCATTTTCGGTGTTAACTGGTGTCTGGTTGACAGCAGTTTAAAGACTTTATTTGACAGTTTAAATTTAGATTTAAGGCAAAAATCAAAATATAACCAAATTAATAATTTTACCATGTGTGTTGTATGTTTTTAATAATTTGGAAATTAAAAGTGTATAATATTTTTATATCTAAGTAAATACAAGAAAAAAAGTGTGTGTTTTATAAATGAGATTTATATCAAAACGAGAATGGAGACAAAAGTTCACAGATTTAGATTTTACAACCCTAAGCCAGTACCAATTCAGTGTGTTTCTTATGACAAAAATAATAAACTCTTAGCTTTGGCAAGGTTAGTGGTATTTATTATTCTTTATGTCTGATTCAGACACAAATAATCACAATTTTATTAATACATTGTAATTATAATACCAATAAACATATTATGTGTGTATACCACTTATGGTCTGTATTTTAAAATTATTTATTTTATAGTACCAAGAAATCTTATTACGGACATAGAGTATGCCGACTTTTAATTTGTTTTAAAACAGAGTTGTTTTAATTATTTCAGAAAAAATGGAAGTATTGAAATATGGGATGTTAATTTTGCTCCATTTCTAATAAAGTGTATACCTGGTGGAGAAAATTCTTCAGTTGAAGCTTTGGCTTGGGTTCATGAAAGGTTACTTTCTACTGGCCTTGGGGCTGCTTTGGTAGAATGGGATCTTGAAAACTCATGTATAAAGAAAAGTGTAATGCTAACTGGATATGCAGCATGGTGTCTAGATGTAGACGAGGCTAAAACAATTGTTGCAGTTGGTACAGAACAGGGTTATGTAAATATTTATTCTGTCAACAATGGTGATATTGTATACAAGAAATTGTTTGATAAGCAAGAAGGCAGAATATTATGTTGTAAATTTAATAAACTTGGAAATACACTTGTGACAGGTACTTTATAACTTTCAATTTAGTTAAGAATAAAACCATATATATTTTATATTTTTAACGATTTTGATGATTTTATATAGAAGAGTATTTAAATTTTCTTATTCTTAAATTAATGATTTCTTAACCCCTACCTGAATTTTATAAACTAATGCTTTAGTTAATGCGGAAAAACTTATTTAACAGTCAGTAACAGTCTGTAAATGCAATTTACTATTATATTATATGTGTATATTTAAAAGCATTTATAAATCATTATCATATTTGTTTTATCTAAGTCTGAGTTATTAATAATGTTAGTATTCATAAATTTATTAGGATCAATAAATACAATTCGTGTGTGGGATGTTAACACTGGTCATGCAACATGCCGCATTTCTTGTACTCGAAGAGGTGAAGAAGTAATAGTGTGGAGTATTGGCATTTTATCTGATAACACTATTGTGTCAGGTGACAGCTATGGTCGTCTTACCATTTGGGATGGTACTGTTGGGGATCAGGTATATGTACACGGGTATAAAATGACCTAAAGTAGTTAATCTAAATTAAATTTTCTCATAAATTTCTTTTAAGTTACCTGCTTCAAATAGAAATACATAGTATGTTATTTACACATTATGGAGTAGTTTGAGTAGAGTTAAAAACTTTCAGTAAATTTAGACATTAGACACAGACATTAGTGGGATGTTATGTTTTGCAAAAATACTCTTTAATTTGGCCCATAATGTACAAACTTCAAATTCTTTTATACTTAACACACATTAACTATCCATGGCCAATAGTATCTTTCTGACAATTATTTTCGAATATATCCATAACGGGAGAGCTTTTTAAGTGCTACATTGTTTGTATAAATTTTTTCAGATTGAAACTTTTGTAACACACAAGGCAGATATTTTGACATTAGTGATATCTGATGATGAAAATTCCCTTTACTGCAGTGGAGTTGATCCGGTTATAACAATGTTTAAGAAAGTTGAAAACACTGATATTCCATCTGAGTATCGCTGGGTAAAAAATATACAACGAAATATACATGAACATGATGTCAGGTGTGGTTTTTTATTTGTTAAATACTAATTTATAAATTTGTTAATTCCAAATATTTTATATATAGGCTATTTATTCATGCAATGCTATATGTATAAAAATACTTAATTACTTCTTAAATAGTCAGTAATTGAAATTCTGACCATTTTTCCTGCAAAGTAATTAAATATAGCTGTATCTCTGTATGAACACTAGCTTGTGCAGTGAAAGTTATCATTGTGAGAAAATGTATGTGTTAGGCCCAAAATCACCAATGTGTCAGGTACAGTTAGCTGATCACACATTTGCCTATAGAAAATTATCAAATAATCAGTTGCGAGATGTAACACCACTACATTATTATAATATCTATATATTTATTTTCAGAGCACTTGCAATAAACAAGGATAGATTAATATCAGTAGGTGCTGATGGGTATGTCACATTGTCTAGTTACCCTCCAAAGAAGGTAATGAGGATACCACCAATGCTACCAATGCCTCGAACAGCTGTATCAGCGGAAAAAAAATTATTATTATTAAGGTATGATTGCTACAAAAAATCAATTGAATAAATTGATACATTTCTATATAGCCCAATTGATTAAGTTATTGGCTAATTAATGTGTTAAGTTTAAAAATTGTGTAATATCACATTAGAAGCTCTAGCTCTACTTGTTACTTAATGGACTTATCTTTTGGAACGTACATATAAGACATTACAACCATACATAGGCCTGCAAAGTTTTACAGAACAGTGTATCAAGGCAAATTTAGTTAATATTTTTCTATTACAGATTCAATAATCATCTTGAAATATGGAAACTTGGCTCTTATGCTGTAAACAATAAGGGTGATGTCATTATCAATACAGGAATGAAACAACATAGCGAAGAAAGCAATAATCAACAGTTAGAAAAAGATACAGAAATTCCGTTTATAAAAAAACAGCATCATGAAGAAAAACAAAGAACGTTACAAATTTCAGAAGAACCAATAAAAATTTCCTCAATACAAACAAAAGGAAAGAAAGATTTAGTGTGTTGTAATATTTCACCGAATGGAGAACTGATAGTTTATTCTACTGAGAGTGATGTCAGAATGCTTAAATTGGTAAGTACTAAAGTTCCAACAGTTGTTCTTTTAAATTTAGGGAGAATACAAGCCGGAATAGCAATATAAGCCACTACCCATAGCCGACATTACTTAGTACACATACAGGCTGTGTATTACTAGAGTAGTCAATATGTTAAGTAATCTGTGCTTTATTCTTGAGATATTATTCTGTTCGAAAACTAGTTATAATAAATAGGTAATTTGGTATCAATAGAAACAAAAAAGATTAAATTATATTCTCAATCCTATAGTAAAAAATGACCAATATAAATAATGAATTTTATGTATTGCATGTATTGTAATATGTATTGGATCAGGTCAACTGCCTTATAAATCTTTTAAAAAAAATAAAAAGGTGTGCGTGTACTAGGTGTACACACGAAAGAAGTGAAACTTCTTTATGACCTTATTTTTCGAAAAATGATCTACTATATGCAACTTAACGAAATTGGTTAAATAAAGTTTAACAAAAGGCTTTTATTATCATAGACATGAATACAAATACAATTATTTCATTTTACCTTATTACTACTAAGATTATTACAGAATTTCATTAATTGTAATAGAATTATTACTATCATTGTTATCGTTATTATGGTACAAAATTTCTCCCATACGTCGATAAAAAATTCATTCTTACGCCGATAAAGAAGTTTGACTTCAAAAAGCAACATGGCGCGTAACGGAAAAATGTGACGCGTAACGAAAAAATGTTACACAAAATTTTTTTCCAACCCCGATAAAGAAGTTTCACTTCAATTATACGTTAATCTATCTTTGCTAGTAACATTTTTTATTCTGAGCCAACAAGTGTGTATAACTATGAATATAAAACATTTGTAGGATGAAGACCAGGGCAACATATCTCTACAGAAGTTACCCGTAAACGAGTTGAAGTGTTGTGATCGAGTGACGTTTTCGGAGGACTCAAAACTGATGATCGCGACGAAAGGCACTGATGTATACATTATGCTGGTCGATGCGGATGTGGGTGCGACCCTGATACAGACCATATCTACCAAAAAGCGTTAGTAAAACATTTATTACTCTTAATTTATAACGCATTTTTGTAGTGTTTCGTAAAATTATTTAATAAATATGCCCGCTTGCAGTATTCTAACATAAATATTTTTTTAAAATCCATATCTTATATATAAAATTTTCGTGTCACAATGTTAGTTACCATACTCCACCGAAACGGCTTGACCGATTTTTATATTTTTGTTGTTATTTTTTATGTATATATAAAAATTTATTGCTGTTCCCGTTTCGCTAAAACTTAAGAACTGATTCGGTTAATTATGATCTTTAAATGTTATTGTAAGTTCAGGGAAGGTTGAAATGGTTGATAAAGTTAATAATAAGTAAAGATAAATCCTAAAAAAATTTACTACATGCAAATTATAAAAAAAATTTTTTTTTTAAATATTAATTAAACATACTCTGGACTGAAATTTGCTAGGCAACCCATCTGGAGTATATTTATTGACATATTACATTAAATACAGTAAAAGCTCCCTATTCGCGCTTCCGTTATTCGCGTTTTCATTATTCGCGGATTAAAAAAATGCAACCCAATTTCTTTATTCGCGGCAAAAAATATCTTTATTTGCGGATCTAAAATTTCATTTTCAAATTTCAAATTCTAATAGGTGTTTAACGCAATATCATATAGATAATATGGAGTGTAATCCTGATATGAATGTTATGGAATGCTGGAAGAATTTTTGACATAGCAAAATGTATCGTAAACATAAAAGAATCATTGGACGAACTGAAACCACACACATTGAAGTCATGCTGGAAAAAACTATGGCCTGCTCTGACTGCGGAAAATGATGAAGAATCCGTGTAAGTTCATACTTTTACTGGAAACATAGCCGAAATTGCAAATGGAATAGGACGAGATGGGTTCGAACAGATAGAATCAAGGGACATTCAGGAATTGCTTGAATCGCAAGATGAAGATTTGACTGAAACCGACTTGGAGGAAAAGTTAAATTCACAGCCCATTGAAGAAGAGGTTTCAGCTAGCACTGAAAATGTGACATTTACTCTGAAAAATCTTAGTGAAGGTTTATGAATGGCAAATGAGCTTTCTTTATAAACATTGATCCATCTATGGAACGAAGTCTTAATAAAGAGGCAAATTGCTAATGCGACTGCTGAGTATCAGTCCGAATTGAAGGAGCTATTAAAAACTGCCAAGCAAAAGAAAATACCAAATTCTTCAAACCATTGCCTAAGCCTGAGGATAATGATTACATAATCAAAATGTTCAATTACATCAATAAAATTGATGTTCTTATATATTTGTGTTTTTTATTTTGGCACCTAGGAACGTATCCCCTATAAACCCATATAAATTACCATTCTGTATTCACGGTTTCTGTATTCGCGGCATATTTATGGAACGTATACCCCGCGAATAAAGAGATTTTACTGTATAAAATAAGTTTCATTAAATAAGCATCTCGGTGAAGGTCGTTGTATAGCGGGTTCTTATACTATATTTGTCAGATCCGTCACTATTCTACGACTATGACGTATGACTATATGTAGGTGATAAAAAATTCACCAAGTTAAATATAACTTAGTTTAGTCGATTAGGAAGCGTTTTGGCTTCGTCCCTATGAATTGTCCTTAACGGTTCTAAAATAGGCGCGTTTTACATTCGCGGATTACAATAATTCAGATATAAAAATGAAATTTTCTTTCATTAAACGTATACGTTACCAACTTATACTATTTTATGTTCATATATAGGAATTTCTGGGCATATTTTTCTCAACGGCTGGACCGATATTGATTAAATGTTTTTTGTGTTCAAGTGGATTCGAGTGGTTTATTTACAATTAGATTTTTTTGTATTTAAGACATGTCCACAGTACGTCTGTCGGCTCCGCTAGTTTTATATAAAAACTCAAAACAAGTATTCAAATATTACAGACTTGAAAAATGGCTCGATACTGCACATCGCTCTTTCGAAGCATGCTCAAAATGGACTGTACATTGCTGCAGCGGATACTAAAGGCGAAATTGCTGTGTGGGTTAAACGTGCGAAAAAGTTTGAATATCTACTTAATTTACCCAAGTATTCGTGTGTACCATCTGCTATGGTCATTCACAATATGATGCTTATCGTGACTTATGTGGATCAAGAGGTATATATATACCTACCCTATATATTTTATTCAATATATAAAAATCTTACATAATCCATTAACGCTTTTAAATGCTTTAAACATACAAAAACCAGTGACGCTACAATATCTAAGTCTTGGCCTCCGACTTTTGGGTTCATACATGCTTAAATTTTTAACGTGGAAAACAAGTTTGTTTTTAATTGTAACTATTTCTTCTTTTTAAAGTTGTCTATTGAATATGACAGGTAAGTGTTAGCTTAGTGGCTTCAGCATGCGACTTTCATTCCTGAGGTCGACGGCGTGTGTCAGGCACAGAAGACTGATCACCTACTTTCGTATTGGAAAAAACAAATGATCACGAAACAGACATAGAAATCTGAGGCCTAGACCTAAAGAGTTGGAGCGCTATTTGTTTTAGCGCAAACAGCCTTTAATTAGGTTTTCCCATTCAAGGGTATTATTATTATTAGGGTATTATTTCCCATTCATTTAAAAGATAATAGGTATGTCAAATATCATATACAGGCATCTGTTCATCATCATGTTCTACATCTGATATGTGTAATATCTTTGAGGTATCTTTTACAATGCATGAAAATGTATAAATAATATATCGAACGCTTTTTTGAATATAAAAACAATGTCCAAGTGCCAATTTTTCAATTTACAGTTGTATATATTTTCGTTGACAGGTAATCCAATACGATCTCGATCAGCAAAAGTTGTGTAAATCGAAAACTGACAATGTGACATTTTGGCGCGGACGCAAAATGGCCGCCAACGACATAATCCCGCATCCAGCACGGGATGCTTTAATATTCACCGATGAGACCGCTATGTGGGTGCTAGATAGACAGAAGGTGACTTGCTTGAATTTTATTTTATTTATTTCTTCACACTTATTTTCATACAAGAAAACAATAAAATGTCTAAAGGCTGAGTACAAATGCGTTATCGTTTATAAGCGTTTTATAGCGTGCTAATAGTTACACGCAAGTAACTTAATCATAAAAAACATTACAAGCGATAAAAGAAAATATGGATACAAAAAAATCTGTTTATTCATTTTAAGTACATAGCATTACTATGTGTAAGATTTGGGAACCCTTTAAAGTAAGAAATACCTGTATCAGGGTTCCCAGCTCGATAAATTCATTATTATTGATTTTTTAATTATTAATTTAGGTATTCTTCAGATGCCATTAAAAAATCACTATTACAAAAAAAGAAAATAAAACTAATTTAACGCGTACATATTTATAATCATATCAGTTAAATAAAAAACTTTGCCGACATTAACTTCATACAATTATTAAAAAAATTGCGATAAGTGGCAGAAAGATAGTATTAAAAAAAATATTTTTAAATCAATACGTATATAATATATTTTTTTATAGATGTCAGAAAATTATGAACGTCAAGCAAAAAGAAAACAAAAAAGTGCCCACACGAATGGAGTAAACATAATGCCAGTTAAGGTAATGAAATTTTTGTTTAAATTACATTTTATACCGACTATTTAACGCACTTCAAATTATTTTAATATTATTAACTAGTTATCCTGAAGCCATAATTCGATATGATTTAACAGGTTTTTATGTTTTCTTATAACGAGACACATTGAGAAACATTTTGCGAAAAAACTTGTCATTATATGGCACAATATACTATGTACCCAAACTCCTTGGAAGAATGTCGTACTGCTAAGTGTAATTGTTACAATTATCAATTACTATACTATTTTAAAATATAGAACTGGACAGACGTTTCAATCAGTCCTAAGCTACGAGATCACATCAATTAACATTCACATAATAAATTAAATTAACTTCAACGATCACTATATTCTGTGCCCAATTACGATTAATTATAAGTAATATAAATACATGACATTGACATGATTCTTGTGATTGATAAAGTTTTTTTTTTCAGTATTTGGCCGGGTTTCATTGGCTGGGCGCTAATGAGGCTGTAATTGTTGAGACGTTACCTGAACAAATTTTGATGCAATTACCGCCCGTTTTGAAAAAGAAGACACACAATATGGTGGAATCAAAATAAAAATATTTTTTTTAAAACTTGTTTAATTTTTGTACTTTCATTTTATATTTTATACAATAATTTATGTAAAAAACACTAATTTCGCATTTCTTTACACTTAAGTATGATGCACCAATTTCCCCTTGACATCCAAAAAATCTATCCAATATCGTACATTCGCATTAACGTTATTAAATACAGATAAAGTATTGTACAACAATAAGTTTAATAAATATGTAGAATAAAAAAATACTATCGGCACGTAATAGGAATTTTGATTTGGTTGCAATTTAAAGTATTGTGTTCTTTTAATATCGACTTCACAGTATGAAGTCATGTTTGATACTTTAAATTAACAAAGTTGTCTTCTTGTTGGAACTGAATAGATAAAGAAGCTTATTTATTTTTTTAAAATACAACAAATTTATGTGACGATGGAACATAAATTGGGTTAAAGTTTTGGTTTAAAGGAATAAACAAACCATTAAAAATTAAATTTCTGTTTAAAAAGTAACCAAAAGCTATTATTGCATTAAAAGTCACTCTAATGACAGAGTTACCTATGAAAATACTTGCGACTCTTACCCAAACACTTAAAAATGTGCTTGAAGAGAACTCTTAATGCCGTTTTGATAGGGTGATACATGCATTTGCTGCGGGCGTGCCCACATTTCGTCAGTCACCTCGCATCTCGCCGGTGGTAGTTTGTATGATATTGGGTCGCCTTCCAAGCTCCTATGACAAGAAAAACGAATCATAAATTTGGCAGATTCTTTATTTACATGCCTAAGTAGTGACTGACTAGAGAACGCTGCGACAATGTTTATGTTGACATATTTAATGGCTACTAGTGAACTAGGACATTCCAATAGACGGTTTATTAGATTATCTAGGCGATTTGTTTTAGCCACAACCTTTTGCAACTTACCCAAGAAAAATCATTGTTTGTTTATAGGGGTCGTAGATTTGACCCGGTGGTAGTGGTGGCCGAATGGGGTAGGTCTTCGCTGTGGTGACCAATCGTCCGAACCGTTCTAATGTACAATTCACTCGATGTCCAATCATACCTGCGGAGTTCCATCGAAGACATTGTGAACATTCACTTAAACAAATTATGTTTATAATATATAAAACCTATACGCTACCTACCGGATGTTGTTTGAGGTAATGGTTTTGGTGAATGTTTAACCTCAACTGGGTCGATGGGATCTTCAGGCTTACAACTCCGTGAGCGTAAAATTGCGCGGTATTCTTCTAATGTGAATCCTGTTGAGGGTTTTAGAGTATATAAGTTATAGGTAATCGAATTATAATTATACAATATTTAATCTGAGACTGGGTGTAATAATAATTAAAGCTTTTCAGAAGCAAAAAGAAATTACATATAAATATTGACTGTAATTATAAGAGTATGCATTTTTAGATTATTCCCGCGTCAGTAATAATACGGACGTGCGCAGACGACCCACTTCACGCTTTTTGCTATTGAGATAGTTGGGCAATTCACTCTGCAAAACTCGTTAAACATATGTTTTAGGGTAAAACCTCTATGCAGTTCCACCATGACGTCAGTGGCCCAGGGTTGCTTTCGTATTATGTAAGGTTGCTGTGAATATTCATAAAAAATATGTTTAAGTAGCCAACAGCAAAAAAATAAATAGAAATGTATAATCAGAAAGAAATGCCTAAATAATAAAAAACCTCGAAATATTTGTATGCTTTCCTTCATCTACCCATAATTAAATAATCCACATTATAAGTCAAACACTGAACGTTTCTTATATTTTCTTTTAATTTTTCTTCTATATATGTGTGTTTTTACGTAATAAGTTACCTGTTTTTTGTGCCTCTTCTTCTTGAATTTCACGTAAATGTTTATAAAATCCCCATCGTTGCGACCATAGGCGAGCTGCATCCTTTTCTTTTTTTGTAACAGTCGCTCTGTAATGAAATTTCAAAAATTAATTATTAATTTAAATGAAGTTTAACGTTAAAGATAAATTATAATGCCGCAGTTAAGTCGACAAAATGACAATAATCATTTTCAGTTCATATTATTATTTATGCAAGAAGGTACTACAGTCAACCTATATTAGAAACATCAGCATTAACTAAAATAATTGGCTCCCTGGCAATGGCGGTTGCCAGCCGTGTTAGCAATAAGCGTATTCTCAATATTATTATTTTAACTCTTACAAAATGCCCTCCGCCTTGACTGGATCCACTGACGACTCCTTACGAACACCCATAACTCCTCCAGCTGGCTGATTCGCATTTTCCATTTTTCACGACAAATCAGCTATTGCAATGTTACAAATTTCCATCGACCAAACAAATGTAACTAACGCTAGAGGGTTTAACATTTGCACCCTCGTTTAATTACAATTGTTGTAATTCGTGATATCTTATCGACTTATGTATCTATTCTATGGGATCCAATTTTGTATTGACTCATGATATTTTTTGGTAAAATGAAATGTAAAAAGGCAAAGAATATACTATTATAAATATTTAATATTCAGGCGTCTGAATGCTTCTCCCTTTGTTGGTTTATTCTCAAGGGCTTAACAAAACAACAAACTCCCTTCAAACCAAGAAAGCAACAATGCAAGTACTTCATTACATGTTTCCTACTTTCGCTTTATTATTAAGTTTCATTATTACAATGAATTCTGGTGAATTGTAGTGGCGTCTTTATTGCATTGGTTAAGTGATATTTCACAATGCACAAACTTTTTAAATAATGTTTGTCACATTACAGACTTTCAATGCTATTTGCAGAACTATGAGAATTTCTCAAACTGATGCTTAACGGAATAAATAAGAGTATATTGCTTTGCACCAATCGTTATCTCGTAAACCGCTTAAAATATTCTTAATTTTATGAGCCCGAAGATGACATGCCTATGGTTTAGGAACTTCAGAATCGTTATACCTAATTTTCACATCTCGTATATAAATTTATTTTATAATAATATTTCCGAATAGAATGGAATAAATTGGTTGAAAATATGTTTATTATTCTTAAATTTGTTACAGATTATATTACAAATATTTAAAAATACGCATAACTCACTACATATTTAAAGTACTTTTTTAAACAGAAAGTAATTTCCGTTAGTCAAGCTGTATCAGGTAGGATTAAAATAATAGACTTCATAAAGAAAAACAATAGACTAAAAATATATTAGTGAAACGAATATAAGTATACTCTCGGCATACAGGGTAGGTATAGGCTTTTCTAAATTGAATGTCTTTTAGCTGTAGAGCTAACCGCATGTTCAATAGAAGCTACATAAAGCCCATTTTTGATAAGTTTTATCTTCCAAACGAGGCCATCATGAAGCCTTTAAAACTTCGAAAAGCAATTATCTTTTCAGTATACTTGTGTATATTTTTGAGAGACGTTGAGGAATGACTTCAATTTCAAACAAAACTTCTTTTGTGAGTGTATCTTTTTTTTCTAGTCGGAACTAAATAACAGAGAGAAATAATCTGATAAATAAAAAGATACATTATTTTTAGGTTATATTAAAACATCGCGAGGACTCCAGCATGTCTTAGACGTATAATAAGTACAGAAGGCGAATCAACTACTTGCCCATAGACTAAAATGACTACACAAGTCGCAGGTGTGAGTAGCATTGCAGGTATCCAACTCTAAGGTTGCCTGCCCTATGTACCATAACAAACAAAAAGAATAACTCCATAGAATTATTCTATGAACTAATTGTTGGTTGTGTTTTCATGCAAATACTTACATTGTATTCGTCTTTGAGTTATTGTCATAAGATTTACATGTTCTTGTGCTTATTGTCATAAGATTTTTTTAGATATATTTTTTTTAATGTTTGTATTGCAATACTTATTGAACTCACAAACAACTGAAACGATTTAAAATTATTTTACATATAGAAGCCAAAACAGTAAGTGGAAATAAGTAGGATAGTTGAACGTATCAATATAATTTATGCTATAAAAGTAGTAAATAACGAAATCGGGCTTAAACTTCATAGAAAAACACCTCACACATAAGAAAATATATATTATTCTATCAAAGTCACATAGTAATTCCGATTATTTTTTTAAATATAGAACACGGCCGTTATTTTTTCATTTTAGTGTGTAATAATCATTTCAACAAGTAGCATATTGATAGTTTTATTACATATTACTGAGTTATTGTTTTACATGTTTTAATCACTTCACGTCATTAAAAATTACTTCATATTTAAAAGACAGCAGTGTTGGCCTTGTGGTTTCAGCGTGTGACTCTGATCCCTGAGATCATAGGTTAGATGCCCAGCTGTGCACCAATGGACTTTTTGTAACACTCGCTCGTACGCTGAATGAAAACATTTAAGGAAACCGGCATGCCTGAGACTCAAAAAGTCTACGACAAGGCACAGAATGCTGATCACCTACTTGCCAATTAGAAAAGAAAACAAATGATTACGAAACAAATATAGATATCTGAGGCTCAGAGCTAACAGATTGCATCACTGGATTTTTATACATTTAGATACATTATTAGAGAGCTTTTTATCATTATCATATTTGCAAAAAAAGTTTAGACATCTTCGTAGGCTGTAATGTAATAAAGCTTAAAAGATATTCATAACCAACCAGACACATAAAATTGGTCTGGAACACACCTATCTACGTGTATAGCTGTGACCTAATTCAGCGAAGAGGTGGCTAGGGTCGCTTCGCCCTCAGCCTGCCCAAGAGACGACACCTTTCCGCCGCGCCGCCCCCGCGTCTAGACTTTCGTAATGCTACATCAAAAATTGTACACATAGCAAATGTACTGTGTCTACTGTCTAGTCTTTTGGACCTTGAAATCGTAAAAATTTCAATTCACTAGTTAAGTGACAAGTAACGTGAATCTGTGATTCTATAGTTCAATTAAATTCTAGCGAATGTACATTTCGTCTGCTTAAAGTTGAGATAAAGAACAAAGGTATAAGGTATGCTGTACCCAGTTTCTGGTTCTAGCTGGAATGTATACTATTTTGTTCTGTAGTTTATTACGCGTTAGGAATAAGTAAGAAAATAGGCAGAATAGTACTAATTAACTTTTTAATAGTAATTAAACACAATCTAGTGAGTTTATATTATTAGAAGAATAAAGCTACCAAATTTATAATGGTATTAGGACTGAGCCAAAATACCATGAAAGTTTCTATATTAAAGCTTTGGTTACTTTGAAGCGATATTCATATAAAGACATATATATATGTTAGAATAAACAAGGGTGCTCAAATTAAAGCTCTGTAGAAAATGCATAATGAAGTATCGGCTGCGATTTCCACAATATGACGTGTGATCGGCATTTGTTTGTGTAACTGCTAATTATATGTATGAGTGCGTGCGGTGAAAGGGCACGTCTAGACAGGGCACATTATTACAATTTACATTCGCTGTAGGGCCTATAATGAGAGGGCTGTAGACCACTTTGCTTGGGGCTATGATGAAGATGCAATTTTAGTTTATAATATTGATAAACGAAATCAGTGAGTTGTTCTATCAGTCTGATTCTAGATTTAGACACTCAAGATGTCAGATTTAATAATATAAAATATAAAATTATGGCAACAAATAAGAAAACTGTCAAAAATACAAGTTAAAAAGACCGATTAATATCTCTAGTTACATATACAGACAGGACTGCAATTTAATTTGTTTACTTTCGTAACAACAAAGAATAATACACTGTTTTGTTTTCTTCTAACATAACATCTAAACCTTGTACAGAGGGGGAATGTTAAGTAATAAATAATAGTTTCATGCTGTGCGGGTAACCAGCTTGGCTTATATTAGCTGCTGTGCTGGATATTAGGTTTTATATTGCCATGCTGTGACGCTAATTAATGGGGCTTTTATTATACGCCTGATCCTTTCATTGTTGTGCCTTGCAGGCATCTCTACATATTCAAAGGAAAATTATAAAACGCCTAACCATCTATAGGTAATAAAAACTAGATTATGCCTGCGGCACCGTATGTAGCTAGAGTTAAAAAGCATGTGTGCGCTAAATAGCATGTCAAATAGGTAAATGAAAGTATTAAGAGAAAGAAATTACGGCAGTTGAACGTGGACCAAAGTCCCACTTTGCCACGTGGAGCCGTTTGGAGAAGGCCTATGCCAAAGGTATACCGACAACGTCGTTGTTTCATTTAGTTAGTGTTTAAGAATTGTAATATGTATCTTACCTGTAAAGATAGGTTTATGTTATTATGAAATATAGTTTTATTTATATGGCTTGCGTAGATATTTTTTTAAATACTACTATAATTCTGATATTAGTACTGTTACTACAAATTATAAGCTTTAATTTTATCGTAGCTATCAATGAAAAATAAATTGTCATAAAATGTCCTTGAATGGAGCTAGTCGTATGACAGTAACTGCACTCCGTTTGGTTTTTCATAATGCGAGGATGTATTCTAAGTTTCATCAAAGACTTCGTGGATCCACATAATATTTTGTCTATTTTTAAATTCGATTTTGTATTCTGTGAGTTTTGTTTAGTTATACTAGTTTCGTTTACACTATACCCGCACGGCGAACCAAAATAATTGTTTAACTATATGACTAGAACTGCATGTGCAGTGTTGGCCTGGTGGCTTCAGATGTTGAATGAAATTTATTTCTATGTGCGCATTTAACATTTGCTCGAACGGTGAAGGAAAACATCGTGAGGAAACCGACATGTCATAGGCCCAAAAAGTCGACGACGTGTGTCAGGCACTGGAGGATGATCACCTACTTGCCTATTAGATTTAAAAATGATTATGAAACAGATTCGGAAACCTGAGGCCAAGACCTAAAGAGGTTGGAGCGCCACAGATTTATTTTTATTTTTTTATATGACTAGAACTATAATGTCGAAAGAAGTATGCTACCTTTTATCATTTTGTGCTTTGATTTATTTCAAACAAATCAAATTCTCTGCACCACCCCTCAAAGGTATAATAACATGTCGGGGCCGGGATAAGCTCCTTACAAAACTACAAAGTTCATCAGGCTTATTGCTTGGATGGTTTTTAATCCAATTATGCTTTACATTTGAATAATGCTGAAACAGGCCAACTAGACTGTAGACATGGAGATAATTTGCGAAACCGAACGTAATTAATTATTAAAACACATACAAACACAACACAAACAAAGCTACTTGGAATTATTTCATTTAAATCCATCACAAATACATATTATACATGCATAGAACGTAAATAAACGAAATACGAAATGTTAGTTTTTTTTTAAACTTCGTTCTTTTAAATATTTGTTTGGCTTTATCTGTGGTGTTTACGACAGGATAGGTACGGTTAAACCAAGAAGTACGCATGTGAGTTGAAACATTTTCATAAACCGGAAACGGAAATCTAATGCGACCAGAATGAAATCGGGAAAGCTCTGAAGCATTAATGTAGTATAATGTTATCTGTTTCTTCTTATTAGAAAAGGGGCCGTTAATCAATACTAGTATAATAATTCTAGTTCAAAGTTTAGTTATAAACCGTAACATTTTTACAGACTGCCATGTAAAATGCGCGGGAACTAAGTCTGCAAGTTGTAATTACGTATTTAATTTTGAGTGCTTTTAATGTGATACAGCTGGAAGAGCGGAGTACCCAGATGTACAGGTCTCCCTAGACTTAGTTCAGGGGTTCCAATATCTGCTAAAAATTTAACTTGTTATTGAATAAAAAAAATTGAATTTTGAATCTATTCCTATTAATAAATATCTGTTTTTTTATTATTCTTAAATTTTTATTGAATATATTTAATGCGTTAATTATCCAATTAACATTATTTAAAACATGTTGATGTCACTGATGTGTCGAAAATCTCATTGCATTTACGGCATTGGCGTTGTGATCGAATCAAAAATAACGTTAAACGTGTAAATATTTAAAAGCATGCAAAATGCAGTAAATGGCAATAAGGTCTTTGAATAACCTCCAGACGTTAGCTCCGTTTCGTGTCCCCCGCGTCGGTCTAGACTCTAGACTAGAGTGTACAAACAATGAATGCTTTACGTCATCAGCCTACATCTGAAGGTATATGAGCGATGTCCGCTAAATAATTTCAATGTTATTTGCTTAAATACATTCAATTCTATATTCAAATGTTCTAATGAAATACTGAACGTTAATTTTGTCTGTTGCATTTATATATTACCTATTGCCCGTGCAGCATTTTTCTTGTGGAGAAAGAGAAAACACTCTATTAGAATGAAATATATCAGCTTTCTACTGGTGAAACCTCTGAAATCTAATAAATAGATTTAGAAAACACCTCGTAAGTCGTAGAATATTTTTGTTCGTTTTTCAAATTATAACCAAACCGTGCTGTTGGTAACTTTTAAATTTATGTATGGTAAACAAATTTAGTTCCACGTTCAAAATCCATAGATTAATTATTAATTCTTTTAACAATTTTAAAAAAAGAATACCCATAAATATTAAAAATACAATAAAAACACTTCGTAATTCTTTGTTGAATGTTTACCATTACCTACAAACATATGAGCGCTCTACTCTGCAGTCAATATATTTGTCTGCGACTAAAACGAGGCAAATATATTTTAATTTGGGTGATAATAGGTATGCTACATGAGTGTCTCGAAGTACACTTAAGTGTAAAAGTGCAGCGTACTGCAGGCTATTATCTATTTCACCTCTAGACGTGTCTCCGCTAGGCACGGCGCGCGCTTTGTAAAGTCTAGACGAATTGCATTATGGAAATTTATATACCTAGACGGCTATTTACACAAACTGAGAACTCAATAGTACGCTTTTATTAACCTTAATGCTGTTGTTTGGGCTGTTCATGTTCTAAAAGGTTGTAGAGGAAGTCTGAATAATGACATATTAATGTAAGACACAATTATGCAACTATCTATTTATGCTTTTATATACCTAAATTCAATCTTTTGAGTAGTACAAATCCTTATCATTTCATATCTATATTAATAGAGATCATAAAATGGCTTCATATAAGAAAGAAACATTTAAATAGCTTTCTTTAAATTGATAGGCGATTGCTACACGTACGAGTACAGTAGGTATGTAAAGATTACAGGTATATGGAAATCTAGATTGAATTCAATGACTTATTCAGCGAAACACCTGCGCATGCAAACTTTTCTAGGAAATTCTTATCATTTTACAATTCAAAATGACGATTCGTGAGAAATTTTTCTAAAACAATATATGTATGGATTATTGACATAATTGATGAATTTTATATCAAATTTGAAGAAATGAAGGCTTAGGAGTATTTTTTTAAGTAGTTTTGGGTTATTTTAATTGCTAGATGAAGCTCATGCAACATTTTAGTACATTTCTGATAAATCTGTAGCTGCAGACACTTACGCGTACGTACGCGTACTTATAAAGCAGCCACTAATAAAAAAGCCTCTAAGTCTATGTACTAATTAACAAATGTAGACGTTGTGACATATTCAATCTTCTTTTTATCGCAATTCTTTTGTTTAGATTTAAGCATTGCTTTTACTACGTCAATTCTCACATTATCATTCTAGACTTTACTTCCAAGCGTTTCACTTCTCTCGCACAGAGCACTCTCTGCAAACGCAATACTGTTCAGCCCAATTTTCCTCTGTGTGTATTCCTCAATGCAAGCGACGTCAAATGGCGTACGCCGCGACCCCACGCATCGCACGTCCTATTTTTGCTGAGCAGATTGGCGTAATCGCAGACGTCGACGCGCCAACCGTTAGTTACGACCACTCCACTTTAAACCTCATCCATTTTAATTTAACAAAAGTGCCGGCCGATAGCGCGGAGGAAGCACTCATTTCCGTCGGCAACTTGCCTCTGAGTCACGTCTCCCTTCGACAAAAAATCACCCCAAATTCTTACTTTCCATTTTGCGCGCCGAGCTCATAATTTATACAAGTTGAATATCGAAGAACACGTGCAACTTGACTACACAATATGAATAAAAACTTACACCTGATTAAACCCGAAAATGATTACTTCAATTCTCGAAGAAACAATACTTATTTTGAAATGGTAGGCACTAAAGGCCAATCATCTGTTTTAAATCAATGAATTTACAGAAATGTGTTTTCCCCAAGCACCACTTTAGGCCTCTAAACATCATCAACATTACGCAAGAATGATAAACAATTGTCTGAATGTCATCACGTTCAAAGGAAGGACGTCCGAATTAAAAAAACATCGAGACAAGTGACACAATGAAATAATCACGGTCGTGCAGTTTTGGGCGTGTATTGTAATTATTGGAAGTTGCATAACGGTGCTCCATTAACGTTAACCCTCGTCTGTGACGTCACGTCACCTAATGCTATTTGGCCGGCGACCGCGTCGCACCGTCTGTCTCCCAATTCCAGGGCTGACATCACTTGAAAATTAGAACGATAAACGATTTTCATTCATGCGGTAATGTTGTATTTTCGTTACTCCAACGACTACGACGCACTTTATAGAAGCTAGTTACAATATTTAATAGTATATTTATAGATTTTTTATTTATATACTTGGTAATCTCATTCACACTTCCGTGCAACATTCTTAATAAGGAATTGGATGTTTCACTTCAGCATTTTTGTATTGTTAAATAGTCCTACAAATGCTGAATATGAAACTTTAATCAGGCATCTATTGAGAGAACAACTACTTATTATGGATATCTTTCATAATTATTTAAACATATATTTAAAAATTTGTACCGTAGTAAATGTTTTAGGAAACCTACCAATTTTAATGTGGTATTATATAAGGTTTAATTTGGTCGTAGGTCAAATCAGGGTTAAAGAGTAAAGGATTTAGCGAAAAAAATGCAGATGAAAAGATACAAGATTATGTTACTCATAGAGCAAGATAAATAATATTAATTTGTTATTGTATTAAATTATAATATTTTTTATATGTGTTTTTGGCTATTATTGCAATTATGCTAATTGTATGTACATATTATTATTAGAACTATAAATATAAATAAATAAAGTCGTATTTGTATCACACTAGTAGGTGCATGGCTCATATGTGTAGGAATATTATAATTGTACCTTTCCCTACTTTGACTTCTTCCAAATATTTGTAATGTGATTTATATATGAACTTCGATTTTAAAAAATTATGTTTCATTTTTAAATGAAAAAAAACTACAACCTGTTAGGTCGGAGCCTCAGATTTATTTTGCGTGGTCATTTGTTCTAATAGGCAAGTATGAGATCAGCTTATCGACTATTCGGGTCTAAGACATTCCGCTTTCCTCACAATGTTCACAGACACAGACAAAACGTCCATTGATGCAAAGTCTGGATTCGAAGCGATAACCTCAGGAAAGAGAGAGAAGATTATTTTTAAAAGAAAGTAATGTTTTTATAATTAAATGTATTATGTGTCAAAATATAGCTTAGGATATTACAAGCCCTGATTCACATGCACCTTCAACTGACCTTACTATACCTGAGTACTGTCTTCGACTGCAGTGTTTGATACACTTCATACAACTTATAACGTAAAATTGTGGTCTTAGTAAGTTTTTAATACGCAATTAAGGTGCTATTGGTTTCATAATTGCTATTTTATGTAGAGCATCAAATGTTTATATGTAAGAAATTCTGTTGTTTCTTTTAACCCAAAATAAATAATGTGACGCCGACCACAGAATCTTCTACTGAGAATGCTACCGTCCCGTACGAAGTTTTTAAATTCTTTAGATCAATATAGTTTATTGCTCAGTTGAATTTATTCGTTAAAAACCATCAAATCTTTTCTCTTTGCTATAGTATTGATTCACAAATTGATTGATTGATGAAAACGCCGCATTTGTATCTAGGCTAGTTGGTAATGAGTGAATTGTTTAGACACTTATATAGCAAGTGTATACAAAGCTTAAAAAATATACGGGCTGATTGAAGTCTCGTCTCAAGATAGCAGACATATTCAGACAATAGAGTTCACAAGTTTGAAGGTGGTTGCGACTGCCCCATCAGAGTTGAATTTTGTACCATGCAAGAAATTATCCAAATTCGTAATCTGTTGGAGCAAGGTCAGGGGAGTACGGTGGATGTCTTAGACATTCCAATTGAAGCTCCTCTAATTTGGTAGCAGTCTGTTGTGTCGTGTCAAGCGTTGTCGTGAAGAAGCAGTGGCCTAGAACGATTGACCAGCCTCGGTTGCTGAGCAGCTGGCTTTTCCATCATGGTTTGCAGTTGCTGACAATAGACGGCTGCCGTAATCGTGTGGCCAGATTTAAGAAAGTTATAGTGATCGACCCCCGCACTAGTAACTTTTCGCCAATTTCAATTCTGTTAGTCACCTACTTATACAATACAGGTTGGCCTTGCCCTTGAATGCCGCCGTGTGACCTCCAGAGTCATTCTCACCCCCAAACTCACCCCAACACCCACTTGATAAATGAGCCTTGTAATCATCTTATATACACGTTATGTATGCTTTTAGGTTCGAACATTCTTATTATATTATTTTAAAAATTTTGTAATCATTATAACGTTATATCTTCTTATTGCATTACAATAATCTATCATTGTGACATAGATATTTATTACAAAGACGTAAATTTCATTATTATCATCTTAACTACCAATTTCATAATTAAAATATTATATTTGATAATGTTGAAACATGATATTTTAATTATGAAATTGGTAGTTAAGATACATAGATTTGTTAAACATATAAAATTGGCGTTTTGTATGGCAGTAACAAAAAGTAGTTTTTTTTTTAAATGGAATATATTTTATTAATCAAAGTACACTTTTGCCATCCTATAGGTAGTTCATTGATCCTTTACTAAAAAAACATTCGATCGGGAATCAATAAAATCTTTGAAGGTGGTTGCGACTGCCCCATCAGAGTTGAATTTTGTACCATGCAAGAAATTATCCAAATTCGTAATCTGTTGGAGCAAGGTCAGGGGAGTACGGTGGATGTCTTAGACATTCTAATTGAAGCTCCTCTAATTTGGTAGCAGTCTGTTGTGTCGTGTCAAGCGTTGTCGTGAAGAAGCAGTGGCCTAGAACGATTGACCAGCCTCGGTTGCTGAGCAGCTGGCTTTTCCATCATGGTTTGCAGTTGCTGACAATAGACGGCTGCCGTAATCGTGTGGCCAAAAAAGTTATAGTGATCGACCCCCGCACTAGTAACTTTTCGCCAATTTCAATTCTGTTAGTCAATTTTCGCTTGGGGCACGATTTGGCTAGTTCGGCTGGGTTCAGCCAATATTGCGTGCTTCAAATTATCGTACAGGATCCACTTTTCATCACAGGTAATAATTCGATTTAAAATCCCTTCAATATTGTGCCGGTTGAGTAATGTAACGCAGCAGTCGACGCGCGTTTGTCGATATGCTTCACTCAATTTGCTTCAAGTGGATTAATACAGTTTTATCACTAACACCGCAGCCTGCAGCTAACTCAGACGCAGTTTGCGATGGATCCGCTTCAACAATATCCTTCAATTCTTCGTTATCAACTTTGGTCTCCGGCCGTCCACGGGGCTTGTTCTGCAGGTCGAAATTTCCAGAAGAAAACGTTGGAACCAAAAACGCACTGTGTTTTCTTTTTCGACGCCAGCGCCATACACATCATTAACCCTTCGAGCCGTTTCTGCAGCACTGGTGCCACTGCCACTCGTACTCGTAAATAACGCGATATTTTATGTTTTCCATTTTATAGTGACCCAAAGAAAAAAAATTAAACGGGAAAATTAAATTAATCATGGTTGTCAAAAAACAAATGCACGAGAAAATAGGTGTAAAAATTTGAATTTGGATTTGAATACTTACGTATGAAATAAAAAAAGTATAAAAAATACTTACGTATGAAATTTACATTTTTGACAACCTAATATTAAAATTGGTATCCTAAAGACTAGGTCGTAGGTTTGAATCCCGTCTGAGAACCAATGGACTCTTTATCAGTCTATATAAAACGGCTTGTTTTAGACCCAAGCTGTTAGCGGCATGTGCCAGGCTCAGAAGACTGCATTTGCCTGCTACATTGTTACTAATATTACTCTATATATTTATTAATTTATTTGTAATTTTCTGTAATATAATAAGTTGAAGGAATTTTGCGTCGTCAATCATGGACACGTGTAACAATTATGGTATTACATCAACATAAATAACGAACGTTTTATGACATGTTGTAAATACTAAAATTGTCGGGATTCCGAATACTAAATCTATTATAAATAGGCCGGGAACAGGAAATTTATTCACGCACATATGTAACTTTCATAATGTCTGTAATAATTATAAGAACACTGTGTTTCGCTATTATAGCCGTCCAGGTAAAATTTATACTTTTCCTGTTTTATTATTCATATTGTGTTAGAACAGCTTTCTTATTAACTTTTATTTCTTTTAATAAATTAAACCTATAACTTAGTAGATCCAGTATTTAAGCTTACATTGTTGTAATTCTTTTTTTTTCTTTCACGTTTTAATTAAGGGTTCAGTAAATGGACGATATATTGGGAAAGATTATTTCTTTAACCATATTTTGGATAATCTTACTCCCCAAAATGAAGCGTTCTGGCCTAGTGGTAAGTTTAAGAAAAATAAATAGCTTTAAGTTTTAAATAACTTATAACAATACCTCTTATTTTTAAAGGAAACTTCAACCCAGAAAGTCCCTGTATAGACAAAAGCTCATTTGTAAGAAAAGATCTTGAAGCAATCGTTGATTATATGTACGAAGAATTAAAGTTAAACGAAAGTATTTCCAAAGCATATCTTCCCAAAGCTAATGAACTACAAAATAAATATATAAATCAAATTGAAACTTTCGATGAATGGTTTAAAGGCCAGCCGGAACATCTGAAGCATATTATCGAAAGCCTGACGGACAGGCGTAATTTTTTAGAACCGCAAATCAAAAAAGTCGGTAATACATTGAAGAGTTATGACTCTTTGAAAAAACATATAGATCGACAACAACATGAATTAGATACACTGACATTAAAATTTAAACGTTTTAAAAATATATGCCACGCAAACTGTCCTGGTATGTACAAATGTAATTAACTTAATTTGTATAGGAATCTGGGTGAATCTTATTGCCCGAAAGCTTAAAACTATTGTTGGTATAAACCACTCTATATAGAAGTGTTATAATATCTTATATAAGAACATTTTAAATGTAATTTTTCAGGTATTGTTACAAGATTGAGTGCTCAAAAGGAACACTCACTATACTATTGTGGAACTGCTGCAGAAATTAAAAACATTTCTACGGCTGAATTAATGACATACGTTAATACCATTTTAAAGCCTGACTTATTAAAGGAATTAACGAGTTTTGATGCAAAATATGAAAAGGACATAGACACTCTAGAAGAAAATATCAAAGATATAGCTTTGAAGGATTATGGTCGACTATTAGTAGATATACTTCGTTTCCATGATGAGTACAATCATTATTATAAATTATTTGACGTTGATATTGAGTCTTACAAGAATGAAGTTGATGAAAAACTTTTATTTATGGATGGGAAACTGGCACAATTACATGCAGCTACAGAAAGGTATAGGAAACATTGTTTGCAGTGTGATGAAAACTGTAAGTGTATTTTCTGAGATATAATCTCTTTCCCAATTAGAATATTTTAATTTTAATTTCTTGCAACTTTTCAGCTCCAATACTCTTTTCATGGAAACACATAACGGACATTAAAGAGAGAAGCAACAGTGGCAATTTGGAGCCACAACATAATTTATTGAATGATGTTATCAAGTCCAAAATAGAAAAAATACACCAGCAGTCCCTAAGTGACATTGAGAAGATATTTTCCGAATTAGACGTAAAAATTGATGAAATGAAGCAACGTAATACAAATGTCACTAACTTTAAACCTATACAAGAAGATATCAGGAAAGATTTTCGTAAAGAAAAACAATTATTTAATGAACTTAAAAGTGTGGTCTCGAAGGAAAGTATTGAAAATTTCTTATCGCTCGTCAACGAAGCTTCTAAGTTAGATGTAAGCATTGGCGATACTTTAGGAGAAGTTAAAAAGCTGATATTATGATTTTGCCTGTACGTAATTTAAGTTATTATTAAATGTAAGGCTTTGCTAGTAATTTGAGCAATACACATCAAGCATATTAACCAAAAAAGTTAAGTGCAATGAATAATACATGTTTGATGCAAATAAATGTCAGAATATAATGAAAAATCACGTCTCATTTTTATTTCCAAAATAATTTTTGAAATTGCTTTGGCCCCTTTAAAATGAATCGTTATGATGCATTTATAATGCAGGGTGAGCGACCGACGGCAGCCAATTACCAATACAGCGCTGCTCGATAAATCTGAATTGGTAGGTATTGTGCGCGGGCGCATACAAAAGTGTTACTTATTGGAAATTGAATTCATGAAAGAAAAAATAGTAGCGCGTTGACCTATAATGTCATACCCAAATATTCGGCAAATTATAGCTTAAAACACAAGTAGCGGTTCAGTTTTTTACCTACTTTGTTGAATGTGCTTAAAATGTTTACTTAAATTCGCTTTTATTGTTATATAATAAGACTTCTTTTACATATATCTTAATAGTCGTTGTAGATTGTTGTCTAATTGTTTGCTTTACTTCACAAGGACACAATTTTGAAAGGAACTAATTGTTTTCTGCGCCGGTTCAGATGAGGATTTACAATTTTAAACGGTAACAATAAAGCCGTTCTTTCAAGTTTTAACAAAACTGTCTGCATTTGTACGGTCTGCAGACTGTCCAAAATGCATGAAGCGATAAATTTATCCGGTCTGGCAGACATGAATGTGAAATTAAACGTTTATGGAGGCCTTAAACCGAAGCGACATTGGTTGCACTGCGACGGCCGACCGCGCCGCTTGAATAACGAACATTGTGCCAATCTCTTCATTTGCTAATTATATATTGCAACATTCCTATATTTTTGTACTCTTGTAATATATGCACGCATTACTATTAATCTTATCATATACACTAACATTATAAGGATCATAAATGTCCTTAATCTAATATATAAAATTCTCGTGTCACAATGTTCGTTGCCGAAACGGCTCAACCGATTCTTATGAATTTTTTTATGCATATTCAGTGATTCTGAGAATCGGCTACTATCTATCTTTCAAACCCCTAAATGTTAAGGATGTTTCTTTTTAAAAAAAAAATTGTTTTTATTTTTTATTATACAGCATACAAAAATACATACAACCCTTAATTTTCACCTCTCTACGATTAACCCCTATTTTTTTTGTTAATCACAATGTTATGACTCGAACTCTGAGGTTTATATAGAGCAAAATTCACAGAAAAACCCAAAAAGTTTTAATTCCGGAAAACCGAACAGTCTCTGGGGTATCATAGAAAAATGTTCCATGTTGGTATGTACTAAAAAGGTAGGCTAAGTAAAATCAAATTAAGGAGAAACGAAGTTAGTGGAGGCAGCTAGTAATCTATATTATTCTCACAACCAAATATTTTTAGGATACACGGGATTGCTACAACGGAGTATAATTAAATTTAAAACCAATTGTGTAATACGTGTTACAGTAATAAGAAAAAAGTAATTTGTGGTAACACGGAGTGGGTCGGTCCGCCGCTGGGTGCAGGGTGCATCCACCGTCTGTCGGCAAGGGCATGCATCGTCCTTGCGTCGCCCGCTTTGACCTCAGCTTGTCCTACGGCCGACCGGGACGTACACCTCTACTGAATAACTTCTTACCTCATCGAAACCTAAAATGTAGGTAATATACTTTCCAAACTTTTTCTATGAAACTGGCACACTCCCGTGCTTTACGTCTGTTCGTAGACGTTTTCACTGGTGTTACGTTTTAGTTAATGGACATGGTAGCTCCTTATTGACGATATATATACGATATTTTTGTTATACAACTTCTCTAATATTACAAATTATTATTTCAATATTATACTTGAAAAGGGATGTGCAGTTAGATTTTATCTTGTTTTTGTGTTTATTTTTTAGATTGTTATGTTTGTATTATAATTCCCATTGGTAAATATTGGTAAATATTAATTAAATTAATTATTTTTTTCTTTTTTTTTAGTTTTTCTCTTTAACAAGAGTTGCCTGGAAGAGATCGCTTATTAGCGATAAGGCCGCCCGTTGCATCCCTTATAATTTTTATGTATTGTGTTTTTTTATTTGCAACGAAGTGTATATAAAGAAATGATTAAAAATAGCACATATACCATTATACAGCCTCTAAGTTTTAGAAGACTTAATAACCTCCATTTCATAATAAACAATAATTATAAATTAATAAGTCTGTGTGAAATTAGAGATTTTGTTAAAATAATGAGACAAGAGATTTCTTAAACTGCGATAAACTTGAAATTTGACTTTTACAACAACCTTTACCTGCTGTATACAATTTTATTGTTCTCAAATGCTGAATCATTTCCAAAGGACAACTGAAGGTCTACGGACACTGCACCTTACCACAAAGAACTTGACTGTTTGTACTTACCTGACGCACACTTGATCTCACATTAAACGAAAAACCTTGTTTAATTACCTTAATGAAAATATATTACACGTAAAAAGGCTTTATTTCTTTCTGAATGTTACTTAAATTTATTTGTTTTTTGTCTTTCATTTAAAACAATCTTAATAAATTCTATAATACAAATACCTACTTCTATATGGATTGACTATAATTAATATCGACTTCTTTTTATAACTATAATTAAGAGTATTATAAGTACTTAATTGATAATTTAATATTATCATAGTAGGAGAGTAATTTAATAATTGTAATTTAGTATTAGAATAGTAATATAATAGAAATATATATCATAAAATTATATTTCTTTCTATTATATTACTATGCTTATATTTTTCTTATGTATAGTATTCTCCGTATAAATACATATTATACAATTTTTAAACGATGCCCGGTGTTCCACCACAATTTAACGGGACGCTTAACAAACAGGACTTTTTTGTCCTGTTCACCACCGGACTTCCTTGTTTATCGGTTTATTGACTTACTTGACTTAATGTCCTATAACCCCTAGTTGGGGCAGAGGGCGTCCACAGTGAGTCTCCATCGCGTTCTGTCTTGAGCCTCGTATTTTACCTCACTCCAAGTCTTTCCGGCTCTCTTTGCCTCGTCTGCGACTGTACGGCGCCAGGTTTGCTTGGGACGGCCACGTTTCCGCTTTCCTTGCGGGTTCCAATCAAGCGCCTGCTTAGGAATATGATTGGGATCCCTTCGGAGTGTATGGCCTATCCAATTCCACTTGCGTCGTTTGACCTGCTGGCTGATCGGGGTTTCTCGGCAGCGCTCCCAAAGTTGCTCGTTAGAGATTTTTTCAGGCCAGTAGATGCCCAGAATACGGCGAAGACAGCGGTTGACGAAGACTTGGAGTCGGTGCGAGATGTCTTTGGTGACCTTCCACGTTTCACACCCATAGAGCAGCACAGACTTGACGTTGGATCCGAATATTTTAAACTTGATTCGACGCGTCAACATCCGTGACTGCCATACAGGCCGAAGTTGTGCAAAGGTTGCTCGGGCCTTGGCAATGCGTGAAGTGATGTCCTCTTCTGTACCTCCAGTTTCAGACACGACGCTTCCGAGGTAAACAAACTTTTGAACGCTTTCTACGTCCTCTACACCCACACGCAATGGGGTGCGGTTCTCAACTCCAACACGCATTCCTTTCGTTTTTCGGGTGTTGATTTTGAGTCCCGCAATTCCCGCCTCGCGTTCCAGGTCGTCCAACTTAGATTGCATGTCGCGGTGCGTGTGACCTAACAGACATAGGTCATCGGCATAATCCAAATCTTCCAAGATGTTGGTTAATCCCCACTCTATTCCGCGGCGCTTGTTCTGATGTGTGCGATGCATAATCCCGTCGAGAACAACCAGGAAAAGTAGTGGCGAGAGTAAGCAGCCTTGACGGACGCCCGCATGCACCTGAATATCGTCTGAAACGAGGCCGTCGTGAGTCACTCTACAAGAATAGTTCCGATAGCTGGCCTTTATTAGGTTAATTATCTTTGGCGGGACACCAATGTTAGAGAGTCGCGACCATATGCTGCTCCATCTCAGCGTATCGAAAGCTTTTTCGAAGTCAACAAAGGTAAGATAAATCTCCCTCTGCCATTCTGATGCCTGTTCGAGAATGATACGAAGAGTATTAATTTGGTCAGTACACGAGCGATTAGGCCGGAAGCCAGCTTGTTCTATGCGAAGGAGAGGCTCGACGGCTCCAGACAACCTTTCCAAGATAATTCTGCAGAAAACCTTGGAAGGGGCAGAGAGCAAGGTGATACCTCTCCAATTGCTGCATTGGCTTAGATCACCTTTTTTGGGCACAGTTATAAGAAGTCCCCTGTTCCAGTCCTCCGGAAGCTTCTCGCTGGTCCAGATTTTGCCAATCAAAGGTGTTAGCGTGTCGACTGTGGTAGCCAAGTCCGCTTTTAACATTTCTGCAGCTATTAAGTCGAGACCTGGTGCTTTACCAGTCTTAAGACCCATGACCGCTCTCGCTACCTCATCACGTGTGGGTGGTTCGACGTCGATGTCAAGTAGCCTGGGTGGTGTAGAAGTATATTGCGGGGCATCTGACGTAGACAAAGCTGCGGGCCGGAAGGTTTCCTCAAAGTGCTCACGCCAGCGTCGTAGTTGCCCCTCTGAAGTTACGATAAGCTGACCATCTTTTGATTTTAGAGGCTTCTTACGCTGCCTTCTCTTGCCTGCCAAGATATTAGTAGCTTTATAAAGTTCTCTCATGTTGCCGGTGTTAGCGGCAGTTTGAGCGTGGTCAGCAATACCGTCAACCCACAACCTTCTGTCATTACGCGAGCTGCGATAGATTTTCTTACGAATCTGTCGATACTGCTGCCTGAGGTCGGCTTGTAGTAGCTCGTCGTTGGTTCCTAGCAGTTTTAGGTGGAGTTCCCTACGGTCGTTTATCAACTGCCAAGTGGTTTGTGACATCCAATCCTCGCGCGGGTGCTTAGTGTGACCTAAGACGGATGAGCTGGTCTCTGTGTAGGCCACTTTGATGCGTTTCCACTCTTCGTCTATTGAGTCATCGTCAGCATGAAGTCCGGTGAAGCGGTTACGAAGTTCAAGCCTGAACTTATTCATAGTTTCAGGGTCTCGCAGTTTAGTGACGTCAAACCTTCTTCCAGCCCTACCAGGAACACCGGCTGGTCGCGCAACCGCAACCTTAAGTCGCATTTTGGCAACAACCAGATGGTGGTCGCTGTCAATATCAGCGCCTCTTCGGTTTCGGACATCAAGGAGCGACGAGCGCCAGTTCGAACTGATAGCAAGGTGGTCAATTTGGTTTTTCGTTAAGCCATCAGGGGAGTTCCATGTGTACTTATGTACATCTCTATGAATGAAAAGTGTCCCACCGATGGTCAGGTCATGGTGTTGGCAAAACTCTATAAACCGTTCACCATTCTCGTTTCGCGCACCAAGTCCGTGTTTTCCCATGTTACGCTCACAGTTGCTGTTTTCGCTTCCAACCTTTGCGTTAAGATCCCCCATGACGATCACAATGTCTTGTTTCTTAATACCTTTAAGTGTGGCATTTAAAGTGTTGTAAAAGTCATCCTTGGTGTCTTCCGCAGACGTGTTGGTGGGAGCGTAACACTGCACAATGGAGATCTTCCGGGCTCTTGAGTTGAAACGGGCCCAGATGATTCGGTCTGAGATCGGTTTCCAGTCCAAAAGGCTTTTCTTTGCGGAGTTAGAGAGGAGGAAAGCGACGCCATATTCAAGGTCGTCATCCTCATTTTCCTTCCCGGAGTATAGAAGAGTTAGGCCTTTGGACGTTCTCAGTTCGCCAAAACCATTTCTACGCACTTCGCTTAAGCCCAGTATTTGCAGATTGTATCTAAGCATTTCTGCTTCTGCTTGTGCTAGTCGAGTGTCGTTGCTAAGCGTTTTTACATTCCAAAAAGCAATTCGTGTCCGTGATTTAATGCCAAAGGTCGTCGGTAAAAGATCGGTCCGGTTTCTCACTGTTTCGGTTTCTTGAATCATTGTTGGTTTTTCAGGCAAGCAGGAGATTAGCCCACTGTGCCCTAGTCTGATAGTGGGGCTGCCACTTTAGAGCTTCCAGACAAGCTCGGTTTTATGCGGGTTACCTCCCTAGTGAGTAGATTCTGTTTTAAGGCGCAGAATATTCGCCTTTTGCCCTGCATCCTCAGCTCAACTGCAGCTCTAGGTAGTGGGCACGCGAAAGCGTGGCTGCAGTAGGTCCCAGGGTGGACGACTAGGACGTGGATGACTCGGACTGGCCGGGGTTCTGCTTAAACTAGTGTTCCACTACAAAACACAGCAGCTGGTTTTATTTGGCTTTTTCTAGGCAATGCTGACCTCACTCCATCAGCGATTCCCACCAACACCATCCCCAACTTCCCACCCCTTATCGGTTTATGGGAAATTTTATATAAAACGCAAATGTTCAATGCCTATAACCTACAACGGACGTTTTGTATGAAAAGTAAAAATGTTAGTATACCTTATTAAATTATAATAACTTACAGTTCCTTATATTGTTGAAATATTCAATTTCACGTAGATAAAAATAGAGTGCATAGTAATAAATAAGTCAATGTTATCATTGAATAATATAAGTATGATAAGTTTAGTTAAATAAATGTACCTACTTACTTTGGTTCCTATGTAATTTCTTTTGCATAGACACCACGTGCCAACTGCATTGTCATGAAATCATCATCATTAAAAAGGTCACTGGGTCAAACACAAAAGGGTAAAAGGTTAAAGGTGTCAGGAATGAATTAATTTACACTCATATAGCAAGAAAACTAATGTAGCCTTTGAAACTTCAAATAAGCGAATAATGTGGTAAAAATCTTTTAAAATAAGAAATATTTTTTTAAAGCAGACAAAAAGATATTTTACATATATGTAATGTTTAAATGAAATCTTTTATGACAGAATTACATTTATTTCATTTTTTATCATTAAAATCGAAATTCAGCGCTATGTATGACACCGATATTTAAAATCAAATACGTTTTTATGTTTTCGTACCCACACGTCACGAACAAAATGCATTATAAACTATTTTACTCATGCATTGTTCGCTATAATTATCCTTTAGCACTGACCGCAAGTAAAAAGTATATTGCTTGACAACATGACACCTTTTAAAATATCAAATAACCCTTCTCTATTGTCCGATTCAAAATAAAAATATCTGAAAGGCTACCCACGCTTACATCATTTCAGTGTCGAATAATCCGTGCATTGACGTTGCAAATGCACCCATAATCTGGTAAAAGGACATGCAGCGACACCCCGGCGCGCATACATTACGATGCGCTTCTAGCTGGCGAACTTTTATACCTTTTATTGACCACCGGACGAAATTTTGTTCATCTACAGTAGGTTTTTATACAGTTGAAATATTCCTCCGTTAACTTCCAAAAATTCAGACACATTTTTTTATACGAAAACATGTACTTAGCCGCCTTAGAACTGAAAAAATATTCCATCGTGAAGTGATTCCGGTTTCCGAACCTTAAGGTTAAAATTAGGTTTCTTGAATAAGCCACGGAGGTGGTAAACCTATAGTTATGATAACTTTTAATAGGAGGCTACTTGCCTGAGGTTCGCATATTATAAAATTATGCAAACTATATCTTTGTCGCAAACATAGAATATCTCCATTGATATAGAACAACAAGAAAATTTATGGCAGGTATTGAGAGTGACGGCCACTAAAAACAGCAAGAGATACTCTAGTGTATGCCCAGATACAATGTACTATTTATTCGATAATACTATAGGATGAATCTCGGACACGAACTATTCTAACCGACTACGGTTTTCTTGGTTTACGTACTCATCCACGGCTGAGGGTGGTTTGGACACTGCCAACTCCCTAAGTGAAATTTTTGTTAGGAGCAAATCATATTTTGGCCGGATCCTTGTGACCTCATTTGTAGTTGAACATGCTTAACACTAGACCAATAAGACAGTGCATATCAATACGTAAAAAATATTACAGATTAGTTCGCATTTATGAATTTATTCTATCGACAATTTAAATGAGTTTGAATGAATTAGAAACTTGTATTATTTTTGTTTCAAGTTAAGATTGCTCGTAATAATATTATGTCTAGAGTCTAGACTCTAGACGATGAAAAAAAGATAATAAAGAACCAAGCATAATATTAGTGATCGCTGATCACATACTTAAAAAGCAATTCGTTGCTCAAAATCTTTTATTAATGGAGTTAACATGTATTTCTTTGTTACAATTTTCATTCCCGTTTATTAGGCTGTCAGACGTCTACCCTAAATTTAGTGCAAGTTAGGTGCGTCGATATTGCGTAATCGTAGTAGGGGGTAAATGGGCGCGGCTGGTGTGCGCGGGTGAGACGCGAGGGGGGTCGGCGGTATTTCGGCCTTCCTGAAGAGCCTTCAGCCTGACGCGACGGCCCGTCTAGACGTCTGGCAGCTACCATGTGTCGCAAGACCTATTATAAAATTCGTGTTACTTTAAGGCATTTGTGCCTCGCGCTTAATGATATTTGTTTCTTTTTTACGTTTGCATAGTTGATCCGCAAACAGTCCGTAAAATAGAATAATTAATTTTAATTCATTTCTTCCCTAAGCTGTACTACTTTATTAAGGCTATTTCTAATTATGAGTTTTTACATAAAGGAAGTTTAGTACTTATTTATTGTATTATCAAACAGTTTTAAGTAAAATAACATATGTAATATATAAAATAAGCCATATTTCACTCAAACCAATAAATAATAATAAAATGTATACATGTATAAGAAAAATAACATATAATACTAAATAAACGGTTAAATTGGTAAGGCCTAATAGATGAAAGTTAATTACTTTGGCCTGCAAGTTAAATTAGGGGAGCTCGAGGAAAGCATTGTGTGTATATCTAAAATATCGTATGCATTATTTGTAGTAGTGTTCATGACAGCAACTATAGAGTATTTTGTCTTTGCATAGTAATTGTCCTGCTGTGTATTTGTTGGGGCGAGGTGACGCACGAATAAATCCGTGTCGAGACAAGGTCGACGCGACGTGGCCGCGAGGACGCGCGACTATTTCACGCCTCATTATCACATAATATAGCTATTAGGTCTTTTCATATTGACTGCTCTTCATAATACGGTTAATCCAAAAAAAGAGTTCAACTAAAACCTATGAAACTTAGGTCTTTAATACTTCAGATTTATTTCTTATTTTTCAAAACAAGTCAATCTGATTTATTTAATTCCAAAAATATTTTAAGTTAAAAAAAAATAGCAGACCGTGAAATTATTGTCCTATCCTATACCTCTCAGGCAAATCTAATTCGTCTTAAATTTATGTTACAAATTAATTAGTTTAGTACAAATTATTTAAAACAAAAGTTATTTCAGTAGAGTGGCACTTTGATGTTTTATTGCTTTTTGTGATACCGTCAATATGAATAGAATATATCGCAGTCGATGCAATTTTGTACCGCGACGGCCGCTATACTAAACAATAGCAGACAGCCATGAGTCACGAAAACCCGTGGCTAGTCTGTACTCCCCGTGTCGCGTCATGCAGCATGTTTACGCTTAGGTTTATGCGTTCCACACATTTTTATCATGTCTGTGGGAATTTTTCTGAAATAAAGATTTTCATATAAACTTAAAGAGATTGTAAATTAAATATTTACAAGGAGACCGAGGAGAACTATGACATCGCCGATTATTGCGCATATGCATATTATATGTATATTAAATACATATAATACGCATACAATAAGTAAATATTTACGGCATCATGGAACGAAAACAAAAAGGCAGTGCAGTAGTGTAGCTAAAACTATTCATGCAACGACATTCCATTTAATCTTTGAGGCTGCTTTAACCTACAAGCAATAAATAAAATGCATGTAGCTGCTTCTTTTACCATTACACAAGTGTCTTAAGTAAATATCTACTTGACGCAAAAGATTGTCGATGAGACGGGAAAAACTACTGATCCAAAGCCTGACAAAAAAATCGCGCGACGTGGAGACTAACAGGTCAGTGCAATGATATCGGTGGACTGGAGTACCATAGCCACAGTAGCTACAGGTACTTATATACCAGCAATACCTATGGTCTTACTCAGTTCCTTCGTTCTTCTTTAGCCACGTAAAAGATTTCAATAACATTTTATTCGTGAAGTGCCAGGTGGTTCGGAAGAAAATGCTAACGAAGAAGTCATGTTAGACCGTCAAAGGAGCAAAGAGCTCTATGAATTCTGGATAATCATGCTTCCCCACTTGGCTTTGAAAATATTGAAATCTGCAGAGAAAACGGCATAATTCTGCTTACATCCTCCCCATTGCACCCACTATCTTTAACCGATAGATCGTGCTAACTTATTTATTAAAAAAGTTATTATTAATAGAAGAATCGAAGTTTGTGAATGTTGGATGCGCTCAAATTCTGGAAAAGTTCTGACCCTATTCCCATGTCTCACAAAATCTGAATTTGGCGTGGCGAACACTGCAAAAAATATCAGTCCTAGTGTTTCTGCAACAGGAACGTGGCCTTTTAATGCACATATCTTTGAAGAAGTGCATTTCTGCCTAGTCAAGTCACTGATTGTATTTGGCTCAATCCAGAAACGGAGCAATCATTAAGTATTTCACAAATAACGCAAAACTCAGAGGAAATAACTCTTACACCAAATCCAACAATCGTTATAGAAAACGATGATATTGCTGCACGAGACTATAATTTAGGAACAAAAACCCTTACTCCAAATATGTCAACTGATCAGAAAATCTACCAGCAGCCCACCTGGTCTGAGCAATACCACCAAAGATCCCGTTGCCACATCTACAATCAGTAGTCATTTAACTACTACTTCTAATGTGTACTTTCCAAAAAGGAACCAACCGAATAGACGCCAGATCAAATTTGCCGTGCTTAGTGATATACCTACTATTGATGAAATTGCTACCATAGAAGCTAGTCGAAAGATAAGAAATCAACAAAAATGTGTTTAAGCGATAAAAAAGGGTACCTATAAACATTAAGATGACTACTGAAAGAAGAGTAAAGTTGATGAAGAAGAGGACGAAGCCGAGCAAGATGCAGAAAGTAATTATTTTTGCTTATGTTGCCTGGAGCTTCAATATATCTGCCGGTGTTACGTTCTTATGTATATTGCTAAATGGTCAAATACAGAGCAGTGACCTATTACAGGAAATCAACAATGTCGTCCCTTACTTATTTTTAAACTCGTCAAGGTTTTTAAACTCAACATAATTTTCCAAGTTCTGTCTGCAAAAGCCAATCAAGGAGTTCAGGCACCTGTCTTTCGAATTCTTCGCGATTATAACGGATTAAACAGTACTTATTCGGAGCTGGATATATTCGGAAGTTGGCTGATTAATTATAAAGAAAGCATTGTTAAGTGCCTATCTCATACATAATCCGCTGTTTTGCTGGTATTTTTTCTGCGTAACAAAAATTTCTATTTTGCATTTATTGTATATCTTTATTTCTTGTAACATTTATGTTAACCAAAATTGTCACATATTCTGGATAAGAGTTTGCAACATATACCGTTATTATGTGTGATGTGGTAAACTTGAATAAATAAATATCTACCAAAATTATTTATTAAATTAAATTTTTATTTAATACTTATTATGTTATTTTAGTAAGTACATGCAAACCAAATTATCAAAGTTCTTCATAATATTTTTTATTTAAGAAATAAAATTAATCTTACGTGTCACAACTTACCTTTGTATGATGGGATTTTATGAGTTCTGATATGGGTAGTTAATTTATATTTTTGTAGATTTTCTTAGAAACCATAATGCTGTGATTATTTTTTCAGTGTATGGATTAACTCATACAACTCATAGATAAAAAATGTTTCTTGACGTACCTAAGTCATTACATTAAAATAAAAATTCTCTTTGGTCTCTAAAATCCTCGGTCCTTAAAATATTTTCGCTTTGTGAAATTAAATATTTGGTTCGCGTTGCATGTGGTTAAAAGGATATTCAACACTAATAGGAGTAAGTATTACTTACTTAGCCCTTATACAAAAGACTTATAATAAAAACTATCTTCAATCCTATAAATCCCCTTTAGTTATTTAAAATAAAACTGGCAGCCGATTAGTCGTTGCCTGCATCGGAATGTAGTCAGTAAGAGATCAATGATGTTTAAATGCGCTATCAGCACTGGATTTCATGAATAAAGTAACCTTGAAAATACTACTTTCTAGAGCGTCTACTTTTTTGAACTGTTGGTCGTCTGACATTGTTATCGTCATACGCTTTTAAAATATACATTATATAAAATATTTATTGTATAAGTAAACAACAATAGATTAAAATTTACATATATTACGACATGAAATTACACCTGCATATGACTACAGTTATATATACAAATAGGCAGTTCGACCGTCCCCATTTTCTATAGCAAAAATAGATCTACTAAAATTATCAAATTACACTTTCTCTTGTTCGATCACATGTTTTTTCTATCCCAAAAGCAAACATAAATCAGGTCAAAATACTCGTACTTACACCTGCTATATCTAGGTATCTAGTACGTCAATAACGCGTTATCAGAAATGATAACACTTGATACGGTTCGTTTGTAGAACGCTTCACATTGTCTGGCCAAACATTTGCAAAAGGCATGTCTACTTATAAATGTGTCTTTTGGGTTGGACTTTGGACTAGACGAGTTTTGAAATGGAGGAATTATTTATTATAATTACAAATGTATTTATAAAAGTACTTATAGTGGTACCCAGTAGAAAATAGGTCCTCATTTTTGGCACTGAGTAATAAATTATTTAATACGAATATAACTCCTAAAATACAAAGGAATCTCCGTCGATTGTGCGATTTTCTGGCCCAATATTCAAACTTGCATTTACTTTTAAAATTTTTGATTATCTATATGTATTTAGATTTTACATAATTAATACATATTTTAAAAATTTCATGAGACAATTGGATATTATTAACATTCAGTTAAAACTAAGAAATCGGAGTTAAAATAAAAACGTTTACTTAACTCTATGATCATGTTTAATTTTAAGGTCTTTGACCTAGTCTGTTGGCGCCAACGGCATGAGTGCAGCTTTGGGCAAATAGTTCTTAAATTTTATGACTTTTAAATTGCTCATATTTATTTTTACTCGACTAGTCTGGTAGGAGATTGGTCTTTATCATTATATTATACTTTACAGTGAAACTTTACATATTGTAGAAATAAAATAGCATTCATAGCAGAAAAAAAAAACATTTTTACTTAATTGGTAGGAACGCATTGGCCAATAAAACTTGTTTTATTTTATACAGAATGCATATGACGCCGATAAGTTATTTAGATTAAGTATTTGTGTAGTTTAAAATATGTACACTGACGTTGTGGTGGACATTCAAAACATTATGTATGTTTTGGCGACTTTGTTGTGTGTAAAGAAACTTATAACTAGCTGTAAATATAAGTATGCTCGAAATAATTTAGGTTATTTTATCAAATAAAGCTGTTTAATATATTAAAACATTGTTAGTTGTACGGACTTGACAGCCTGTAGTTACCATAAACAAACAATACCAGTGAATGACCTCTTGACATACGAAACAGGGTCGCGCTGTTTCCGCACACTTCCTATTGATTCGATCCCACTACGAGAAACATTTTTCTCAGGCGACGGACCGTGTCGTCTAGACAAGGAACACGGACATAGGTTCAAGCAGTTATGTTCTGTGACAGGTTAGATATACAAATATTCTTAATTAATTTATATTAATTAAAAAAAAAATCGACCGTACCACAACATATCGTCTGTTGAAATTCGTGTGCGACCTTTGAGTATTTTATTTTAGACTCAATATACGCAGACTAAGCAATAATAGACATTTTTTTCTCAGAACAAAATTACTGTTACACTAAAAGAAACTGAAGCTTACCCCTTTATTTCCTTTTGATGTCTTTGTTTTTTTTCTCGCGTGTAGTGTCCCAACCTTTTACTTGAAACTGGCATAAAGTTTAACTATTGCACTAACATTAAAAAAAAAGGAAACTGACAAATCATAGACACAAAAAAATGTATTCATCGTAGTACAGCGTCCATATTTTGTTTAGGTATATATTAGATTTATCATGATATATATTTAATTTTATATTTCCTATTCCTTTATGAGTAAGCTGCTTCCTCGCGTTCCTCTAAATTACACATTGTAATCGGTTGAACTTTAAAATGGATAATATGAAACTAGCTTTTACGCCTAATTCGTAAAAGAAATTTTACAATAACAAACATATCCTATTACTGACCTTTTTGGATTATTAAACCTTAATGATCAAACATATAAAAATGTAACTCCAATTAACCAAAAGTCATCTCACTGAAGCACAATAAAGATCATGCAATATATGACGCAAGAGATAAATATAATTAAAATTTAATTTTGTATCTTAAAAGATAAGCTAATCATTCATAGACTAAACAAGAGGTAACAGATTTTTAAAAAAATATTTTAACGAGGCGTAATCATTTTCTATTAATATTCTTATAAAATAAGTTTATTAATATATAAATTATGTATAAAAGAAGGTAAAATTATAATAGATCTTTAATAATACGTTAATACATAGGACAATACAATTATAAACCATAAGTAATATATTGTAAAATATGTTCACTGTTTCGGTTGTTTATAAGGGTTGTGTGTCTGTGTGTGTTTTTTTAGTCAGGCAGTAGGTCACGTTTGCTCAGTATTTATGAACTTAACTTAAAACTTAACGTAATCATAATAATGATTTTAAAAAATATCACTCATATAAATTTGCAAAGGTTAGTCAGCTAAGTGTGAGCGGTTGTCAAAAACTTATGGGACTTTATTATACTGGAGTAATAGTTCGTTATAAGTCTCGTATCTTAATCATTCTTCATCTTCTCATCTTATCCGTCATTTGTTGAGTGAGGTACGCACCAGCTCTGGAGTCGCCGATACAGCCGGTACAGGTTACCAGGTTATTATCCAGTCTCTAGACAATCTTTAATTATAAGTATAAAGAGTCTTGACTCCAAATAATACAGAATATTTTGTGTTTGTCCGAGGGAGATATGATGCAGCTAACGTGTCCATACATTAGGAACCCATACATACCAAAGTCCGTTGCATACAGCAAACTTAAAGATAGATATACAATTAAAACTACTACGCGATTCTTATTAAAATGAAACTTAAGTTAAAATTAAGCTGTTGTGTGATATGTAATTAATGTGTACAAAAACATGATTGTGTTACTCAAAAATATAATGTAAAATTCTCAATTTTATTACTAGGAAGTAATCGTAGTTTCTGAATTCTTTTTTTAATTTTAACAGTATTTAGTCAAATATTTGGGTATATAAATTATTAATCGTGGTTCGTAAGGCATGATGCGTAGAAACTGCAGTTCAAAGATTAGTTTTTTGGCAAAATCATAAAAAAACCATCAAAGAAAACCAAGAAAACAAAAACGGGTTCGCCTGGGGTATGCTCTCTTGAGGAAAACGATGAAGATGCCAAGAAGTTCTACTAGACAAAAGCACTGCGAAGCTCGTTCAGACTTCCGCTCCCGTCAATAGGGCGCTTCTAGCACTTCGAACTTTAGTCAAACGCCACGTTGATTAAATAATTATAGAAACTGAAAAATATCTTTACAGAGTTCCGCAGGTATGATTGCGTGACTAACCTTCGCATTTATCATATTAGTAGTAATAGATGTAGTTGTTAGACCGCGTTATCTTTCTGCACTTATAGCGATGACTCCAAGTCTAGACTTAGTACTCATTTTATACAGATGATTGTACACAATGTGTTACATTGCGAGGTCAATTCCCGTGCTTCAAGACTTATCAGTTATCACTCATACAACCATCCGTTCAGTTCATGATAACTTTAAATTTTTATCAATTTGTTTGTGTTTTGTTAAATACGAATGGTAATTTGCGACTTGCCATAGTTATTTACATCAAATGTATACAGGAATAAACAGCAAATATATTTTACAATAAAAGATTACACCATCCATAGTCACGGAACATTTAATCCTATGCAAAAAATAGAATAAGTTAAAGCTAAATAATGCATTGCATATACATATATTCTGAGCTATAATCAATATCTTTTTATACAAATATCCCCCTTAAACTGATAAATAGTTACCCTAATCAACAGTCTGTATAAATAAAGTTTTTAGAGTATTTAGTTTAAAATTCTTTAAACTAATTAAATTTTAATGAATCGATTACACTCGCTATGTTATAAATCCATATATCCATCCATAAAGTTACTTTTAACTTCTTTTGCGAATTTGTTATTCAAAGTTAATTTAATTAACTAGCAGGCTATTTCTTTCTGAAGAACACACCACCAAGATTAATGAAGCAGCTGGTTTCGTAACAAGGCTGTTTCTTTTAAAATATAGGTGAAAATATACATTTAATATTTCTGTCAACGAAAAGATTTCGAAACAATGTGTTGTCACATCCTTTAACAGAATTCTCGACTTTTGGGTCGAGGGTAGTGAACCAGGCAGATGTGACGGTTCCTAGATAATAACACATTTGTTATAAATACCGTGTAATTTCATATTACATTATTTCATTAGCTTAATGATAATTCCAATGTTAAATTGTCCGCGCTTAATGCGATACACACCTCGTTTGTCTAAGACTAGATTATTGTATTTAAATAGCCGGAACGAGGATTGTAAATCAAAAGCGTAAGAAATTTTAGTCGATCACTTTTTGTTAGCTATACTTGATTACTGTAATTGTTATTTCGTGCGTAATTCACATGGTCTAGACATGTCATTAAAATTTCAAAAATATACTTCTTTTTTGTTTAATCGAGTCCTCATTAAAAATGAATAGAAATACGCTTTTTAGTTTTATAACGGATTTCTCCAACTTAACATTCAGCTAAGCCATATTTCATAATATCCTTTTCGGTATTGCGATTGCGATAGATTTCAATAACTAATAAAAATAAATCAGTGGCGCTACAACCTCTTTAGGTCTTAGCCTCAGATTTATGAATCTGTTTCATGATCGTTTTTAAATTTAATAGGCATGTTGGTGATCAGCCTCCAGTGCCTGACACAAGCCGTCGACTTTTTGGGTCTAAGACATGTCGGTTTCCTCACGATGTTTTCCTTCACCGTTCGAGCAAATGTTAATTATGAGCACATAAAAAGAATTCCATTGGTGCACAGTCGGGGATCGAACCTACGACCTCAGGAATGAGAGTCGCACGCTGAAGCCACTAGGCCAACACTACTCCATCAAGTTCAATAACTGATTGAAACTTTAAAAAATTGTTATAAAATAAGAGAACTATAATCGCACCTTTTCAGCTTATTAAATTCGAGAACCAGGTACTGTAGTGGAATCCTTAAACTCCTTAAACGAGCATCCCGTAATTATATATAAAACAACAACAATTATTACAAACAAACAATATATATAATATAATTTGTGAATGTTGAATATTTCTATAGAAAAAAGATAAAATTCCATTCTGCAAAGCAAAGGTCCTTTTGGTCGTAAAACGGAAAGGTCGATTCGAACGCACAGGAATGAGTGTTGAATGTCAAAAATCAAAATGTATACAATGTTCTTGTAATTTTATTTGTACTAAACTTGATGTTTTGTTGCGGCCGAGGGAAGTGAGATGACTGCAAATGAACTCAACTAGGAACCGGTTCAGCAACTGCAGTTGATTGCTTCTATGTCCCTGTCTACTCTAGGTGGAGCTCGTATAGTAAATTATATCCTAGATTTTATATAATTTCCTAATATATCAGAATGAAACACAACTGCGGTTTTACTAGCTTTTTGGACCGAGTAAACCCTTGAATTGATTAGCGTGTTATGCTTTATCGTCTTTGATTTAGGCGAATAAAAATGCTTCGTTATTTTGAAGAATAATAGAAAAAATAAATACTATAAAATATTTGGAAACACACATACAATAATCCTACACAAACGAATAAATTTACCTTCTTGACTGTCTCGCTTTCAACGTTATATTTGTGCTAACAAGGTTACTTGCACTAACAAACAGCCTGTTGGCCGAGTGGCTTTAGCGTGTGAATGTCATTCCTAAGGTTGTGGTTTGATCCCCGGTTGTGAACGAATGGACTTCTTTTCTATGTGCGCATATAACACTCGCCCGAACAGTGAAGGAAAACATCGTGAACACAACAGATGGGGCATTTCACAAATCCAAAAATAAAGAAAAAATAGATGCAAAAAGAGGCCAAGACCCATATAGGGTTAAAGACTGGATTATTATTATTATTACTTGCACACTAACCTCAAGAAATAAATGTGCAAATTGCAACAAGGTTACTTTGATTTCTATCATAATATATGCACCTTAATTTTGTTTTGTGAGTCCTTTTGCAGTAATAGCTTTAGTTCTAACTATCCAATACAATAGTAATAAGTACGTGCATATAGTCACAAGCATTGATACTTTTTTCACTCGTTTATTTAAAAATTGTTTATTACTTCGTGTGCAATGTCTGCGATCTACCGCTTAAAATGCAGTGAATTTCGATTCGTATCACGAATTTAGTGACTCACAAAAGGAAAGGAAGGCAAACTAATTGGCTTAACCCGAATATTTTGACGCTGGCCATACCTGTCTACGTACGCATGACATTAGCCCATATTTTACGAAAGTAAAAATTACACTGTAATAAATCATGAAAATCGTTTTAACAATATTGACTAATTAAAAACGTGTGGCACCTACAAGATTAACCGATGTGTCACCATGTTGATTGTTGGTTATCCCCACTAAGCCTTGGTTCCAAAATTCCAATTTTCGGATTACTCGCAGATTCGATTACCGGCGAAACGATAAAACTTTTTTGCTGTTTAAAATATTAATAAAACCAGAAAATATTACAATCAAAACCTGTTTTGTTGTGGTTTTGTCCAGTTAAAAATAGCTGAGGCAATTGCTTCATTTTGTCGTAGGTTTCCACGTCACCTGGGTTTAAAATTGCATCCTATATCGTCTCTGATAGGTGGACATGTATTCAACTACATTTTTCAAGGTTGTCTTTTTACATACATAAGAAAACCTTTTCCCTGTGTTTACATTATTATTTATTTTTATTACTTCCCTTTCACATTTACAAGGATGTCTGAGTATTGTCCTCTACATTACACAATTATTGTAAAGCCACCAATACTTGTTAGGATTCACAAACGAAATTCAGGTATTATTTCTCAGGATTTTACACATTTTTTTTTAATTTCTTCTATCCAACTTTACCTGTTAAATACCAATTCATATATGTACCTTGTTGTGCAATTCAGCCTTGTACTCTCTCAACAGCGCCGAACTGTTAAAGAAAATATCATTCATTTGAAGTTATTTCAATAGTGAAGCAATAGGCTTCAAGCCTGAATAGCCTATTGCTCTCAATAACGTTTTTTTTTTAATATTACTAATAAGTAATATTAAAAAAAACCGTTATTGCAATCGGAAACTCAATGAATTCAATTACAATTACATATTAGCTGTATGTGTTCATACATTCAATGAACAGTATTCAATATGTTCATTCAGAAGAGCGCGTAAATTGAGCGCTTGCCTTTGATCTTACGCGATAGGTATTTGAGTATTTAGATAGTAGGATTATTCACGCAAATGCATGTGAAATGTGTCATATTCCAACAGCTATTGAGGGTGAAATATCAACGATAATCTCCGCGCCAATACTTGTTTTTTAAACCTCATATTCAATATAAATTTGTGTCATAAAACGCAATATGCTATGACGAGTTCAGTATTCAGTTCTTGCTGCAAATCAAGTCATCAGTCAGAAAAGGACATCTATGCAACGTTGAATGTTGGCATCCTTAAGATGACCGCCTTTCCCTGAATTTATCTAGATTTACTGGGCAGTTTCGAGGGCTCAGGGTTGGCTGTAGCCCGCGGCCGCAGGGTGACCGCTTTGGGAGCTCCGAGTGCCATATTCGGTCAGTGCACACTCTTGTTTACAGACGCGATATCACGAGGCCGCGTGACGTAGCGTCTAGACGATCGCCCCGCCCCACCTCCCCGCGCGACCATGCACTGGCTTATCGTTTCAAACGGTAATGCTGCAATATAAAGCCTGGCTTCAACAGGAAGGTCACATAGATGCATTTAAATATATTACCCAATGAAGGATTTCAATACAGATTGACAACTATTGTGTATAGTTACTTGTACGGATACGACAATCTTATCTATATATTATCAATCTAATCTGACGTGGACCTTATACCTATAACACAAATAATTAGATAATATTATAGATAGATAATTAGATTCTTATTAGCGTGTTAAACTTCCCATTCCAACTCAAACGCAGCAAATGCTAAAAAACTGTTTAATGCGGCTATACATATCACGCATTATTATGGCGATTATTTAATCTATCACGTGTATCGTACCGCAATAACAGATCGTTGATTTAAAGATTTAAAAATGATACAGTCTATTAATACATATTTCCTTAGATAATGCAGATAAGTTTTGTCTTCGTAACGTAATCTGAATCTTGGAAGTTTCAGATTACGTTACCTGACTATTCGTTTAAACACAAAATGCACACTACAGCCGTACCAAAGACACTAAAGTTATCTTTGGCCGTACTATGACTTGTCCATGATATGCAGTAATTTTACCCTAAATCACCCAATAACTGATCACACTTAATGTATGACTCTGTGGCAGATTTATCAAATTATAGGTGATTCCTATTGTCTCTTTTCATAAATGGAATCCTGTAATTATCAAGCTAATCCGTATACTGTCACTTAATCAAGGCAATATTTAAATGAATGGTGTGGTAATTCGATTAGTTCTAGTATTAACCAGCTCACCACGCTACTAAACACTAATTGCCGTACTAAATAGCGTCTAGACATTGTTTGTCAGTCAATATTGTAAAAATACCTGATAGGCCATAACTTTTAAAGAAATTCACATTCTTCGAAATCAAGAACTGGCCTACGAGTATATTATGTAATAATTGTTAGCAATTATTTAGATGGAAAAATGTGCATAAAAGTGTAATATTATATTAGTCAGAGAGAACGAAAATAATAACAATAATCAAATTTATTCCTTAAAACTTTTATTAATTATTTCTGTTCAAATATAATTTATAATGCCATAAAACTGTAATACAATAAAACTTATTATGCCATGAAAGTGTAAAGAAAGTGTTACTAATTTCATACACATTTGAAAGAGTACTACTCAAAAATACTTCATTGTATGTACCTAGTTATATAATCCCGTGTGTCACCACCATAGGATAATTATATTTTATATAAACAAAAACCCTTGCAACATAGTAGTACAAAGATCCTTTATATTTCAATAGCCGAAGTGCTGTTACATGATTTACGAACCACTCTTACATGATTTACGAACCACTCTTAACTTACTAAGTAACGTTTCCTTGTAGAGCGTGAGAACAATGTGTCAGCACAACGGTCACGTAGGCCTTTAAGAATAGGATATAAATATAATAGAATACTTGTAATATTTAGTATTAAACGGACCTCAAATCGGACCGGTTGTATTCATTTTAACTTTAAGTTTTTAAAAACCCTTTCTTCGCGGACCCACTACTTGACTGGCGCTGAGGACAGGATAGTCGCTCTAGCTGCACGTACTTCTCAATTATCGGTTCGAGCATCAAATTCTGCTTACCTAAAAAGGGGAAACTACGTCGCGATTGCTAAAAACGGCTATTTAAAAGAACAAATAAATTTGTCAAGAACGAAAATCCAAAAGCGTTAAGGGTTTTGTGCGAGTGTTGAGGCAGCGATGTACTGGTAAGTCACCTTTTCACCTTTCAAATCCAGCCCTCTCCACTTTTCTTTTGTTATTTTGAGATCGACATCTCTCATCTTAACGATAGTTTTAAGACTTTGTTAGAGTTAAATTCATATAAACGTAAAGTGTAATAAGTAAATTAAAGAAATATAGAAGTAAGTAGGTTAGTGCATGAAATTCTGCAACCCCTAAAGTATAAGTTCAGATTCACATCAAATTCTGTGAGCTATAATTATTGAGTAATTGTGTATTTATTTAATCAAATAATTCCTGAAAGAATACATAAAACCCAAAAAGAAATATTTTATATGTTTCGGAAATACGGAACATCTCAAACAATTCAGCAACATGGTAATTAGGCTTTTTGAAGGTGTATCAATTCAATTTTATGAGTGTACGGAAAGAATCGTTTTTATTGACGATGAAAATGAACAGAAAGCCGTTATTCTGAAATTTCATCTCGGAAAAACCTGTCACAGAGGTATTCAAGAAACTTTTACTCGCATCAGGCGACACTTCTTTTGGAATAACATGAAAAAAACTATATCAGCAGTAATTAATTCTTGTGAAGCCTGTAAACATATGAAATATGACCGAAAGCCTTTGAAACCATATTTACAGTTAACTCAAAAGCAACATGCCCCATTCCAGGAATTATTTATAGATATATTTAGTATCGAAGGAAAAACATACCTCACCTTAGCTTACGCTTTTAGCAAACTAAGACAGGCAATTGAAATTACTAGCAAAGGCACACCTGACGTTATCCGCGCACTAATAAAATACTTTTCATTTTACGGCATACCTAAGAAAATAAGCTGCGACTCTGGTACTGAATTCAACAACGATCTATTGAAAGAGATGATGTCACTCTATAAAATCCAAATACATATCGACACACCTAGGAACCCTAATTCAATGGGAATAGTTAAACGTTTTCATTCCACCTTAATTGAAATTTACAGACTGACAAAATACGAACAACAATGTACCGACGCCGCATCTATTATATCACTCATCATGGCATATAATAATGCGATTCATACTGTTACAACTTTAACACCGTTTGAAGTAGTGTTTGGCCATGTAGATTCTGAAAACGCATTCAATATAGACTTCGAGAAACGATACTTGCAAAAATTAATTAAAGATCACGCCAAAAGAATAAAAGTTTTATTTAAAATCATATCTGATAAAATGTTAACGTTTAAGGAAAACTCTAGAGAAAAATGCGGTGGCGAATCCGACGTCCCGTTACCAGAAGGGAAAACAATTTTCACAAAATTAATAAACACTCGTAGAAGTAAGTACAAACCTTGTTTTGAAAAGGCCATAGTTACAAGAAAACCTGAAAGAAACACCATCCCTATTAAAACCAGAGGTAAACACAAAAAGGTACCAATTAAAAACATAAAACGACCTTCAAAGGTGGTACTTAGTGATCACGATGACACTCACGAGCCCCAGCTTGGGCCTTCAACTTCAAAAGGTTGAAAACAATTCAGGGATCCGTAAGACAGGGAACATCCTTCATCAAACAGGATAACTGGCTTATTTTTAAGGTATTAGATTTGAATGGCCTACTAATGGAATAAGAATATAACAATAGGAAATATAGTAATTTTAGTAAGATAGTAAGTGATGATAAGCCTTAGTTTAAAGAATTTTTAGGAATTAGGGAACAAGTAGAGTATTTGCAAAGAATAACGACTGAAAAGATTAGGCAAATAATCCCTTCACACCTAGGACGAAGAGGAATATTGAACCCTATTATTAAAATTATAACTGGAAACTTAGATCAGGAAGATGCTCAACGATATGAACAGTTAATAAATCAATTAGGTACTTAGTCAACAAATTTTCCACAAACATGCGTTAAATAGTTGTTTCCAAAATGTTAGATGGACTCATTAATTCATCAGAAATATTACACAATAACTCAAAATTATGGACGAAAGACTAAAACGTGTAGAAAAAAAAAATGTTAAAAGACATAAGTACTAAAGAAAATAATGCAGTATACTCTACATATGGTATAAGTTTATATAATCTTTTTGTAAGTAATTTTAGAACGCTTTATATAAAAATAAGCGAATTAGAAAGATACGATTAATGTTAAATCATACATCATAGACAGAAAAATAACCTTTGTATTAGATGTAGCTTTAATAGCCAATTCAACTTATAGTTATAATAGAATGTATCCCTTACCTATCTTTCATGACCCTAAAAACCTAACCTTAATAATAATTCCTAAATATCCCTATATCCTGGTGAAAGGTGTAACATACTTACCGCTTATACAGCCTTGCAAACAAGTCTCTGAGGAAAATTATCTCTGCACACAAGAAAACAGGGGCACCGTATCCTGAAACGACATCCATTGAGGAGTTGATGACTTTCAAGGAAAACCCATCCAACTGTTACCAGAATACAGTAATTATAGAAGAGAAAATCTGACATCAGAACGTATCCCATCCATTAAACTGCTGGAGTTACAGCCACCGGTGAACTCTAAGGAAAATCAGAATCCAGTAAACATACAAGGAAAGGACCTTAGTGACCTGCAACACATGTCTTACATGCTGAAACACCTTAACAGAGAAAGTGATAGTGAAATGGGCAATTCAGTGAAAGTGAAAAGCATTAGTTTAGGCACTCTTTTATTGTATTTTGCTAATTGTTGTGTTTTTTATAAAAAATAAGATTATTAATATGTTGCAGTGGCGAAATAATCAGAATTTGCATGTGCAATCCCCTGATAATTTCGCTCTTAAGGAGGGAGGAGTTATATAATCCCGTGTGTCACCACCATAGGATAATTATATTTTATATAAACAAAAACCCTTGCAACATAGTAGTACAAAGATCCTTTATATTTCAATAGCCGAAGTGCTGTTACATGATTTACGAACCACTCTTACATGATTTACGAACCACTCTTAACTTACTAAGTAACGTTTCCTTGTAGAGCGTGAGAACAATGTGTCAGCACAACGGTCACGTAGGCCTTTAAGAATAGGATATAAATATAATAGAATACTTGTAATATTTAGTATTAAACGGACCTCAAATCGGACCGGTTGTATTCATTTTAACTTTAAGTTTTTAAAAAACCCTTTCTTCGCGGACCCACTACTTGACTACCTATATACATTATAACACTGCCACACAGACCAAACTTTTTAAATTTAGTTTTCTATTTAGCCATTTGAAATTATTATTAATGTTACTAGATTAAGAATATTGTAAATATATATAATTAGAATAATAAAGAATATTGTATATAAATATAATTGGTTTTGCGCAATTCATATAGCAATGACGTACCTAGACGATTAGTTAATGAATAATTTTAGATTCTTTATTGTTATATGCAATGTAATTATCACTTTGTTAACCGTTTATGTCAGTACTCTTACTTTTTATACATTTAAATAATAATAAATAAAACTATTGCCCTAATCATTGTAATTAGATATCTTTATGTACATTAGGTATCTATGTATGGCTTGCTGCCCGAAACATTTCATTTAACTCTAAAAACACAGAACGTTGTTCAAGTTTTCCATATAAAAATATATCGTTACTATTCTGTAACGTTACCATATTCAACAAAACGAATTGTCGAAGAGCAATCACTTTCCGAGCGACTTGAACCTTTGGCGTTGCATAGAAATATTAGATCTCTGCGTCTTCTACCGTATTTACCATGAAGAGTGTTCAGAGCAGTTGTTCGGGTTAGTTTCCTTATCGGACGTCGAGGCTGAATACAAAATTCCACCCGTATCAATCGACATCAATCGTTCCACAACTGAGCGCTTTTTTAAAGCACTTTTAAGACACACTATCTCTATATAAAAGCAGGTGCCTACTGAAGTGGTTTGGAAATCCAATTTGACTTTTCTTGACTTTCTTACGTTCCATGGGCAGCGGTGTCACTAAAACGTTAACTCTGAATGAAGAGGTGACATTTACTACAATATTCCAACTATTGGTCATATAATTTTGTGGGACACGCGTAACTCAAAGATAAATGCTCTTTCGAAAGTATGGACGATTGTTCAATATTTTTATTCTTTATAGTTCTTAACTGTTACCGTTAAGGTTGCCTTATGGTACATTTAAACTATTAATTCGATGATACATTAAAACCGTTTGATTTCCAAAGAGTTGTCGATTATTGAAATAATCTAGATTAAAATAATGTGTATGAGAGACGAAGGCCGTTCTGTAAACGTGTGTCTAGGCCATCGTCCCGCCAGTCTAGACTAGACTTCGAATGATATAATGGACATTGGTAATTTATATCTACCTACTCATGCCTAGGTTCAAAAGCAACCGGCAGTTCAATAGGAGTTCAAGGTTAGCCATTATATCCTGAATATTTCATTGCTATTATAGTCTACATACTAAATCTACTTTGAGTTAGAAAAACTTGCGTTAAGGTGACGCATTAGTTTTGTGGACTTTAGACTTAAGACTAAAGTCATTAGTTTCTATCATTTTATCCTACATAAGAAACGAGAAAATATTTTATTTTCCTTTTAAACTTTACAGCTGAATGAATGTTATCTAAAGCTTTTAAATTCGTAAAAACTTAGCTGTAATAAGTAATTCTTAGGTTTATTGACTCTCTATGGTATAAAATATGACGTGTATGTTTGCATATTTGTAAAATGTTAATTATTAAACAACCGTATTAGATGAAGGAAGTAAACGTAGAACAAATATATATCACGCAAACTCTTGCATATAACAATTGTCTAAATAAAATAAATTGTAATCAAATGCACACCCTGCTCTTCATTAGTGGTGTGAGATTTGAATCGCGTGTCGATTACATTAGCGAACGTGCCCCGACCAACAATACAGCCAGACGGCTACCGAAATTTGGGTTAGGCGCTTTTTTGCTCGGCGCGGGCGCCGATGGAAGCGTGAGGTCGATGATTCCAAGCCCCTCTCCCCCTACACTTGCCCCGCCAACCCCCACGACCAGTTCTTCCACAAGGTGCACCGCCCGCAGCCGCTAACCCTACATACCACCTGCCAGACTGTGCAACTATAACATATGTTGGTATAACTCAGAAGATCGACAGGAAGCGGCTGGACTTTTATATATTCATTTTTTTAAACAAGACTTTGTACCTACTGTGATTGTTTCAATTCTGGCACACGAAATATTTTTATCTGGTATAAATATGATATTTAATAATTAAAAGACCTACATTTTTGGGTTTGTTAATGTCGTTATTATAATTAAAAATAAATTCATACACCAGTATAATTTACTTTATTATAAAACTTCCGAATGTTCATACTTCTATGAAATTAATTATTTATTTAGCTTATTAAATTTGTATGCAAATTTCAATCTTATATAAATTGAATCTTTGAAGATATCTATTACAACTACGAAACTTTTAATAAATAATATTCTTATATCTATACAATCTATTAATCTGAATGTACAACTTTATTTGCAAATAAACGATTTTTTATTAATATATATCTACAACACACAAAGCATTTATTTAAATAATTTAAATTCATGCTTAAGTATGGAAGAAACTCTAATTATCGCTAGGTAAAATGTATTTTATAAACACCTTTTTACCTAATTCTTCCGTAAATAATTAAATAAGAATCAACAACATTGTAAGATAAATATTATCCTTAATTTTTAAAACATAAGATTGACAAAAATAATGTATGGGTCAGAATCAAAAAATAGTAAAAGACGTACACACGAAGCGTAACGGATTACGAAGAAATTTACAGACTAGGTGTACATTCCCGACGTCATAGAAGCTAAGGGTTCGGTTGGTATTATAAAAAATAAAACATATAGCAGCTACCTAATCGTTGTTTTTCGCAAAACCTGAAAATCGACCTTTTAGAGGCGTACATGGCCGGCTACATTCTACAGCAAAGAGCTTTCAGCCCACAGACAAAACAAGTACAAACGAATTGCAGGTGTGGCTAAGCTCCCACGCCGCAATGGCGACAGCTGAATAAGCCTCAGTTTGTAACATATAGAGAAAATTTTGTAATGAATGGAGAAACTCTGAATTTAATTCATTTCTACAATTTCATGTAAATCTTGACTATTTTACTGCTAAAATAAATGTTCTAATAAATTATTAGTCATTTTTTAACCAACTTCATAAAACAATTAAACGAAGTTTATCAGTTTGAGCTGTATGTATGTAATATTTATGGAATTGAAAGATTTTGAACATGATCTAATTAAGTTTCTAGGCCCGTGTGCCAAATTCCAAAAGTGTTAGGTTAAAAAACAGGCGGTGTTTCATCAATATTAGTTTAATAGTATTTGAGGCTTCCAAACATTTCTAGGGACATGAATAATTTTATATATATTTGAAGTTTAATTATTTTTTATATATATTTTTAGTTTTTAAATCACTCTTAGGTATTGTCACTGGAAACCTTACTTTCTTAACATCTATTAATCTATTGTCTCATACAATCATAAGTTTCTTATACGTGGAAATAAGTTCCACAAACAACCAAACAAACGTATCTACAAGATTGAGACGTTAATTTTTATTTTTCATATAATAGTAGCAAAAATAAAAGTGTACTGTATTGTATCTCGAATGCAATTTACGGATCACTACCAAGGTCCAATTCTTTCGAAGGTTTTCGTGGTCCAACAGGAGACGCTCGTTTCCTACCTTATTGCTTCTCTAAATCATAGACTTGGCTATTTGTCTCGCAGTGATTTATATCATCTACGCATTAAATTTCGCCAATAATTATTATTGTTGTTCACGCAATTTATTATGGCTCTCGATCTAACGACATTAACAATAAATATTTAACCCTTCGTCTGTATAACACAATAGTGTGACACAACAGGAAACATGACAAAATAACAGTTTTGGTCAACCGCACAAATTAGCGACTACGCAGTAAGCATTTGAGGTGTCATATCACAAAGCGATTCGTGTCTAGACAGTACGTAGACACATTTTTAATAAGACTGCGGCTGTTTTCAGTTACCTGACTTTTGACACGTCATAACAAAGTCATTGCTAATTAAACAAACGTCAGATGTATCAAAAGTGATTAAAGCTATAACATTTTTAATGTTAATTAATAAAGGTATTTTCTTTCAAAATTGTAATGACGTCATCTATAATTGGTAGTTAATATTCGCTTTTGCTAATTTATTTGAAGATTTTTGACAAAACTTATGTTTAAAAACCCATAACAGCGATATAGTGATTTTACTGACTATTTAAGACATCTATCTTACAGTTACGCAATATAAAAATCTGTAGAAAATTCATATATTGTTTTAATTTAAAGGATTAATCTTTAAGCCGGAAATATAATCTCGCCCAACGTAGTCCTGTACAATAAATATTATAAGAAAAAATCTTGCATCAATTTGCCAATATTTTTATTTTGAATGTTTACGGAAATTTGCTAACGTGACGTGACTCGTCAGCGGTGCGTGTAACCAATGTAATCCAAAGCGTAAAAGCTGAGTTTTATGACCATCCGGGGAATGTCTGCCTATTTGCCAGTCGCGTTTCTAGACTATGACGAGTGACAGTGTCTAGACAGTGAATCCAGGAGGTCATGAGCTGGCTTTCACATATTTTCTCAAACAAAAAGGCTTTATTGCTACGTGATGTAATTTAGAATTAATGAACGCTATTGAAACATTCAATTGTAGTTAAACATTTTTCGTTGTTCATAGGTCTGCATATGACAAAGATACAACGCTTTTTCCTTGACATAACTACTATTATATTTAACTTATATAATTATTAAAAATAAATTAATTATAAAGTTAAAAGATTTTTGATATAAGTTGTGTTTTTTCTATCTATGATTCATGATTATCTTAAGTATTTACTCCTGGAGAAGTAAATAAAAATATGCTAGTTTTTATGTGAAGTTGGTAAAGGGAAGGCAGAGCTTGGCCCAGCGGGGATCGGTGCAAGCCGGAGAGGGGGGGGAGGGGCGTCTAGACAGGCCGCAGACGCACGGAGGCTGCGCCGCGTCTGGGTTGCACGCACACAAACAAACGGTGCATCGGCCGATTTCACCCGACACTAACACAGAAATGTTGCAGTGACCTCTACAAAGTAGCCTTTTAAATTTTTACTTCACTTCTGGAAGAGACACTAAAATATCTCTTAAATAATATTGGTTTTATATCAACTCAAGAATTTAACATATCCCACCTCTAGAAATGATACTATAGTTATTCTGTTTTCAATGCAATTATACATACGCATTTTGGTACTTATATCTGTAAGTTTTGTCTGGATGCACAAAAACCTCTTATGTAAACTTCTTATGAAAAGGTTGTGTTTTTCTATTAATTTAGTAGTAAAAACATACGTTAGCGCAAAAAGCAAAACAGTATCAAGATTAAGTGTGATGTGAATTTTACATTAGGTATATTTAAATAAACGGACTCGACGGCCGCGATCTGACAAACAAAATTCATACAACTTTAAATTAATAATTATATTAATCATCAAATCAATAATTTTGAAAAAACCTAATCCAAACAAAGAACAGCATTTACAATGACTTATGGAAATGGTATTTTAATGAATCTGCGATAAATTTGAGTTTATTTTTCATTAAAATACCATTTAAAATTACGAATATTAACGTTTAAAATTTACAAAGAAGTCACTAGAAGTGTGTGACTAATCTGCTATACTCTACTTTTAGGTATATATTGTTCATTGTATTACACACATTCTTTTTTAATTAGTCTCTTTTAAAACAATATCACATTGCTGCCTTGCGATTCTGTAACTAACTGTGAAAAGTGAGTTACAGAATCGCAAGGCTGTATTGATTAGGTGGGCTCATGTTTTATATTAAGTTATCCCTAATTAATATCAACTTATTCACTCTTAAATAATGAATATTTATAGTATATACGTTTTAATAGATTTACACATGCATACGTATGTATGTGTAAATGTATTAATAATTAAAATAAAGGATGACAAACAAAGCGGCCTGTGCGATAGGAGCCCGCACCGGGTCGTCGCCCCACGACCGTACAGATAACAACTGATTGTGTTATTGTCTACTCTCCAAGCAGAACTCAAAATAAACTAGATAAAGAAGCTGTAAAAATATTTTTGTTATATTGTCGTATGAATATTTAGGAAATAATGCTATAAAAAAAAACAAAAATCATTTATTCTATATGAATGGTATGTAATGGTAAAACATTAATATTGTTTTATTTATATAATAAAATTTTGATTGCCAAAGACATAATACAAATTATAATCTGCTCCTACGTTGGTGTTGGTGCAAATCAAATCAAAAATCAAATTTATTCACGAGGTAACACAATGTACACTTTTGAACGTCAAAAAAAAGAAATATACATTAAATGTTTCTAATTTTACATTTACTGCCAGTTCTCAAATAAAGGGCGTGGAACGGAAGAGAAGAACTGGCAATATACTCTCCGCCACACTTTTTAATCGCCAAGTTTTTTGTTTTACACAATGTTTGTAAGGAGCTGCAACCATTACACCATGTTTCACATAACATCTTAAGTAATCAAACTATTTCTGTTACCAATAGATTGTATATGGTGTGTATCTGCTTACATATAAATCTAGTACGTAGAAAAAGTTGATATTCAAGAATGTTTTTTGTCGTTTTGTTTTGTTAAAGTAAAATGTCAATATATGTAAGTTTATTAAACATATAAATAAACCAGATCGATTAAAATTACATACAGTATTTTCATTCCATATACAGTGAGTATAATCTGAACGTAAACTCCTTGGTGTGATAAGAAACTACGTCATACATGACATTGTGCTAAATTGCACAAAATTTTCGTTGTTTTGAAGAATTAACTGACTCTATATCGGATTTTTTGAAGTGAAACTTCTTTATCGGGGTTGGAAAAAAATTTAGTGTAACATTTTTTCGTTACGCGTCACATTTTTCGGTTACGCGCCATGTTGCTTTTTGAAGTCAAACTTCTTTATCGGCGTTGGAATGAAAGTTCTTTATCGACATATGGGAGAAATTTTGTAGCAAATCGTCACGTTTTTCGGTTACGCGCCATCTTTTTCTTGTCCCTAACACGGTTGATCCGAAGAGATTCGAAGCCATTAATAACAAAAATATATAATCACGATAACAATGATAGTAATAATTCTATTACAATTAATGAAATCCTGTAATAATCTTAGTAGTAATAAGGTAAAATGAAATAATTGTATTTGTATTCATGTCTATGATAATAAAAGCCTTTTGTTAAACTTTATTTAACCAATTTCGTTAAGTTGCATATAGTAGATCATTTTTCGAAAAATAAGGTCATAAAGAAGGTTCACTTCTTACGTGTTTACACCTTGTACACGCACACATTTTTTTTTTATAGCACAGGGGGGCAAACAAGTACTAGATTCACCTGATTTAAAGTGATATATGCCCATAGCCACTCAATGCCAGAGGGCTCGCGAGTGCGTTGCTGTTTTCTTGGAGGACCCATATCAAATTTATGAGAAATTAGATAATTTCAAAGACTTATATCAAAAGTGAATGGTTAGAATAAAACCAAAAACTTACAAACATCCCTATTAGGTTACCTATAGCTTCATTATACATACTGTATCCTGATGCGGTCTTATGTGCCTAAGTACATATTTGAATAATTCATTGATCTATGTCACTACAATTAGTGTTTAATAACTTTTGTTTAATTTTATATGCATTGTGTAACATCCGGGCATTGATGTATCAAATATACATGTTCACTGTTTATACGAACTGCAAAAAATTCCGATCATATATATTCTAGTATATTGTTTGTAGTAATACCATAACATGTAGTGTCTAGCTTTCTGAACTGTACATATACGAGTACATAATAACACTACGAGTTATGAATACTAGCTGCCCGTTCATTACATTTTATACGCAACATTAGAATAAAAGTTTACAAGAAAATACTTTTTATCAAGTAATTAAATCGATGTATGGAAATTGTTACATAATAATAAAAGAAATAGTTTGATAGAAATTAAGAAACTACTAAACTAATAATAATAAATGGCTCAAATATAAGAGTCTTTACTCCTACCTAAATTTCGTACCCTTTGGAGTAGAGACTACAGAATTTATGTTGGCGGCTGGTAGATGGTACCGGTGACCCCAAAGCTAGCTAGTGTTTTCCTCGCGCAACGAATAAGTATCGCAATACAGCGAGGAAATGCTGCCAGCATTAAAGGTACCACAGAGACCAAACTTTTTAAATTTATTTTAATGGTCTATTTAACAGTTTTCATTATTATTACTATATAGGTAAATAATATTGTAAATAGTTTTAATATATAAATTTTGTCATATTAAAAGCTATTCTATCAACCTGCTACCTGAAAATAAACCAACACACTAATGAAGTTTGAAACGGCGTTGTGCCAATTTCAAGTACATATTATTCATTATTTTTGTTTGACAAATAATAGTGTTACGATGTAACCTTTACCTAAATGCCTACTATTATAATGCAAGGAATACAACACAATTGATATTACCAAGATTACTAACAATAACATCAACGTATTATATATTATAATATTATTTAGTATTAAAATAATAACTTATAATATACAACAATTTAAGAAGTTTCACGTTTAAAAGTATAATCATTTCATTTTCAGTATCAAATTGTAGTATTTCAGGTTTTGGAAAGGTGTAGTATAAAAGACATCAACGCGTTTTTTAATAAAATTATGAATATGCTAATATTAACATTTATCTAAGTTTAAGGTAATCGAATAATTTTTATTCAAATTATTATAAAATGAATTAGATTGACTAATTATATGAATGCTTTATCCTTATATGCAGGCTCCGTTTATTACGTAAAATAAATTTTATTGCAATAGAATTTTGTGCTTTTAATACATAAGTACTTTTTCGATTGAAATAAAACCTTGGTTTTTACGAGATTTAAATATATTTTTTACAATCTATAAACTTGACAATTTCTCTGTAACCACGCATGCCGAAAAGCAAGTAGTGTTTATAGATATTCAATAAGTTTTATTAAATACATAGTACTCCCATATATCAAAGACTATAATTTCATAACAACTTAATTAACGCGAATCGTAATGATATCTTATTATTTCTGTGTTATTATGTTATGTACTTTATAACATAGAAAATGGTTGTTGATCAGTCGCTGACGGCCCGGTGTAATTGGTTTTACATCGGTATAAGAGCCCACATATTATTTTAATTAAATCTTGCACTAATCCAAAAATATACGTTAAATATACAGATAAAAATAAATTATTGTAAAGGAAAAAGAAACTTTAGCCTTGCAATTTTGTAACTCACTTTTCGAACTCTCACAGCGGTTTTCGCAGCGGTGGTCGTGCTTTTATGATTTGGCATTCTTATAAACAATAAACTACAAACTCCCTCCGCTTGTCAAGACGTAATGTGAAATTGTTTAACAGAATACCATGTGTTTCCAAAAATTACGTGAGTGACGAAGGGAGCATTGTTAGTGCGAGGTGAACTCACGGATTAACAGAAAGGCACGGCAGGACTAAAGTCCTAATAATAAATTATATAAATACACAAAATCAAATGAGTAGAGTTTTACATTTTTAGTCTATGTCAAATGCCCTTGCTTCGGAATCGGAGGTTGGACATATTTTGGGTCACAGTGTCAGATGATTAAGTTACAAAATAACGGGCTAGTTGCTATTTATAGCTTTTCGTCATAAAACCTTATAACCCCGACTGTAATTTTATTAAAACGGGTTAACATGTCATAATTTTACGTAAATAAGTGATACCTGTATCTTATATTCCATAATAAACATATTTTATTTTTATTTTATTACGCCGGCTTTTTCTCTCGGCCTACACCCTCTGTCTTCTTTGCCGATGAGTGGGGATGTCTACCTATTCAAATTTAATGACGTGGAGTAAGTGATACCTGTATCTTATATTCTATAGTAAAAAAATTTTTTTCATAATAAAACCAATGGGTTTTTCCTTCTATCTTGTTATTACGATATCGTAGGACAATATCATGAGGAAACAGGCATGGCCTAAAAATCTATCGAATAAACAGAACCCGATCACCTACTTGCCAATTAAGAAAAAACTCATAAAACAAATACAGAAATTATAATTGAAATGTAATACGTAGTATTAACATTTCCAGAATAACCATTAATTTATATGTACTAACTGCAAATATGTAAAGTTTTTAAATTGCATTGTTTTATTTTGTAATTCATTATAATTGTTACCTAGTTGCTAGAAGTTTCCATAAGAAATAAGGTAATTATTATAACTATTTTACAAAACTTAAACTATTTACGTCTAAGAAACGCTTACATTCATTCACCAGCACTCCTAACCTTGACACAAATATACCACGTAACCAAGGTTTAAAGATACATGTTAATAAATAAAAAATATTCTATTGATTGTCTTCGTCGGCGCGTAATTTCGTGCATTAAGCTTGAAACATCACGGAGTTTTATATAGCTTATATATCTATAGATACCGGCAAACATCTTCAACAAATGCCGTTGCCTGCGCAGTAGTGATTTTTAGGTACTACTAGGTAGTACGTAATCGGCGTTGGTAAATCAGTTGACGTTTTTGTACGATGCGCAAACTTTCCCCCACTACCTTGTTAATGCTCAAGAAGTTTCCCGGTACCTATCTGTATTGCCGCTTTTGGTGAAAAAAATTAAATTATTGTTTTTGTTTTCTTTATGTTTGAACATTTCATAAAATGGCTAGCTAAAACTAACAGTATCGTTAAATCGTCAACGTTGAACGATATTTTAATCAACCTTTGTCCGTATCGTAAGATGTTGTTGTTTTTGTTCGTCATACTAAATGGTCATCCTGGTACTTCTTTTTAAATAAATATTATTCTATTTTTTAACTGATATGGTTCCGAGATATTAATAAAAAGCAAATGATTAGGGAGCTTCTAGTCTGTACGATTTCATTCCTTTTTATAACGAGTCGGGTCAGTGATAACTTATTAGTAGGAGGGTTGATGTTAATACATATCTCATTTGATTTAAAATAATTATTCAGATGTTATATTTTTATGGAGTATATTTAAATATGTATCACTGCCTTTCCGCTCATACTTAATTTACAATCAATTTTGACGAAATTGTTAAATTGAGCAAAACAAACTTCCTATAATATTTAGCGTGTATTATAACTTTTTAGACAATGAATATTTGAAATGGTTTATTCTTAACTTTTCTATCTCTCTAATTGCCCACAATAGCTTATTATTTGCACGGATACAGGGTTTGTACTAATATATGTACTCTGTAATTATAGTACGTATAGCTAAGTTAGATATTAGTGAAATGTAATTGCGAACAGTGTCGGTGAACGGCTACGACGCGACGAGCTGGCTAATGAAAATTTAAAGTAACCTGCACCACCACTTCACTTGTATGGGCGCAAACAACGAGCTCAGAGCGATTGCAGATTTATCTAGAACAAATCACTTAATTTATTAAACAGAATTGTAAGGTAAATACATCCACAGACTATGACTTAGAATAAGAATTAATAAATAGTCTTGTATGTCAAAACCCAATACGTACATATCAAATTCAAAAATCATTTATTCACGTAGGTAACACAATGTACACTTGTGATTCGTCATTAAAGAAATAAATATTAATGCTTCTAATTATACATTTACTGCCAGTTCTCAAATCAAGGGCGTAGAACGGAAGAGAAGAACTGGCAATAAACTCTCCGCCACTCTTTTTAATCGCCATGTTTGTTTTTTTTTTTACACAACGTTTGTAAGGAGCTGCAACCATTACACCATGTTCCACATGACATTTTAAGTAATTAATAATAATAACATAAATAAAAACAAAGACTTGTCCCCTATCAGCAGGAGGCATGGTGAAATAGGAGCACGCACTTACATTCTCGTGGGAACAACACGCAAACACATAGTCGAAATAATTAACATCACCGCATACACGAATTCAAGTACGACCAGTCACCACAAGTAGCACCCGTTCACGAGTATGACGCATGGCCAGCCATCGGCCCCCTCGCCATATTTTAGGGAGAGAGACAACCCGACGCATGACATATAGGAGTCATATATAGGGCAAAATATCAACTCTGAATATAAGTCCTAAAGTAAATTAGCGATTCAAAGGGGGAACGCTGCCAGTATCTTCGGAACCTTGCCTAAAGGTACAACAAGGTTTAAACATATAATAACTAAAATAATATATTTTTAGGTTAGTTATTTATTTAGTCCTAAAGTTGGATTTATGTTTGTAGATAGTATATTGTTTTCAACCAGCATAAGCCTCAGCCTCAGGGTACACTCGGTGGGCCAAGGTACTATATATAACTGACCAAAGAATTGCTGCGTGCCATTACCTTATTTGGTCTACAACATAGGTCTATAGGAACATTATAAACCTCACTATGTGAAAAAAATTACGTTTGACCAATATTAGCTGCAGCAGTGTTATTGTTGTTGCTCCATGTTGCAGTGTTGGCCTAGTAGTATCAGCGTAGTGCCTCGGGTAGAATGCCTAGCGAACCCTGAGGGCCTATCTTAAGGGCGTGTGAAGGGCTGAGGTGTTTTTAGTGGGTGGGGTCTCGCTACTACTCTGAAAAGCAGAGGGATTTGAGTGTAGACCCAGCCCCACAGTCCTCGCGTCAATCTCGACATCCTTGATGCGGGCCTGCGTAAACGCATTTTAACCTCATTAAAAAAAAAAAGTAGTATCAGCGTGCATCTCTCATTTCTGATATCGTCGCGTCGGTTTGAATCTCGTCTGTGTAGCAATTCTTTCTTCTAAGTGTGCATTTAACCCTCACGAAAACATCGTGAGGAAACTTGCATACCTAAGTTCCAAAAGTCGCCTATGTGTGTCAGGCTACTGATCGGAATACTCGGAATACTGATCTACTTGTCTATGATAAAAAAACAGATACATAAATCAGAAGCCCAGACTTAAAAGGTTGTAGCGCCACTGGTAATATGCCCTGCGTTATGATTTTTGGAACTACTCACACCATTAGGTTATAGAAGTATGTATACCGCTAATAATACAGTTATTAAAAATTTGTACACAGGTCTTAGTTTTCTAGCTTACGGAGGCCATAAGGTCCCATTGTAGGGCCTTTCGAGTCTTCCAGTGTCTAGAGATAGATTGCATAGATTCTTACTAGAGGCAGATAGTATGATTGTTCCCTTCATTTCATCTCTGCATTGCATTGCATCATGATTCACGACACTGATTTTGAAGGTTTAGATCTATTTTGACTTTTTTCTCCGAATGTAAAAAATTCAAACAAAAAAAATATAAAAATTAAAATTCTATATTATAAGTGTTTTTAGAAATTCGGAATTTTTATCTTATATTTTTAATCCTAATATACAGTAACATTTGTAGGTACCTTTTTAATATCTCTAGTATTATTATTCTAATATTTTAACCACAAACACATTTAACAATACCTACTTAGCGGTTATGAAACAGTAAATGTGGTGTTTAAGTTTTATTTGAAGAAAATACAAAATAGAATGTTACAAGATGTTTTTTTCTGAAAGTTCGCTATTGAATTAGACCGAGTGCAGTAAGTGAGCCTGAGGTGCATCGTGAGGGTTGGGGGCACTGGCCACATGCTGCAGCGGTGCACTGACCTGCAACCAGTGCCAACTATAGCTTATTGCTGCATCGAGCAAGTTATTTCAGCTGCATAACTAACTACCTATTTTTATATGCATTGTAATAAGTACTAACAGCACGAACGTGTATATAGACGTGCACTAAAATTACTTTTAAGTAAGACATAATTATTTAACTTATACAGGTAAGCTAATTTATAATTAACATATCACTGATCACCTAATATCCGCAATGTTCTTTGTGTAAGCTCCAAGTTATTTTTTTATTTGGTTAATTATTTATTTCTTTTTATCTCTTTCTCTTCACCAAGTTTTGGTGTATAATTAATAAGACAAAATAAAATCCTATGGTGACATAAAGAAAAATTGTTTCAAAACAATCATCGCAATTTTGAGTTGTTCGTCGAGTTTTTTGTGTATGCATTTAATAACGAAATCAACGTCACATATTAGATAGCGTAGGACAAGGTAATAATTGTATGTATGTATCATGTCGGACATGAAATGTGAGCGTTAGAAATTATTATCATAGAAACAGATGACAATGTTTTTCGGAATACTCTTTGTAAAAATAATAACAACTTTATAATTGTGTGTGTATATGGTATTACGTCGGTAACCGCAGTCTGTATTTTTAACTTTTTAATTTCTTACTGTCCAATTGTGTTGAAAAGGAACAGATAAGTCCGTAAGTAAAACGGTTTAATGAGTTTTAAGCTATTGCAATGATTTTATCGCAGGCTTAGAGCGCGGCGGCCAAATCAAGAAATTCCGTAACGAAAATAAACCTAACACACTATGACGTAATATAGGTGCGGCCAATACGCGTTAGAGGGGGACAGAATGCATACTGCGTTTCACATCGGTCTGGCGTGATCGGTGACGTAGTGGTAGATTGAATTAATATAAAAAAAAACTGCATAAATAAATAATTATAATTGCATAAGTTGATAAAAAAATGCTATGCAATAGCTTCACCGCGGCAGTCCCCGAGTGCCATACGTTTTTTTTTTTAAACAAATAAGATGGGTCATTGCTAGTATATTACAAAGGATCTGTGTTCTTATAGAGGAACATCAAATACGTTTCTGGGTCTAATTAATAAACATTTTTTATAAGCAAGTAACACTAAAGAAAAGGCTGATTATCCTTCTATTTAGTGTGTAAACCAGAGCTAAGGTTTTTAACATAGATGATATGTTGGATATTTTAACTATATATATCTTTTTATTATTTGATTGCTATTTTTAATGAACTAAAAAACTTTTAAAATTTTTAGAGTTGTTTGTATGTTTATAAGTGTTATAATATAAATCTTTAACTTGAAGGTTTCAGCTCTTATTTGTAACAGCTGTTACACTTAGGGTAAAAATGTAGATGTTAAAGAAATAGGGATTGCAGCAACAAGTAGCATTTTATTTTTGCAATTATAATGGGTAACTCACTTAAACGGACAACAGTGAGTATCAAACGCCAACTCTAGAAGGTTAATATCATAAAGTAATTTAAAAAATTGACAATTATACCTTGATTTATCCATTTCACATGCAAAAATTTGACCCATTTACTGGACGCAGGTTGAGGTCAATACTTCAACGAAATGGGAGCATCCACACATGTACTTTGCAGTATATAGCTCTTTTTACTAAATATTAAACTCTTGTTCTACAGCGTATTCCGCCTCCTCTATTAACTAATCGTATATCTATTGAGTGTAAAAAAATATCACAAATCTTTTCATTTATGTGTTTTTTTTTTTTTTTTTTTATAAAATAGGGGCAAACGAGCTGCGGGACGACCAAAAAGGGCAGTCTACGCCGTTGAGGGAGGAGTAGGCTCTCTTTTAAACATTTGGAGGTCGTATCTCTGAGGGAAGACCCCCCCCGGGAGCCGATTCCACAGTTCGCTAGTTCGCAAAAGAAAATGCCTTGTGAAGCGGACCGTGGAAGACCTCCAACCATCAAGATGATGCTGGTGAAATTTGGAGGTCGTTCGGCTCGTACGGTGTTGGAAAGAGGCAGGAGGGATCAACCCAAACAATTCTTCCGAACACTCTCCGTAATAAATTTTGTAAAAACGCAAAGAGACGCAATGTCTCTGCGTAGCGATAGAGAATCAAGCCGATCAGTAAGACATTGGAGATTGACAATTCGACAAGCCCTTCGCTGAATTTGGTCAAAAGGAAGAAGCTGGTATTTGGGAGCACCGGCCCAGAGATGCGAGCAGTATTCCATATGAGGTCGTACTTGAGCTTTGTAGAGCTGCATACGTTGCACCTCAGTGAAATACTGCTTAGCCCTACCCAAAACACCCAGCTTTTGGAAGCCAGTTTGGCTTTTTCTTCCAGATGACTGCGAAATTGGACTTCTTTCGAGATGCCAACCCCAAGGATACTGAGGCTGTGTGACGAACTAAGGAGAGCGCCTTCAAATTGAGGAGACACGACAAAAGGATCTTTCTTGGCAGAAAACGAACAAACCTGAGTCTTTGTAGGATTAAACCTAACAAGGTTGTTACTACCCCACACAGAAACCTTCTCCAGAATCGACTCAATTTCGAGAACAAGTAAGTTACGGCTCTCATCAACCTCAGATCGAGACATGTTCGGATGGCCGGAATATAATGTGTCGATGGTGCTGTCGTCTGCATAGCAATGAATGTTGTCGATATTCAACAGGTCATTGATATGCAGAACGAACAGGGTCGGCGAAAGGACACAACCTTGCGGAACGCCTGCATTGATGGGTCTAGGATTGGAGCACGCTCCGTCAACTAGGACTTTAATGCTACGTCCTACAAGAAAATTTGCCAGCCATCGGCATAAGCCATCGGGAAAACCGTATGACGGTAGTTTCGAAAGAAGCGCCCTATGCCAAACCCTATCAAAGGCCTTAGCTATATCCAAGCTAGCGGCCAAAGCCTCACCCTTACTTTCCACAACTTCGGCCCATCTATGAGTTAGATAGGCAAGAAGATCACCAGCCGAGCGGCCACGGCGAAAGCCATACTGACGATCACTAATTAGCTGGTGCTCCTCCAGATATCGCAAGAGCTGCCTATTGATGATAGACTCCATTACCTTTGAAAATAAAGAAGTGATTGCGATAGGTCGGTAGCTGGATGGTTCAGAGCGGTCACCTTTTTTGGGAATGGGATGAACATGCGCAGTCTTCCATGAGCTTGGAACTACGCCCGAGGAGTACGAGAGTCGAAAGAGCCGTGTAAGCACCGGAGTCAGCTCAGAAGCACAAGTCTTAAGAACGATTGAGGGAATGCCGTCAGGACCACTTGACTTGTGGGTGTCAAGGGAGATTAAGGCCTTCCGCACACCAATCTGTTCGAATCGAACTTCAGGCATAGAAAACCCGCAATGCGGAATAGTAGGCGGTAAGGTCCCTGAGTCATTGAGCGTGGAGTTAGATGCAAAGAGAGAGCAAAGGAGCTCTGCTTTCTCTTTCGCCGAGTGAGCCATCGAGTCATCCACCTTTCGCAAGGATGGTAAAGAGGGCTGACAAAAGTTTCCCTGAGTTGCCTTCGCCAATGACCAAAAGGCTCGAGTTCCAGAGGGCAATTTCGCGAGCTTTTCACCAATTCTGCCAATATGTTCCGATTTTGCTTTAAAAATTTCTCGTTTAAGGGTTTTATGGAGAGCTACATCGGGATCCTTTATGGCCATTGCGTGAGCCCAGATTTTATAGTACTCTAGCTTAAGACGGGAAGCCTCTTTGCAAGAGTGGCCAAACCATGGCCGAGATTTACCACGAATGGGGACCATAGAGTAAGGGATATAGAGTTCCATTGCTTGTAGCACCACATCGGCGACAGATTCAGCGCTGGCGTCAGGATCACTACCCTTGAAGCAGACTTGCAACCATGGGTATGCTGCAAAGAAATGACGCATGTCATCCCAATTGGCCGATTTGTAATGCCAGACACGACGGCATTCCGAAAACTGCGGGCGGGTTCGACGCCTAATTGGCACAACGGTCCGCACCAAGCAGTGGTCGGAGGACCCAAGTGGGGCATCCACAGCAACCTCATAGAAGTCTGGGTGAGAAGTCAGCATAAGATCTAATAACGAAGGCTGATGGTCAGCTCGGTCTGGTATTCGCGTAGGCGTTGTGACCAGTTGAGTTAAAGCATATGCAAGAGCGAAATCATGGAAGTCTCTTCCCGAATAGTCGGTCGTACGAGAATTTAACCACTCAGAATGATGGGCATTGAAATCACCCAGTATAACGACTTCAGCAGGCGATAGAGACAGAAGGGAATCGAGTGCAGTTTGGACATGTTCTATGAGTCGATCGACCTCGGTGTTGCCGCTGTGTGACCTGTAAAGGCAGCAGTATATGCGGGGATGGTCAGCACATTCTACGCGTACCCACAAGGTAGAAAGATCGGATTCTTCCAAATGTAAGAGGCGACGGAAATTTATATCCTCACGAATGTAAACGCATACACCGGCTTGTGGCCTAAAATTATGCTCAAGACAATAGCCTGGATAGTGCAAATGTTCAACAGACGAGGGAACTATCTTGGTCTCCGTTAGAAACAATAAGGCCGGCTTAGCCGTCTCGAGGTGAAAGTGGACGGGATTTAAATTAGATTGAAGCCCCCTAGTGTTAGTAAAGTCAGTGTTAAATTGTGTTACCGTGAGTTTATTTCTAGATTTGCCTCTGCAGTTGAGCGGTATTTTGTCCCCCCCAGAATACGCGGGACAGCCTGAGTGAGTACACCCAGGGACGGATTCTCCTGTACTAGAAGTGCAGGTACCCTCCTGGGGTAAAAAAGTTCTATTAAATAACGCTGCCATGATGATTCGGAGAGGAAGGGGATGAGCTTCCGGGAATCCCATAATATAAAGCGAAACGCGACACACGTCCTGCGTGGGCCACTTCACGCTTTTTTCCAATGAGAGAGTGGTATTACCCCGATCGTGTCGGCTCAATCGGCTGCTTACGCAGCATGACACTCCCACTACTTGGACTAACTGACTGCGCTGGTGGAAATAGTTATTGTTCAAATATCCCACCAGCGGGCGATGGGGTCGTCACTGCCCTACGCCTTAAAAAAACCCTTAGTCGCCTTTTACGACACCCACGGGTAGAGATGGGGAGGTGCTATTCTATAAGCCGGCACAACACGGCCAAGAAAGAAGAAGAAGGCCAGAGGTTACAAGCGGAAGGAGGCTTACTAATCTATTTCTAGTATAAAATTCATGTATCAGTACACTAAAAGCAGATTATATTTCTATTGATGAATAGAAGAGCGTATTTTAGACTCTAGGCCGGTCGTTATGGTGAGTGTGACCTAGATATTATAGCGCTATAAAAATAAAATCGTAACGTACTGTACGCAATATACAATTTGAAAAATCCAACTACATATTAAAATATTACTAGACGTACAAAAAATAATGTAATGCAATGTTTGTTTTATTAACATTATATAGTTTAAAAGTTAAAGGAATTTATGTTCATTTTAAGTACTAAGAATTTAAATTACGTTTTTTTATTCTCTTCTGTTGCGCGAACACGACGTCGATGTAATTATTCATCGTAATTAAAATATTGTGCTGTTTTGATTTAACATATTCTTTAAATAGCATTTTACAAAACAACCGTTAGTTTTCATATTACTTGTTTTTACTTTGAGTTTAAATTCTTAATATTAATTTATTTATTTATTATAACTGCGAGAAAATCGTAAAATTATTTTATGCATAGGTAATATTTATACAGGTGGAGCTTCCCGACGTATGAGAGTTCAACGTAATGTCAAACACCTATCTATATCAGAAATAATTTTACATCTAAATATAAACCGTGCATAAGAATTCACAACACAGCGCGCGAGACAGTGAGATAGCGCGACTCTGTTTTCTTGCCAATTGCTGTGACATTGTATCTATTGACACGGGCAGCGACTCGTTCCACAGCTATTTACAGATTGTAAAGGGACACGTGTTTCATCAAGCGCATGTCGTAGCAAAGGTCCCTCTGATTCATAACGGACCCTGGTGAATGGTATCGCTCAGTGGAGAGTCACGAGGACCGGAGCCACGCCGTGGCCGCAGACGCGCGAGGTACATATCGCCTCACCGCCCGCCCGCAATTTCGCGTAAAATTGGCAGCCCACGGCGGACGGGCGGGCGGCGGCGGTGCGGAGCGTCGCTCCCGAAATAGTGTTCGGGTGCGGTCGGACGCAGTCGGGCCCGTCGCCGCAGTCGCCGTGTGGCCGCGCGCGCGCTCCCGCGTCGCGTCCCATCGCTCTATGTGCCGCGCCGACGTAGCGAGAGGAGAGTGAGCTGCGCGTCTCCACGGTGTGCGTATTTTGGTCGCGAGGAGGCCCCGGGCCGCGTAGGGCACTCTGCCCGCGCGCTGGCCGCCGTGCTCTGGTGGTGGTGTGTGGCGCTGCTGCGGCTGGCCGCGCTTTGCGCGCCTCCCCCCGGCCCGCCCTCTACCGCCCGCGCCGCGGAAGATGCGCCCCAGGCGTCCGCCTGCTTGGCTTGCGCGAGCGCACCTCCCAACACCACCGTTGGTGTCACAACGCCGTTGCCGCCTACGGCTCATATACCTGCATATACTGGTGAGTACCTTTTGCCTACGATCATCTCCCATCGGTACTAATATAACTAACTAGGGCGAGCTTATTCCTTAACTGAACCTTTGACAGGTGAGTATTTGGCGTCGACTTTGAGTAATACTAGGTTAATAAGATTCATACAAAGAAATTATATAAAACAATATTCCTCGTAACATCAAACGAAGGTCACGACGAAAAAATATTTTCATTCAACAATAGCGGAAACCACTAGAGATATTAAAGATTAAAACTTTAATATGGTGGTACGAAAGTTTTATTATCAATGAAATGGTTTACAATATTTTATAATTGAGATTTTAATGTAATTGTAATAAAATGTAATAGCCTTATTGACACACAATTCACCGATAAAAACAAAATCTAAGTAAAACATTTAAGAATATACATATATAATTGGCGAATACACTGCTTCTTACGTTCATACCACTAATTGCGATTTTATCTTATTACAATATCTAGTCCTATAATAATTATATATTTTAGCATTACATTAAGATAACATGTATTTACCAACACATAATAATATTGGAATGAATTTTCTTTTCGCCATGACATACCCATATCAGAAGTTATCAGACGACGGCAACACCGTCCAATTCATGAAGTGCAACAGCCACAAGTGGCTGGGAATGTGCACCGAATGGCGAACGTCGGAACCCCAAGGTCCTTACTGAACACACAAACCGGGAAGAGAAAACCAGGTAAACCCAGGCAGCGTTGGTGGGATGGAGTTTAAACAATAGAGGTTCACAATTGGTCGCGGGAAGCACTGGATAGATTGCGTTGGCGAAGTGTACTTGAGGATGCTAAGGCCCACAAGGGGCTGTACAACCATTGATGATGATGATGATGAGGATTTGAACAGCACGCTAGCTCGATCGCTATAAAATGCTTTATTAAAAAATATAATCACCAAATGTAGGCTTAATTGAGGCAATGTAGCTTAAGTAGCTTCCAAATACCAAACATTTTGTCAAAAAGATATGAAAACTGGTCACTAAACATAATCCAGCTTAGCCCATTTTTTGGAGTCTAACTCAAAGCTATTTTTCATAGAGCACTTTTGAATTAATAAATAGGGGGGGTGTAATTTAAACATATGATACGCATTACACAATTAAAACGTACATTGTTCTTTAAAAGAAAAAAAATATTATATCTTAATATTTTTTTATTTATTACTGTTATTTTGTGTGTGTCAGTCTGTGTGTTTTGTTAGTAATACATGTTATGTCTATGATACGATTTTAAAAGGAATCTTAAGGAACACTGAACTCGGGCTAATATTGTTTGCCTACACATGTAAGGCCATCTACATTTTCTATTAAACGCCTTGAAATTCCTTTCTTTAATCTCAGCGGAATGTTAAGGTATACATATATAGTAACTATATATACATAGGTCACAGTAACTTATACGGAGCGATAACTCGAGCACGATAAGGTTTGATAACAAACAACAATATTATACAATATTCTTGTTGATGAATGCAATTCAATAGCAAATACTAATCTAAAACTAACTTATGGTGAGGTATACAAACAAATACAAATCAAATGTGTAAGTGTCAAAGATTACTAACGATAATTACGGTTTTTAACTTTAACAAATGTAATGAAATATCTAGTTTCTTGTAACAACTATACATTACACGATAATTACAATATAATTCTACATTAGCAATAACTAACACTATACACAACTATAAATTTTTATATGATGTAAAACTGTATTTTTACAAGAAAATATGACGTTACAAAATTTACACAAACACATCTATTATATTGGAACATAATTTACAAACAAGCACGGAACAAAATTATAGGAAAAACAGCAAATTTAAACTGAAATGAATAAAATATAAATACCTACGTTGAAATGCTTACTACTACCCATTTCGCACCGAAATATGATCTCTATCAATTGACATCTATGCTAGTGTGTGCTCAATGTCAAGGAGACTCGTGTTAATGTTGAAAAAAAATTACGTATAACTCTAGAATTGCGGCTAAATAGAAATAATAAAACGGGTAAACGTGACATTCTGTATATATATCATAAAAAATTCAGTGTCTTTAATTATCTTTTAATTCAAACAATATCAAATACAACATTATGAATACATAAACGATGAATCCTTACAAAGTCTGCAAATTTCTACATTTTGGGAGTCGCCCCTAATATTGAAGGGTAGCGGGGAGAGGTTTGTTATGGCGGCGATAGGAAGCACCCAGTGGCACGTGTAAGAGCGGCCTTGAGACAGGAGGTCGTCGAACGCGGCGCGCCGATTCCGCAGACGCAGCCCGCCACAGCCCGCGGCGCCTGCGGACTGCGAACTTCCGACCCACGGACTACGGCCCAACTAACCTGACACTCCCTCTGCCTCACCAAAAAACCTGCCAAAATTGAATCCCCACTCATGTGTAAATCGATAAGAACGTTATTTTCCTAAACGAAAACGTCTAGAGAATTTATTTGTTCTTAATTATTATAATTCACTGTTGTTACATATTTAAATTGTATTGACCCATTAAACTTGTAAATATTTTATAGTGTATGACGTGGGTTTATGATAATCTTTTTACAGATTTTCTATAGAGACTTCGAAATAGTCCGATTATGTGTAACCAATATAACAATAAAAATTCAGTGGTTGTGAAATAAATACTGATTATGATTAGTTGTTTAAGTGTCGCGCACAACAATATTTTCCGATAACTTAAAAAACATTATCACATTTGTATTATTTCTATGTAATACATAGCAAAATTAGTTGTACCATTTTGTATTATTATTTGTTGGCAATTCCAGGAGCGGCTTGGTGAGGTTCTTTCAGACTTGGCAAAAAATATTTTTTATAAGTACTGCATTATATACATATACCAAGCGATCAAGTGATATCTGCTTAATTATGGTTTCCTGTTATGTCTCTAGTATCATATTTTTATTAAGCAAAATATGGCTCATCAATATTCATTTTTACAACCAATTTATTCGACTTAATATGAATTCATAAGAAGAAATGTCGCGGTCCTTTTACAATTACAAAACTTTACGACGTTATTTAAACTGTACGTGTACTTTATGTATACAGCATCACCTACTTAAACGAAGAAGTGATAAAGGATGAGGGTGAGACATCTAAGAGGAGGGGGAAGTAGGTCGCGAGGACAACGACCCAGCTCGGCCTTTAACAAGCGGTATAGCTTTTCTACCCCCTGTGACGAATCTTTAGCAGAAACCTTTAAAATAAATACTCAAGGATAAACATTTTTGTACCTTATTAATTCATTGATACATTCGCAATGGGCTGTAATTTCGGTGTACTGCCTATAAAGAAATATTACAAAACAACCAGGTTTCTTCTATTTCTTATAAAGACGCAAAAACCTCAATTTTTAAAAGATTCGACCAATTTAACAAATACATGCGTCATTCGAATAAACTACGTAACTCCTAGCATTAAGAACATCTTGTTACCGTAGCGTATTGCGATCTCCTGAGTTATTTTACAAGGACTTCCTCAGTTAGCTATATACAGCATTACTTAGAAGAAAATATTTCCAACTTGAAGGCTGAAGGAAGATATTCTCTGCTCCATAACTGATAACTGCGTAAATTAATAAACAATCGTAAAATAATATTTATAATGTTTTTTATCCATTCGGGAAACAAACATGGCATTCATTTTGCCTTTTACGATTATAATACAATTGCAAGTGTTTTGTGTTGACTTGTAAATCTACGCCCTTGATTTGAGAACTGGCAGTAAATGTAAAATTAGAAGCATTAAATGTATTTTTTTTATTTCGACGTTCATAAGTGCACAATGTGTTATGAATTAATGATTTTTGATTTGATTGATTTGATTTGCACCAACATACATACCAATGCACCAACAACATACAAATCCGAGCTAATTGTAAACAATTTAATTTGTGATAATAACACTATATTTAATTGCTCTTAAGATCTATTTTATCAAGAGTGTTCATAAAAAGAGTTTAAATCTCTGTTGGAAAGTTAAATTTCACTTTCACGTAGAAGTGGATTATAAGTTTTATTACTATAAATAAGCCTTTGGCAATCAAAGTTTTATTATTGTATACATAAATAAAACAATATTAATGATTTACCAAACCGAAAGAAACCGAAACCCGAAGGTAGTAGTTTTCATTTTTACATTCAATTCCAATTAGGCGGAACGAACAACATTTTTAACCTAAAACAAGTATTATATCGATTATTAAAACCTAAACATGACAATAAAATAAACATTATTAACAATTTTCTTAACCTACATAGTACATAGGTAACACTGAAAATGTTTAGAACTGGCCAATTAGAAACATTGCTGATGAAAACTTTTGAATTTCAATTTTAGAACTCTTTGATAACCTAATGTAGTAATTCATTTGTCATTTGTTTTTGTGAATTGGAGGCAAATCTAAAACTCTTGTTACACGTGAAAATGAACCTAACGCGAGACAATTTTCGGTCAATTTTTATGACTTTCGTTGTGGGCTTACTCAACAACAAATCTATGATATGCTGCGATTAGCATTTCTTAATGAAACCTCATCTTGTGCCACTATTTACAATTGGTTTAACAAGTTTAAGCGTGGACGTAGTAATCTCAATGATGATCCGCGTGAGGGACGTCCCTTAACAGCGATTACTGAAGATAACATCAGTGCTGTGCGAAGCATGACAGGGGAAGATAAGAGACCTATCAGCAGATACGGATTAGCCTAGGCATTGGTATGAGTCAAGTCCAAAAAATATTACACGAACATTTAGGCGTCAGGAAGCTTTGTACAAGATGGATTCCCCATACTTTAACCGACTACCAGAAACACCTTCGCATGGACTGGTGCCGCCAAATGTTAGATAAGATCAACGGCGGTGACTAAAATCCTGTATTTGACATCGTCACAGGTGATGAAAGCTGGATATATTGCTACGAATCCGAAACCAAAAGACAATCAGCTCAGTAGGTGTTTCCTTTCGAGGATCTGCCAACTAAAGTAAAGAAGTTGAGGAAAACCTCAAAAATGATTGCCTCATTCTATGGTCGGAAAGGTAATTTCGCGACAGTTGAGCTAGAAGATGGAAGGACAGTTACTGCAGACTGAAATGTCAATCGCTGTTTGCCTGTTGTCTTGGAAAAAATTCGACAGCAGCGCCCTCGAAGCAGGATCTTCCTTCACCACGACAATGCTTCAGCGCACTCCGCGATATGGACTCTTGAATATTTGATTATGGCAGGTGTCAATGTAATGAGTCATCCGCTATACAGACCTGGCGCCCTGCAACTTTCATTTATTCCTAAGAACTAAAGATAAAATTCGGGGTATTCGCTTTTCGAGCCCTGATGATGTGGTGAATGCGTACGAAAATGCCATAAAAGAGACCCCTTAGGAAGAATGGGTCCACTGCTTTTCTCAGTGGTTCCATCAAATGCGACGATGTGTAGAGAGGAACGGAGATTACTTCGAAAACCAATAAAACTATTGGCAACTTTCTACATTAAGCCGTTTTTCATTTTCCCACAGCCACCAACCTTGCCACGCGTTTCTGGCATCTGTTAAATCCGCAACCTCGTAGTTTGCAGAATAAGATCTAAGGATTTTACCTACCAGACTGCTAGATTTATGAGCAGATGAGAGAAACGTTGGAAGCACCCTACCTACTCCTAATCCGCCAAAGCCAATAGGGAGCGATGATTAATTCCAAGAACATTTTTTAAAAGGAACGTTTTAAATCGATTCAGAAAAAGTTTTTAAAAGATTACGAGTATCCAAATCACGTAATGGAACTAAATGATTCCATTGAGTTCTACAGCGTAGTACATAAGTTAAGTTGGGAATAAAAAAGAAAAGAAAGGAATTTTATGAACAGTGCTGAATGTGCGGTAATATCCAGAAGAAAAAACACCAGTTAAATAAACGTAAGCTAATAATATAAATAAAGAAACTAAATTAGATTTAATAATAGGAACTTTAAGGTTGAAAGTTCAAGTGCAATTATTGAAAATGATTATCATCTTGGACCTTTATTTAATGATATTATAATATCAAGGTGTACTGGGTTGTGGACAGTAAAACGGGTACTCGAACGGCTTATCCCGCGGCCGCGTCAGCGTACAAGCCAGAAATAAACCGCGAAACACGACGAAAACAATTGAAACCGAGCTTGCGCCCTAATATACGCACAAAAATTACACGAAAAATATCCCAGAACTATTACTAAAGAGTAATATTTATAATATAACGGTGTATCTCGCAAATCACATGAAATCTACTTAATTATGAACAAGCATTGACGAATAAGTTATTTTTATAAAAAATAAAATTGCTGAATCGGTTGTCTTGATTCCGGAATGTTGTTTACTAAATAGTGATTTATTTATCAACAGTACACTCCCAAAAAATGTGCGAAAATACTTACACTAATATACCAAAACTTTGTTTAATTTTAAAACTAATTGTTCGTTAATGTTTCGAACAAATTTCATGAAATAAATTGTCCCACTCATATGAACATGTTCCAGTATATCTGATACTGAAAATGTGATATGAAATAATTTCCTGAATGTCAAATATACTACTAGTAATAAATTAAAATATATATTACTAGTAGTATATTGCTAGTTTTTTTTTTGTGTAAATGTATTTATTATTTTATTGTTCCTATCTGTAAATTACTTACAACTCAAAATGTTTAATCAGTGTTGCCGATCATTTTTCTTCACCAGTACACACGCTTCTACAACTTATCCTAAGTTATTAAGATTAGCCGTCGTATTCAAACATCTCTGCATATGCAGTATGCAAAGTGTGATGATAACAATGTAGTCGGTTGTCGTCGTACGCGCAGGATTTCGTTGCGCGAACGCTGCCGTTGGAAATAAACGCAGTTATTCTTACATTTACCCGCCCCCTATTACGAAGCGACGATCGAAATACAAACAATTATAGGTACACTATTAAATGTGTACAGTGCGGTAAATAGTATACGGATATGAAAAAATAATTTTATTAAATATTTTAGGGAATCTTTTTTTTTCCTTTTATACTTTAAGTTGGTGAGGTATATATTTCCATATACATATTGAAAATGCATACCTATATATTTCCATAAATATTCATGGCAGATTTAAACAACTCGTATATAACATTACGCCACTCTATTTAAATATGTCAAAGAACTCTTTAACTGTAACTAGTTCGTAGTTAACATAAAGTAGGTAAAGCTCATAATGACGATGCGTGTCTATGAAGGGATTACCCTGTACGGTTTACGCAACAGCTGTGACCTCTTTTGTTCAACAAAGGAGTTTCAAATGTTGATATTTTTATGGCATCTGAAGCTATAATCATTTCGTTAGACTTTTTAACTTGTCTGAAACGTGTACCTTTGTATAACTTGTACAATTGTATTTCGTTATTCTCGAGAAGAAAACTTCAAATATTCAAATAATATTTGAAATTTAATGCTTGTGGTATTTTTAAGGTTTGGTAAATACTCATTATTCGTAAACTAATCACTCTTTCATCTCTTTTTGTCACATCTTTTTTTTTTATAGAACCGGGGGCAAACGGCCAGGAAGCTCACCTGATGTTAAGTGATACCGCCGCCCATGGACACTCTCGATGCCAGAGGGCTCGCGAGTGCGTTGCCGGCCTTTCAAGCATTGAATTGCATCTGTTATCGTAACAGATAAGACAGATGATTAAGTTACAACGGCGATTAGACTGGCGATTAGAAAATAAAACAAAATAATTAATGTAAAAAGGCAGTCTAGTAAAAACGAAGAAAAACGATACTCTACGAAGAATCTGTTTGTGCTGTTCTTCCTAACAACGTAGTTGTAAATAAAACATGCGTATGTACTTATGTACACGCGTTAGAAGTTATACTTCTTGGGCGTAACAAGATAAAAATCTTTAAGAAAAATTTTTCGTCGCCTTATTCTACGTTTGTAGAAAAAAACTACACTATCAGTAGAAAAAAGGTATTTAATACATTGAAAGTTTTAATTTAATGCATTATCTAGTTAAATGAAGTTTATTTAAATATCATTAAAAAAAATCGACATAATTAAAGAAACGGACATTATTTATTTTAAAATGTTGACTATGCTGGGTATCGGATTTTTGTGACGGCGCATCGTAAAAATGTACTCTCATCATTTTTCCCTAACGCGCCAAAACATGTATACTTCGAAAATTAAGTATATGTCATAATCATCATAATCATGATAAAATTTAATGTGTTTCTGAATTTGTGAGTTTGTGTTGGCATATAATAAAATTATTACAAACAATAATTTTCTGCTGTGTGGGATTGGGTACCTACACCTCTCGAGTACGAGAATCTCGAGCTGCACGGTTCCATGTTACTTATTTATAGCAAGCCGAGCAAGCGTACATCGGCAACACTCGACGTTGACAAACAACCCTAATATTAACATCATCTACACACAGTCCTTCTGTAAATCGGTAGGAAAACATCATAAATGCAAGAAAAAAGTGATTTACTTGTCATCTAGTAAAAATCTCACCAAAACTGAGCAAAATCATGTGTGCTCATCATAAACATTTCGCTTTCCTATCAGCGTTGCATTTGTTTCTGGGAAACAAACCTACTAATACGATCATCACTGATTACATCAAACAGAATATCGATTAGTCATCGAAATATGAGGTTTACTATTATTAGTTGTTGAGCAGTGTTGGCTTAGTGGCTTCAGAATGCGACCTCAGGGATGAGAGTGCAGTGCACGACCTTCTTTCTGTGGGTGCATTTAACATTCGCTCGAACGGTGAAGGAAAACATCGTGAGGAAACCGGCTTGCCTTTGACCCAATAAGTCGACGGCGTGCGTCAGGCTCAGGACGCTGATCACCTACTTGCCTATTAGATTAAGAAATGATCATGAAACAGATACAGAAATCTGAGGCCCAGACCTAAAAAGAATGTAGCGCCACTGATATATATATATATATTAGTATAATGGTTTTGTTATCTAATAAATCAGCGCCGTTTCTAGCTTTCAATAAACTATTTAAACTGGGATACGGGGTGGGTGAAATTATACCCTCAACAAGCATTTTCAGTTAAACTTTTGAACCAACTTAGAATATTTATTACAGTAAAGTTATGTTCAAAATGTAGTAAAGTTTGTAACAGACATAATTTATACGTCGGTGTCCTCACATAGTTGTACTATTTTGAGGACACGAGCAAATATAGGCTGCGAACAATGTCTCCTTGAAGGAAAGGCACAAGTGATCGCGGTTGTCCGAAAATAGGAATTATCCCAAATTTTACCTAAGAATTAAGTTTTATTGTGTTTTCACCTGCGTAGAAAATTGCATAATGCTTCATTGAATACAAAGCAAATCGCTGAAAAATTTGTTATATTTTTCAGCGATATTTCAGCTAACCTATTATTTTAATGATAATACTTTCTGGTCAGGTCATCCGATCGAGGATAAAACATATTATACACATTTTCTGTAGCTGAAAGCCACAACTTCTTTGCGTACAATATCCCCCTGAAATTTAAACCAGTCTCTTTCTGTCACAAAATTAAGTAGATAAATAAATAAATATATATTTTAGATTTAAAAATATTAGAATAGTTTAATATTTTAATGGATTATATTCCTCCAGATTAAACAATTCGAATTCCATAGGTACTACAAAAAATCTCCAATGATAACGTAAATTATTATTGGTATACATATTTATAAAATACGTTTATTATCAATACTATACCTACAAAGACCAAAAGATGTTGGTTTACTTCTTCAAATATTGTTCCTAAAGAAACGCTTGTTAATAATAGGCATATTAATTTTTTTACGTATCGTATTAAGCGCATGCGCGACTACTTCTAGGCGGCAATCTTACATTTTGTTCATAATTTAAGAAATTAAAAAATACTCGTTTTATTCGAAACATTTTTCATAACAAAAATTATTTTTTTAAATCCGTAGTTGTAATTGGGAGTGCTTGTTTTATATAGATACTTGAAACTATTATTCAAGGTGAAAAGACATTATATAAACTTTCTTTTATATTAATACCACAAGGACGGACAGGCAAGTAGGCTGCCTAGGTCGTATCACAACTGCCTACGCTCACCTTCCTAATTACACTCCGTCTAGACGTCGCAGCGATCCTCCCCTCATACCCTCTGACCACCCCATATCATCATTTAATAAAGAGAACACCGCGATATTTTATTAAATTGGTTATAGTCGACCGACAAGTCACCATTCGCCAAGAAATTAATCAAAAGGATGATGTATTTAGAACCTGCTATTACTAATTATTTCAGCGTTTTCCAAGCAATGAGAGCTACCTCGTTAATCTACGTGTTTTTAGTATAATTATAACATATATATTATATGTATATAATAAAACATTAACGGCTATTTTTAATAACGTATATTTTTTTTATTAAATAGGAGGCAAACGGACAGCAGGCTCACCTGTTATCTGCCCATGGACACTCCATTGCCAGATAGCTCGCAAGAGCGTTGTCGGCCGTTCAAGAATTGGTACGCTCTTTTCTTGACGGACCCTAAGTCGAAATTGAATTATCTTATTGAGTATATATATATATCTCTTAATTCTCCAACCAACCAGAAACGTCTTATTTTTGGTTGTCTGTTGTTATATACAGTGCGTAAATTTCCTTTAAAAATATTGTAAAAAGTTCCGACAGTTACGTTTGCGTTTTAATTAAACTTTCGAGTTATATTCTCTTTTTGACTTGGGGAAAATGAAAGGAAGAGATGAGAGATGAGAATCAATCAACAATTTGAAGAAAATCAAATTTGGAATTAAAAAAGTAATCTGTATTTCATATTTTAGTTTCAAATTCATGTAAAAAATAATGTATGTAAGAAAACCTAATTTCACAATCGACATTGCTAACTCTGAATATTGCACTTGTATCAAGACTGCATTCAGAACATGTTATTTGTTTTAAATCGGAGCATTGATGTAGATGTATCAATGGTCACGATATATTGATGTCGAATAAAGAGCAAGGTGCAACAAACACGTTGAATTGTCTACTCCGATAAGGTCGACATTGAGTGAGTTATTAACAACGAAAGTTTCTCTACGTAAAGCATACCCGTAGAGAAGACAGGTATGGACAAGCAGCATGAGCAAGATCACCACGTGGCCAGGTAACGCCAGCTGGAGAAGTTATTTCGGTGATCGGTGGCAGGCCCCGGCAGACCGACACCAGACGTAGCCGCCGCCCCCGCGCTCTTCTAACTACTAAAAATAACCGCGCTGTGCATTCTTGGGCGAACAATGTCGAATTTTTGTTAAGTATGTGCGTCCGTGCAGAGTGTTTTGGCCCTAGAGCGACCCTTGACCGCTCTGCTTTACTTACATCTGGGTCAACTGAAATGTTCTTACTCGTGTTTTTAAAGAGCAGGGGAACGACTGAACGAGGAGGAAATTGTGAAACAGCATGCGCCCTTTCACTCAAACTACGAACTTGAAATTCCAGTCCGAATTTTGGTTTGTTATACATAATAGGTATATATAACAGAACAAATATTAAATAGTAATAGAAGATAAATAAATTTAACATATCAAATAATATACATTACAATATTTGCTGTCCCGTTGACACACTCTCATGAATGATGTGACTTGGTTTTTACAGGTTCTCAAAGGAAAATTTTATGCCCACCTATGCACGCAACATCAACTAAAGATAGAATGCTTGCATACTCTTATAAAAATTGCTTGTTCTCGGCATCACCCACAAGAAAAGAACGCTTTGTAAATAATGAAGTTTTGTTTGTTACCTGATAACTTTTTAACGTTTTGAATAATTCTATTAGCTTTGACATAGGTATATATCAGAATAATCTTTTTTGAATTTAGATATGAACAGTGTTCCGTTTAGGTCACTTTTTCAATTACAGTGAATAACTAGAAGCACGTGGCCTCACTCTTCCTTATTTTAGTCGTCACCTCCCAGAGGTCGTTTCAGTTTAATAGTATAAACACGTGTAATCCTATTTGTATTGTAACAGAAGTATGCATGATCTTTAAATAAAATTACTATTGTAGGTGAATACTCGAAACTCTTACAGTTGATTCTTTGGCTTAGCAGAATAATACTAAATATTTATAAAATGTCAAATTACTATATTTATATTCTAGAAATCGTCTTGCTTTGAACCCCAACCTTTCGAAGAATTTCTCTGTAAATACATGTGCTTATGGGTCTTAAAAGACAGTAGAGACCCTTTATTATTTAAAGGTTAATATCGTCCTAATTTGAGGAAGTTAAGTTTAACCAAAAACTATTAATTTTTATTAGGTGTTTCAGACATAAGTCTATAGTTTCTTTAACGATAATTATCTGATTTTTCGTGCTATGGCCATGGCTAAGGTTTCGGAAGTAGAACAGAAACGACAGTCGCTTATAGATTGTATGAAGGTTTATCTGATCGTTCCAGGGTGGTGGTGGGTGGGCGCATGTATCGGCGGCGCAGTGTTGCTGTGCGCCGCAGGTGCGCTGGCACATCCGCTGCTGCGCCGGCGTCTCGCTGGAAACACATCTACAACAGCCAACCCCGTAAGTACGCTACCATTATATATGCAATACTTTTTCCCAATTTAACACAAAGTAAAACCAAGCTAAATGTTGTGTTTGTGTTTGTGTTTTAAAATACCTGCGGTCCCAAATTTGAATACAATAAAATTACTTTATATGTAAGATTATTTTCATCCTCTAGAAAAAGTAATCTGTGTGTACATGCGATTCTTTTCGCAACAAAAAACGCTTTAGCTTAAGCATACTTCAGTATTAAAAAATACCCGTAGGTATGTAAAAAGCGTATTGAATTTTATTATACGGGAGGCCAAATGCGCGCTAAGACTAATCTTTGAATGTTACCCTTAGAAATTAGTTCCTGAATTAGGTAGAGTTTAACTACAAGCAATTCAATTAATAAATAGTAACGGCATATACCTACTTACATTTACTTAATAGTAATGTGTATTATAAATACTTTATTAAGACGTATTTTTAGAACAGAAAACAATGCCACTTGCCTACTGACTTATAACTTAGTTGCGGGAATTCCCTCACATTTTTGCAGTTAGGATATATTTCATATAAAACTTAGTACAGTTACATAATATATTATATGCTAATTAAGTATTGCACGTAATTGTGGGAGTAAATATTTAGTTCTTTTTCTAGTTTATTACACGGGGCAATAATTTAAAAAAGGTAAAAGCAAAGAGAGCTTGCAAGTATAATAAGAACTTTTTACAACGGCTATATTAAAACGTGATTTTTTTTTAAACTTTATGACTGAACATCGATCTGACTGGTGATTACCGAAATTAAATGCCATTCCTGTTTTAAAGGTTTGGCATTTAATTAATTTGGTACTGGTAATTTTTAATGTCTAAAACTACGAGATAGAAAATAAGAAAACCCCGTTCACGTAAAAGTCGTAAAACGTGAAACATGAAAAATAGAAACAGGATACATTTAAAAAAAGCGTTGATGACAAATTGTGCTGAATTTTCAGTGATAAGCCCATGAGTCATAATGACGCTATTTAATGTATACCTATATACTATTTTTAAATCATTAATCTTACGTTTTAGTAGAAAATAGCGTTTAGCCTTCTATTCATAATGAATAAGAGTAACTAGAGTAAAAAATAAGTATTTTTAACTACATCTTAGGTTTTTGTTTGTTACGTTTAATTCTTAACTCCCGAGTACAGCTCAATCATTGAGCAATGCCAACCGTCTCGTCTCACGAGCCGACAAAACGCGTCATCGCTTACTATTACATTATTATAGGTGCGCATACATAAACGCGCCGGTAGCAATCGAGCTTTATTCACTCGTGTGCTACCCCATATGTACACATATGCTACACTCACTGTCGTCTAGTACCACGCACACTAGTAGATCCGCCGTATCATCTCGGCTTCCAATTGAGCACACCACTACAAGCAGACGGCGTGTACGTGTGGAGGTGCTCGTAAGACGAGGTCGATGCGAGTGTGTGCGGCGACATCGGGGCAGCCGGTGCACCCGCGTCGCCCGCCCGTTCGCCCCGCTACGCGACTGCGAACACCGCGCCGCGCCGCGGTCGCGTCCGCGTCATTGAACAACAAGACTCGCTCGATGGCAGCCGTATTACTGCCAATATGAAAAAAAGAGTTCATAGAAACTCTGTTACAAAATTCGCGATAGTGGATATTAGATGTTATCTTTGTTTTACAAATTATTTATTTTTATAGTGTTATTACATTCAAAAACGATATATTATTTATTAGTGAATGTTAGTTAATTATTGTAAAGTGCTTTAAGGGTGTTGTAATCTCCGTGTATTGCCCTGTGATTGTTTTGTTTAAAAATATTCTAAGGTCTACAAGATAAGTTGTAATGTGTGTGGTAGTGTTGCAACCAGCGAGCAAGTTAAACATGATAGTGTAATCGATTCGTTTACAAGTGACTCGAGGGTCATAGGAGTTGAAATATACACAGTCCTGCCATCGATAGAAAACACGGCATTGTGGACAGCACTGACTCAAATAGTAAGTTTATAGCACGTAACCTATACATCCGATGTAGACAAAACAATCTTAAAGCTTATTGTTAAATCTTTTTCATGTTTTTTGTTGGCGATCCTGAGTAAACAGAGCTAACTTAACGAAACTGTAAGCAATTAAAACGTATTATAAATCATTAAAAGAATAAAGAAAGCAAAGAGAGAATAATGTTTGTAGTGTAGCGAGTGAGGCCCGAGTCCGATCGCAGTGGAACGGCCGCGAGACGGCGGGAGCGTGCCAAGTGATAAGAGCCGCGGCGATAGCGACGTCACGCCCAGACGTTGTTTGTGTGAATTTAAATAAATTTTCATGACAGACAGTTCCGTAATCACCTCTTGCGATAGTCGTGACATGCCAACTCGATAATATCAGTTGTATTAATAATTCGATATAATCTAAAATTTTGTTTCCAATATAATCTACTTACCTATGTAAATTAGAAAAAAAATGTTTTACACTGTTCCTAATCACTTTAATCTATAAGATATTAAAAGGTACATAATATGCCATTATATAAAAGCCATTACCACTCAAAAACACGTTCGTTCAAATATGTTTTCGTAACTTGGTAATTTATATTTCTAACACAAATCAATTTATCAATTTATTTACACATCAGCTTTCTTTCTTCCTTATAAGCTTTATCATAAATATAGAGGTAAAAACGAACTATGCTCTACATATAAACGTATGCACAAGTTTTTTTTCTTTAGCCCAGTTTTATACCAAGGAATACTCTGCCTTATCTTTAGTAAACAATTAAAATTATTTTATACATTGATCTGTTCGTTGCAATATCGAGGTTTAATAAAAATATACAAAAGCAGGTCAAAAACACGCAAATATTCTTATTCGTTTCAAACATAAACAAAATGATGAAATCACTTATGCAACAAATTGTGTTGTAAATGTCTCCTAAAACAAATTTATTATCTCTAAGACACATAATGCATACAAACAATGACGCACTTGAAAATATTAACTTGTAAGCATTTGTCTCTTAATTTGGATAATAGTAATTTAATTTGTATATAAATTATCATTATTTTAGGCAGATTAGGTTGAATGATAAAAACCAATTGCTTCGTATTTCTCTGGATAGCTCGCACTACATAGGTGCGCGCTCGATCATCTAGAGGCTGTTAATGAAAGTGGCAATGTCGGAAACTTCGAAACTTCACATCCAAGTATATATTCAGGCCGAATGGAAACATAATTACCTCGATTTTTATTCTTTACAAATTTTCTTTTCGAAATATGATTTCGGCTTTAGGCTTACTGTAAGAACGAGACTAATATTCTTAAAAAAATTATATAAACTATATATAAAACAAATATCTTCTAAATCGCTATCCTCATCATAACACTAGATATACCTTCCATACGTTTTACGAATATATAACTTATAATCTTACCACCTTATTATTATTATTAAAAATTAATACACTACACTCGAAATGCACCGTTATGTCTTAAAGTATTTCACAAAAGGAGACGTAGTACTCTTACAAGTACTCTTGGTACTTTAAGTTAAAAAAAGAATATGTACAATAAATAAATATTAAATATAAGGTATTTTATCAATTAGATTTATTTAAAAAAATTATCTACGTACCTTTTAGTCCAATTTTCGTCTGGCAAAGAGTATCTATCAATCGTCAATTTCGATGCTGTTTATTTTGTTATTGTCTCGCTATATTTTTGTAATTTTCAATGAGGTTCATTAAGCATGTCATGTTTATCGATATAACCACTATTTAATTTGCAAGGATTTTTTCTTATCCTAAAGTAGGTTAATAATGTGTTTACAAATAGGCTATCGTAATGTTATTAAATTTTAATGCTTATTGTAAGTTGTAGCACTTCCTATAACTTAAATAGGCAAACGTATTACGAGTCGAATCTATCTCTACATATAACCGAAGTTTATAAAATTAACAGAATCACTTTCGCCTTATACCTATCATGTTTTGAGGGGCGAAACATTATTTTTCTTAAAATAGTTTTGTTTATTGTTTGTGTTCCCTGACTATTTTTCCATAAACTAAGAATCATTTTCTTTCCATCATATTTACAATATTATATAGCTATATGATAGCTATATGCTGTTGACATAGACGATCAAATAAAATAAAAAAAACGTGTATGTACTTATGTACACGAGTTAGAAGTTAATTCTTTGGCGTAAAAACATAAAAATCTTTTCAAAGTTTTTATCTTTCGCCTTATTCTACGTTTGTAAAATAAACGACACTAACAATAGAAAAAAATACTCTCATATTTTTTTCCTCACGCGCCAATAGAAGTATAACTTCAACAAAATTAAAATGTTGACTATAGCTAACTTCAGGTTGTCGGTTTTTTGTGACGGTGTGCGCACGCATCGTAAAAATTTACTCTCATAATTTTTCCCTAACGCGCGAAAAGAAGTATAACTTCAATTATAATAATGCAGTGGCGCTACGTCTCTATGGGTCTTCGCCGTTTCTTTGATAATATTTGTTTCTTACATGTCGTCTATTTTTATGACTTGCCGGTTTCGGCACGATATTTGCACAACGTGAGCAACTATAAATTACACATAGAAATAAATCTATTGGTTCGAACGCACAGTTGACAGTCGCACGCTTAAACAAACACCACTTACGAATCACTTTAAACCATTGCGCGCAATTTTTTTGATGTAAATAATTCAATTAATAAACTAGGGACGAATTGGATAGAATAATGAATTATTAAACCATATTTATTAGTGAATAAATAAAGGATAGATCACAAAAATCGTCAGTGGTAGCGGCATCTGAGAGCCATATCCTAATTATTTATACCAATTAGCTAATTAATTATTAGTAAATATATGAATGCACCAAGTAACATTTCCCTCCTATTTTTCATTAGCTTCAAATTACAAAAGAGCTTCTAAGCGAACATTTATGACGTCACTAACTTGCATTTGATTTCAAGGTCTATTAAACTAGTTTTCTGGAAATTTACATTTTGACACCATTTAAGACTAGATCACGTCTTTAGATTCTAATTTTACCTACCTAGGTAAATAATGTTACTGGACATATCTCATCATAAGGCCAAGACTTTGTTACTAATGCACAGAGACCCTGTCCGAAACCCAGCCAAGTAAAGTTTAAACATGAAATAGAAAATGACGCAGGCATTGAGCTGATACAATGTTATTTTTTAGTTACTAAATTTTATGTAGACATTATTTATGATAACGTATCTGAGTACCAAAGTGTATTTGTTAGTTACAATGTTTCTTCTTTAATATGTCTTATAAAGTGTAAGTGCAAGCTTACATAGGACCACATAAGTGAGAGCAGTGTGTTGTGATTTACAGATGCTCTCGGTACAAGTGCCGGGGTGCGCGGGCATGGAGCGGTTGGGCGCGCCGGGGGGGACGCGTCTTCGTCACGAACTCAGGCACCATCATTCCTCATTGTAAGTATACCCTAAGGTCATTATGCTTCTACCCGATTTATGATGGTCTAGTGGTGTCTTATGCATTATCCCCAGTATCTTATATCAGCACCATGCCTCTACATTCCCTCTCTCCTTTTGATTTTTTTTCCAAATAACATGTTATAACAATTTCATTGCTACAATATATATATCACATTAAATACGAAATTCATATAAAGAAACCCAATAATTAAAGATTTTTTTCGTTTTTGTTAGATTTGCAAAGACGAAGTAAAACGGTCAAACGCAAACGTTTTCTAAAAACGCTACCTTAACGTTGTGAGATATACGATTAAATTTAAGAGAAAAGTTTTACAATATATGGAGCATATGTCAAAATTTTATATTATGTAAAAACAAGTATACACTTTGGCGCGTGGTAAACTAAATGCACATTGTTTCATGAATACAAAACAAGATTTATTGCGGATTTCAACATTATCTAGAATGATTTAGGTAAATCAGTTTTCTACGTTTACTGGTCACGGTTGCTTGTGCGAAGCCGGGGCGATTCGGCAATTTAAGAAATTATTACACACAAGATTCCGCGTGCTAGCAATGTAGAAATATATTTCATTCATGTCATTTTTGAACATTTATGAAAGTAGAAAAATTCAAAAACTCAAACATAAGTCTAGCTTTGTACTCGATACAATAGCACAATATTGACTGGGGCATCACGATCAAATGAACCGTTGAATGGCCACTCAAAGCAGATCAATCCCCTTGATCTTCATCCCCCAATGCCGAAAACAAAAGTGAATACCGATTAACAAACCCCCTTTCAAACGATTAACTTAACCCTCTTTCAGCGTATAACGATACATTGAAACAAAAGAAATAGCTTAAATGTAGTAATAATTCCTTATATCATATGGTTATAGATACTTTTGATCCGATTAGATTATTTTTATATAAGAAATGTTCGAGTCGTAGTTTGTAGATGTTACTATACATAGCTTAATCAAAAAACCCAGTTGCCTCAGATTTATGTATCTGTTTCGTGATCATTTGTTTTCTCAAGCATGTAAGTGTAGCTTTCTGATCCTGACACGCGCAGTCGAGTTTTTGAGTCGGAGGCATGGCGGTTACCTTAAGAGTGTTAAATGCTCATATAGACAGAAAGTCCTTTGGTGCACATTTCGAACCAACGGCATAAAGGATAAGAGTCGAATGCTGAAGCCACCAGGCTCATAATCTAAGAAGAGGCAATTGCTTTTTTTTCACATTAAAAGGCAATGAAACAATGTGCATTTCGCGCGGTATCTCAGTCTAGGGTTGGTAAGAAATGTACGATAATGATTAATTTGCGACTGTAAAGAAAACTTATCAAGAAAGATACTTATGATAAGCGATCAGGACTATAACACGCTAAAGTCAAAAAAATAGTTTCTTCTCTTTATCTTCGGAACACGCACCTGCTTAGTAGATTTATTTCTAATTTATGTGATTATCTAATCGAATAATAGTAGTAGAGTAGTCTACGAAATTGATCAAAACGTATGCTATATGCTGTATGGAAAGGCCTCTTTCTTTCTCTTCTGACGGATGTTATCTGTTTCCATCGGTTTCTGTCTTGCGCCTTTCTTATTACAGTTTTGAGAACTATGAGTCTTTCACTTGATCGGTACAAGTACAGGTTGTTGAACGGCCACGTCGGTAATCTTTTGCCTTCTTCTCGTGGCCTCTGCGCATTGTATGGCCGAAATATGAGATGATACGTTGTCGGCATATGATAGATAGGCGACTGCGCTTATGCAGTATTATAATTCAATTATCATTCATTCAATTATGCGGATAAATATATAGTTTCGAAGTCATCGTTGATTATAATGAGTAGATAAAGAAATGCATCATATCGTGCTATTATCATCACCAGTTTATAATATATAAATTAAAATAACTAAATTTGCAATGTCATAGTTTTAATGACTAAGTTTTATCGTAATACTCCAAATGGATACCATGCGCTAGAATAATACTTTCAGACAAATATTAATAACTATTGTTCAAAATAAATAATCCATACTAAAAAACCTATATGACCCTAATATAATAATTAATTCAAAAGTATTAATTAATAGTAAAGTCCAATCGATCAGGCCTATGACTACTAAACAGCTGTTTCTAGTAAGTTAATTGCAGATGTTATGGGGGAAATAGCAAGCCAAATAATATTAATATAACACATTATTCAGAAATCAATTCCACGCGTAAGTAGTCAATAGCGCGTAAATAAACTTAACAATTTAAAAACTGACTTAAGAAGTGTTGAATATATTCCTCATACTCTAAATAAAATTAAATTTTCTGTGAAAATTATAGTAACCGCGTTCCAATTACATATTGTTGTTCATATTATAATAAAAAAAACTGTTTTCAGGGAATGGGAGAAACAGCAGAGGTTGCAGGCGATGGTTGGTCGTCTGCAAGAGATGGTGGAGCAAGAGACGCGCGCGCGGTCTGCCGCAGCAGCGGAACGGCTCGGCCTGCCTCCCAGCATACAGCTGCCGGACGGCGAGTACGGTCAGGACGCACACCTACAATTACGAGTCCCTTATCAGGTCCGTAAGTACATTTACTATTATAGTTGCTTGTATTGTTTTATATGCACTGTTTACTTATATAATTAGATTATAATTGCATGTATTTAAAAAATATTCAACATTTCCGCGACTATTGTTTATATTTATTATTTTCAGAATTATATGCTATGGCATAATATGGAAACTGTATATAATTCTTAAGTTAAGTTAATATACGTATGACGGACAATTTAGTTTTTATTTTGTAAAAGAAAGATTGACTTTATGACTTAAATACTTAATTAACTACTATAAACAGGAAAGTGAAGACAAAGCTGTGCCCTCTTTGTTTAATTTCTCGCAAAACCTACCGAAAATGAAAAAAAAACATTAAATATTTTGGTTACCGTATCAGAAAGTCCCGACGATAACTATTCAGACATTAGATATATATATAATATATCTTTGTCCTTCGATATTACGACGAAACAGATAGTTTTTTACGATAACTTTTTTACTCACACTGATCATTGTCCATTTATTTAACTATGGCTTGTGGTGTTCCAGCAAGCCGAGCTGACGAGAAGCAGCTTCCAGCCGCCGCCGAACAAGTGCGTGAGCGACGTGCCCGAATGGGCGGTGGGCGCGGCGGAGCCGGTGGGCGGACGGCGCGGGGCGGGCAAGAAGGACGGTCTGCTGCAGAAGGCCACGCGCTGGTGGGTGCGCATGGGTGCACGGCCGGCGTCGCTGCTGCCGTCAGCCGCTCCGCCACCGTGCGTGATGGTGCCGCGTCGCTCAGCGCCGTCGCCGCCGCCCGACGCGTGACGTCGCCGCACCTGTGCACCTCTCTACCATATCACGCTTACATTCCATTATCGGGACGACCAGACTCGCCGGCGGGCGCTCGCGTCTCGGAGTATTATAGACTTGCTAATTTATTTATTTGGGGGCGGCGCCGGGCCGGCCGACGGAGTCCCGCGGCGCCGACGGAGACGACGCCGGGAGAGCGACTAGTCTTCGTACTTTAATCGGTTAGACGTAGGGACGATTGTTTCTGTTGAAATTTTATGAAACGACGAGGCCTCACCGCCCGCCGTTCGTGTCGAAGGTGTGGGAGGTGTGGAAGGCGTAACGTGAAGTGTGCGTCCGTGATCCTCGCGCTGTCTTTGAGTTTTCTAAAAACTAAGACTGAAATATAATAAAAATATAACACTTTAAAATCTACATTAAATGATAATATTATGTTGTCTTAGATAAAATTAATTCAAATAGAAACAATTAAAATTATATAATATTTAATGAATCTTTGAAATGTAACCTTTGATGATATAGTATATTGTGAAGGTCAGTCAAATGTAAGCTAATCGTCTTGCAATGTACAGTAACGCGTATAAGTAACCTATGTTTATTTCTCTCCAGCAGCTAAACTCTGTTTAAACAACTTTTATATTTATTTGTAACGATAAAGGTGTATAAAATTATAATGCATATCAGTACAGTAACGGCAAGGAATATTACTTTACAAAGCATAGTTGACTATTTTATTGTAAATATTTTGTCTTATTTAATACTAGAATAATGGTGACCGTCCTCACAATGGCGGTCACTTCAATTGAGTGTTTGCTACATTCCATATTTATGTTGAATTGTTTCGCAACGTACTGTACTTGCTTCGTTCGTCTGTCCGATGCTCACGTCTGCGTGTCCCTTCGCCACTAATGTACTGACAATAATAACTGATAGTGAGTATTGTTATCAATGCAGATTGCATTAGACGACAATCAGTCATTGTTTAATGATGGTTGAATTAGTTATAAGATCAATGTTTATATGCATGCATGTATTCAAAGGTATGAGCAGGAAATTGAGCCTAGACTTTAGTTCCTTGTACATGCATGTTAATATAAATATTGTAAAGTATGTATGTATTTATTTGACTGGTGTCCGCGGCGTCAAATTGCAATGCAATTTCTTGAAGTGTTTTTCACCCCGCTTGCTGGTCCGAATGTTATGTAAGTTTATGGTGCTATGCTTTTTCACAGCAATAGTCAAATGTATTAATGTTAGGTACATTGAAAAATTATTTAATTTATTGTATGCGTCAAACTGCATACGAACGAAAATAATCCATGAATCTCATGGATTCGTTTGACAAAAAATACCTGAAAAAATTACAGATACAAATGTTGCCAATTATTGGCAATACTGGCACCACATACAGACTGAAATTTATTTATTAAAAATAGTTATTTAGTGTACTGATTACAATGACATTCAACTAATAAATGCCGACTGCCAAAAAAATTGGCATCTCAAAATAGTCACATTCAAATATGTCACGAAAAAGATAAATGTAACAAAATTGTACCTTTCAAGCTGCGTGTGAGCAGTATCACATTATTTTGCCAGTTTATGGCCTTTATTTATTCGGGACTTGTTTAGTGTGTGGTGGCTAGACTTAATTTTCACTAACTAGTTGGTTAGTATGAGATACCTACTCTAACTTAAACTGTCAATTTAGATTGTTTACTTATATCTACAAATTAATTGTGTTCCATAATGTAAGTTTAATAAAATATTTTGGGTCTTAAGAATTTGTTCATAATATATATACATAACATCTCATAGGTAGACTGGTGCATAGTGCAATAAATTAATTCTTATGGCCCAAATAAGTCCAATTTAATTAAAATTTATGTTCATAGCTTATTATAATTGGAAATTTATGAATCTTTGAGCGTGTCTTCGTAATTGTATGTACTGTGTAGATACCTATTTTCATAGTCATAATTTATAAGGCGTGGTAGAAAAAGCAATCCTTGTACAAATGCTATGATAAATTAATATAAAAGTTGTTTAAAATAGTTTGTCAGAATAGTTTTTAATCTAGATAACGAACAATATTCCATTTGTCATATATAAATAAGTCAAGCAGAAGCAAATTATTATTAATAAAAATGCATTAAATTATGACCTACCAGTAATTAATATGAAATTTTATTTTATTATTTCCTATGAAGGTTCTAACTATACTTGACGTGAATAAACTTCCAACATAATAATAATCAGTGGCGCTATAACCTCTTTCGGTCTGGGCCTCAGATTTCTGAATCTGTTTCATGATCATTTTTTCAATTTAATACGCAAGTAGGTGATCAGCCTCCAGTGCCTTACTCACACCGTCGACATTATGGGTCTAAGACATGTCGGTATCCTCACGATGTTTTTCTTCACCGTTCGAGCGAATGTTAAATGCGCACATAGAAAGAAAGTAAATTGGTGCACAGCCGGGGATTGAACCTACGACCTCAGGGATGAGAGTCGCACGCTGAAGACACTAGGCCAACACTGCTCAAACAAGAATACGTAAGATATTTATTACACTAGATAATAAAATAGATACAAGTCATATTTTTTTATGAAAGAGAACCTCGAACTTATATTTGCTGATAACCTGTGTTTCGTAGAATTCACGACTTAATATTCGAATGAGGATACACCCGGGGCGCAAATTCATCACGCCATTAGAATTTTTTGTCTGCTAAAATCTTTAAATCTGGACACTTCGTGCATTTTTTTGTAACTTTGTGCCCCCGAATAATTTAAAAATTCTATATTAATTTATGATACATATTATTGATACATTATATTTCAAGAGATTAGTATATTAAACGAAGTTTGATAGTACCGAATCAAATCATTCAATTCGGTCCAGCTGTTTAAGAGGCGTTCAGTGACATACAAACATATCTCTATAGATATAAAATTCTCGTGTTCACAATGTTCGTTCCCATAGTCCTCCGAAACAGCTAGACCTATTCTTATGAAATTTTTATGCACATTCAGTAAGTCTATCTATCTTTCAAACCCCTTAATTATAAGGGGTGTTCATCCCAAAATATTTTATTTTGTAGACAACTGTAGTTGAACTCTGAAGTTTATATAGAGAAAAATGCGCGTTATGAAAAATTGATCAGAGTGAAATTGTACGATGCGCGCGCACCGTGCCACAAAATTAACAGAATGAAGATGCCCGCGGCATTGGACATAATTTAAAAACAACATTCGAATAATAAAATAATTTATGTTACACTTAATGTAAGAGAATAATAATAAATATTTATTTATTTTTCAAATGTAAACTGAACTTTATTGACTATAGTGACTCCTTTTCCAGTCTTTGATTATCTAATTGTAATTAATAATTTGCATGCAATCAAAAACTATTTTTAATAATGCCAAAGAAGTATATCTTCTTACGCGCGTACATAAGTACACGCACCCTTACAACTTTGCAGCCCTCCATTTCTTTTCGTCACATTAGTGACTTGAAAATTGTCACATTAGTTAAATTTACACTTTTTGTGTATTGTAATTAACTCACCCTACCTTAATTTGACGCGCACGTGAATTTCTGATGATAATTTTTTTTACTAATCTGACCTTTTATCCTTCACGGGTGAACATATATATTGGGCTCATATTTGGTAGAGGTACATAACCGGGTACAAGGTATCCCGATGTATATTAATCTTCCACCCTGTACTAAATCCTGAAATCCCAGCTTGGGCTCCCCTGCTAGAAGGTACTACCTATCTCTAGATCGTTTTTTGGTTTTTATATTTTGAAGACTTCTTATTTACTGATTAGATCCCAAATTAATTCAAATACCTATTCAATGGGAAACCGTATTCTAAAGGCGGAAACATACTACTAAAACGCGACGCTACACCACGCCATCCGACGCATGTCAGTACTTATCAATCCCATTTATTTAATATGGTCAGGTGCACATATACAACACGCCATGTGATCACACGCGGTAACATCCAATCGATTTGGATCAGCGTGTTGTCGTGTTGTTGACGCCAAGCGTCAAACGTTCGAGTTTTTAGCACAAATGTCAATTTATATACTTATTACTTACATATTTTTGGATTTATTTATTTGGCGAAATGAACGACCAACAATTAACTGAGTTGGTGAAACAATATTCTGTTTTATATGACATGAGATTAGCTCAATACAGCGACCATACTGTAAGAAATAATGCATGGGAAGAAATAGCCGAACAAATGAATACAAGCGTAAATTTTTATTAAAATATTATATTACAAGACTTTTGTATGAGTTGCAAGTTTTTAATTTTGCCTTTACCACCTTATTATTTCTTAAATTTGTTTCTTACTGAAAATGCATACTGTGCGAATTTCTACGAATTGGATTTAAGTCGTGGTGTCGCGTGTTGGTAATGTGCACGATGGACATCGGGTGTCGACACGTTGCGTCGCGTGGCGTTTTAGTAGTATGTTTGCACCTTAAATAATTATCAATTATGTATGTCGAATCCAATACGTTTTTGACATACGGAAGTCAAACTTCGCGGTATGTCTCGATTCTGAATGAAACCCGAATCTAAAATTTCATTTAACTGTTAACAATGATAGTGAAAAAAATGAAATGAAAATACTCTTACCATAAACGAGTTTTTCTGGGAATTACAATAGCGGAAGCTTCATGTGTTTAGTGGGGTCAAGCCGTAGATAGAGTATAGAACTAGATGAGCTTCTAAAATAACAATAATAACTAAAGAGAGAAGGCATTAACGTGAAATACTTAAGTGCGAGCGAAACAGAGTATCAGTTTTTCTGTCTCTATTTGCGTATCGGGTTTTATTTGTTTACTACCGAGCGCTTGGTGGTAAACAAAATGACACCAATTTGCCACATTGTCACAATGTTGTCATAAATCTGTGAAACCCACATTAATTTAAGACTTTATCCTTATAAGAGGTGTACTTAAAGTGTCAGTCATGGTGAATTGTTGCATAATTGGCTGTAAAAGCTGTAGTGAACGTAAAGAACCAAACATAACCTTTCATCGGTAAGTATAGGTTTACCAGGATCTGATGGCAAAAAGAGAAAAAATAATTATTTTCCCTTAAAGCGGCTGATTGTGTGTGATACATGCAAATATAAAAATTATTCCAATGATCAAGGATAATTTTTGAAAATTTTACAGTGGCGAATGTGGGGTTTGAAATTTAGATGAAAACTCCAATTACTCTGTTCATGAGTTTATTAATTAATTATAGGCTATTAGAACTTGAATATGGTTCCAAATACTGCATATCCATAAAAAGAGGAAGACGCAGTATTTAATATAAACATAGGATATGCATCTCAATTAACTGATCTTGTTCTATGAACTGATTTTCAATTTTTTTACATGTTCACAAGATGTAGCCATTTATCAATCCCTACTTGAGATTAAGCTTCTTAAATCTCTTTTCTGTTAAATAATTCATATTACTAATTGCAGGTATATTGACGTTTTTACCCTCAAGTTTTTGTTTCATTATTCCCCAGATTAATTCTATGGGGTTTAACGTACAATGATATGGTGGGAGCCTCAAGACACCGCGGCCGTGTGATTTAAAAATCTCATCTATCTGATATTTAGGTTTTTTTTTCAATTCTAAATCAAAACCACCAACCACCTTCGGCAACAATTCGTCTTATGGTAGTATTAGAAACCCCTGAAATAAATCAAAGTTTATATAAGTATATAAGTATATAATATAATACACTCGAAAATCCAATAAACCAAAGTATCAAGACGTGTCATTCCTACTAACCAGTCAACACTTGCACATGGCTCAATATCGGTGATTGTGTATGTTCTACACCTTGTTGATCAAGTATTCTTTGATAAACATTGAAAACAATATTTCTTGCTTGCGATCGAAGAGGTTTCTTCGACATTTTCGCCACATTTTAAAGGAAATTTGAAGCCAAACCAAAAGCAATTGCTCGAAATTTCAGATGACAGATAAAAATTTTTTTTGTTGCCACACGCTAATTTTTATACTTTTTTTTTGCCATCAGATTCTGGTAGACCTATAGCTTATTTTGTCACGACTCTGTAACTTTGTTCAAGAATTATTCATTCGAATGTATATTTTGCAATATTTTATATATTTTGTATATTGTCAAGAATAAGCAATCTTCAATGAATTAAAACTGTAAATACGACAATTCCAAACATATTTTTCAGTGCTAATATTGTTTCTAACCTAACCAATGTAGACTGTACACTGTACACAGTGTAGTCGGTAGCCCTAGACTTCACGCACACTGCTGTGCGTGAAAAACGACGTCTGTGTATTACACACACTTCCTATAATGCAACTCTATGGTGTATTAGGTAGAAAAGCTACTACGCAGTGGTTGTATAGTGTTCGGGTGTGGTTTAATTTAACGTAACCGATTAATATGCGTGTAGAGTGAATGAGCACCCCCTGATTTTTTTTGTGGGGTATTTCTTATAGTAAAAATTACCCCACAAAATAGGGGAAATTTTTCTCATGGCAATATTAGTGGCATTATGAAGTTATGTCAATCATTTGCTATCTCACACGCTGTACGCTGATGTCTGGTATATACCATATAATAGTCTGTCTACGGGTCAAGCCTATCGAAAAGTGATGTTGTCTCATGTTCCAGTATTATCTATAGAGTACACTCCTATAATATATTGAAAGTAGTATATATTCTATACTTATTAACATGACAGTTGCCATTTGCCACTTGATCTGTGCTCAGTGCTCACTGCTCACTCATCCCTTGGGTAATTGTATTCTGTGCTCAACAATCAACATTGCTCTGTGCTCAGTGATGACTGATGAGTGAAGACTGAAGAGGTGATCTCGATTTACATTCATCAACATTAATATTAAACAAAAATATAAGAGATAATATACAAAAAGGAGTTCCAAAATAATGCAAATTTACATAGATTGGTAAGAATAACTTTAATAATATAGGAATAACTAATACAAAGGAACATATTGCACTTATCCCAGTTTTATAATAAACCTAGAAGAGACCAAATATGCCTACTATTACAAACATTCTTAATATATTTTACCGTTTGTTCCGACCGAACAAGGTAATTCACTATTTCTACTGTTATTTTCATGACTTGCAAAAATTAAAACTTAATCTGATTGGATCCTAAATATGTATTTTTATAAAGTACCAATTTACATTAAATTTTGGAGAAATAAACGTTAATTTCTCATTAAGTTTTTGTGTATTATGGTTGGTTGGATTACAAATTTGTGCTTGCATAATATTTATTTTTTATTTCAAATGCAATCTTAATTTGGCGTAAAAATCGGTGTTAATAATATACAAACTTCTTTAACGTTGATCATGCCTATAGCCCTGTTGGGGTTCGGGCGGTAAGTAGTTCCATGATTTTAATTAATATAAAAAATACTAGGTTCATATATCTAATATGAATAAAATAGGTTTGATTTTTTACATAGAAACAGAATTAATTAATAAATATATGATCATGCAGCTGGAATACTTTTCTAAATTGCAAAGTATTGCTTTTTTCTCATACTCAGTTCACATAACTTGTTGCAGAAGTTTGTTAAGAACCTTCTGAATTTTAAAGGATCTTTAACAAGAAATAGAAATGTAAGTAAACATTACTAGCAATCAAGGTAAGGACATTGTAATATTTACTATAAAGTCTTGTTCTGTTAATGATTTGTTTTTTAGATTCAAACATGGGTCCACCAAAGAAAATTAAAAAGTATGATTCTAAGCCTGGAGGGGAGAGATCAGGTGAATAATAGTTTACATATAATTAAGGTTTAACTTAAAGGGCAATAGTGTCCGTCTGTTCACTGATCACTATTTATTAATATGACCCTACTTATTACCCCTACTCCACTTGTTTAACTAACCCCTTTTTAGTTTCTATTGAACATGCAACTAAGCTATTTAAGTTAATCATCAACTATATTCAAATATAGTTTAGATATGTGTATTGGATTAATTAGAAATGTTTAGGTCAGAACTGCATACATACAAAAAAAAAGGTGAAAATAGCACCTTAATGCCTGCTTGGATTCCTAAAAAAAGAATTTTCAAATTGCCTTAACACTGATGTGTGACTTAAAAGCCTGCTTTAGGTAGTCTGCCTTGCTACCTAGATTACCTGACTCCATTAGTTACCCTACAAGTTTAAGTAGACAACTATGTCTATTGTATATATAATTTTAGATGCAGTCCATTAAAACAAAAAGTGCTTGTTCTTTTTTTAATTGTGATTTACAACACATTTTTAAGAACATTATTGAAATTACAGGTAAAAAGAAAAAAATTGAAGAGGAGATAACAATAGACTTAGTTGATGACGATAACACTGAAAATACTGGTGTACCTGTGGCTGCTACACAGGATGCTGAGAAAAATGACCAAGTACCGGAAGATGAGTTTGGAGCCAAGGACTACAGGTAACACTAGTAAAATTACAGAGATATTATAATTGATAAAATTGCATATAAAGTTAGCCTAATTTCTACTATTGTAGGAGTCAAATGGAATTGAAGTCGGATAATGCAAGTCGTCCCCTTTGGGTAGCACCAAATGGTCATATATTTTTAGAAGCATTTTCGCCTGTCTACAAGCATGCCCATGACTTTTTAATTGCAATTGCTGAACCTGTATGCAGGTAAGTTTCTGTTTTAATAAAAAGCACTGCTTGCTGAAAAATAATATATACAGCATTGATATTTTGATATAAAATAAGATTTCTGGACATTCGTATCCCTTAATCTTTCAAAACTATGATATTAGAGTATGGAATGTCACACAGTCAAAACTGTGATTTATTATGTTAAATAGATTGCTGAATTATACTAGATTTAGAGTTGCCGCTTTTTATTTCATAAATCTATTTTTAATACCACAGTATACTTAATACTTAAGCCACAGTTGCAGTAGCTCATTACTTTCCCTCCTCATTTAACAAATTCTCTGTTTTCATAGCAACAGATTTTTTTTTTCAGTATTTATTACTACTTACCACTCAAACAAAGCAAAAAAACTAATTGTAAAACTGTACATTTCTATAGACCTTTAAACTTTTTACAGACCCCAACTGATTCATGAATACAAGCTGACTGCATACAGTTTATATGCAGCTGTATCAGTGGGTTTGCAAACCAATGACATCATAGAATACCTACAGCGGCTCAGCAAATGTGCAGTACCAGCGGGAATCATGGAGTTTATCAAACTATGCACATTATCCTATGGCAAAGTCAAACTTGTTCTTAAACAAAACAGGTAAGATATTCATACTACCTCGTAATATGTTTATAAATATACATTTTTGTATGGCGAAAAAGGCTTTATCTGTAATATACTTGAGGCAAATATAAGTGGTAAAGTAAAATCAATACAACATTTATTACACTTATACTAGAGAACGTAATAAATATTATACAACGTACAGTTTTCTTACCCGTACATTGCGTAGATTTTTCACAATTGATTTTATCTGCAATTCAATAATGTGTACGTTATAATAACTTATCTCCTCCATTTAGGAATCTTAAACATAATTTGTTGACATTTACAGATATCTAAAGTAGCACATTATATATTTACGTAATGCAGGTATTTAGTCGAAAGCAAGCACGTGGAGGTACTCCAGAAGTTGTTACGGGATCCTGTGGTGCAACAATGCAGGCTACGTAGAGATGGTGATGATGAGCTCATGTCGTCTGTACTACCGAACAAACCGACCACAGCTACTACAAAACCTGGTAAAACCCTGTTCATTTATGTTAAAAGACACCGGTTTACTCACGATGGTTTCCTTCATATAAGTACCTATTTAAGTAATAGGTACTAACTCAATGAACACTAATTATAGTTGAAATTTTATTATAATAGTATATTACTAACACTTAGTTAATTGTTTAATAAATTAAAATTCATTTGTGCACACCCGTGATTCGAGTGCATCATCTTAAGTGTATCAGTATTATGCATTATAATACATATAGACTAATTACATAACAAATTTGATTTTTTTTTCATATTCAAAAATCATATATTCATATAGGTAATAAAATGTAAACTTATGAACGTCATAACAAAAAGAAAAGTCAGTTATAACGTATTTATTTACAAGGCGTATTTTAAATCAGCCAGACGGTCTTAAAGATCATACTGGTAACTATCCCAGTTCCGGGACACATTCGTAATTCTGTTGATATATTGTACAAGTCAATGATATCTTTTGTATCTTCCCCAAAATAATATTTACCCGCTATCAAACCTGAGTTCTGGGTTTAACTGTATGTATGTTTAATATTGTCTTAGGTTCACACTAGATGTAATAAAATCTTTTAACTATATATGTCGGATTATATATCCACATTCAATATTTACATAAATCGTTAATCACGTCTATTACCAACGAAGTTACGTGTTCCTAGTGTGCGGAATAGATTGTTGAAATAGCAACGAATGTTTTTTTTATAAAATTAATATATATTATTATAGATGAGAAACTACCAGCAAACGGCAGTGTGCCCGAAGACATCAGCCAGTTCTACCAACAGTTGGATAAGGATGATGACGACGAAGAAGCTACGGACATAACAGCGAACGCAGCGGTCGCCTTTGAAGTCGATCCCGATAAAATTGAGGTAAATTCCTATAAACATATTTTTTTTAATGATAATATCAAAGAAAATAGGGACCTCCGTTAAATCATAACCCTAGAACCAGCTATTACAACTAGGGAATTTTTTATACCAGACTTATCTCACCCGTCGCCAAATCTCTACAATTTACCAAAATTCATCAAAAACCATTCAGCGTTATTTGCGTATGGCCCAACAAACACTTTATTTCGCATAATTGTGCTTATAAGGATTGATCATCAGTATGTGTTAAAACGTATTAAAAATCATTCAATTCATCATCGTGAATTTAGGCAAATTAATATCCGGTTATTAAAAAGTCGTAGTATCTTAAAATTAAGACAAAAATAAACAATATTTTTATTTTATAACCCGAATTTATCCGTATTTTTATATCGCGATAAAAACGTGTATTATTTTTTTAGTTCCTATTCGCTTTTACCAGGAAATGTGATGAACATATTCAAAACCATTTTCAGGTGATACAAAAACGATGTATCGAGCTGGAGTATCCCCTGTTAGCAGAATACGATTTCCGAAACGATGCAGTTAACCCCGATATCAATATTGACCTTAAACCCACAGCTGTTCTGAGGCCATATCAAGAAAAGAGCTTGAGAAAAATGTTCGGAAATGGACGAGCTAGGTACGCCATTAAATTAACTTACTTCTATTATTCTCATTAGAGCCACAGAACAAATTTAAGTTAATACTGTGTTGTATTTTAAAATATGATTATAATAATAGACTTTATTCAGATACATTTAAATTTACATTTAAACAAATTTTTATTTTAATCCTCTTCTAGTGTATCTGAGTGCCCTTTTTTGGCAAAGGCCTCCGCCAAATCCCGCCATTCTTCTCCACACTGTGCCACTCTCTGCCATGTACCACCTGCTGTTTCTTTAATGTGGTCTATCTACCTTCTAAGTTGTCTCCCCTCTTTTGCTGTACCGTGGGAACCAGTTTAATAGTTTTTTGCTCCACTTATCTGTTCCTGTTTTATGATTGGTTTATTTTCTGTTTTCTTTTTTTATAACACAGCAAGCATAGTAATAATTATTCTAGAATCACATTTTATTTAATAAACAGAATTAGGTTTATTTAAGACTTGTTTAAAACACACTTTTCTAATAAGAATCCTCACTATGCAACCGATAAACTAATTCGACTTCAAAACTATTAGTTTTTGTAAAATTGTTCTTATTTTAACGCGTTCTTATTCGATTTATTCAATATGAACAAATAATACACGTCGAATTCATAACCTCATCCGTCGGTTGTTTTTTTTGAAGTTATATACAAATAGGTTTAAGGTCTTATATATAATGTCATATTTTTATAGTTTCTTTTTTTATTCGTATGTTGCTACCATATAATTGTGTAAATTTTAAATAAAAATTGTCTCATGTTATGTGTTTAAAGGTCCGGGGTAATAGTACTCCCGTGCGGTGCTGGAAAGTCGTTAGTAGGCGTAACCGCTGTGTGTACGGTCCGCAAACGAGCTCTTGTTTTGTGCAATTCCGGTGTCTCCGTCGAACAGTGGAAACAGCAGTTCAAATGCTGGTCTACAGCTGACGATAGCACCATTTGCAGGTATATACATATAGTACAATATACTATATATTGAAATATATGTCGGGGAAATATCGTCACTCTATATATGGACGTCATTGTTCAGCTGAGTTTCATCATTTGGTGCGTTAGGGAAAAATGATGAGAGTAATTTTTTACGATGCGCGACAAAAAACGACACCCTGAAGTTAGCTACAGTCAACATTTTAGTTTTTTTCTACAAACGTAGATTTATTTATTTTTTTGAGAAGATTTTATCTTTTTACGCCAAAGAAGTATAACTGTTAACACGTGTACATAAGTACACACACTTTTTTTATATTGATAATCATGTCTATTAAAACCCTGTTTTTATTTAAAAAAAAAAGGATTTACTCGTACTTCTTCTATTGAAACCGAGCGTAAGACAAATTATCAGAATCGGTTTTATACTAATTAAAAGAACATTTTAGGTTCACGTCAGAAGCCAAAGACAAGCCCATGGGCGCTGGTATCCTAATTACGACATACTCTATGATCACCCATGGACAGAGAAGATCATGGGAAGCGGAGCAGACGATGAAGTGGCTCCAAGCACAGGAATGGGGTTTGGTGGTGCTAGATGAGGTCCACACTATACCGGCTAAGATGTTCCGAAGAGTTCTCACTATCGTACATTCGCACGCTAAATTAGGTACCAATTTGTATTTCTTTATTGTGCGCAACATAGGGAATGATGCATTTGAAATGTCTAATATCTAACAACAAGAACTAAAGTGAATGAGCTAGTGTTGGTCTCGTAAGTAAGTAAGTTCGAACCCGGCTGTGCCCCAATGAGCTTCTATTGCAATTTTTTTACGCTTTCTATGCTTTATTTCTTCTTGTTAGTCAAGTACTGTAGGTATATAATACAATAATTATTAATACACTATCTATCCCAGATAATTCAATTATTAGCTATTCTTAATCACTTTAACATTAACGTCACAAGTTTTACTGTGCTTGACAAAATATATTAATTAATTTTTTTATAAATTTTAAATTCATAGTCTAGCTTAGCACGGATTTTTTTTACCGTTTGTATAGATTATACAAAGACCTATACGAACGATGTATTCGTGCTAAAGTTTTTCCTTTTTGTATATTTGATTTTGCATATTGTTCGCGCCAAGGATTCTGTAATTGCACGTACAGAACATACTCATTTGTTAAAGTAAATTATATTTGAAAGGGTTTATCTACTACGCCTACGAAGTATTCCTAGATTTCTTTTTATATTTAGTCGATAGTAATCAATTTATTGGCAAATGAAATTGGGAAAAAATATATTGGCACTAATGAATTATAATTTCCAGGTCTAACCGCGACCCTCCTCCGTGAGGACGACAAAATAGCAGATCTGAACTTCTTAATCGGGCCAAAGTTGTATGAAGCCAATTGGCTGGAACTGCAGGCGGCTGGCTTCATCGCTCGTGTCCAATGTGCAGAAGTCTGGTGCCCTATGACTCCTGAGTTCTACCGCGAGTATCTCGTTCAGAAGTTAGTATTTTCATATTTTAATTAAAATAAAATCTCTGAGTACCAATATTGCGCAATTTAATTATAGAAATTGTTTCTGCGTTCGTTATGTTACGTTGAAAACAATGTTATCAACTTTATTTACACAATTTTGACACGTTATAATCAAGAAAAAATTTAGTTATACCGCCTTAGAATCCTAGAGAAATAAATGTAAAAAGCCGCAACTGAGCTCTTTTTGTAAAGCAATTTTTCATTTTAATAAAATAATTTCAGAATCAACAAAAAAATGCTACTCTACGTAATGAATCCGTCGAAATTCCGCGCGTGCCAATTCCTCGTACGCTACCACGAACGACGCGGGGACAAAACAATAGTTTTCTCAGACAACGTCTTCGCGTTACGCCATTATTCGGTCAAAATGAACAAGCCATACATTTATGGACCCACATCGCAGAACGAAAGAATACAAATCCTACAGAACTTCAAGTTTAACCCAAAGGTTAATACGATATTTGTGAGCAAAGTCGCCGATACGAGTTTTGATCTCCCCGAAGCGAATGTTCTTATACAAATTTCTTCACACGGAGGTTCGAGACGGCAAGAAGCACAGCGGTTAGGTATGTACAAGGCCCGAATACGGGATTAAACTTGTATTCTGGAACGTCAATTAGACTTAAATCTGGTTTCAAATTTACGAGATTCGATTCTTATCTCTATAATTAATTAAAAATCATTTATTGCCCCAAATATAAGATAAAAGTAGTTCTTTTACTGTATATTTTTACCAATTTGATTTTTTAATTATTGATTTTATTAAGACAATTATAATTGGCTTTCTGATAATTATACTCTTTTTCTACAATAGAAGTGTATACGTATGTTGTGGTATACCAATAAATGGAAGGTAATATATTAAAATTAATATAACTCCAGAAAATTATAAATTGTAGACTAAATGCCATCTTTTATCCCGATATTGCATTATACATTTTTTCAACACGGTCTGATTTGCATTTTTGAATTTTAATTACTTTCAAATACGTGACAGAATTTCTAGATAAATTTTCTGGCCTTATTCACTTGCCCTGTGACCCTATTTCTTGACAGTTACCGTGTTACTCGGGTAATTGCTGGTGGTGCCGTGGGGGTTTTGTACCCACATACCCATGCACAGTATACAAGGAGACCCACCACGGGAGGGCATTTCTTCAAACAAAATCATCTGACTACGCAGCTTGAACGGATTATCTAAAATATATAATATATATTGTTTTCGAAGATTAAATTTCCTATTAAGTTACTACAATTGCATTTTAAACCTCATGTCAATTAAAAATATAACTAGAAGACATTTATTATATTTTCAGGTCGTATTCTAAGAGCTAAGAAAGGTGCGATCGCAGAGGAATACAACGCGTTCTTCTATACATTAGTTTCACAAGATACTCTGGAAATGGCATACAGTAGGAAAAGACAACGGTTTCTTGTCAATCAGGGATACAGTTATAAGGTATGTAATATTAAAATATACAAAATTAACGTTTTATTTTACGATTTGAAGAAGTTGTTTCGCGTGATTTTTCGACCATTTTATGAACTTAGTACATATTTTGTTATTTTATCACATATTCACTCACAGAAATAATAAGAATTTAATAGAAAAAATAATGTGCAAATAATAAGAAAATTAATTTACATGTCTTTACTCATATTTTAACTGTCTATTAAAGGTAATTACAGAATAGAAGGGAATGGATCAAGAGCCCGATTTAATGTATGGAACCAGGGAGGAACAAGGCATGTTGCTACAACAGGTATATATCATTTGTCTAGATACATAAATTTAAAAACTTTATTTATTTAAAAAAAAATTATACTATCTGAATTAATTGTCCAGAAGCATTGATTATGCAATACCTTGTTTACTTCATTCTGACGCAGTTTGTGCGTAAATTAGTGCGTCTCTAGATTATGAAAGGCCTGCGATAAGGTTTGAATGGCAAACGTATAAAAGCTGTGTTTTCTAAAAATGTTTGATAGTCTGAGGGAAGTAGGTTGTAGGTCCGACCTAAAGGTTCCTATCTCGTACACTTTTTTCCATAATACGTCTAGTCTAACCACTGTTTGGCCGGCCCGAATGCCTACGATCAATACGACGTGTATGACATGACACACAAAACACCAGACAAAGCATACAAATTTATGAATACATAATAAATTCCTACCTATATGAAAAATGAGCTCGTTTAATAATTAAGGGTAACAAGTAACACGAAATTGAATACATGTTGTAGGTATTAGCAGCATCTGAAACAGAATGTGAGGAAGAGAGGGAGGGTGCGCTAGGCGGAAGTGGGGGCGTGTCACGTCGCGCAGCCCCTCTGTCCTCTTTGGCTGGAGCTGATGATGCACTGTATCTGGAGCATCGCCGTGGACAGCATAATAAGCATCCGCTTTTTAAGAAGTTCCGATACTGATTTGCTAGGTATTTTTGCCTTCAATGTAAACATTTGGTGTCTTCGACAGAACTTAATTTTTCTTTTTGTTTCAGATATATAATTATACAAATTTAATAAATTGATTACACAACGAAATTGTTTTTTAAATAATTTTCGCCTTTCCCACACCAAAGTTGTTCCGACCCGCAATAATGGTAGTGTTTTTCAGTAAATCCGAGACGGAGTCTGGCGTTCCCGAATGGGCCATAGTCGAAGTGCAAGGGCTCATACAAATTAAGAAGGATCAATCTGGACCAACCGTTGTCGGGGATTTGCATTTCTTTAATAGGAACAAACATCCCGTACTAATCTTAGGACATCATGTTTTGAACGGAAAAGAGATGAAACTAGAACAGCCTATGGCAGTCATTGAAAAAAACGAAATTAACGGCAAAGTGGAATATGCAGTCAAAGCTGTAGTTAAAAAGAAATTATTGTTTAAGTCACGACCGAAACCTATTATATCAAACGTTGCTGACAGAATTTGAAATAAATTATTTTTGATTATTTGTTATTTGAATGGACCTAACACTGTGCAAATGTCTTCCTTGATGCATACTTTAATATTGTAACCGCATAAATTGTTGGTATCAATTCTTGAAGGTCAATTATTCCGCAAAATGCATTGCATTCAATACGTACTTTTGTATGCAAAAAATGGCATGTAAATGGGCTTTATCAAAATTGGCGAGAACTGATATTTAATTTCCGTTAATTTTCTTATTTGTCATAGAAATGTATATTGTGTAAAATACTGGGGCTATCTCCTGTTTGATATTCTATTAGAAAAAATGATCAAAGAAATATGAGAAAATGAGACATGACACTAGATTCACATTAATATGAATCGTAGACTATTGTGCACTATATTTATTAAGAAAGAGAAAATAAATATAACTTAGATGGAACACATGAAGTCGTATTTTATATAATTATTTAGTACCTTGTTAACAACAAAAATCAATATGCAGCGACTACTACATTGTGACTACAAGAGAAATAACGCATACATACAGTATTTTATATATTAAGTAGCAATACTTTGGAGTGCGATCGTTTTCATTCAAATTTTATTTACTTTTTCTTTCATTTTATCACTGTTGATTGACACAAGAAGCAGTTACTACAAATTATCAAATTTAATGAGAAATATTTAAGTGTACATTAAATATTATATGAATCGATTTATTTTACGGGTGAATCTAATTAGTCTATGCAATATGCACGTATTGCATAAAATGTGATTCATCGTAAAGTCGATAGAACAAGAATTTCTTGTTTGTAACAGGTTTTATTAATGAAAGAACAGTGTCTGCATTGGCGCATAGCGTAGTCGTTCTGTGCAAATCGGTGCAATATCGTTACAAAGGGTGATAAGTAAAATAATACAATTAATTTAAGAAAGGCACTTTATTTTCTCCAAAAAACAGAAAATAAGTTATTGCTATGCTTAAACACAAATAAAACTAATATAATTATATCTAGGTATACCTACTTGTATTCGAAATTAATCTGATAAATTAATACCCCAATCAAGGTAGTCTACAGATAAGGGGCCCTAGACACAAAACCGTCAACGTACCTGGACGCTGACGCCAATTTTAAATTGTCGTTTCCACAGTTTTGATGCGACAGCGAGCCAGACTACAGAAACGGGTTTCAGGGCAAGGAATGAATTGCACCGAAAATACAAATGTAAATTACTTAATATTAAAAGATAGTATGTTAATTACGTCGCTTAAGACAATTTATCAATTTATATGTAAGTCAGTGCATAACTTTGGCTGAAATCATAAACTATTTTGCATCCTTTATATAAAGAAATAAACATCTAAAACAAATAGATAAACAATTTAATCTACAACATAACAATATAATCTATGTCTTAAATCTAAAACCCTTAATTTAACACTTTTTCAAAACATGCAACGTCTAAACCACGTTTTAATGTAAACAGCAGTCTTTTACCAAATAAAACATGAAAGTGATCTAATGTAAAACTTTTTTCTTATTTTATTAGATTTCTTAATAATCATGGTTTGACGTTATCAAAAAGAATGCCAAATTATATTAGTAAATGTCCCTAAAAATACTTTATTTTAATTTTGTATATTTAAAACACGTTTAACATTGAAAAACTATTTCGATATGATAAGGTGAATCCCATTCAAACCATTCACTCTATCCAATATATTTAACTCGTTAATAAAACTAGCCTTATTACGTTCCATACATAACACATTATCCCTTCATGTGTGTAAATTGATTTAGTATAGTGTATAAAAATATATTTACCGTTTCAAACAAAAAATATAGTTTCAACTACTATGAAAACGTCCACCAACATAAACTAACGTTAATAGCTAACGCAATTGGTCAAGTCAGAAGGCCTATATTATAGTAAATAATATAAGCTTAAAAAGGCCTAGTTTATAGTGCTGTATTTATAATTGACCATGTTAAATTTCATCACTTTATACAAAGCAAATATAAATTCTCGATGGATTAATCTTACAGCATACATTTAAGTATACTGTTACCAGAAATGTTATATTAAAAAAACAGTACTTTCTTTTAAAGTGTTATAACAAGAAAAAATAGCGAGATGTTACTAAAAGTATAGTTAACTATAAAGAAATTGAAAATAATTTAACCGTTCCATCTGGTGATTTATTGGACCTATACAACAATAAAGGGGAAGACAAGTATTGTCCTCCTCTTTAATATCTTAACAAAAACTGATATAAATCATATGGTGAAATAAGTGAGGCAGTCCATTTAAAGATCAATGACGCAAATCTAAATGTAAGGTTTCAAAATAAAGATACTAAAGTACATCGCTCATAACCGCATACAATAATCACACAATGATAATTTAAATAGTAAGGAGTTAAAATAGTACCTTCAATTGTATCAGATGGAAACGGTTTAATAGTTAAGGGCGTACAGTTTAAGCGGCATCAAGAGCCGCTCTTAAAAGTGCCTGACCTTCCTCGGACGTCCAGTACGTGACAAGCAGATCCCGTTCAGACTCCAAGCTGTTCAAGAAGGAAGACTCGGCTCCTCCAGACTTTTTCAAAGTAAGAAGACGCTTCTTAAGCAATGTTCCCTAAAAATGTTATTTGATTTATTAAAGATGTACATATACAGTTTTATTTAGTATAAAGTTCTGTTATTCAACACGTATTATCTTATCAATATGGGTTATGACCTAAATAGTTTTTATTAGTGTAGCATTAGTATGGAGAGAAGCGTAATAAATCACAAGTATTTAGATTTTATTAAAAATGGATTCATTAGTAACATTTTTACTTGCTATTTCTATTTTGAATATTACTAGTAGCGAAGATAATGCAACTGTGCTGTACTACTATGGTTTAGTAAGTTTTTTAATTTAAATACAACATATATAATATCAATACTATATATAAATCCTTCAATTTTTCTGGTTTATTCAACGGATTTATCGGCATCCGGATCAAAATGTTTTGATTTTGAAGGCAAGGCACAACTACATACACAAATTATCAAAGAAACCGGCAAAAAACATTTTTTTCTCTTATGCGTCTTTAATCACAGAGCACTAATACTATCAGTTATATATTCGTTATATAGATAAAAATTGCACTCTAATAACTGAATAATAGGAGGAAAGTGAGCGTGGTTTGCCTCGATGTGGGCAAGGGCAAGCGTGCTCCGCACTAGTAGCACGTTACTGGCGTCCGCGTGCGCTACTACGGCTTTGTCGATGCACGCGACGTCAGCGCTGCGACACACCCGCACCCCCCGATAGACTTATTGAAATCAACAATCGCGCTTATTTACAGGTATATTTTTCATGATTATTTTAATTCTATTAACAATATGATAATATCAATAAATTTAGAATTCGTTTATTTTGTCAGACTTTATACTATTAGTTTATAATCCAACTAAATCTTAAGTTAACGTATAAAGTATTTTTACTTTTATTTCCAAACAAAAATCACTATTAATTTTTTTTTAATCCAGTCATTTTAGAGGAATTTTAATCTCCCTTTTTACATACGGCAGATAAAACGTGTACTATGTTATTAAATTGATTACAGTTCTGCACTCCTGTCTCAACTTGGCCGGAGTGTAAGCCAATCGATACTCCACTTCACGTCGAGACATCTCACAAGATACTGAACCCGGACGAAATAGAGCAAATGCATCATCAGAACATACAACTCACGCCGCCTAAAATAACTCTTTCTTGCCGATGTCGGTATCCAAACTATTGGAAGATAAAAACTGAACTAGACAATAATGCTACATATCATTGTTCATCTCTGCCCCTTTGCAAATCCGGCGACTTTTGCGGAAATGTCGATAATCATCTACTAACTCTATACCAATCTTGTTTGTGTCCCAAAAATCATATTTGCGTACATAATGGCGGTGTAACACACATACAAATAACTGAATTGCTATACCAAGGCCTCGGTTGGAAAGCTTTTTGTCAACCGATTAGTGATGATTATAGCTATGAGGACATTTAGGCAATCGTTTTGATTTTATAATATTTTTTTGTAAACTTTATGCAAACGAAGGAATGTAATACACCTAATTTTCTTATTACCATACCAAATACCAGTATTCAGGCATTCAAAGCATCATCATTACTGAACATCAAGATGCAAACCAAAGCCTTTCTCAGCATAGTAATGCACCATGTTATTAATGTTTCAAGATCCAGGACTAACTTTAGAAGGAACCAAGAAACTAGCATCTGTGGGATAAGAGAACCATACTCGGATTTCAGGTTGCAGCAGCTCTAAAATACTTTTTATTTCAATAGTAATCATCTTGATACTTGTCAAAATAAAATAATTTTTGTCAATAAACGATTGATGTGTAGCATAAGTATTATATTAGTTTGCATAACCACCGCGCTTTTCTTTTCTCAACCTCTAGCCACGAATGAAAAGGATGATAACAGAAACATAAAAGTGTACTCACGTTTGGTGGTTCCAGGGCGATGTCCCTTACAATGTTCCTGACTTGTTCGTCAAACCTGTCTGGCCACAGAGTGCGACTAATAAGTCCGCCCTGCAGTGCCTCTGACGCTGATATACGACGACCGAGGACCACCAAATTACTCACCTTGAATCATGTTAAAATTAGTCAATTATGCAAGGAATATAGTATAAAACAAACATAACAATTGTAGCGTTCGTAATATTCTGTTAATTGTTATTAAGGTTTTAAAAATTAAAATAATACAAATAAAATTAAATATTCACAATTGAAAAAGGAAATAATTTCACATAATATCATACATAGCTAGAAATTTGCGTGATTTGTCAAATTCACTTATTATATATAACTGAGAAGAGACAGGGTATTGTATGTTCTTAAGTGTTATGAATCAATTTACTTTCTAATTAGTTTGCTTCACACTGCTATAATTGAATGCTCGCAAGACGTTTTATACCCACATAAAAAACAAATTTAAAATCTTCTAACCTAACCTATAACCAGCGGCACATAAGTCTAGCGCTGGCCGATACGTGGAGGGGATTGCTGCGCATGTGTACTGTCGCGCGGGGGACAAAATACGACTGGAGAGCCAATCGACGCTCTTCATTCCGCTAGCCCCCCTCAGGTACCTTGTTTTTTACTTCTGCGCAATAACGGTCAGCGCTAGAGTTTCGTGCCGCTACTTATACCTGATAAATGAATCAGTTTGCTTCATGCACTTAACTTACAGCCTTAAATATAAATCAATCAGTCAAAGAATGTTTTGACTCATTCGTGAATAAGAGAGTAGTGGTTAATAAAGTACTGACCAGTGACTGCGGTAGGCCGCGATGTGGCGCAACAATAGCAGCTGCGCCAGGCAATGGGGGTGCGGCGGGTACGGCCAGCGCGAAAGTGGCGCATTCGGACGCTAAGGCCAAGTCACATAAAGACACTAGTGACACTGCCGGCCCAGAGCAAGCGCCCCATACGCCACAACAAAGGAGCTTGCTGTGTCCACTGGCAGCAGAAAACAGCGACCTAGGGAATAATGATTTCTTTAACAGTGACTTGGGTTCTTTAGATCAAAATCCTTCATCTTGGATAGATACAAAATACTGTAGTGATGTATATGTCTAACTTCAAATTAGACAAGGTTATATACATAATTAAAAAAAATATATATATAAAATTACTTTATAAAATTTGATTTTCCCAATAACTTATATAAATATTGTATGTTAAGACTTGTTAAGGCAAAGAGCTTGCCGACATACAATGTCATTGATACTGTTTAATAGTGCACTCTATTTTGCAAACAATTTTATAAATGATTGCCTACCTTACAGATTCTGCAAGAGTGTATGCATATTTGTGCCTGATTTCACTATTGTCATCTAAAAGTATGCTCAAGTCTAGACTAGAGCAGAGAGTTCCACATTGTGAGGAGAGCAAAGTCACTGCAATATCTGGGTTTTCATCTATACATAACAATGCCTTTTTTATTTCATTGAAAACCTGAAATTTAAAAAAAAAATATTTATGAAGGATCTGGCCAATGTTATTTCGTTGGCATAAAGTTGAACACAAAGCAGATTACCACAGATTAAAGTAACAAAGTTATTAAGTAATTTGTGAACGCTCAAAGGTAAAATTATTACAGCAATATTTTTTGAGTTTATTTTAATGACTATAAATATTAACCTCAATGCTATCCTTTAGTCCTGTTTTTTTCAGGCAAATTTCTGCCAGATGTTGTTCTATTTTTACCGATACAAATTTAAACACATTCGAATTTTCTTTTTCACTCAAGTTGGTAACTTCAGGTTTTAGTTTTTTCTGTTTAGTTGGTTTCTCCAATGTCGAACTCTCACGTTTCCTTTTATTTAGCGCAAGAGACAACTTTGTATTAAGCTTTTCTTTTAAAGAAAGACAGTCTTCTTTGTTAATTAGGTCACTTTTTTCTTCTATTAAAGTTAAGTTTGCATCAGACAAAAATGTCGATTCTTGAGACTGATCTTGTGACTCATTCATTTTTGTGTTATTCAGAGTTTGTGCCTCTAATTTTGTTTGTTTAGCATTTTGAGAGCCTTCCACATCACTCAGACGACGGGGACTCATGCAGCTACTTGAATATGAACTTGAGGAATGCCGACGATAAATAATTGAGTCATCGGCACTGTGAGTCTCAAAATCATCACTAGCTGAAGGAGATTTAACTGAATTACTTAGTGAAGGTCTATGTTTACCACCTGAAAGCTTTTTTGCTTCACCCTCTTCATATTTCAACTCCTTTTTTCTTTCTCTGAACTTCATTTCCTTTCCATCAGGAGTTGAGCTTTGTAATTTTTTTATAAATTCTGCTTTGGTTTTTACATTTTTTCTACCTTTAGAGGCTTCAGGAGTTAATTGGTAAATCATATTCACTGCACCCTCATCCATTAGCAACTTATCCACTTCAGTTAATCTTTTGTGCTGCTTGCTGTTTCTTGGACTAGGTTTTTTCCATTGAAGTTTTGATGATGGGCTTCTTGACTTCCTCTGTTGTAATATAGGAGTTTCAACTTTACTCTTTTTTAGAGATGGTTGTTCTTTGCCAGAGAGAGTTTTTAAAGGTGTTTTGCTTTTAGTAAATGTGTCAGGGTTATCAGGATCATAAATAACCTTTTTCTTTATAACACGAGACAATCTTCTTTTGCCAGTAAAATCTTCAATACTCTTATTATGCTGCTGTTCTTCACTTAATAAACAATCAACAGGTGATTGACTAGTTTGCTCTATATTATTTTCAATGTTTTCCACCACAGTTTCTTTCTCATTACCTAAGTCACCTTTTTCAGCCTTTGGAGCTATACTGTTAGTTTCAGTTTGTTCATCATCATCCCAATCCATAACTAATTCATTGACAATATTTTTATCCTTTTCTGGAAGAGATTCAACTGTCACTTCATTTTTGGGTTCTTCTTTCAATACAGCAACATTTTCGATTAACTTTTCTTTTTCCTTATTTTTTGTTGCACTACGTTTTGGCAGAATAACCAGTTCACTTTTTGTATCTTTTAGATTTTCAATTGATGTTTTTAAATTATCTTTTTCCTTACTTTTTGGTGTATTATGTTTTATCACAGCATCTACCTGAGTTTTTATACCATCCTCTTTGTTTTCAAAATTTTCTTTGACAGGTTTGTTTAACTGTTTTATGTATATTTGTTGTTCATTTCTTGGTGTTCTCCGTTTCCTAATTTTTTTAAGCATTGTAATTTGCTTTAATGCTTGCTGAACTTCCTGGTCTGAACTCATTATTTCAGTGTTCTCTTTCACAATTTCTTCAGTTTGCAGATCGGGTACATCTTTACCTTCTAATATATCTAACAATTCTTCCTTATTAAATACTTCTACCTTGGCAGTAGAATTATTATTTTCTGAACTATCATTGACATCAGATGATTGAAGAACTTCACTTAACTCAATATTCTCTTCCAATTCACTTAAAATACTATTATGCCTTTCAGAAACAGTTTCATTGCAAGATATTTCTGTTTGAACAACATTTTCATTCACATCATTATCATTCTTTTCTATTAATACCTCAGTTTCAAAATGAACACCTTCATTAATTAATGTTGAATATTCTACATTACACAATTCTGTGTTGGAACTTAAACCTAAAGATCCACTATTCACCTTGTCCTCAAGGTCTTCTACCTCACCCACTGATGAGTGTAGTTCATTTTCATCATTTTTACAATCCAGAGATTGTACAGTAGTTTCAGTAGTAACACAAGGTTGTTCAATATTACTATCAATGTCTTTACTTGAAACCTCATTTATAATTTCAACAGTATAAATGACTGGTTTTTCTTTAGACTGTTCACAAAAAACTGCAAGGCCCGTAGATTCTTCTAAACCGGAATTGTCAATTATTTTGGAAGAATCGGTAATTCCAATATTACCTTTACTTGCACGTTCAGAGTCATTATCTCCGGATTTAGGAATTTCCTCTTCCGATTTCTCAAGAACTACATCTTTAGGCTCAGGGTCTAAAATATTGTTTTCTTCTAGTGATTCAACTATAATTTCTACACTTGAAGTAGAGTCAACTCCATTGGACTTGTGACATACATTCGAATCAGCGATGTCGGTCGGCTTTACTTCGTGGAATTGCGTTTTGACATCATCTATAGTAGAGCTAATTACTAGATGTTCGTCAACAGTTTCCATGATCCCGTTTAAGTAATAAGTAAATAAAGTAATACAGTTTATATATTTTATAACCTGGTGTTGATAAATAAATCAAATAAACATAAATTCACTCAACATCTTTCCAATTCTCAAGCGACAGTAGAACTAAATATAAGAAATATTTGGAAATCGGATTGCTAAAGGCACAAATGTCTGCTACTTCTTTTCATTCATAGCAATTTACGAATCTTAATCCCAAAATCTAAATTTTACTCTAGAATCAAGACGTAGTCACTATAGACAGACAAAGCTTTAATTTACCACAGCTTACACTCTTACACAGTTTACTTTACAAGAGCAGATAACACAATATATGTATTAAAAACTTTTTAGAATAACTTAACGAATATTTTTAGATAGTAGGAATAAATAACAATATATCCGATATCGTAGAGGAGTAAGTACGTTGTTTTTAGGTACACATTTCTTTTATCGGGAAGACTGGAAGAGATAGTTGTTGAAGCTTTTGCCTTTTACGCACCAATGGATTGGGGTGGTGTTGAGCCTTGTCGCGAGTGTAGCCAGATGATCTCGACGATGTACCCCTAGACTAATTTGATTTGCCCCCAGAAATCCCTTAGGATGCCGTCATCAGTTTCATTCATTAATACTGAATTATCATGTCATTTTAGAATTTGTATTTAATTAAAATCACATCGTTCTTTGACAACTCAAACAAATATACAATTAGTAAGGGTACAACACGGATCTTATTTAAAAAAAATTACATTCTTACGATGTGTTCATACTTCAATTTGTTGCAAAATCGTGATAAAAACTGTATTTGGCGTGTTTTTAACATTTCCCTTATAAAACCCCCAAATATTCTGTCCCCCTGTTCTGCCCCTAACTCGGTTGAGAAACCCATAAATCTGGGGGGTAATCGTCTGATCTGGCAACACTGCTTGTTGATAGGGAGGCCGGAGGAAGAATGTTTCTATGAAGTATGAACGTATATAATGTGCGTTTTCCAATTACAGCACTAAAGCGCATTTTGCGGCATAATGCTCACCGTTGAGTGTTCCAACTACAACAACGCTTCGCACAATTGAGCACTCTCAAAACGAATGCTCTCGCAAACAATACCAACACAGTGACAGAAAATTGACCAGTATTTTTCTTTAAGTTGGCATTTATCGAAATTTTCGTTAGTAAATATTATTTATTGTTGAAAAATTTGTAAGGCTTTCGTTTCGTCGTAGATTTTGAAAATAATTAAAGTTATTTCAAACTGCTAAAAAAAATAATATTAGTATGGATGAAGGTATAAATAGTTACTTTTTTTATATTCCACATTTAAAATATGAATACAATTTTATTTTAAAATTCGGATCTGTAAACAAATTTACTTTACAGGATTATACTTTAGAAAAAATTGCAATGGTTTTGAAAAAGTATATAATTTTTTAGAAATCATTAAAAATATTACTCAAAACGTAAATGATGTAAACGTCTTACATGAAACTAAATATTTTACTGTTAATTTAGCTTGTTAAAACCTAAAATTCTTTATATTCTCTTATTTCAGTAAAAAAAATTTAATGAAATAATTATTATTGTTTACCACATTATTTATACATTAATGAGGTTGCTAACTCTATTCAGACCATTTTTTTGTCAACACTGACTTAGCGCACTCTGCTGATGCATTTGAAAACTAATTCACGTTCCAATTAAGCTTCAGCATTGTGCGGCATTGTGCGGCACTGAGTCGCAAAATGCTCTGTAATTGGAAAACGCACTATTATAGTCTCTAATTCATCTGTGTACAGTACTACTCTACTTGATCTGTAAATATACGAAGTGTTATAATATATACTCTTCGGTTAATACATAAAGTCACGTAGAGCCGTAGAGATACCTTTACTAGATCTGTGAATTCAGAATTGTGATATAGTCTTTGATCTTTCTAGTTTGTGAAGTGAATTTAATATTAAAGTTGTTTTTAATTTTTATTGTAATTTAACATAAACATCATGAATATTCTTCCAAAAAAAAGGTAATTATTTTTTGTTATTTATAGTATACAGTAATCTTATTATATTAAGTATTTGATAAGTAGTATTATATTAGGTCAAAATAGTTTATCTACGTACCATTTATTTTAAATATATTATAGGTGGCATGTACGGACGAAAGAAAATATTGCACGAGTAAGAAAAGATGAAGCAGAAGCAGCCGAAAAAGAAAGACAAGAGAAAACAAGGATAGAACAGGCAGATAAAGAACTACGATTAAGTATTCTTAAGCAAAAAAGTAAAAAAAACCTAGAATCATTGAATATACAAACAAGCTATAATAACTTTAAAAATGTTAAAGAAGATCTAGAGCATATAAATTTATTTGACCATATTGAACATTCCAATAATAAAACAAATAAAGATCATGATAGAGAAGTAAAAGAGAAAAAAGAAGAATATGAAAAACAAATTGGCTACTTGACCTATCTCGGACAAGACACAAATGAAGCTTTAGGCAAAAAAAATTGGTATGACATAGCACCAGGATCATCTCGATTCTCTAGACCAGAATATGTTAAAGACACATATGATAAACTCGTTCTTAAAGATGAAGATGGTAATCGAAAGAAAATAGATGTTGATATGAAAAATGGTGAGATAGGATGGAAATCCAAACAGAAACATGATCCTTTCAACTCATTTAAACATCTAAGATCGCAAACAGACAAAGAACCAAAAGATATATCTACAAAAAATTTGGACAACATCACAAAAAACAAAACTAAACATAAGCTTAAACCTGAAAAAGAATCAAATCTTCAAAGGCTTAGAGAAGCAAGACTCAAACGTGAACAACAAGAGAAATATAAAGCTGAATTATTTTTATCAAAATTATCTGGTGTACACAGCAATGAGAAGAAAGATAAAATTCCTAAAGTAATACCTAAGTATAATTCACAATTTAACCCAGAGATAGCTAGACAAAATTATAAATAGTTTCACTGAGTGAAAATTCAACATAATATTGTTATTGTTACTATGTAAAATAAAATTAACCTTTATATCTTTAAATTGTTTTAATATTCATACAATAATATCAATCGCTTATACTGGAAATAAATAAGGCGCAACTGCGTTTCTCTGGGAATACAAAAGAAACAACATTTAAAGCCTATATTCTAGGTTTTATAAAGTAAAACAATATTATAAAAAAATTAAAATATCTTACATATATTATGTCAATTGTCAAGTGACATAATTTTTTTTTTAATGGCTTGCACGGTTTGTGCATTGTGGCCCAGGGTCAAAAACAGGGAAACGGGTAAAAACAAAATTATCGGCTGGAAAGGAATTTGGGAATAGAAAATAATTAATCTATAAAATAAAAGATCAATTCTTATAAATCTACATACAAAAGGAGTGTAAGAAAACATATATTTACGTTCACATTGTCAACATTTTTATATTATTACTTAAGATAAATACTTACTACTATTATACTAACTTAAGATAATGATTTGCTGTTTTAAAAGAGTACCGAGATTTTTTTAACAGTTTATGATCCAATTTAATGTTGAAAGTAAACATGATATTGATGAAGGGAAATGAGACCTTCGAGAAGAGCCGACCGAATGCGTCGAGGACAAACAAACATGATGTGATTTAAATCACCTACATCATATCCGCATTAAATTTTGACGTAAAAATATTTACATTAGGACGAGAAAAATAAATAGACACTATACAGGAGCTGGAGCGTCGTAGTCCTTTATCAAATTGATGTGTTCTGTTTTGTTATACCCCAGTCGTTTTAGTTTGGGGGGTGTTGGTTTAGCAAATATTGTTTTCTTATAAGATCTACTATACGACGGAATCGAGGGTGAGGAAATCCTGGATGTTTGAAAACTTAACTAGGTATATCAGCAAAAGATTTTGAAACTGGATCATACACTTTATTTGCTTCTGCGTAAGATACACATTTCTGAGCCATATACAATTTAATTTTAGTCTGCCGTTTATATTCTGGACACTTTCTGTTTGTAGCAAAGTGTAGACGAGAACATAGACAGCAAGACGCGGCATCATCTTGTATGTTGCATGTGTCCCCAGTTTGGCCTTGGCCACACTTGTAACAGCGGGGCCGAGAGTTACAATTAGACTTAGTATGACCAAATCGGCAACAAGAATAGCACTGAATAGTGGGGTATGCGTATGCGTAAAGTTCCACGGGCAGGGCATTGTAGCAGACAAATACCTGTTAAGGTAGGGTTTGACCATCGAAAGTTATTACAATAGTCTGTGATGGCTTCCACTCAGGAGGGCTGCTGTTACGTACTTTATAATTTAGTCGTCTAATTTTTATAATTCCTCCGCTGCCTACAGGCAGAGAGATGATGTCTAATATCTCTTCGGGAGACCATTCCGCGGGAACGCCTTGCACCAGGCCCATTCGGGTCACATTAAATGAGGGAATAAAAGCTTTGTAATTATTTCTTGCCAGGCAAGGGTTATTAAAAAATTCGGTTGCACAGTTGTGGTCTGAGAATGATAGGGAAATTCGGTTTCTGCCTATTCTTTTGATGCTACCATTAATTATGTTTTTAAAAGAATTTTTCTTGAGGAAATACCCAAATTGGACGGGGTGGAGGGAGGAGATGTCCGTATCTGAAGAAACTTTTTGCGCATGAACTACGAATGGCCCTATGTCATAGGCCTCGCAAAACGTGCAGCCTAAAGGATTTTTTATGGACTGAGAAACGTCTGATGGAGGTGATGGGTACTGTTGGGTATTAATAGTTGTAGTATCTACACGGTCTACTTTGTTCTGAAAACTATCTAGAGCATTAGCGTTCTTAAGCCCAGTATATATTTAGGGAATTTCAATTTCCGGTATTTGGCACGAACAATCAGTGTCCTTTTGTTTGTTCCGACGCGAATTTTACCTAGTCGCATTCTTTTTCGGTCATTCCGTTGATCCACATCTGTATCTACACTGGACTCGTTCAGTTTAGAAAATCTATTTTCTATTACATATAATATTACAAGCTACCTCGGGGGGCGAGCCCCCGATATACGGGAGCTCGTCCATTTTTTCGCCTGACTTGAGGAAAAAGTATACAAACTTACCAGATACTGTAGAATATATACACAAATGAATAAACTAAACTATTAAATTAAATTACTACATACAAAATAATATATACAAACTGTTCTTTTATACAAGTTAAATTAAATTTAAAAATATCACAAGAAAAAACACCCCCGCCACGACCAACGTTTCCCGCGCTTTTTCCATGACGTGACATATTTTTTTTATTTATGGTTCTGGCACGATTTGTGCATAGGCCAGCGTCTTTTAGAAATTCGACAGCGTCCTCTATGTACGGTTTAAGCACTCGCCCGGTACCGCACAACCCTCCCAAGGGCCGAGAACAAATTTAAATTAAATTAAAACTTGCCCTCGAACCGGGAATCGAACCCAGTACCCCTCACCTAGCTGCCGTGACAAATTAAACATCGTTGATCAGACGGTAAAGACAACATTACAAAAGAGTTTATATAAAATACAATATAGACAAGAGTTTGTATATGAAAATATATTATGTTTTCCTTATATATTTTTATGAATTAAAAATCAAAAACCTGGTTGGTCTTTAATTCATAAAAATATATAAGTAAGGAAAACATAATATATTTTCATATACAAAAACCTGGTTGGTCAAACAGACAGGTCATTGATTTTAACTAATTATTTTAGAATCAAATTTAAATCTGTTTTCAAGAGGTGAAAAGCTTTCTTTATAAAAGGGTATATGAGACGGTCTACAGATTCTAGAAAATCATTTATTAAAAAAAGGCCTTATGGAACTTAAACCCACTGAAAACTTTATACCAGGTCTAAAAGGAAACCAAATTTAAAAAAAAATGAGTTTTTTAGTGACAGCATAACTGAGATAGATATAAAGTACTCTCAAAAACTATAATAATATTAATTAAGCCCCATTTCTTCCTTGAAACAATACTATTTACATTATATGTATCACACACCTATTATTATACAAAAGCTAGTTGTTTGCTAGCTGTTCAATGTGTACCTAATGTCTGTATATTTTGTATTAATATATAATTATAAATGTAGGTGTAGTAGTAGTGTGTTAGTAGTGTTATTTCAAGGATTAAATCGTCATGATCGTAAAACAATGTCGGATCTGAAAAAATCTAAAACTCACTTTACAAAAAAATCCATGTTTTTAATTTCAAATAAATCAGTCTGAAAAGTGACGGATTTGATAGAAACGTGATGTTCCTAGAAAACTGTGTAATTTAATGTTATTATTTTTATTTTGTTTGTGTCAAACAAACCCTTTTGTTTGTTTGTATACCAATTTTCATAAGAACAGAATATGAATTAAAATTGTTATGACAAAAAGTAAAAAGTAACATGATTATACTATTTTGAAATGGCTGCCCTGTAAAGTTTACTATTTGTCAGATCCATCACTATTCTACGACTATGACGAAATGAACCTTATTTATTATTTAAAAAAAGTTTTAATGATTGTAAACATCTTATTTCATTCTATATCTCATTTTTATAAATCAATTATATATTTATAATGAATAATTAAATAATTGCCTTATTCATTAATAGTTATAGCATGTGTACAGCCTGCTAGCCAGTCTACTGTGACAATGAGGAGTATTTGTATAGTTTATGTATTAGCAGGCTGCACTAGATAACTTAATATATGAGATAACTTAGGTAAGTACTATAACTATTAACTATAAGAGAACTAAGAACCATGCCTACGGATCCCTAGGTCCTACAGATGTACCTTAAAACTTAAGTAGTAAATATAAATAAATATGGGATGTCTCCACCAAGACACTTAAGGTAACAACAGACGGAGCCCTATGGGTAGGATCAGAGGTTTAGGAAGCTCGAATTTTCTAAAACCTATCGGGCGGGCTCACCACGATAATTCAGGGTTTGAAGGAGGCTTCGCCACTTGAGAGGAAGCAAGAAATGAATCAGACAGAGTAATATTCAAATTTATTTTTATAAAACAACATCATAAATACAACTTACACCTATTCGACACATACATACAATTTCTGTCGTGAATTGTCGGAGAATCGCGCATCGTCAGACATTTACATTTGGAATAACCACCACTAACAAAAAATAACATATACAATATGGAATACTTGTCCCATAGGAAATTTATAGGAAATATTTTGTTTGCAGTTTTCATCGTACCTCGACTTACACAGTGGCAAATTTTACTGCCCCAAATGAGAGATAATAACTCGTTTCACATGACTGTTTTCTATCGTTTTCGCACCATTTTATACCACTCCGACTCACAAGTGGTTCAAATCAGGTGGGACCCAAAATTGCCAACCCATTCCTACGAACGCTTAAACGGTAACTAGATCATAGATGCCACCGTTTAGAAGGGCCTTTGAAAATGGATTCGAATTTTAAGACCCTGGGCTTGCCAGATTTTCCCTCTACTCACTTTTTGGACTCTTTTTACGGAACCCTAAAAACCATCCCCACTCATCCTTGAAATCACAGGCGATTGGGCAATGAATTAATGAAACGAAGTAAATCCAGCTGTATATAGAGTAATAAAAAAATAATTTCAATATTTAGTCCTTTATTTATTATTATATGTATGATTGAATAATAAGATTATATGTGATATATTATATTTCATATAAAAAATATGACTCATATAAGAACAATAAGAATTATTTATGCCCTGAACAATTCATGAAACCTAGGGGCAGGTTGTCTTCTAACTTTGCAAAAGGATATCCAAAAGCTTCACACAAGATTTGTAAAAGTCTTGTTAACATTAAACCATCACAAGTAGACTCTGCTGACTTAATCCTAAAATAAAGATGAAGTAGTAATTATTGTTTTCTACAACGCAGATACTAATCCAGATTATTACAGTTTAACCTAATGAACTTACTTGTTGAGGGTCAACACTTTTACATATTTACACAAAAAGTTGACAAAGACATCCACATTTTCTAATTTGGATTGCCTTAGCAGAGTGTATGTACCAATCACCAATGGATATCCATCTATATTTTCTCCATGTTTTTTAGTTATTAAATCGCCTAAAATTTTCAAATATTTTAATTAATTATATTGTAGGATGCCTTCTGTCCTCGTCATTTTTTGAGTCAAAGGTATGGTTTCTCACAATGTGTCCTTCACGGTACAAGGCACATTAGTGTTAATTGCACACATTGAATTAAAAAAAATTATTCTTATTAGTGGTAACCGCAACATACAGAAAACTGTTGATATTTGAAGTTAAAACTTCTTTAGCGGCGTTGTACACTTTTTTGGAATGGGTAAAAAATTATAAACTCGCGTCAGGACATATTCGTAAGACGGATGTTTTTTAAAGGACTATGAACCTTCGTGCTATATAGTTACGGCTTTAATTCATTTGTCTCTTTCTTCAGGTACACATTGATGCATGTGGAATTGGACCTTAAGTCAATACATCAAGGTTTAATTTTGCGAAACGTCTAAAGCTTTATTATTAAAGATTTGGTCAGACTGACGACGGATGGAGAGTAGACAGCTGGCGCGGAGTATTTAATGTAATATAAATTGTCATGTTTGTGTACATAGTACGATAGCGCAATAAATAAATATTGTATACTACCACATAAATGATAGCACTTTTATACTGATAATTAAAGCAATTCGTGCAAAATTATTCCCTAACCAGTCCAAAATATCAAAAATGCACAATGTTAACTTTCAAGTTTTCACTTCTGCCAACTCCCGTCTCCCGGAGTAGGTACAACCCGTCGTATAACCTTACAAAATTGAAAATAAACAAGCGTTTTCTTTCTAATAAATATATAGGAATAGGACCTTCATAAAAAAGGTGAATTAAATATGTCTAATGTCTCTGTTATACATTATCTGGATGGACCTTACCTGTGGTAGCACATAAATGGAGTCTAGGTAGTTGTGCTATTACAATTACCGCCGACATCTGTCCCAAATCGATGTTGTTAAATTCAGGCGGGCTTTTTAAATATGCCTTCTCGTAAGGATCTGTAAGTCCACACCTTACCAAATATTCTTCCAACTCCTGAATGAGTGAATTACAATTCACTTGAGGATTTGGAGACGTTTTAATTTCGTGTATCAAGCATCTATAAAAATAATTATATTGATTTTAAAGTTATCTAAAATATAAAAATCTCGTGTCGCGGTGTTTGTGGTTAAACTCCTCCGAAACGGCTCGACCGATTCTCATGAAATTTTGTGTGCATATTGGGTATGTCTGAGAATCGGACATCTATTTTTTATCCCCCTAAATGTTAAGGGTAGTCCACCCCTAAATATTAAGGGTAGGACCCACCCCTTAATATTTTTTTTCTGTTTTTATTTTTTTTACGATACAGCATTAAAAAATACATACAACCCCTAACTTTCATCCCTCTACGATCAACCCCTATTTTTTTATTATAAATGGCAAAACGACGTTTGCCCGGTCATAAAATTAATAAGCTTAAAAACATACTCATTCATTGTCCTTAGTGAAGCTTCTAAATGAGCTGAATCAAATTTACAGGTTGTATTCAACTGGTAAGCGATGTGTTTTCTTAGCAATTGCAGTGCACCTACTGCAAGTAATACATCAGCTAGTTGTTGTATATGTTTTTGATTTTTCATAATAGCTTGCTCTATTTCCTTCAGATCTATATTTTTATCACTAATTATAATTTTATCTTGACTTGTTCGTAGTATTTGTTGAATATGTTGAAGTTGATTTTTTATCATGTAACCATATAAAGTATCCAAACCATGTAGGCCAACTACTCCTATCGCGTCATTTAGTTTCGAAAATGTTTTATTGTTAATTACTTCAGTATTAGTCTTGACATCAAACCATGCTGCACATATATTTATATATGTACACAATCTGCAAAATAATAAAGTACACCTTATTAGAGTCACTGGGTTTTTATTTGCTTTTCTGGGTTCACGTTTGAAGCGGATCGTTGTGGAAAATTAATTACTGAAAGTGCTGTCTAAAACAATAAATTTAACAAAATTTGCTTCAAGTTTTGGAAAATATTAAAAAAACAAGGGTCATACACATTTATTTTATGACCCAATCGTACTAGGTCTAAAAATCAGGTCGTTTTTTACAAAAAACATTATTGTGACCAAACGGCTAATTGAAATTTTGAAAATCGTTTAATATCGCTGAGCTCTTGTACGTTATCATATCATTAATGTGAACACATTGTATAGAGCCGGTCATATATTTAGTTCTTTCATAGCACTTCGTTAAAGTTTTGGTTTGTAAGGCATAATTTTCTATCATTAGCAATGTATATAGACATGGTTAATAGATAATTTTTATATGACAGACCTGGCATCAGTTTGTTGTACAATTTGCTTGGCAAGACTCCCCATAAATCCCGCTGATGGACCATACAGTGCCACTCCCTTTCGAGCACTTATCTCTTTTGTGACATTCTCATTGATAAGAGTGGAAACCTACAAAAAAATTTAATTATTAGAGTATTTAACAATTTAAAACCTTTTAAATTTTAGAAGATTAAAGACCTGTTTTTGCCATATCCGTAAACCATGCATATTTATGTAATCCTGGATGTATTCCAAAGACCTTTTGTAACCTTCCATACTCTCTGCCAGTTTTTGAAGCCTTGATACTAAATTATTAGGTTTTTTAAGTTGTGGTTCGAGATATTCAACAAACTTGCTTCTAACATGCCTGTCTAACTCTCGTAGTAGACCATCTTCTAGTAATTCTGCAGGGTCTACTCGAATTACCCCTACCAACGTTGATCTCATATCCAAAATACCTGATTAAGAAACAATTAACAAACATGATCAATTATACTATTATAAAGGCCCATTTAGATGGAGAAAGTTTCTAAATATAAAGAATATTATAATACGATAAATCCCTGGCAATTCTCGTATGACATAATCGTAGGCGAGAATTTAGTTCTGAATGAATGTAAACATATTGATACGAAAATGCTATGGTGATAATCGCGTACGATTTCTCGCACGTTTTGGTGCGTGCATCTAAATGGGCCTTAAGGAAACAAAGAAAATGTGTACCAACCACTTGTAAAAGTTGAGGCAGAATGAGTCAGTCTAGCTACTTCCATTCTATGATCAAGCTGTGCATAATCCTTTAATTTATCCTTATCAATTCTTGTGGGCACTTCCTTAATTGACCATGTTTGCAACTCAATTATTTTTTCAACTAAACTGAAAACCATTTCTGGGATAATCTGTAAAACCTTTTGAATGTATTTGATCAGTTCATTGCTGTAATATTGAGAGACAGAGAGCAAGTCTTCACTCTCTGCTTGGTTAATTCGTAGAAGAGGAATCTCCATAGCACTAGCTAATTTTAAAAACAATGCTCTTAATCTACTGGTTACTGCTGGATTTTCTTTAATACGACCTTGCATATGTTTTGTATATAGATCGATAGTACACCAAGCATAGCTAAAATCTGCTACTGTCTCTAAAGTGACTAAAGAATCTTCTTTTAATGCTGCAATTCTTAGAATATTTTTTAGGGCATCTTTAGTTTCATTTAGTAACTGAACTACTGTAGCAGTAGTCTTTATACCATGAAATTCCTCCACTTCATTTAAGGCTTGAATTAATTTGGTTACCTTTTTAATGGATTTTGGAGTTATGTTGTCACTTATTGATGAAAGTTGTTTAGCAATATTATCAAACCATATCTTTAATTGTTCATTTTCAGCAACTTTTGTATATGATTTGTTGCCAGTAAAAAGTTCTGATAAGTTATTCAATGATTCTAGTGCAATATTTTTGTTTATGTTCCAGCTTTCATTTCTTGTGTCGAGTAACTTCTTTAAAAACTCTCTTACTTTTAACTCTAATTCTGCAGTACTAATAAGCAATTCTAACAATTGCGAAGGGTCATAATTTGTTTCTTTTATGACTAATTCTCGCATTTGTTTACTCTTTCTATTGTTATCAAAAAATATAACATCTGTGGTATGTAACAAGAGAAGACGTAAAACATGATTAGAATTAAGTATTACATTTAAAATTTTGCTTGTGTTGTCGAGGACAAATTCATCAGTTAATGTTCCCTCTTTAAGAAGTTGTTGAGTTTTATTTATGAGCAAGGGCACAGAACTACCTCTCTTTGAAAATAATTCTTTAATGGTTTTATTATTGCAAGTATTGCTGAGACTAGCTTTAGCAGCCTTAAAATTATCCCAGTAGTCAAAAACATTTATTGTCACTCCCATATAAATAGGGACAATCCAATTGCTTGGGAAAAACTTGTCGACAATTTCTCTCATTTTTGTTGTATCCGCATGCAGGTAGTGTGGTGCAAAAAATAAACAAACTACCAGCATGGATGCCTGAGGGGCAAGTGCAGATGCCTGGTGTTCAGGAATAGTGTAAACTGCAAGCTGGTTATAAATATCCTCTGACCTCAACTTCCCCACAACTTTCTCAATAAAGTCTGGATGGACAGGTACTCGACTAGAAAAAGGCAAATTGTGGACATTTTTTAAGAATAATGTAACAATTATTACATTTTCATATAAAATTAATCTTGTTATGAGATAGATTAGTAAGATTACACAAAAGCCAAACAATGTTTATAGACCAACAATTATTGGAAATTTATAAGATATTCCTTCCTTTTTGAGGCCTACAGTAATTAACATTATCAATTGCACAAGTACCTGAAATACTCCACAGGATAATCAGAGGGCCTCCTCCCATGTAATTGATTATAGCCTGTATCTCTCAATAGCTTGCAAACATCATCTACATTAGACTGGGATTGATTAGTACTATAACGATAAAATGCTACTAATAATCTCTCTCTCACAGAACCAGGAATGTATAAATCACATAATAACAACATTGCGCCATAAAGGTACAAAGATTCACACTGGAAAAAATTTATTTAATTTTTTTTAAATAAATAATAAATGATGCAACAAAGTTAATATAATGCTCACCAATAGTTGCTTTCCTTCAACATCTCTCAAAATAGTATCCATTGATTGCTGAATAAAAGCACTATCACGTAACTGTTCCACAAAAGTATTCAAATCCATGATAAATGTATAAATGTTTTCAAATAATAAGTAAAATCTTGTAATAAGTTCAAGGTATTGTTCTTTTAAGTCTTCATCTAAATCTTGCAATTTCTGGAAGGTATGGCAAAGATTATTATTTTATAAGTTCTAAATAAGTTCGCTTTTTTTAATTGTTGCTAAAAGTCTTAAATTCTTACAAGATTCGAGGAAATTTTCACTTCTAATGTGTCAGATAGTTTGAAATAACTAAAATCCATAATAACATCTTGATATCTCTGCTGAATTTCTTTAGTTTCCAACCTGTTAACAAACAACATTAAAAAACATATGGATTACAAGCATTTAAAAATTATACCAAACTTGTAATGCCAAAAATATGTATTAAGTACTTATATTTCATTTATATCAATAAATATGTGTTTTACTACTATTTATATAGTAAATATATAATAGAACACATGTCTCTCAAACATAGAATCGAAGTAGGCAAAACATAAAATAAATAAATTATAATTTAACATACATATACATCATCGGAATATGATCTTTAAGTCTTAATATCTCTGCCAAAATAGCATTGCCATGAGCTACTATTCTTAATAGATTTTGAGCACAAAGATTATCCTCCGCTAAGAAGACCCTCATTTTAATAATTGTCCAAAAACTGGAGAATCTTTAAATGTTTAAATTTCAAAAATTATGAAGACTACCAACAACTAGCAAAGGGAAAAACATGTAATTACATTTTACAATTTGTAAACACAGAACATTGTTTTTTTTTTTTAATGGCTCTGGCACGGTTGGTGCATTAGCCAGCGTCAAGTATAAGATTTTTATAATTCGTGCTTGTCTTAGAAATTCGACCGTGTCCTTCATGTACGGTTTAAGCACTCGCCTGGTACCGCACAACCCTCCCAAAGGCCGAGAACAAATTTAAATTAAATTAAAACTTGCCCTCGAACCGGGAATCGAACCCGGTACCCCTCACCTAGCTGCCACTTAATAAGACCGCTAGGCTATGAGGCCCCCCATAGAACATTGTTGATTAAATAAGTTGACACTTTTTATATTATGGCAAGAACATTTCAAGTTTTTCTGTAATTGTCACGTGATGTGACCATACAATCGTGTGGCGTTTGTGGGTCACGCCTGTGAAAAAGTGATTTTGTCTTAAACCCTTGTAATTTGTATCCACATTCCACTTCCCAGGATTCCAGTGTATCTGTGTTTCAGCCGGAATATTTAAAAAATACCTTTAGTGTTGAATGAATAGTAGTCGCTAAAATAATGTAATTACTGCATCAATTGCGGTTGGTTTTGTAATTTGTGACATGTATAAAAAATAACGTTCAAAGTTCAAGATAAATATTATAATCATAGTTACTTAACAAGGGTATGATGAGCGATATTATGATTCAGGGCATAAGAGAAATCATTTTACTTTAAATTATAAATTTCGAACTTCATACCGAACTCGAAGTATATTTTCCTCATTATGTCACCATTACTGTTTAGCTATGAAACATTGGTGCATGCAGTGGCAGGTGCAACGGTTAGTCACACTAGAAAAATATTTTTTTATGATGTACGCGATTGAACTGATAAATCTTACATGTTTAATAGGGAAGCGTTGTGGGCATGGCTGCGTTCTACCCTTTGGACACATTGCGTTCCAGACAACAAAGTAAATTTATTTTTTTGGTTTTATTACCAATAAATAACAATTTCAATAATAAATCATGATACTTTTTTACAGTTGAAGATTCCACTAAGCTGCGAGGTTCTACTTGGGAACTTCTGGTTCTGATTGCAAAAGAAGAAGGTTTAGAATCTCTGTATTGTGGATTGTATCCAGTTTTACAATCACTCTCCGTTTCCAACTTTGTTTACTTTTATACCTTTCATGCTTTGAAGAGATCTTCTATTGGTTCAACAGCAATAAAAGACTTACTGTTTGGTATAATAGCAGGTAGTTTAAATGTCTTGATTACTTCACCTTTATGGGTTGTCAACACCCGAATAAAGTTGGGTAAGAACAATTATAAAAGTCTCTCAGGTGGTCTTATTGAGTTATTTAAAAAAGAAGGGCTGAGAGGTTTATGGTCAGGTACTGTGCCATCCTTACTTTTGGTTTCAAATCCTGCAATTCAATTTATGGTCTATGAATCTCTAAAACGAAACTTTATAGCAATGAATCGTTTCAATACCTTTAGTGCATTTATGATTGGTGCCATAGCAAAAGCTATTGCCACCACACTGACTTATCCTCTTCAACTTATCCAGTCTAGGTTAAGAGCTGGCACTAGTTTAAAACCTCTGTATAAAGATATCAAGTCTAATCCAAAAATCATATTCAGGGGGCTGGAAGCAAAAATTATGCAAACAGTTATGACTGCTGCTTTAATGTTTCTTATTTATGAAAAAGTTGTAAGATTAGTGTTAACTATTATGAGAGTTAAGGTTAACAAACATTAAATGTGATTTAAGGTCTTACTTCCATCATTTTGTATAGTTTTAAAGGAGGTTTATTAACTAAAAAAATCAACTCAGAATTGTGCAGTATGAATGAATAGTAGGTCCTTAAATTAACTGAAAGTTGAACAAAACTTTTTTTTGTGTGGGTATTATTAATGTAATTATAAGTTCCATATTCAAAACCAAAGCCAAAGAATTTTGTGTGTTTAAGACATGACAATGATATTTAAAGCATAACATTCCAAAGATTTACAGTTACCAAGTACTTGAGGAAAATTAATATGTATTGTTAAATTTACCTTAACCAAGTATCAGAAATAATGATGGTCTAAGAAAAATAATATTTAGGTAATTCATTTATTATGTCAGCTCAACAACTGACAAAAATCCATGACATTTAAACTTATGTAATTTAATTTATGTAATTGTGATAATTTTTTTGTTATATGTAATGTAATATGGGGAAAACTATGTTATTGGACTCTGGCTGTGTTTTATTGGGTTTTTTGTTACAAATTTTTTATACTGTGCTGGGAAATAAGTGAAAATAAAGTTTAAAAAAAGAAACATTTTTATTTCTTACTAATTCAGTTTACTATAGGATGTTTTATTTGAATATTTTTCATATCATCTGAAGTTCGAACTACAACTTCACTATATTCTTCAACTAATTTCTGTAATTCTTCATATATCTGTAAAAAAAATCTAGTTTCAAAATGACATAATTAGCTACAAATAAGTTATGACCAACCTTATAACATTTTGAGAGTATTCACATATGTTAACATAAGGAAGATAAAATAATATCACCCCATAATTTAGTGTCTTCATCTTGCTAGCCTAAAGTACCTAAGACTTGCCTGCAAGATGATATTTTATAATATGAACTAGCTAAAAGTGTTCATTATGTACCTGTTTCGAAGGTTCATGATGTAAATGGTCATGCAATTCCGCAGTCAGCAAGTCTGCTAAGGCTAATGGTGCTGCAGTAAGGTGGGTGGGTCCCAACGATACAAGCGCAGCTCGCATTGCATTCACGCAAGCTTCGCCTGCTTCCACAAGTCGCCCGCCACTAAGAAGAGCGCGGACACAGCAAGGACCATCCACATCCTTATAAAATATTAAACATCAGATATAATATTAGTATAATGAGATACCGCGCAGTGTTGGGGTAGAGCGTGCGATTCGCACCTCTGAAGTCTAACTCCGAATTTAGTTTTTCTATGAGCGCAAATAAAATTTCCACCTATGGTGAAGGTGATTCGTGAGGAAATGGGGAAGTCTAACACTTGTCTATTAAACATATATGATCAAAGAAACAAGTAATCTGTGGCCATTGGTCGAGACCTATAAGGTGAATAATTATTTTTTATAGTATTATATATTCTATATATATAAAAAAAAAATGGTGCGTGTACTTATGTACGCGCGTAAGAAGTTATACTTCTTTGGCTTTCTTTATTTTTTTTGAAATATTAAATAACTAATAATAGATATTTAGCGTTAATAATTTAACAATATTTAATATTTAGTATATTGTTCAATTATTAATTAATATTAATAACAATTATTATTTATTATTTTATTATATTATTAATTTAATTTAATAACTAGGTATGTTTCATAACCTTTTAACTAAGTAACAATAGGTCTTTGTGAAAAAGCATTGCTAAATTTCTTTAAAAAATAATTAAAACTGCTTTATTTGTTTAAAAGGTACTACAAATGTCATTATGGTCAAACGTCACGCATATTCTATTTCTTTTTTCGGCACCCATACTGAATTTTGTGTCACGGTGCGCGCGCATCGTAAAATTTCACTCTCATAAATTTTTCATAACGCGCCTAAAGAAGTATAACTTCAAAAATATTGAAATATTTACCATAAATCTTTGTAGAAACCAACGTGGTAGAAAGTATCCCGTGCTAATCGTTCTCTTTGTTACTGCTAACAATGTCTCTCGATCGGCATTCTTTAATTTTGGGTATAACGTGTCAAAATCTATGGGCTCTGACTCTGAAACAAAATTTCGGGAAGGTTAATTAGGTTTGTTTGAATGCAGTAAATTTAGAGCTATATAAGTATAATTTATTCTACTTTTTAAAGCCTGTTGAACTGGATCTAACGCTTCTATATCACCTTCGCGTAGTTCAGCCGCCAATTCTTCTGGGCCTATTACCTGAAACAGATATTTTATATCATACAAGGTACCTAAGCCAAATATTTTGTATAAAAAATCAACACATGGAACGTTTTATTCTTTAATTTAAGGATGAACCAATTAAAGTTATGATATATTCGGAGAAATCTTTAAAAATAATCGAACGTAATGTACAAATAGCATAGCATATTTGAGGAGGAAGATAATCTCGTTCGTTCTAAAATTGCTTAATCATAGATATATCTCTTAATTGTTTGAGAGTCAAGATACTGGCATCTACAAATGGCAAAATGTGCTTTATTTTTTTTTATTACTTAGCTCGTTTGACGTAATTGGAAGTGCATGAAATTGTACATATTAAAAGACTATAAAAATGTCTCAAAATACTATATTAACACTATCTGACCCGGCAAACGTCGTTTTGCCATGAATATTATTTCTAGGAAACATTTTTTTAGTTTAATAAATATAACTATCTACTATCATAAAAATAGGGGTTGATCGTTGAGGGGTGAAAATTAAGGGTCGTATGTATTTTGGTATGTTGTATCATAAAGAAAATTATAAAAAAGTTTTGTCTAAAAAAAGAAACAAAAATTGAGGGGTGGGACCACACTTAATATTTAGGGGGATGGAAAATAGATGACTTGAATAGAGTGAATATCCATAAAAAAAAATCATAAAAATCGGTCGAGCCGTGTCGGAGGAGTATGGTAACTAACATTGCGACACGAGAATTCTATATATATTAGATGAATACCTGGGGCGTAGCATTATGTCCTTTCGTATGAGGCCGTGCCAGGAACGCGTGTTGAGGGCTGGCCAAACGCAAGCATGTAAGCGCGGCCGCGATGTACCGACGACGTAACTCCGTACCGCCCCGTTCGCTGCCGCAACGGGTAGCCCTTTCATACATAACAGCTGCCGCTGTGGAAATTTATATTGATAAATTTTAAAAATATATGGGTAATACTTTAATCAGTTGAATAAAATTATTGTATTAAATGCAAGTAATTTTAACATACCAATTCTGGAATATACAATAAAAAATGCATGGAAATCAAATATTGTCCGTGATTAAAAAAAAAAGTTAAGGAAAAATCCTATAGCCATTTTGATACCTTTTCGAAAATGCCCTCTCGACAGATACAGTGAGTAAAGAAAGTCATAGTATGGGTTGTGCGTGTGAGCGTCGTGTAGCTTGGCTCGAGCTGCCGCCGCACGTTCAGCTTCACCCGCTAACGCCGCACAGCGAACCAGCGCGTCAAGTTCCTTACGCTCCGCTAATAAAACATATATTAAATATTTCCACTAGGAAAATTGAATATGTTTAACAACTGTAATTATTTCAATTTGAGAAAATACGAATGAGATGCCCATCAAATGCCTGGAAAAGGAAGGTGCTGATTCTCCTCCGACTTAAAGGCCCATCCTTCCATCCAAAGGGGTCCTCGATAAGTCTAACCCCTGTCTGATCGGCCCCCAGGCCCAGTGACTAAGCTTCAAAAGTTGTATATATTTTTTATTTATTTTTTTAGTAATATAATATATATATGTCTCTAACAAAAAAAATAATTATACTAACCAAAAAGCCAAAATGAAACACATAGTACATACAAAAAAAGTATGAAACTTAGGAATGAAATAATCTACTATATAAAAATAAGTCGGGTTTTCCTTCCTGACGCTATAACTCGAGAACGCACGAACCGATTTCCACGGTTTTGCATTCGTTGGAAAGGTCTCGGGCTCAGTGAGGTTCAGGAAATTTCAACACAAAAGCGGGATCACCAAACGAAATGTTACATAAAACGAAGCCATCTAGTGGCGAAACGGAGTTCGCCGAGTTTGTTAGTCAATAATAAATATAAATATCATCGCAGTAATTGTAGGTGTTGCTACAAATGTTTACGGGCATGGAACCTCAAATAGGTATTTTACTGTTGGCAATTTATAATTAATGAACGATTTTTAAATCTTTTTCTTGGATCGATATAGGACTTACCGAGCGTAGTGAGTAGCATAGCGGCAGCTGCCTGTCGAGCGTGAGGAGCGGGATTAGCGGCAGCAGCGCAAAGCGCGCGTTCTGTGCGCCCTTCAGAGAGGTGCCATTTAAATACCACCCATTGGAACATCGCCTGTAAATGACCGAACATAACATTGTTACTGCTGAATAATTAATAACAATATTTATTTGCATGATGAACTAAAAAAACCTTTATTTAAATATATATTAATAAATAAATAAAACAGTTAGATTGAGCAATAGTACGTACGACAACGAACCAATATCCGCAACAAAAATTTTTTAATCGTATTTTTGCAATAGCTTCAAATTTAAGACAATTTTCCCTTTAAACTTGATTGAATATCGATATTACTTCTAATGTAAAACTCTGGTGGTAAGAATATAAAACAAAATACAGAACAATGAAGTGTTTCATGTAATTGTGATTGGGTCCATTCTAGTCCAACTAGACACGTACCATTTACTGGTAGACGTTGGAAATATTTGCATTAATAAAATTTATACTCACCAGATTTGGATCGTCCTTATCAGCAATTGATATTGCAGTTTCTGCTAATCGAACTACACAGGCGCCAGCGTCGTGAATCTCGAACAATTTAATTACCTTTAAACAATATGAATTACTTTAATTTCGAATATAGATTAAATTAAATGTTGATTATTCTAAATGTTTATATACACTTTACTTAATATAAAAAAAAACACAAAAAATAGCGCAACGGGCGACCTTATCCGCGCTACTAAGCGATCTCTTTCGGGCAACTCTTAATATAATAAATTTATCTTCTTTCACAATCTAAATATTATACAGAGAATTAAGTATATTTATTACATTTTAGCCACACATTAGCCCCCCTGGTAGGCGTTAATTTGATGTAGTGTTATTTTTTCGTGTAGTGTTCATGCAGGCTAATGAGAACGGATATAAAAGATACTGACTTTCATACAAAATAGCACAAGGGCGTGTTGGTAAGCCAGTCTATCGTGTGGTTCGGCCACTAATTGACGTAGAAATGGCTCGGTGCTGACTCCTTTCGCCGCCCGACAGAACGCCGTGTATGCGCCTTCAGAGTCTTCAAGCTCCAGTAGCGAGAGACCAAGGATGAATTGACCTAGGTTAAAGAACATTTATATTAAAAATATTAATAGAAGTAAATTTTTAAATACTAACTAGCTGCCCCCGCGAACTTCGTTTCTCCTTAATGTGATTTTACTTAGCCTACCTTTTTCTCTATATAAACCTCAGAGTTCAAGTCATAAGATTTATATTAACAAATATAAAATAAGGGTTGGTTATAGAGTGGTGAAAATTTAGAGTTGTATGTATTTTTTAATGGCACATTATAAAAAAATAAAAAAATTTCGTCCAAAAAATAAAATGTTAGGGGTGGACAACCCTTATCACTTAAGGTTCGAAAAATAGATATTCTCAGAACTACTGAATACGCATATAAAATTTGATAAAAATCGGTCAAGCCGTTTCGGAGGAGTATGGTAAGTAAGTGAGAACACGAACACGAGAATATTATATATAAGATAAGCATTGCATGATTTTGATGAATACATAGATGAAATAAAAAAAAACGAGTTCCTCTGACTAATTATATAAAAGTTGTATGTACCTATATACTACTAATAGACAGTAACTTAGTTTTAAAAGCGAGACCACATATTAAGTTTTCTCTACATACGTTTAATAAGAAAAGTCTACACACAAATTAAAATATCAAACTTCAGAATAGTAAGAATAAGCAACAGAGTATACTTAAGCCGGCCTAGCGATCGGAAAGCAACAGGTCGGTCCAGATACTGCTGGATCGACAGAGTGGAGGAGGACCTGTTGCAGCTGAAAGCCAGCAGTTTAGGGGAAGTGGAACAGGACAGAGAGCGCTGGAACTTTCTCGTTGCTCGTAGTGAGTGTATGAGATGATATGAGATTAGTAATGACAAGTTGAATTAAAAAATTATATAGATACTAACGGGAACAAGCATTCCACTCGCACCAGGGTTCCAGCATATTGACGTAGCTCTGTACAAGCCGGGGCTGATTGATGGAAGCCAGCCACCAACCAAATTCAAAACCTCCGCTTACGGCCCAACTGTATGTTGCTCAGGATTATTTATTATTTTATTTATACTTATGGTAAAGTTTTTATGACATATTCTAGATACAATTAACAATAAAAAAGATAATCCATTACCGATTGATTTTGAATTCTTTTAAAATATTTAGGATTTCATCTTCAGAAATCTATAACACTATTTTATATGTAATTGTCATTTTAAAAATAAAATTTATGAATTTACAGATAAAATTTGACACATTACCTAAAAATTAATTAATATCTTCTAAACAAATTTCGAGCGAGCCAAAAATTTAATTGATTTATGAATAAAATTGTTCTATGATAGGTATTTTTGATGTGTTGCGTTTGTTTTCTGAAATTTCTAAAAATATGTACAAAAATAAGTAAGAAAGTTTTTTAATGAAAGGATACAGTTGATGTGCAAGATGGTACGCGAGTAGCGGTAAAGAGCGATGCCAAGCTGTATGTGCTCTCGCGGTGGCTAGATGTGCACGTGCCCTGTCGCCGCCCGCGCCGTGCACGTACACGTGCACGACCGCACCCGAGGCCTCAGAGCTCCACTCGATCGCTTCACCGCCTAAAGCGCTTAGCTTAAGACGGAAGCTTTCTGTACCTCCTGCTGTCCTATATGTTTAGTATATAGTTATAGATGGGAGCATAGCATTCAAGAGTACGATAGCACATTCTTTAATATTTTTAATTATACATTCGAAAACAATGTGTATGCCTAAAAAAATACAAGAAAATATGACATCACAAATTTAACACACATACACATCAATTACATTAGAACATAAGAAATCTATCAAAGGAAAGATTTAAACAAACAACCACAAAAAAAAAATTATAATGACTAAAAATTAAAAATTAATAGTAATAACTAAAACTAAAAAGATAAAAAAATAACAGAAATAAACAAAACTAAAAACAAAGTTCCGGTAAGTCGGTAGATTGTTGTAGAACACATCAATGTTTTCATCATCAATTTGTAATTAAGTTATAATAGCGAGATAGCCTATTCACTGGACCATTAAAGGTAGCAGATAAGCGAGCCGTTATTACATTGTTATATCTATGAGAAAAGGACAATGTTTAAATGGTTTCCCCTGTCGCGGGGTGGACATTTCGTTACCCGACTTTGTTGTATCAAGCAAACTGCCCTGGCGTGTGTTGTTATTATTACACTTTTTTTCTATTATTAGGCATAAAGTATTAATTCTTACTAACGTTTGTTGTAGTACAGCAGAGTGTAGCCATAACAGTGCCCTATACGCCTGCCAATGAACAGCGCAGTGACCAGCACCCGGTACTCCTCCAGCACCCATTACTGTACCCAGGGCTGCCAGAGCCCCTCGCACCACGCGACACCTGAGTTAGAAATTATTATTTAGAAAGTCTTAATTTTCCGAATTTGTTCCTTATGATAAATACAATTTACTGTAGATAAAACATAGAACTCAAATAAGTCGCCTAGCTTCACAATGATATTTGTAAAATCTTCGATTTGATATTTATACAAGCGGAAACAGTCGCCCAAGGAAATGACAAAATTGTCTACTTTTCTCACCCCGCAATTAAAGAGTTGCCAGGTATATAAATACTCAAAGTTATTAGATCACATTATAAAATAAATCTTATTATGAAAAAAGTTTATTTAATTCAACTTGTCTATTAATTATATAAACTATGATATAATATACATTTATACAAACAAATACAAATAAAGACAATAAAGAAAGTCAGGTAAGTCAATTTGAAATACAAAACATATTTAAAATCCTACCTCATTTCTGCCATTTGTCGGATCGCTTCAGTAACAATGGCAACACCGAGATCACTTGCAAACAAATTATCATATTCGCTGGTATCTTCGTCGTCGCCTGAAATAAACAATTATATTTTATATGTATTATATAAACAAAAAGAAAGTACAGTAAAAGCTCCCTATTCGCGCTTCCTTTATTCGCGTTTTCCCTATTCACGGATTAAAAAAATGCAACCCAATTTCTTTATTCGCGGCAAAAAAATTTTTTATTCGCGGATCTAAAATTTCATACAAAATTCCAATAGGTGTTTAACGCAATATCATATAGATAATATGGAGTGTAATATGATATGAATGTTATGGAATGCTGGAAGAAATTTGACATAGCAAAATGCATCGTAAACATAAAAGAAACATTGGAAGAACTGAAACCACACACATTGAAGTCATGCTGGAAAAAACTGTGGCCTGCTCTGACTGCGACAAATGAAGAAGAATCCGTGCAAGTTCAAACTTTAACTTTGGTTTAAGAATGGCAAATGAGCTTTGCGATTTCTTTATGAACATTGATCCATCTATGGAACGAAGTCTTAATAAAGAGGCAAATTGCTAATGCGACTGCTGAATATCAGTCCGAATTGAAGGCGCTATTAAAAACTGCCAAGCAAGAGAAAATAAAAAAAAATCTTCAAACTATTGCCTAAGTCTGAGGATAATGATTATATAATCAAAATGTTCAACAACATCAATAAAATTGATTTTGTTATATATTTGTGTTTTTTATTTTGGCACCTAGGAACGTATCCCCTATAAACCCATATAAATTACCATTCTGTATTCACGGTTTCTGTATTCGCGGCATATTTATGGAACGTATACCCCGCGAATAAAGAGATTTTACTGTACAACGTATTTTAAGACTTATTAAACAGTTTTTAAATTGTAAGTACTGAACTATTAAAAACCAAGGTTTAATTCTAGGGGAGTGGGAGCGCAGTGTTGGCCTAGTGGCTTCAGCGTGGGACTCTCATCCCAGAGGTCGTGGGTTCGATCCCCGGCTGTGCACCAATGGACTTTCTTTCTATGTGCGCATTTAACATTTGCTCGAACGGTGAAGGAAAACATCGTGAGGAAACCGACACGTCTTATACCCAAAAAGTGTGTCAGGCACTGGAGTCTGATTACCTGCTTGCCTATTAGATTTAAAAATGACCATGAAACAGATTCAGACATCTGAGGCCAAGACCTAGAGGTTGTAGCGTCACTGATTTATTTTTTTATTTTATATTGGAAACGACGGACAGTGTGTATCAGCTAAAAAGGGCGAAACTTGCCGCAGTGTGACAGTTTATAAATTACGGAGGGAATAATAATCATTGGATTTGCGTTCCCTAATTGCCATCTTTTCCCATAAAATTTGATAAAAGCCATGAGGCTGATTGCAGATGGATTAAAAAAAAAAATTATATTGCATCGCGGGATCAAGTGTAGCCAAACATATGTGCGCCTGTTTATGACATTATTAAGACAGAATGTTAAGCGAGTTAGAAGTTAATCAGCCCAATCGGAACCCAGCCACTCGTTATTCGTTAAATCAAAAATAAATCATACTTTTGGATGTATCAATTTCTGGTACATCTAATCTCAACGCATCGTTCAATTCCAGAACAGCATTTTGTAAATCTTTAATCGGCTCCAAGATCGAAGTCAACTTTGCCTGTTCTGGTGTTAAACTCTGAAAACAATTTAAAAAATTAGAATTAAGCTATTTTATTTCCTGAAACAGACACAGACCACAACAGCACTTTCTGTCACAACTGTACTGCCCATCGAAGTATTTCCGAAGCGACTTTAGGGTCCTTCAAGAACACACATTCCTAAAAAGGCAAGACAATTCTCTCACGAGCCTTCTATGTGTTATGGGCGGTGGAATCACTTAATATGGGTGCGTACCTGCCTCGTGCCCCCTTTATGAAACACAATTTACAATAATAATACTTATTTTTTCATTCAGTAATTCATTCGTGTTTAACTGTAAACTCTTTTTAAAATAGTAAACTCTATTTAAGGACAAATGCCCTAAAACCTTGAAATTATTCGAATTTATTGGGTAAGCTATTGTTATAATAATAAAAAATTCATAGAACGCCAGACAACGCTTTTACTGTCACTATATAGCTTAAAGGTATAACTATCATAATAAGTTTTAGATTAAATGATCTTAAATACAGGTATTACTACTACTAGTAACAATAAATCGATAAAAAACACTATAACGTTAATACTTTCTTTATAATTTTATTCAAGAGATGTCGGTGGCATCCAATTAACACGCGATATCAACGGATTTTAACACATTTTACATAATCAATTGACGGTAATATACACAATTTGGACACAGGTCTTTAAAAAAAAAGGTATTATTATTATATGAAAATTGTAGTGCGTTTTGCGTATCGTTTCAATACGATTTATATTGTCCGCACCAGTATGACAGGATGCTTCATAGTAACAATACCAACTTGGATGGCGGAAGACGATCTTCTACCCAATTCTAAATTTATTCCTATAGAGGTTATAATAAAAAAATATAAAATAACTAGCTGACCCGGCAAACGTTGTTTTGCCATGTACCTATATTATTTCTAGGAAACATTTTTTAGTTCAATAAAAATAACTATCTACTATAATTAGGTAAATAGGTAGGTACATAGGGGTTAATCGCAGAGGGGTGAAAATTAAGAGTTGTATGTATTTTTAGTGGCACATTATACAAAATAGAATTAAAATTTCGTAAAAAAAATCAAAATAAAATGTTAGGGGTGGACAACCCTTATCATTTAGGGGTATGAAAAATAGATAGTAGCCGATTCTCAGACCTACTGAATATGCATATAAAATTTGATAAAATCGGTCGAGCCGTTTCGGAGGAGTATGGTAACTAACATTGTGACACGAAAATGTTATATATAAGATATGGCGGAAGATACTATACCGGTGTAGGGTCATGCTCCGTCAGCAAATGTAATAGCCTGGGGAGTAAACGATGTTGCGGCGCAGCACACGCGAACAATCGCCTTTCGAGATCTGCCGCTCCCGACGCACTCACTAGACGCTCCCAGCGTGCGCCTGCGCATACCACGCGACGGGCGTCCGTGGACAGGTCGCATATAGAGCCTGTTTAATAAAACGCGAAGTTATTAGATTATTTTCTTAACTGAATTAGAGCCACGAAAGTAAATATTAAGTTTGCAACTTCTAAAATATGTAAGTTATATTTATCTACTTTCTCTTAGTGTTTTTTTTAATTACAAACCGACGTCAACAGTACCTGTAGGAAGAGCCGTGACGTCATCGGCCAGCATCATTTGCTCCAAAGGCTCCAGCTCTCGAACCAAAGATACTCCAGAGCGCCGAACTACCGCACACCACCAGCCTATCTCGCCGTCAGCCTTCTGAAGAAATATCGATTTAATTTAAAACTCATATAAGAAAAAAAAATCAGTTTGCCATGTCTGGAATCTGATTTTTTTTAAATAAGTTTTTAAAATAAGAAAAATAAGTTTGCTTTCGTGTAAGTACGAGTAGGCGTAACTCTCGCATGTCAAAAACGTTTAGAATCGCGGGCCTGCGATTGGAGGAATTTAAAACACAAGACGAAACATTGACGCTAAAGACGCATGGTGCTTATCTGTGATTGGATTAGAATTTAGAAATGACAAACAATTATAAACAAATTGCGCCACACAAATTCTAAAGTCTATAATTTTTTTCATTATTTTATTTAAATCGTAAACTATTATTTAAATAGTAAACTCTGTGTAAGGTCAAATGGCCTAAGATCTTGAAATTATTGGAATTTATTAGATAATAATCAAACAATTTTTTTTTTATGCTACAATCTATACGGTCTAATCGGTATATTATATTATTATAATTAGGTGAAATAAATAAATATTATAATTAATACGAATATGTAATACATATTTATTTAATTTACCTACATATTTAGTATATATTGTATATATTAGCGACTTTACTAAGCAAGGCCAAATGTGATTTTAGTTTAATCTATCATGGTTAATTTGTGTATGATTATGTGTTTATTTCTATCTTTCTTTAATATAAATAATTAGCGTTACATATCATAATAATACTTACACGTATTGTAAATATATAATATATACTTTACAATATAATATTATATATTTGTTATAAAATTTTCTTAACAACTTACATGTTTAGAAACCATTAATCCCAATGGCTTTTGTAAACCTTCCATATACTGCATACACCAACTATACAAATCCGACCAGCATCTAAAATACACATAATAGAATCAATTCCTCAAATCACAAAATTTTATGAATAATAGCAAGACTGTAGCATAATAAATTCGTATTATCTTGAATAGTAACGTATTATTTTGCATATAAAAACGTTATTATTCAAAAGTAACATTGTATAAGTCATACTAGCTTAGTAAATAGTAATATTGTATAAGTCTTACTAGCTTAGTATCATGGATAAGTTGCATAATGTATTTAACACGTAGGTTTTTGATTAAATTTTCAAAGTCAAAACGATAATTGTTTACTCTATTCCAATCGGCACAATCATTATCTTGCCTTTGACAAAAAAAATATAATCGAAACAGATGCAAACATATTTAGACCCTGGATGGTTTAGGGGCAGTTTAAACACAACCTTTAATTGTTTGACAAACTATTATAAACAAAATTTAAACACCCTTTTATTACTCTACTCTGCTAAGCAAACACTTTGTAGTAAGTTTTAGTCACTTTGTTTTAATTTTTTTTTTTGTTTACTAACTTGTGCATAAGATGCGAGTGGTCAGGCGCCGCGGCCCGCGCAGTAAGATTTCTTAATCGTGTCTGCACTGCGCTTACGCAGCTATCGCCAAAATCAGTTTCCATTACTGATTCGTTACCACCCCACGTGCGACGATAAATCTGAAATTATATATAAAAATATACACATTCACTTTTTGCTACCTAAAATATAATACAAAAATAATATCAGCGAACTCTAATAACCTTATAGATAATCATTATTAATTTACTCTGGGGCATGAGATTTCATATACATAAGGATTACAAGAACCATAACAAGATTGACATTCTGTGCTCTAAAAATCTACTAATTTTAGCGAAACATTTTTTTAAATGGCGCGCTATTTTAGATTTATTATCATATATTAATTATCTTATATCCGAGTACATATTGAAAAAACGCGGGAAACCCTCGAATTTGGCGGGCGCAGTTTTTGTTTGAATGTGCTGCAAAATAATATTTTGCTTCAATTAGGTGATCAGAATAGTTAAAACTTGTATATATTTGTAATTTTTCTATTATTACTTTTCTTCTACTTTCTTCGAGTTGAGGTAAGCTTTTCGGATTTTACAAAGTTTTAAGTAATTATTGCACTTTTTTTTTGTTGCTTAAAATTAATTGTTCGATTTTAAAATCATAATGCCTACACAATCATAGAATAGCAAATGACCCATTGTAGAAAACAAATGTGTTCATTAAGAATATTTTATTAAGTTTACCCAAAACCAACAACTGTACAAAGTGTTTCACTTACCACAAGTGCCTTTTTTATAACGGAAGTGGGAAATAGTCCAGGAGCTAACAAGCGATCGCGGTACTGTTGATGAGACGAAAGTTGTGGGAGCGGAGACAATGGCTCCTTACTGGCCACTGCACGCCAAGAAACGTCAGGACCGATGGCACAACCTATAAAAGTTTTAATTTATAGTGTAATAAATACCTCCGATGATAAATAAGTTGAGGTATTAGGAGACAATGTATAAAAAAGTCTATTGTCGATTTCTCTATGTCTAAAACATAAGATAAAATAATATTTAAAAAGCTTTAATATTTATCTATAGATATGAAATTAAAGTAAGAATAAATTGTACGTACGTCAATAAATTAGACTTAAAACGGAAAGATTGGGACGAGTCATTATAGAATCTTAAAAGGTTACATGTGTATGTGGATCACGTTTGTAAATACATACTTGTTATGACAGCATCTCCATCAGGTTGTGACCATAAAGCCCAAATAACGTGACTGTTGTCACCATAACCAATTGTATAATCAAGGAGATCCAGCTAAAAAAATATATATTTAAGCTAAACTAAATAACATTGTTATACTACAAGAAATTTAAAATTTCTCCTTCATGGTTAGTAGCAAAAGTTATAGTCGTAGAATAGTGACGGATCTGACAAATAGTAAACTTTACAGGGCAGCCATAATAATATAGTCATGTTAGTTTTTTGTCAACTCTTTTTTAATTCATATTTTGTAATTAGGAAAATTGGCATACAAGCAAACAAAACGGTTTCTTTTGAAACATAATAAAAATAATAACATTAAATTACAGTTTTCTAGAAAAATCATTAAGCGTCTATGAAAACCGTCACTTTACTGACTGATTAATTGGAAATTTAAAACACACGATTTTTTTTTAATGTAGCCCTAATATTTAGTCAATGTAGTATCCAAATATGATAAAAAGTGGATTTTGGATTTTTCAAATCCGACTTGGTTCTACGATAATGACAAAATGTAAATTACAGATTTTCAATTTTATAAGAAAGGTTTCATCCTTTTTTATTGTAATAGTTATGAATTTTGAAATAATCATTTACCTTAGGGCCCATAATATGATGAATTTGCGAAAATTTGACTCCAGCAGCGCCCGCATCATGCATTTTCATCACAATAAATTTTGACTCATTGGGGAATGAAAGATAGGCAACTAAAAGTGTACTGCCATCCAATCCTTTTGTACTTTGAAGCATGTGACTGTGCGCTGTAAAGATTATATAATGAGAATGTAATTTAAAATCACTTTTGGCTTTATTTCACACAGTTTACTTAAGAATATGTTCGGTCTCCAATCTGGGATCAATTATATGATTTTAATATAGATTTTTTTTATCTGTTAATAGGTCTCATAATATTTAACAAACTCGCTAAAGCCTATGCTTTATGCTATTTCTATAGATATAATACTAAAATTGTACTGTTATACTTTTTTGCTGAAACTTGGATAAGTAAGTAATTTTCTACATTCATTCAAGAATTGTAATACTTACGAGGTGGCTTAGGTCTGGCTACTGTTTGTGATAAAGGAGCTGATACTGATATTGGTGCTCCACCCTCATCAAAATGCCAGACACGCAGACATGTATCCCCACAGATAACAATAGCAAGTCCATTTGTCAGAACAACTCCATATGTTTCTATACCTTCTGTGCTGGCTTTACCCCTGAATAGATAGAAGTTAAAAGAAACAGAAGTAAATTGTACAGCACTTTTTGCAATTTTTTCTATTAGCATCATGATCATAATAATATAATAGGAAGTCATAATAATAGGGATTTGAAAAGTATGAAAATTTTGTTTAGAGATATTTAAATTTCCCCTTTTAAATTTGTATATACCTCAAAGCTCCAGTTAGTCCCGACAAAAACCTAGGCACATTAGACTCCCGTTTCAAAACTGTAGTGACAGCAGCACCAGTAACAGGTAGTTTAACAAGTAATAGTCCTCCTTCTCCACCATAACCAAAGGCCAGGGCAAACACAGCTTCCCCATTGTCTCTTAATATTGATGAACATGAATGAGCAACACCTGTATCTGTTTGAAAAATTTAGTTAAATACATATACAGTCAAAACCGGTTATAACGACATTGAAGGGACCGTATAGTTGCCGACGTTATATCCGATAGTCGTTATAAGCAATGTCATATACACAAGTACAGTACATATGTATGTACATAGTTATCGATCTAGAATAGGTAGGTATGGGTTATAATATGGTATGTTAATATTATAATATGTAAACGAGTCAAAAAAGAAACAAAAATATTTATTACGAAATAATTAGGTAGGTACAAAAGTAATCAGTCAGTATGTTTTTTTTTAGCCCAGTCTCAAATATTTTTTGCATTTTACGTTTCATACTCCTCAAGGTATGAGTATCACCAGTATCAGCGTTAAGAGCCTCGGAAATCGTTGTTGGCTGAAACTGTTCGTTGGGAGAAAGTGCGTAGGTAATAATATGCCTAAATATTCATTCAACGCCTATAAATAAGATTTACAATCGTTTGTATTGTTTTGTTTTGCTGAGACAAGAAGCGGTTGGTCGTTATAGCCGATGAATATCGATAAACTTTCGTCGTTGTAAGCGATATGTCGCTGTATCCGATGTTGTTATAAGCGGTTTCTTTACTGAATAGTTTACTAGGGACTCGGACGGGACCATACAATCTGGTTGTAATAACCGATAGGTCGTTGTAAAAGATGTCGTTATAAACGGTTTTGACTGTATATACATTGATATTTAGATATACTCTATTAAAACATAGTTCTTGTAAAAGACGAAACCGGAACAACAAATAACATAAATAGATATTGGTAATAAGGATTTCATAAATTACGCTAACACCAATCCCTTTACAAGTTTAAGTTTTGATGATAAACTATTTTTTCTTTAGCTAAATATCAAAGCTTAGTAGTATTTTAGTAGACCACCATTTAGGCTTTGTTAAAAAATAAAGTTTATTCTATGAATTTCTCACCACCTAAATCTAGTATGAGTTAACTTAAAATGTCAACTTACTTGATGTTGAATACTGATTTAGGATATAGTAGTTATTTGGATTATTAATGGCACTTGTGTCATAAAATATTGATGATGTTGTATTGCTGAGAGCTCCAAAAGTAGCCTGAAAAATGATAATTAGTTTAATAATTAAACACTCAAAAAATATACATTTGTCTCTGAATTTTACCTTTTTATCTAGACTGTCTGGGTGTTGAAAAATCAATCTATGAACAGAAGACACAGTAGCAGCCAATACTATGACTTGTTGAGATGATGGTTTTTCATAAAATGATATGTTGTTTAATGGCGGTGTGCCTGATGCCACTTTACATCTTAAATTGCAATTCGAAATATTTACATCCAAAGATGCCTCTGATAGTTCAATTGCATCTGATGTAGTTTGCCTGTAAATAAAATTATATATAATATACAATTGCACTAATAATAAACGACAAAGTAATTTAAGTTAATTACCAATATATGAATCTGTTCCTTGTGCTACACTTTTCAGAATCTCTATACCAATACCCACCAGCTTTTTGAGGTAGTTTTATATCTTGCAACGTACTGTGAGTACCACCTGCATAAACAAAGTTAGGTTACAAACCATACAAATTAATAAACAGTGATTTAATAGCATTAAAAAAAGAATTATTAAGATTTATAAGTACCAGTATTTAAAGTGATTTCTTTCCATTTATCGGGCAAGCAATAACTTGGCGTAATTTCTTTGAAAGTAACCGGTATTGCGTCTGCTAACTCCATTTCCAAGTATTAAAACGGTTTGTATCCCAAATCCACCTAATATATAGATCAAGTAAGGTATACCGATGATATTTTAAAAACTTTAATTCAAATACATAATATTACAATAACAATAAGTCCGCAAATATTCCCTGATAAAATTGAAAATTGAAATAACAGATATTTAAAACATTGACTATACAAGTATACAGTACACTAGATAAATGACATTTTATTGGGTTTGTGACACTTGAGAGTTGAGACGCACAGACTAATTGAAACAGGCCAGTAAAATAACTAATATGTACCTGAAACCACGCATAAAGTCGAGATATGAAAAAGTTGGTCCATTATTTTGTACAGCAAAAGGCTTACTATAAAGTCAACGATTATCTAGTTGATAAAAGGGCCTGGGACTAGTGCTAGAAGGCTACTTCTAATTAATTTGCGATATTTGTTTTAAATAAGTGTTGTTTGATGATTTGTTGTTTTAAAAGAGTACCGAGAGTTTTTTACGCCGGCTTTTTCTCTCGGCCTACACCCTCTGTCTTCTTTGCCGATGAGTAGGGATGCCTTCAAATTTAATGACGTGGAATAAGTGATACATGTATCTTATGTTCCATAATAAACATACTTTATTTTATTTTAAAAGTATTTAGCTGACATAAAAGAACTTTTGTTCAAATTTACGAAGGTCTATTTTTGTCTTGTAGTAGTTTCGTGCCGATTGCATTCGTCCTTAATCATTTTATTTTATCGAAATTATCGAGCAGTAGTTTCGATCGTTTTATTTTTAATACAAAAATTCATCATCACGTATTGATTTTTTATTTACATATTATAACCATGCATATAATGCATAATGAATTAAACGATATCTATTGTAAAAAAATCTAAGTAAATCAAACGTTTAAGGTGTTGAGTTATAGAAAAAAATATATAATGAGAGACATTTAGTATTATCGTTACTTCTAACAATATTTAAAAAAAAAATCACTTAATATTTATCAAATTGCAAATTTACTGATTAAAGATCATTGTATCTTTGTTATATTTGTATATCCCATGTGGAATTTCACCCTCCAATTATACGAGACCTCTTACCGCAATTTACGAAACAACAAATATAAAAATAACGCTTAACTATATTTTTAAGATTTAAGAAATATTTTTGAAGTTATACTTTATTTAGGCGCGTTATGAAAAATTGATGAGAGTGAAATTTTACGATGCGCGCGCACCGTGACACAAAATTAACAGAATGAAGTTGCCTATGAAAGATGCTACGGCATTGGAAATAATTTAAAAACAACATTCGAATAGTAATAGATTTTATGTTACACTTAATGTAAGAGAATAATAATAAATATTTATTTATTTAATTTTTTAAATGTAAACTGAACTTTATTGACTATAATGACTCCTTTTCCAGCCTTTGATTATTTAATTGTACTTAATTAATTATTATTTGCATGCAATCAAAAAATATTTTTAATAATGCCAAATATTTTATCTTATTTTTAAAATTATCTCTTTTCTTTTATTTATATTTTATGAAAATTTCGTGAATGACTTCTTGAAGACTAATTAAATTACCTAACGGATAATTTTTTTAGCATTATTTTCATTCTAAGCTAAAAATGAGGAAGTTTTGTTTGTAAACGAGATGTTTTTTATACGGTATAGACCACAAGCCCATGAACAAAAAATACCTGTGAAATGACCCAACGTGAATTACGCTTAGAAGGCTGATACTATATCTGAAAATAGCTCTGAGCACTATGCCGTCATTTCTGAGCAGTACATGTGAGTACGTGAGTGAATGGACTTTCTCAGGTACAATGGGGGAATTTCGACTAATTATTAATGTACGGCTTTGTTATAAGTGTGTAGATGATTAAAAATAAATGTCGAAAAACCTAGTGCCGTACAAAAGTGATGGTGCCGGAAGTCGGTGCAAATTTTTAATTCGACGACAGTTGCAGAAGCAATATAGGTCATTTATTACTGTACGGCATTTGTGTGATTCCTTTTGGACACATATACAGATACTTTACCCGTAAACGCCGTACATATTCCCAGCGGAGCGGTCGAAAGCCAAGGGTCGCAACATGTGTCTGATTAGCATATAGGTGATGATGATATGAATCAACATAAAATTAAATGATCTTGAGAGTACTTCACAAATAGATAACATTTTCCAGCATGCCGTACATTTTTTGTGGAACACATAGGTGTATGGGGTAAATTACTTTTCTCAGAAAAGAGTCATTTTCCGGTGACTTTTATCTGTACGGCAATAACACAGGTTATTAATACTTTAGACAAACTTCAATAAAATATAAATGCCGTACACTTTCGATAGTCCGCTACCACCGCCTACCAATACAGGGCGTCCCAAAGTTATGGGAAATGAAGGGAAAGTACCTTAAATATCGTAGATAGGGTATTTTACTAAAAGAAGACTTGATGTTATTTTTAAAAGTTATTAATTCTGCATTCAAAGATTTTTTTAAAATTACTTGCCTCGTCTGGGAATCGAACCGACTTAAATGTAAAAAAAACACCCCTACTTTTATGATGCCAATCGAAAGAATGGCCAAAAACTAATAACTCTTCTTAAGTAACATAGTATTTTAAAAGAAAGTAACAGCGTGAATATATCTTTTTAATCAAATTGAAAACATTATCTATCGTATTCGGCCTAAAAGAATCCCCTACGAGTCTGTTACTTTAGAAAAGTTATTAGGTTTTGGCCATTCTTTCGATTGGCATCATAAAAGTAGGGGTGTTTTTTTTTAAATTTAAGCCGGTTCGATTTCCAGACGAGGCAAGTAGTTTTTAAAAAATCTTTGAATGCAGAATTACTAACTTTTAAAAATAACATAAAGTCTTCTTTTAGTAAAATACTCTATCTGCGATATTTAAGGTACTTTCCCTTCATGTCTCATAACTTTGGGACCCCCTGTATTATATATATTTTTGTTAAAAATATTTTTCCTTTACCTCTCTCTGCTGGTACGATAAGGCTGTAAATATACTTTACAGCCTTATGGTAGTATACTCAGATATGTACAGTTATTAATGACCTTAAGGGACACCTCAAACGTCGTCGAAGTTTTTATCAGCTGTAAAGAATAATCTGGAGTAAAATGTACGGCATCTGGTTTTTTTTGTTTATTTATATTTGTTACATATAAAATAACAATAATCTTTGAAAATATTACTCCCCATATTACTCTAGGAGCATTTGAAAAGTCATCTAAATTTCGGAAATTTCATATATTTTTTATCATAATATTTTTATTTGTTACCATTTATAATGAACGGCTATAATGTACAACGGTAATATTTAGTAACATTATGTAAACAAACAAGTTGCCGTACATTATTCTCTGATCTTACAGCAGTAAGAACTTGGTAAATCCTGAAATTTCGATAAATATTTAATTACACTAATAATAACTATAATATTTGGAGGGCATAACTATAAAACATTATTGTCCGTGTTAAATAATATTTTGAACATGTTGCCGTACATTTTACAATGACCTTAGGGTATATGGGTGTAGGGGTAGGGTTCCGACCCTTGGCTATCGACCGCTCCGCTGGGAATACGTACGGCGTTTACGGGTAAAGTATCTGTATATGTGTCCAAAAGGAATCACACAAATGCCGTACAGTAATAAATGACCTATATTGCTTCTGCAACTGTCGTCGAATTAAAAATTTGCACCGACTTCCGGCACCATCACTTTTGTACGGCACTAGGTTTTTCGACATTTATTTTTAATCATCTATACACTTATAACAAAGCCGTACATTAATAATTAGTCGAAATTCCCCCATTGTACATGAGAAAGTCCATTCACTCACGTACTCACATGTACCGCTCAGAAATGACGGCATAGTGCTCAGAGCTATTTTCAGATATAGTAACAGCCTTCTAAGCGTAATTCAGGTTGGGTCATTTCACAGGTATTTTTTGTTCATGGGCTTGTGGTCTAGTAGTGGGGCATGTAATTTTCTAAATATATTACGTAGTAACGTTGCGTCACAACGAAGATTACGTATTTTTGTGTTTGTTGCCCACTTTTTGTAATTTCAATACTCAATATTATTCGTTTGTTGATAAATTTTCAGAGAACTAAATTTTTACTTATTATTAACTTGTATATTTGAGCATTCCCATTTAATTCAAAGTTATAAACACAAAATTGTTCTAGTAATTCTAGTAATAGTCTGTAATGTATACAAACTATGGATTATTCTGTGGTATTGGAATTGGACTTTCTGTGGCTTACAGTCAAAAATCAAATGACAGATTAAAACTGTGGAGAAATCAGAAAGTGAAACAAAAACGAATACAAATTACAAAACATTAGGAGTAAATCAGAGATGAAGTCTGTTTAATTTTTAAAGCATGCAGCGATGATTAAAGAAATGGATTCCATAGAAGAGGAACAATGTTTGAATCAATGTGAAAACTATATTCAAAGTCACAATATTCAAATATTATTAAAAAATTGTATCGTCCAACTTTGTCTAAATAGGCCTGATGATCCCGTGACATTTCTTCGGCAATATTTTCAAAAATTAGAAAGAGTGAGTTCATTACTTAATTTTCATTAAATAGGAAATAAAATGTTTGTGTGTATAAATTGTTTATTAAGAACTTTAAAATTCAGTCAAAGGGCTAATAAAATTTTATTAGAATTTTGACTAGACGTCTGTGTGTTGTGTCCAATCAATGCTCCAGTTGACAGCTGCTGAGACTCAAAATAGATTTGCAAGATTCCACAAAGTTGGCCTTTATTTAGACTACAAATATTGAGTTAACTAAATTTAATATCTACGTAATTTTTCACACTTGCGTAGCTCGTCATTCCAGCAACGTCTCCTTTACGTAAGACTACTACATTAAATATCTTCTGATTCTTAAAAATGGTGAGAAAATAATGCTTTAAAGTAGATTCTTAGTTCCAAGCTCCTAATTTTTATATAAAGTTTCTACACATTTGAAATTTTTTACAATACTTTCTACTTATTGTTTAACTCTGACAATTTAATAAGCTTTAGAATTAGCCTTTTAAATATATTTCTAGCAGCCCACATTTACACAACATAATTATTTTTTTCTATTATTATTTATTATACATTACACTTTATTTTTAAGGAACAGGTTAAGGCAGCAGCTGCTGCTGCGGCAACATCTGAAGGTGAAGCAGATGGAGAGCTGTCACCACTGCCAGTACTCGGAGGCCAACTGCCTCGAAGACGTGGTGGGATCAGTGCTGAGCCTGTCACTGAAGAAGATGCTACTAGTTATGTCAAAAAGGTGAGTTTAGTTTTTTTTGTAGAAACAATATAATTTAGTACAGATTCTTATTTATGTGAAAATAAATTAAACTTCTTATAATATGCAGGTGGTGCCAAAAGACTATAAGACTATGGGTGCCTTATCTAGAGCAATAGCATCCAATGTGCTCTTTACACACTTAGATGAATCAGAAAGAGCTGATATGTTTGATGCAATGTTTCCTGTGCAATGTCTTGTTGGGGAAACGGTTATACAACAAGGTGATGAAGGGGACAACTTCTACATTATTGATTCTGGTGAAGTCGAGGTGAGTTTTACTTCAATTGGAGTTACACTGCTGTTGGATTTCTGAGACAGATATATAATATTCCTGTGGGAATAGCACAAAAAGGGGAAACAGTAAGTTTATTTATTGAATCTTTCAACGAATAGCCCTTACTTTAGCCCTTTACTTAATAAATTATGATTCATATTGTTTCTTTTACTACACAATAGTATACTTGAAAATTATACTTATAGGTACATAAGTAATTAATATTGAAATTAAATTGTTTATTATGGAAATTACGTATTGCTTATTTCTAAAATACTGAAGAATTTTTATACTCTAAAGCTGTGGATTCTAATTTCTTTTCATCTGTTCTTTTCACCTGTCATTGACAAGTCTTATAGGATGCTTTATTTAATAGTATTTAAGAAATGTAACATTTTAAAAAAGTTCTTAACACACCACCTAAGTCAGTCTTCATAAGTTTACAATTTTAAAACATCTAATTGTAAATATAATTAAATAGTCTATCTAATAGAATAAAATCTGTGGCGCTACAGCCTTTTTAGGTCTGCGCCTCAGATTCCTGTAAATGTTTCATGATGATTTGTTAATCTAATAGGTAAGTAAGTAGGTGATCAGCCTCCTGTGCCCCTGACACGCCGCGCCGTCGACGTTTTCGCTCTAAGGCAAGCCGGTTTCCTCACGATGTTTTTCTTTACCGTTCGAGCGAATGTTAAGGCCTATCCCAGCACGAATTGCTGTGTCAGTGTCTCGGGGTGGACTGCGAGGCGCAGTGGAGAGCTGTTGCACTGTAATAGCAATTAGTTGTGTAAAACATTAAATTAATGTAATTTTATCAAAAAATGAAACGATAAAATATATCGTGTGAATTTCGAAATCATGTTTTATATACATTTTCGTCATTAAATGAATTCAAAGTGTCAATAATTGGGTATGTTTAGAAATTTTTCTATCGAGCGAAGTTATTTAAATCGTGTATCGATCGTTCATAATGGATACGTAAACTACTCAACTCCACCATATATTTTTTCCATTCGCCTTACTTCAAGAAACGATGACGAGAAACGGAAAGAAACAATTTACTTTTTTGGAGTTTGGCGACCTGATAGGTCCTTAAATGCGCACATAGAAAGAAAGTCCATTGGTGCACAGCCGGGAATCGAACCTACCACCTCAGGGTTGAGAATCGCACGCTGAAGCCACTAGGCCGCACTGATCTGACATATAAACACAGTTTTAATTTCTTACCCCATGGATCATGGATTTTAGGTATTGGTAAATGGCGAAGTAGTAACAACAATAGGAGAAGGAGGTAGTTTTGGTGAACTGGCACTTATCTATGGTACACCACGCGCAGCGACAGTAAGAGCCCGTACTCCATTAAAGCTTTGGGGCCTCGATCGGGATTCATACAGAAGAATACTTATGGGTTCTACAATAAGAAAACGACGCATGTATGACGAATTTCTATCGCGGGTATCCATTCTTGGTATGTATGAAGATATTTTATCCATGCCTATTGTAGATATATTATTCTAAAAAAATTTAACTTTTCATAATGAGTGAAAGGAGTTTCACATATGTATTGTAACCTGACAAGTCTACTAAAAAATTAGTCATGCCTATACATAACCACTTATGACATTTCAGAAAGTCTCGAAAAATGGGAGCGCCTTACGGTGGCAGATGCTCTTGAACCTGTATCCTTTAATGATGCTGAAATAATTGTGCGGCAGGGTGAACCAGGAAATGATTTCTATATTATTGTAGAAGGTTTGTTTATTGAAATACAGTATTAATTTTAGGGGTTTTAGTTTGAATTTTAAAATTCCTTACTACATTGTTACATCTATTACGTCATGATTGTAGAACAATGTCGGATTTGAAAAAAATTAAAAACCACTTTCTATCATATTTGGATACTACATTAACTAAATATTACGGCTACATTAAAAAATAAATTCCATGTGTTTTAATTTCAAACTAAACAGTCTGTAAAGTGACGCATTAGATAGAAAATGTGATTTTTCTAGAGAACTATGTAATTTAATGTTATTATTTTTTTTGTTTCAAAACAAACCCTTTTGTTGGCTTGTTTGCTAATATTTCATAATAACAGAATATGAATTAAAATAGTTATGACAGAAACTAACATGAGTATATTATTTTGAAATAGCGGCCCTGTAATATCAGAAATCCCAAACGAAATATGCTTATAAGTTAAACTATGAATTAAAATAATCTTGTGTATTTTAGTGTAATTAGAATAATGTAATTTTGTATCAATAGTTTTTACTAGAATTATAATTATTATCGATTACGTCTTTAATGATGAATTTTGTGCCCGTGAGCTAAAATACTTTGAAATTCAGGTACAGCTGTAGTACTCCAGCAACGTGGTGGTGAAGCAGAGGGTGCGGCAGTGGAAGTCGGAAGACTCGGGCCGTCGGATTACTTCGGCGAAATCGCGCTTCTACTGGACAGACCGCGCGCAGCGACAGTTAGGGCGGATGGACCACTCAAATGTGTTAAACTGGATCGAGCTAGGTATGGCATTATATTCATTAACAGGTGCTAGACCAAACATTGGTATGAAACATTTGATTAGGTTTAAAGATTTTTTTTTTCACAGTAACACATAAAGTGCACTTATGAATAATAATAAAAACAAATTTGGAAACCCTTATATATAAGTGTAAGCAAATATTTGTTTATGATTGATAACCTAACACTTATATAAACATTACACACACCACAGAGTTAGTTTTTGTTAGAATTAAGATTAAAATAATAAGTGAAAGTACCAGAAGGTTTAAAGGAACTAATTGAACTAAATTTGACTGACATTTTTAACTAATTAATTTTTAAAAGTAAAAACATGTCTTTATTACCTTACTGTTTGGCGTCGGTTTTACAGAATTTGTCGTAAATTAATAAGTCAGAATTCACACGCGTATTTATTCACACGATTTTAAGTATACAGACAGAACGTAAGTTTTCTTTCTTCGGTGCCCGTTTTTTTGCAAAAGAGTTTATATACATATAAACTCTAAGTAACGACACTCAAGGGACTGTGAATATTTTGTTGTCACAAAGAGTTGTCGTTAAATAGAAAAAAGAAACTGTTTATTCAGACTACTATTGTTATTACATAAAAAGGAATTCTTATTTGAAAGCTTTTGCGTTTAGTCTGTTATTTTTGTCTTATGTCTTTTGCTGCACCAGTAATCATGTTTGTTTTTTACTTATTTTATTCATATATTGAGACATCTTCGTGATAAAGTACGTGCAAGCAATCCCAATTTGTAAACAAAAGCACGATTTCTTAGAAAGTGCGGTACGTATGATGCCGACAGACGCGTTTATTACGGGCTAGGAGAATAAAGTGACAGAAGGACGTACACAGCTTAGGAGTTTTAACTTATTTTGGCAACTTAAAAAGTACTTTTTATTATTTATTTGTCGTTATTAGGGTGGGAGTAATGATATGACGTAGAGTGTATCATTGTATGGAAGACAAGTTAAAGGGTCTTTCAACCGAGGGACGTTTCATGAACTGTAAATACATTGTAAAGTCCATATGACGATATTCAAGGGACTGTGGATATTTTGACGAGTTTTGTTAAGGTTTTGATACTTTTTATATGCACTAGAGCCTCCAATTTTATTTCTGTAGAACCAACGTCAAAATATTACCGTTTGTTCTTTCTTCAGAGTCTTATCAGATATTTAAAAACGTATATTGTATTGTATGTGTAAAAAACACAATAAAAGTAGAAAACAAATAATATACTTACCCATATAAATATATTGTTGTGACTGTTTTTATTTCAATAAATGTGTTTGGTAAGTATACTGTGTAAAATACAATAATATATATTTCATTTGACAGATTCGAGCGAGTGCTAGGACTTTGTGCAGATATATTGAAACGAAATATCGCCCAATACAATAGTTTTGTTTCGCTTTCTGTATAAGTTACAAATTAATTATTGTAAATATTGCACACAGTTATTTAATTTCTATTATAACTTACAATGTTATTGCAGTTGTTTTATTTTGAGCTTATTAACTTTTTGCATTGGATGGAAATAATTTTTGCTAATTACCCCAAATAATTTATTGTAATTGATTAAGATGGAATATTGTAATTATTCAAAACTTTTAAAATGGATTTAAATGATACAAACCTTTAAATAATTGATTGAAAAGTTAAATGTTTTTATATCCCTGGAAATTGTTTGTTAAAACAAGTTCACTTGGATTAACGAATATTGTGTTAATTAGGTACTTCTCTTATTTCTGAGGCACCAAAAAATTATACCAAGTAAATGTAGGTTTTTATTGAAAGTATAATATTGCTCAGGTATAAGGTTTGATAGGAATAATAAAAGTACCTGCATCTTGTTAGGGAGCGGTCAAGTATTACGTAACGTATTTTGGGAGGGGGCGCGGGTCCTTTTGTCAAACGTTACGATGCGGGGCGGGGATTAAATTACGTGTTATTGTTAATATTTTTTACACCACATAATAGTAACTAAAGAGACTAGGTGTTCACGAAACGTTTTACTATACTTGGGTACTGAAAAACGTTACGGCGAGTTACATGGGGGGGGGGTCAATAATCTCCAAAAATTGCGTTACGTAATACTTGAACGCTCCCTTACTTCAATGTTTATTATGTCTTGTCTTATAAAATTTCTGTCAAACTACAAAACTGCTTTAAGTAAGATTATCATATAAATAATATGTAATTGTAAGATAAATCTAATGTTTTTAAAGTTTAAAATAAGGCTAAAAAAATAAAAGATATGTACTTAATAACATACATATGTATTTATAATCTATTCAGTAAGCGCCTGCACAATTGATCCCACATAAATATGATTTTTTTTGCTTTTTTTTAAGCTTAAGTATCTTCGCCCTCTTAAATGACAACAGCAGTGTTTTGTTGAAGAATACATACCTTACCAAATATTTTGATACCTAATTAATATATATAATCTTTCTAGCTATACTATCTATATTTTAAATTATTATTTACTGTTATTACTTATATTGTAACTTTGTCGAAATGTGATAACATTCTATATAATCATTTCTTTTTAATTTCAAATCATTTGTTTTAAAAAGTCAGGTTTATATTGTTTAAAAAAGGGTTATGTAAGTATATATCTGTTATTAGATATTACCTACTTATTTATGTTATTTCTGGCCAGATTGGCGCTACTATAAGTTATGATGCTATATTCCATAGCTGTTACACTAGTTATTAATAAAAACATTACAAAATATTTGTTTTATTAGCGAAACATTTATCTCAAATAAGTCTTTGCAATCTTTTTTATGCTAACAAGAAGTAGTATAGAATGTATGATCTTGTGATTTTAACTAACAAAGCATGTAGTGTACATTGATAAATTAATAATTAAATCTCATTAAAATATTTAAATAAGTTGTCATAATACAATTTATTTAAGATTATAATTGGTTACATTTTCATTTGAATTATTTGTTGAGTCGCAATTTTTATAATACCATTAAAATCTTCTCCTATATGTAAACGCCAATACCTGCATCGGCCCCATACCAGGGCAGGATAGTTGGGCGATGAAATCCCATGAAATATTCTTGCTATACTTCTACCCGAAAATGAACAATCCTTATATGTTGCAATAAGTGCTCTCACATCAGCTATTATTTGTTCAACATCTAGCGGACGTGGTTCTATTACTATATTGCTGGGCAAATTTTCCTCTCTTGCAAAGTAGTTATTTATAATACTTTTTAATAAATCAGACTTTTCCTGAAGAGTGTTGTCTGACATATGAGATATTTCACCTGTTGTTGTACAAAGTTGATTGAATGAATTATTTATTTCTTCAAGTTGATATAACATTTGTTTTTCTTGATTTAATACAATGTTATGCAAATCATCTAATAGTCCATCTAATTCAGAGGAACTAAGATCACCTTGCGCTTTAACTTTAAAGCCTAAAGTATGAAATTCAACTTTTAAAGATGATCTTTTGGATATACCATTAGAAACATTCCATTCTAAGTTTTTCAAATGGTATTTTGTCATCCCACTTTCCCAACCTAACGCTGCAGCAACTTCTATAACATTAAATTCTAATAGACTTTGATTAACTACCTCAGTGTTTCTTTTACCTTCAATTAAGTATGCCATTGCCAGTGGTGGACTATTTTTAGCAGCTTCAAGTATTTTAATAGGGCCACCATATGAGGATATTTTACACATAGTATAAGCATTATTTAATACTTTAATATAGTGTTTTGGATGCAATTCTATATAACACAAAAGAGTAGATATATTTTCTGATGGTAAATCAAGTTCTTCAACTGTATTTTCAATTGGTATTCCAACTTCATGTCCTTGGCACTTAAAAACTTTTTCCATATTTTCATCAGAAGCTGGTGAACACTTGCAGGGAAGCAACACTTTCTGTACTAGTTTTCTTATAATAGGTCTATCAATAGAATTAGAATAAATATGCTTCAACAATTCATTTTTGTCGCTATTCCTATTATGGCTCAGGAAAACGTGACAGTATGCTGGTTTGCCATCCCGTCCAGCTCTTCCAACTTCTTGAACATATGATTCAAAACTAGGTGGCATATTATAATGAATAATACATCTTATGTCAGACTTATTTATACCCATACCAAATGCAACTGTTGCTACTATAATTTTAAGTGTGCCATCCATGAAATGTTTTTGGATTTTTTTACGTTGAGCAGCTGACATGCCAGCATGATATGCTTCTGAAATGTATGACATTCTTTTACGTTTCTTACTTTGTGGCTCCATATTAATCTTACCTGGTTGAGATAAACAGGATCTTATAACAGCAGCTATTCTCTCACACTCATTTCTTCTTATGCAATATACAATTATAGAATCAAATGAACTAAACTTTTCAGATCCCAACAATGCTACTAATGCCCTATCTTTATCTTTTTCAAAAGACATGGTCAGATATAAATTACTTGGTAGTGATGGATTTATCACAACCCCATTTTCACCATCTGGGACTTTGATATGCTCTATAACACTTTTTATTGTTGTCTTGCTGGCTGTTGCAGTAAGTCCAAGAATGCATTTAATGTTTAACTTTTCTTTCAAAACTCTACAAATCATCAAATAGCTAGGTCTAAAATTGTGGCTCCATTGAGAGACACAGTGGGCTTCATCAATGCAAACAAATGCAATTTGAGGCAAAGATTTAAATAAACCTGAAAATCCATTTGAGGTGTCACTAGAAATAAGTGCTTCGGGTGAAATTAACAATATATTAATCTGACCATCCTTTATTAATTCAACAATTTTTTGCCTCTGAGTAGGTGGTTGGTTTGTGTGTAAGCAACCTGCTTTTAGAAATTCTGGCATACTTAATACTTGATCTTCCATTAATGAGACCAGTGGAGATATAACTAATGTTATGCATTTATAATATTTACTATAAATATATGCAGGCAATTGGTAACACAAAGATTTTCCTCCTCCTGTTGATAATATGAGTAAAGTGGATAGCCCACATAATATTCTCTTTATTGCTTTTTCTTGACCTGGGCGAAATTGTTTATGACCAAACAACTCTAGCGCATTGTATAACTCTTCAGATGCATCATCAGGGCTCGAAAGAATTGGCTTGATGTAATCTTCACTTGGTCTATCAAGCAACATTTTAAAAGTTTCTGGTATTTTACTGGCCTCATAAAGACAAGCATGCAATTCATCCTCAGTGGTGGTATTAGATGGTTTATTTACAATTTTTTCCATATCTTCGAGTGTAGGCATATCACTTTCTTCACAGTTATCATTTAAGGGAAGTAAGGCATTTTCTTTTTGACTTGTACAGTAACGGGCCATATGACCAGTAAGACCACATTTAAAACAGGTAATTTTACCAGCTTCTGGAAATTCCATACCAGAGTGTAGAGCTTTTTTATCCTTCCACAATTTTTTTTTATATGTGGAATACTTCATTGATTTCTTACCTCTAGCATAGACTTTTTTTTCTATATTAATTCTAACAAAATTTTCATTTAAGGATCCATTTTCAATCTTCTTTTCTAATTGAACTTCTAATTTACTTTTACTATTTTTCATTTCTTGATCTTGCTTGTCACTTACAAAGTCGAGAATGTCTGTAACATTAGAGTGCCTGGGAGTTATAACTTCTTTTAAACCAAAGGGTAAATATTCTGAAATGTCAGGTGGGTCAGCATTTATATTATCATTACTTGACTCTACCCTATTTTTAACTGTATAATTTTTTTTAGATTTTTTAACTTTTTTGCTTTGTAATATATCACTTTTATCTGTATTAATATTCATGTGTCTCTCACTCTCAGTTGTCTTATGCTCTACCATTATTTTTCTTTTTTTGAGGGCTGGTTTTAATTTTTTTAGAGATTCATCTTCATCTTCAGATGCACTGTTTTCTACATACTCAGCACTTTTCTCAGGCAGGTTTTGAATAGTAACATTACTTAAGCCTAACTTTTCATAACTTTGAGTAATACTTTTAATAGATTCTTTATTTGGTTCTGATGTACCAAGTGCTCTCTGAAGCCATCCTGAGTTTAATTGTCTCACTGAAGATGCAGAATCATTTAAGGAATTAATAGAAGTAAACATTCCTTTAATATTATTGTTCTTAGACCTTTTATTGTCAAGTACACTAGAATTAGAACATAGGATGCTTTCAGTTTTTTCATTATTATTATCATTACAATATGAACTATCAGGACTGCTAAAAATAGAATTAGCCCCTGTGATTTCTTGCAATTGCCTACTTGGTGAAGATAAACACAAACTGGTATTTTGTTGTTCAAATGAGTTTTCTGAATAATTATCATTATTTGGCTGTGAAAAACTTCTAGACACAGATAACTTCCTTGGATTTCGAATGGAAAACTTTCGATTGTGAAATAATTTTTTAGATAAATTTTCACTGAACTTAGTTTGAGTAACGTGTGGTTCTTTTGATTGTTTTACAGATAAAATTCTATCTAATTCTTTGTCAGAAGGTAACATTGGCATCGGTATTTCTTGAAAACTGTCGTCTTCTGCGGTGTTAGTTGACCATTCTGTTAACCTTAATGATTCTGGCGATTTTAGAGGCTCATCATCTATGTCACAAATGGACAGTGAATTTTCAAGTGCTGCACTTTTAAGTTGAAAATACTTTTTATAAGCATATTTAATACTCGCCGGGGCTTCTTTTATATCAAACTTTGAAGGTAAACGAGAATTCTTAATTTTAAATTCATTTTCCCAATTCTTTACTATGTTCTTGGACTTCACGTAAGCTTTGTTTGATTTTATATTATCTATAATATCCATTTTATATTAGTTTTTCTATGAATTATAAGCAAAATAAGTGTACTGTAATAAACAAGAAGGTATCAAAACAACAGCTGCTGCTACTGCCAGCTTACGCGCCAAAACTTAACGCACACAGATAACATGATACTTAAAATTTTTTTTTTTTGGAGTTTATGGCCTGGTATACCTTTCGGCCAATGATACTTACAATAGAGTCGGACAACCACTGACAACGTGAATCCAACAGACTAGGAAAACTATCGCTTATCAGTTTAATTATGAAAACTCATCAGCCCTACAGGCTACACCTGGATGTTTGTAAATACTGTACATACAAAGTAATTATTAGTGCAATAAGCGTGACTTCGCCGTGGAAAATGGTCAAGTGACTGAATGTGAGATAAAATCAATCCCTTGAATCATTGAAATTTAATTAAGGACCGGTCCCAACGGTACCTGTACTCGCTCGGCACTGTCCCGAAGTGCTGGAAGACCGCTTCGATACATCCGATCTCTAAAAGACGATCGCTCTGATCCGTCCAACTATCGCCCTATCTATTATTAATGGCTAGATCTTGAGGTATCTAGAGGGCTACCAACTGATTAGCGATTATCAGTTCGGCTTACGTCGTGGTCGTTCGGCTGGTGACCTTGTATTCCTTACACATAGATGAGCAGAGGCAATAGAGTCCAAGGTTAGTTTGGATGTTCTATATAAAAAAAAAATGGGGCGTGTACTTATGTACGCGCGTAAGTTATACTTCTTTGGCTTTCTTTATTTTTTTTAAATATTAAATAATTAATAATAGATATTTAGCGTTAATAATTTAACAATATTTAATATTTAGTATATTATTCAATTATTAATTAATATTAATAACAATTATAATTTTTATTTTATTATATTATTAATTTAATTTAATAACTAGGTATGTTTCATAACCTTTTAACTAAGTAACAATAGGTGTTTGTGAAAAAGCATTGCTAAATTTCTTTGAAAAAATAATTAAAACTCCTTTACTTGTTTAAAAGGTACTACAAATGTCATTATGGTCATACGTCACGCATATTCTATTTCTTTTTACTTGTCTTATTCCCATCTCGCTCGCGCACGCTCGGCGCCCATACTGAATTTTGTGTCATAGGTGCGCGCGCAACGTAAAATTTCACTCTCATAAATTTTCATAACGCGCCTAAAGAAGTATAACTTCAAAAACATTTCGCAAAGTGCATGGTTGTAAAATTAATATTTATTTGCCGGTAACGGAAAACAAGGTATATTCCGTTAACTATATTTTATAATAGAGAGGTTTTCTCGGCCAACATAGCCAGTATAATTAAAACACATTTTAAAACAGTACATCTATATTGCACTATAACATCTCACTTAGTAATTTACAAATAAACACACTACCTAAAAACAAAAGACATACATATTTAAGTACATAACCATATTTTTTTTCAACTCATAAGGAATTAGGTTCAACACAAAATTCAAATATCAGCCACAAATAAAACACACCAGTACATTTAATAAATGCTAAATTGATAATTAAATAGCTACCACACATATACAAAAATATAGATTCAGACCACGCAGTGACAATACTTTCAAGGTAAAGTTGTAAAAGTATGATTTCGAAATCTTAATGTTGCTGTTGCCCAGCGTTGTCTAGTAGTAGTAAGACGCTGCGTAAGACATAATAAATACACAAATATTATTGCTTATATTGTTTAATTACAACCATTTACCAGAATTATCGTCTAAACAACGTTTTAAGTCTTATTTGAATTTCAAAATATTAACACGAAATATGTACAGAATGAGCACTCTAGTATTAGGGAAAATAAAATTCTACACAACATCCAATATTTGAGAATAACGTGAGAACATATATACCGAAGTATTTATACAAGCTAAACTAGTACTACATACATTTAGAGGCACGCATATTGCATCATATTGTTGGTTTTACGTAGTTTTGTTAAAGAATTTATTTAATGAAATATTTTATCTACTTTCTACTGTGTCTATAATGTCTCGAAACGATTTCTTCGCAACAAATCATATATACTTGTTAAATCTTCCAATACAAAAACTCTGTTCAGTATTGGTACCTTTAATATTTACCATGCACACTTAACACACACATTCACACACTTGTACATAAGATTCGGACGGTATAGTAATAAAATTTGTAAAAAAAAATAGAAAAATCATAAACCCACAAAAATATTATAATAATTACTTTATAAAATATGTAGTAATAAGGGCATTAAGTATTATCAACGAATATTTAAAAAATACGGAAATTTTTTTTTACTTATAGCTATTGTGCTTCTAAATGGTCAATACTTTTTCTAGTAATATTGCCCACAGACAAACGTTAAGCAGAATCGATATAAATTTGATTGTATATTAATTATCATTTCCTTAGAGACCATAAAACTGGTGTCACCACGACCGCGTTTTTGCGTCTATTAAAATATTTTATTCAAGAATTGACTACGTACACATAGTATCTGTAAAAAAATTGTAAAACTTGGGATGGGAAGTAAACGTGAAACTTCAATAACTAAAAAAAAATGATAATAAATACCCTTTAATGCTTCTTAAAAAGTAAAATATTAGCGTCGCCACTTCGAGCTTAGGTATTTGTCAAGTGAGCGTTTCACTCCATACATTCGACCAAAGGCATTTCCAACCTTATTTATTTATTCCGTGTACGACGCATGTACGTTATGTACAAAATTATGCAACTAATTTGACGCGGGATATTTAAGATCCAGTGTATAGCGTTTATGTTTTAAGCGCGATAAAACCCCAAAAAATGAATGATTACGTATTGGGTATGTACGCCCGTTGCCTTATAACTTTTGTAACATGTTTTTTTTTGTTTTTTTGTTATGTGTATGTTTGTGAATAAGGTAATAAAGCATAAATAAATATGTACTACTTGATATTCCTCAAATAACTCGTTAGTCAAAATATACCAATTATTGAAGAGAGAGAAAGATTTAATATGAGAGAGCGAGATATAACATATTTGGTTCCATGGGCTTGACAAAAAATCAGTTGGTTTAAATGGTCACGTGACTAAGCGTGAGCTAATGTCATTCCCATCCAATGTCGATTAGCGTTAGTGGGTTGCACATGTCGAATAGTGATATTATCTCAAGTCCCATATGTGTGAACGACTTACGCACACAGGCAAAAAACGTGTATAGTTAGCAAAAATGTCTAACGCTTGTAATCTTCTTAAACCCTTGTTTAGTAGAGTTCTGTTTAATATAGATATTGCATAGCAGTCCCACATATTAACTTAAGAACCACACTGTTAGATACCTAAACATAATTTTCTGACTATACTTAAACTAGAAATAGCTATCAAAATAATACAGACGTTATAGTTCAATATTGTTTACCAAATGGTTATACATATAGGTTTCAAGTTATTAACAACTATAATATTGGATCCTGTTGATTAAATTTTATATTAATTATTTATTTAGTCTTACATATCGGCAATTTTTTTAAGGACAGCAATGAAAAATATGTAGATGAATTATCTAAGGCCAACTAATCTTAGTGAATAATTTTTAAGTGGTTCCGTGCAAAACAAGATTTCGTACAAATATTCTACGCAGTCGTACATTTAACACTTTGCCAACAGTAGCACTACAGTAGTCTTACCATGAGTTTGATAAAGTTTAAAACGATACCATACAAAACCACTCCGTCACACATTTGTATGAAAACTCTTAATTTTACGCCCTGTAAGAATTTTCATACAAATATTCGACGAGGTTATTTTTACGTCAGCGTTTAATACTTTGTCACTCATACTGAGATGAGATCTTGATTTAGTTTTCGATCGTTATTTACCTTGATAATTTTTAAGAAGCTGTCAATGAATTAGTTAATAAACATAACTTCTATACCGACTAGAAATATTTTATTGTATCCACGATAAAGATATTTTTCATTTCATTAATAGATAATGAAAGCAAACGTTCCGCAGTTACACATAAGAAGAACTTGAGCAAATAGAATTAGGTGGGATATTGCGGTGCAAAAATCTAGAGATTTACGCTAAAAAATACATTCATTCATAGTTTTATTTAGAGACTAAGTTCTTAATATACATCGTAAAGGTCAATAAGGCGATTCTCTAAATTAATGACCAAATTGCACTGCGATGTTATGTATACGCGTTTCCTCGCTTTCTCTTGTCAGTTGACTCTTAAAGCGCTACAAGCGCGCGAACATATTTAGACTTTAATAACATATAAATGATAACACACACTTCGGTGCTTTATAAAAACATGAATCGCCGTTAATATATTTAAAAATAATATTCGGAAATTTGAGCTATACTATAATACTACTTCTGTACATTACATAGAGAACGGTAGTCTTATACCTGCAATAAATCCAAGTCTCGTGAAAAGCGTACAATTGGTCAAACTTAAATTATCTTTCAGCACCACACAAATAGCGTAGTGAAAATGTGAAGCTAAAAATATATCGAAAATAGTCATTTTGAGATTCAGATTAGTCTTAATCGAATAACGCATAATGCAACTCTAAAAATTGACTATTAGCAAATACTGTATATCTGTTTTATATTGAATATAATTTTCTCGGAGGCACATGCACTATGTCCATTTAATTTGCAATTCAAATAAAAAAAATATGATTTTTTTATTTTACGAACAAGGCTTTTTGTCATAAATTATATCATTTAATGATTGTTAACGGAAATAGTGCATATGGCAACATTCCAGGCTCATTTGCAGCCACATATCAAGATTATATGAACATGCTTTACATATGGAAACTATTACATTTAGTTTGAATTCTGTGACAACTGAAGTCTATGGTTGTAACAAGGGAATGTTTCTTTCTATACCAATAAGGTATGGCAATTTTAAATGCACAAGAATAATCAACAATTATAGAATTTCATAAATGTTGAAAAACGTCACAGAATTCAAATTCTTACAAGAACACTTTCTTAGTTGCTATACAAGCCACGTGAACCCCTGAAGTTATACCTACGCATATTATTCTATGATGACACATCTGGGCAAGTGTTCCCGCAGGTAATCGAACAGTTCTGGCGAAGCCCCTGGACAATTCGTCAATTCAAGTTCTCGTAATTGACGGAGCTGAATCAAACTGGACAAACCGCTTGACGTTAGCAATGGGCACCCTGGAATTGTCGGTTTCGGCATTTTTACTTCTGAACAAAGTAGTATAGAAGAAGTATTGAATTGAAAAATTTGAGTTGGTGATTGTGTGTATCTCCAGCATTTAAACTTTCACCACCATTTACACTGTTTATGATTGGTTGGATTGAATGTTGCCAAATGAATAAACTAAAATTAAATTAATTATTTCTTCTCTACTAAGTATGGTTTTGTATTCGTGACTATGTCTACTAGGTTATCATAACTAAAGCTCATTAAGCCCTTAAGCTTACTATCTTTTTTTTCACATAAGCGTCTCAGTTTACGACAAATACAGAATGAACGTTGATTTGGCCTTATTATAAATCGTGGACAAAAGGTAGCAAGCGTAACCATCTTTGTTATACCATGTTATTATTATTTTTTAATTATATGCATAAAGTTAGTCTTCGACTGAAAATAAAAATTTCATAACGAAAAACCAAATATTGAACGATTTTTATTATAAAAAAAAATATATTTAATGTAAACACGGTATTTTCAATGCTCTATGTTTTATACTAACGCACATTAGTTTCAATGGAAAAAGAGGTACATTGAATATCATTTTAAAACACAAGTCAAAGGCAAAACATGTGATATTTAAAAAAAATGATGCGTGTACTTATGTACGCGCGTAAGAAGTTATACGTCTTTGGCTTTCTTTATTTTTTTTAAATATTAAATAATTAATAATCAATATTAAGCGTTAATAATTTAACAATATTTAATATTTAGTATATTATTAAATTATTAATTAATATTAATAATAATAATTATTATATTATATTATTAATTCAATTTAATAACTAGGTATGTTTCATAACCTTTTAACTAAGTATAAATAGGTCTTTGTGAAAAAGCATTGCTAAATTTCTTTAAAAAAATAATTAAAACTGCTTTATTTGTTTAAAAGGTACTACAAGTAGATTGTCTTATTCCCATCTCGCTCGCGCACGCTCGGCGCCCATACTGAATTTTGTGTCACGGTGCGCGCGCATCGTAAAATTTCACTCTCATAAATTTTTCATAACGCGCCTAAAGAAGTATAACTTCAAAAAAAATTATATCTATAGTATTTAAATATTTGTACAGAAAAGTATACAGACCGGCCAGCGAGAGCAGTTGCAAAGCGCGCATAGCACATAGATGTTGTACGCCAAAATCTCGGAGTTGTGAGCACCAACGAAGATACAATGCTACCAGAGATTGCATCGTGCTGATGTAACCCACGCCTATGTCCGTTATGTGCACACATCTTGAAAGATATTAAAAAATATTTATTTTCATGTAAAATAATTGAAATAATTAAGTTTACATTAAAAAGGTCGGCCTGCTCATAGGGCTACTACAACTACAATGGCTGTCGTAGACTCGCAAGATTATAGTTTAAGACAATTCAATGAAAAAATGCTAATAGTTGTCATGTATATGTCACGACAAACAAACTTAAATCTAGTTTCAATAGCTCTCAAACCATTTTCTCATGTATGATTTTTATTATTGTAGATTGAAATATTTCATTGTGACTTGAGATACGGATTAGAATATGGACCTACGATTTTTTTTTCAATATTGAAGATTTATCATAAGAAAATATGGAAATGCACTACGCGAAAGAAGCAATTTATGTGTACCTAACATGTTTTTATTCTTTAGAAAGGAACTCGTGAGGTGCTCGTAAGAGCAAGGCAAAGTCTAGACTCTAGATAAATTTTCCATAAACTTTGCTGGCTGTTTCTAAAATTATTAAAACATGAAATGTGGTCAAGAACATACGATTTTATTTTTAATTTATTTGAGAAGATCAACTAGAAACAGATATACTTATCAGGTGACCAGAAATAAGTGAAATTAAAAAAATATACCTGTCAAGTGTCAATTCTTCCAGTTGGTTTAGATCACACGCGATGTACTCCAGCGCGCTATCAGTTACTCGCGGACACCAGCTGAGGTCGAGGCTTCTTAGACGTGGAAGATTCTCTGCTACCAACTCCACACCTTCATCTGTTACTTTACTGCACCCACTTAATGACAGCACCGTAAGGTTCGGTAATGAGTGAACTGTCAAAAAATATGTACACACAGTATAGTATAGAACAATCACCATTGTTCCTAAACATACTTTAATAGCTATCAAATGTAATTTAAAAAAATATTTTTTACCTATGTTGACGACCCCATGATTAGTAAGCTCCCAACAACTGTGAAGCCTTAATATACTGAGTGAAGCACTCTGCTTTTGAGAGAAATAACCCAAAGCTGCATCTGTCACATGGTAGGCTTGAAGTGAGAACTCATACAATGATGGTAAGAGCTGAGCCACAGCACCAACCTGTTTGGTAAAACATAGAATATTATTTGATTTATGGCTAATGCCATGCAATGCAAGCATACAAAATACAAATAACTTACAGCTTCATCTGCAATGTTAATACAGTCAGTAAGTGTGAGTGAGACAATTCTTGGGGTTAAACATGCCCATATACCAGCCTCTGTTATTTCATTACAGCCTGTCAACTCAAGCTCAAAGAGAACCTAAAAAGCAAAATAAAAGCATTTATGATCACAAATTATTTAATGATACAATTCCTATTAGTGAACCCACCTCTAAATGATCCAGAATAGACTCTAAACCTCTGTCTGTTACTGTACAACCCTTCAAACTTAAAGCATTAACATGGTTAGCTGACAATGGAAATACTCGAATAAACTCATTAATGTCCTCATCTGATGCCGCCACCAAAGCCATTCCACGAACACCCCTCCTCACCACAGAGTTATAAAATCTTTGCATGCAACATTCAGACTCAGATCTACTCTCACGGAAATCCACTATAGCAACAAGACCCATCCACCAGCGGGTAGACGAGTACAGAATATCCCTCCACTTCGTGCATACTTGACCAAGGGTTCTTCTATCATTTGAATTGAAATATAGAAAAAACTTTTCAAGAAATCTTTCATCTAATATAAACTGACTCCAGACTAGTGGTCTCGGTGAAGGTCTTCTACGACGGGGTATTCTCGGAGCAGATGAGGCTGGACCACAGAGTGCATTAGCAACCCGTTCCACTACACCAGGAGAACGCTTTCTGCCACGGAGGCCGAGGCCCGTGATTCGACGCGAGAGTTCAGCAGAAGCGCGCTCCACCACGCCTTGAGCAGAAACTGACGACATCTTCACCTTGACGCGACGTATTGTGTCGCCCGGCCGCCCGCCCCCAGAGGCAGCGCCGCTGGCTCCGTGCTCACAGCCCGCCACTGTGACGCTGTTATTAATATAAGTAACTTATTATAAAAAATCTTTAAAATTGTGTATAAGCCGTATTGATTAATGATGAATATTTAACCTAATTTAATTTATTTTACCTTAATTATATTTTGCCCAACAATTTAATAGAAAATATAGAAAGAGACATAACATTGTTCTTTAATGTTGTTCATAAACAGCTATGACAAGAATGACCTTTTATAACAAGTGCTCTCACATTTCTGATACCATAAGGGCTGAGACTTCTGCTGATTATTTTTGTCTTTAATTTAAGTTTAAACCCATATCCACAGGTCATGTAATCCAGTGCTATAAGATGAACCTTAGAAATTAATGAGACAAATAAAAAGAAACACACTATAAAGATCTGTTCAATAAGAAAATATAAAAGAGAAAAACTACTATTATGTAATCAAATTGATGTATTAAAATTGTAAGTGATATAATTTATTGTGTCAAAATAAAATTCTTTTATTTATATTATATTATACTAGACCTTTATTTATTTAGTCACAATTACGGGCATAAAGTGAGCTATTGATGTTTATACAAATATAAAATATTACAATCGACAGTTATATGGTATATACTGTAAATAAAATAATTATAAAATAAAATCTTTGATACAAACCTATAAAAATGAATTTATTTCCAAAATCCACATAGTCTCGAAGGTTAATAGTATTCCACTTTAATTATTTTTTTCTGCACGCAGAAGATTCAGAACTTTAAAAAATATTTAATGAATTTATATACCAAGGCACAAATATATTTTGTAAACTTATTCTGTCTATTAAATTTTATGTATGCGAAAAATTAAAAACTAAATTATAAAAATTCTGGATCATTGCTGCGAAGCTTGAAACCACAGGCACAGATTATTAGAAGTTAGAACTGTAGCCTATCTTGAAATATTGTCAGTTATCACTGTCTAAGTTTTTTTTTATGGCTCTGGCCCGGTTTGTGCATTAGCCAGCGTCAATTCGTGCTTTTTCCTCGACCATGTCCTCCATGTACGGTTTAGGCACTCGCCCGGTACCGCACAACCCTCCCAAAGGCCGAGAACAAATTTAAATTAAATTAAAACTTGCCCTCGAACCGGGAATCGAACCCGGTATAACCAGCGGCACGTAAGTCTAGCGCTGGCCGATACGTGGAGGGGATTGCTGCGCATGTGTACTGTCGCGCGGGGGACAAAATGCGACTGGAGAGCCAATCGACGCTCTTCATTCCGCTAGCCCCCCTCAGGTACCTTATTTTTTACTTCTGCGCAATAACGGTCAGCGCTAGACTTACGTGCCGCTGGTTATACCCCTCACCTAGCTGCCACTTAATAAGACCGCTAGGCTATGAGGCCCCCCATTGTCTAAGTTACGGATATGAACCGAACTTAAAAAAAATCGAAATGAGATGCTATCGAATATCGATTATACAATCTTTTCAAACGTTTTAGTTCGAAACTAAGCGCTATGTCTGAGTCATACGTCAAAAGTATTTTGTTTTGGCATACGGGAGTTATAGTGCAAGTTGGAATACCGAAAGTCATAACCACAGACAAAAGTTCGACGGAAAGACATGTATCCGCCATGGATCTGGAAAGATAAAAAAATGAGGAACGCGTTGCCCAAATAGTCAAATACTCATTGCTCGAAACTCAAATGCAAGTGTCAAGCTAAGCTAAATTAGAGTGGTAAAAGTGAAAAATGGAAGTCGCCACTGATGAAGCCGGTGATAAAAAGCATCTTAATAATGTTTTATCTGACACAGAAATTGCAAACTTGCCTGTTGGTGTTGAGGAAAAACTTAACTCATACATTGATACTAAATTTGAAGAATACTTAACATCAAAAGCTTTGTTCGAGAGCACTAAATCACAAATCGGTGAGTTACCGGCCTTTTATATGTTTCGCCAGTGTTTTTCCCAGTTTCGAAATTTTATAGATTGCTGCATGCTATTGAAATATGATTTGCCATCTTGTTATTACTCTCGAAAGAAAAATGTGCTGTAAAGATACCCCTGATATAGGCAGGCACGTTTTCCAGACGACACACTCCCTATTTAAATTTATTTTACTTATTGGTATACCAATTCTTATTAAGGATGTCAAATTATTGGTAAAATGGTCTCAAGTCTACCCATACATTGTTTTAATATGCTCTATATGTGCAGTTTTATTCTAAGATTAATAAACTTCCTTATTATATTCATAGGTTTATAAGATTTGATTTTGTAACTAGAGAGAGAAGTAGACACATTTTCACACCTGTTGTACTTAATTTTTATCTATAGGTAAGCAGATGATTAGGTGATTTTAACCCAAAATATTAATAATAGTCAATTATTATTTTGGGAATAAAACTCAGAACCTCTATGATTTCCATTATATGGATTATTACTTGAGTTTTGTTTGTGGCTTCTCTATGTAAATTACACAAAACACTACACTGAGCTACACCCTACCTGAGATTTTGGTTAATTTTAATTAAATAATTTTTGTGTTGCTGAAAATACAAAAACCTTTAGTATAATTAAATGAAAGGTTTTTAATGACTAAACTTTGTGTATCATGCACATGTAAGAATACATACGATACCCTTGCACATTTAGACAAAAATATTATGTGTAAATTTAGTTTTAAGAATGAATATATATATGAATGTTGAATCAAACTAATAATTTAGCTAGAATCAAGTACTACAGAATGTAGTATTTTATTGGGTAAATTAAAATTACTTTGCTTATAATGTATATATATGTCATGTCATTTACATATTCTTTAATGTATTAACTATATGCTTTAATATTGGAATAAGTGTAAAAGTTAGTACAGTGTAAACTCCATGTAACATACCTCAATTAAACCACTCGGCTTTGGTTTGTTTAGCTTGTCTTCCATACAATAACACAGGATACACTCTACATAGCATTACACCCAACCTCTCACTCAAAAGTACTTTTTAAGTGGCCAAAATAAGTAAAACTGCGGAGCTGTGTATGTTGTTTTGTTGCTTTATTATCTCTAATGTAAAATACACTTGACTGTCGGTACTTGTCATATATGCATAACTTTCCATGAAAACCATTCCTTTTTTTACAAATTCGCATGCTTGCATGTGCTGTGTCACGAAGATGCCTGAATATCGCAAGATATGAATTACATAAGATAAAAAATACAACCTAACTACTGGTACAGTACAAATATATCAGACAACGCAATAGCGTTCAAATTTGAATTGTTTTTATGTAAGTACTAACACTAGTCTGAAATAAACTTTCTTTTACCAATACAGATTTTTCTTTCCATTTAACGGCAACTCTTTGTAATGTCAAAATAGGCACAGTCCCTTGAGTGTTGTTATATAGAGTTTTACACTGTATTATGTTGCAATAATTGTTATTATGTTAGTAGTAGTACTTCATCATTTGGAGCATTAACAAAAATTTTACAGGATCTATATTAAGATTATGTACACTGGTCAACAGTACTTGGGTCCCTAGATCTGGTGTTTTTCTTACATACTGTCTCAGCATTGCAATATAATACAGAAGGCACTACTTACCAGCGTTACGGGCCATGAACCAAACTCATTAAATTTGTTATTATAGTATTCATCTTTCTGGATTAATATGAGGTTAACTTAAATAAAAAAAATTAAATGCTTATACTAACATTATTTTATTTTCATGAAATGTATTTAAATATTATAACTAACAACACTCTTTTGTTACTAATTATATGTATGAAAAAAATGATTTATATTTATTGATCATTTAGAGACATGTTAAAGCATAAATAAAGTGCTAAAATTAACTTGTGTGATTATAGTGATTGTCTACCATTGATATACAAAAAACCCAAGATGCACACTCAACGTCTAAAAAACGTCCTTAAAAAATGAGCGCAACATTCTAAATTGTGCGCTCATTTCAAATAGTCTCGCGTCTAATAAGTGGAGTCGATTTATTTATTTGTGTTTTTTTTTATAAATAAATTTATATACTTTTGAACTTTTTTGTGTGTAGTTTTTGACAAATATATTTACTAACATATTATTTTTTAATTTAAAGAAAAAACTTTTTAACTGGATTAAAGTTATGTATTACAGTCAAAACCGGTTATAACGACATTGAAGGGACCGTATAGTTGCCGACGTTATATCCGATAGTCGTTATAAGCAATGTCATATATTATATATACACAAGTATAGTTCATATGTATGTACAATACATACAAGTTATATTATCATAGTTATCTATCTAGAATAGGTAGGTATGGGTTATAATGTGGTATGTTAATATTATAATATGTAAACGAGTCAAAAAAGAAACAAAAATATTTATTACGAAATAATTAGGTACAAAAGTAATCAGTCATTTTGGTCTGTTTTTTTTAGCCCAGTCTCAAATATTTTTTGCATTTTACGTTTCATACTCCTCAAGGTATGAGTATCACCAGTATCAAACTGTTCGTTAAAGGCAACAAATTTTTGCAAAATCGTTACAGCGTTAAGAGCCTCCGAAATCGTTGTTGGCTGAAACTGTTCGTTGGTAGAAAGTGCGTAGGTAATAATATGCCTAAATGTTCATTCAACGCCTCTAAATAAGATTTAAAATCGTTTGTATTGTTTTGTTTTGCTGAGACAAGCGGTTGGTCGTTATAGCCGATGAATATCGATAAAATTTCGTCGTTGTAAGTGATAGGTCGTTGTAAACGATGTCGTTATAAACTGTTTTGACTGTATTATAAATTTACAACTATCATCAACACCTTTTGTCTTCAGTCACCGTGACCACGCACGCTGTAAAGCACCCGAAAAGTCGGATAAATTTAAAATTGTTAAATAGTTGTAAATAAAAAAGTCATGTTCGACTCCACTCAATACCTTGTCCTACCGACCACGGTCGGTCGTAAAATTTTATTTCTTTAAGTACGTATACACTGCGTTGTAATAACAACTTTAAGCAATTCGCGTAAGGTTGATTTTGCAATAATATATGCTTGTAACATATATGTTATAGACATACTGTTATAGAAAGGGACAGAAATAGTGTTTCGGGACACTTTCGAGCGTTACTTTTATTCGAGACTGTGCATCTTGGGTTTTTTGTATATCAATGTTGTCTACCCATAATTTTGCTTCTTTTTTTTCTAATTTTATAAGTTAGATTGATACAGAAAACATTTTTTTATATTTTGTGAATAGAATATAAAAATAAGTTTAATAAAACATATTTTTACATGCAACAATAAATTATTGTTGATTGATATATTATATGATGGATTATCTTTTTCAGATGAAAAAGTAGCAGTTTTAGAAGCAACTGCTACAGAAACTGCTTTAAAATATGAGGAAGCATCAAAAAAGCTTTTGCTTTCTGAAGAATCTGACACAGAGTTGGAAAACAAGGTTTCAGTACTTAGCACAGAACTTGAGAAGTCCCGAGATACAATATCAAGATTAGAAAATGAAATTATTTCCCTTAAAAGTTCAAGAGATGCAGCTATTGATGAAAGAAATGACCTTACCCGCATTTTGGAGAGGCGTAATACTGAAATTGAACGCCTCATAGCTAATGAAGCCTCTATATCACAACAATTACGTGCTGCTATTGATTCTAAATGTGAAGCCTTAGCTTTGAATGATGAAATTCAAAGCAAAGAACTTACATTGCAATATCAAGAGAAAAGATTAGACCAAGAAAGAGTTCTTTTGAATTCTCAAATTAAAATCTTAAATGAGGAAGTTGACAGACTAACGTCTGAACTACAAACTGTAAGGTTAAACAATACCAGCAGATTAATAAACTTAGAGACACAACTTACAGAAAAGGTTGAGGAGTTAAATGTTGCAAATGATCAAATATCCCAACTGAATGAAGTAAAGAAGAATTTAAGTAGTCGTGTTGAACACTTAACTCAGAGGTTGATGGAACAAAGAGAACTAGAAAATAAAATGGCAGAAAATTACAAAAAAGAATTGGAAGCCAAAACTAAGTTAGCTGACTTATTTAAAACTATGCATGACGATGCGGAGGCTAAAACCATGGAATTAACTGAGGGTATCGCTGAATTGCAAAAGTTATTAAATGAAGCAACTGAAAAGTATGGAGAACTGGAAACTAAGTATAAGCAAGCAGAAGTGGATCATGAAGAGTTAATGGAGAAGAAAAATGAAATTATTTCATCTCTAAAAAGCGAGCTGGAACATGCAAATGATTTACTAAAGGCTGCAAATGCTCACAATTTAGATATGGCACTTAGTGACCTAGCTCCATCAGCAGCAGTTGCAAGTAAATTAATAAAATCAGGCATGTCCCTTACACAAATTTACTCTGAGTTAGTTAAAGTCAGTGATGAACTGTCTCAAGAAAAAGAAGAAAATAAAAAATTGAATGCAACAATCAACAAAATTGTACAAGAGTTGGAGGAAAAAGCTCCGTTTATACATAAACAAAAATCTGAGTTATCAGATGCTGTAGAAACTAATACCGCATTATCTCAACAAATTGAGTCTCTTACTATAGAATGCAATAGGCTTAGAGATGATTACAGTGAAGCTTCTAAAATTGCAAACCACTATAACAGAGAAAATAGTAAACTTAAGGCTGAATTAGCTGATTTAGGCAGACAAGTCTGCTTCTTACTTAAAGAAGTTGAACACAGACGAGGAGGACTTGTAAATGGTGACCATGATCCCTCTCAAAGTAACAGTAACACTACTAATTCTTCTGACTCTTCCAGAATAATATCAAAGACACTTGTAACATTCACTGATATTCAAGAGTTACAATCAAATAACCAAAAACTGTTGCGCATGTTAAGGGAACTTACTGATAAACAAGAAGAGTTAGAACGTCAAAAGGAGCAGTTTGAAAGTGGAGAAATGGAAAGTAGAGTAGAAACTTTAAAACAAAGAGTTTCCGAGTTAACTGAAGCCCAAGATCGTCAAACTAAAATGGTTAATGGTCTCATTCGGCAGCGGGATATGTTTAAAAAATTATATCATGATCTTATGAGAGGAAAACGTCTTGAGATGTCTTCAGTTATTGATCCAACTGATTTAGATAGAGCAGAATCGTTTTCAATGGACACATCACAAGAGTCAAATACATCAAGAACTCAAGATGCTGAAAAATCCAACTTTGAAGTTAAATGTAAAGAAGTTGAGAAGCAAATGGAAATGTTAAAAGAAGAATACAAAACTTACAAAGAAGAAAAAATTACTAATGAGAGAATGTTATTTGAACAAACTGATAATATGAGACAAGAAATTTCAAAGCTAACAGCTGCTAATAGCAAGTTTGCTTCCACCTTGGACTTCAGTAATGAGCGCATTAAAGTCCTGCAAAGTAATATAACAACATACAAAAATCAAATACATTCCTTAGAAGAAAAAAATAAAGCTTATAACGCAACAATTGCAAAACATGAGGTATCCCTCCAACATTTAAGGGATGAAGTTCTTAACGCTCAAGGTAAATTGGCAACAGCTGAAATTCAAGCAGAAAATTTAAATACTAAAGTCAAGTTATTAAAAGACACTGAATTACGTTTACAAACTGAAAAAGAAGTATTAAATAGAGAACGTCAAGGGCAAGGCATGTTATTAAAAAATCTTGAATTAATAAAAGCAAGTTTGGAGCGTGTAGAAGCAGAAAATCGTACTAAACTTGAGTCAAGGCTTGATGAAGCAACACGAGAATGTTCAGCCTTAAGGAGAAGGCTACAAGAAGAACAAGATAGATTTAGAGAATTAGCAGCTCATCTCGAACGACTTACCGACACAGCGAAAACACGAATGCAGGAAGAAAAGGATGCTGCAGATGTACTTAGAAAAGAAGTGCAGCAGCTAAGAGAAGCTTTAGTGGAAAAAAATAAAAATAACGACGAACTTGTAAAAAAATTAAAAGACGCTTTAACTCCGAATAGCGATACTTCACTTAACGCATTGAAGAAAATAAAAGAGCTAGAAAATAAGCTATCTGATAAAGATGCTGAACTTTCTTCACTACTTGAGCAATTGAACACAACGAAAGAGCACATTAAGCAGTATTGTAATATTTCGGAGGAATCAGAAAAACAATTGAAAAACGTTAATGCAGAGTATGAGAATTATAAAACAACAACTACTGCCAAGCTTGAAGAAAATGCCCTTAAACTTAAAGCACTAGAAGATAGGTGCTCAGAACTTGAAGCAGAGTTGTCGTTGCAAGGAAATGGAGAATATTCTTCTGTAAGTAACAGCTTGAAAGCTGAATTAACATCAGCAAAAGAGGAACTCAAAAATCTAAATGCCAACTACGAAAGCTGTCGCAGTGAATTAGATAATGCTCGGGTTGAAATAAACAAGTTATCTGAGGCTGTACAGAAAGCTGAGGAAAAGTATAGTCACGAAATGATTTTGCATTCATCAGATATACAAATGCTTTCAAAGGTAAAAGAAGATCTGACCAGAGTACAAAATGAACTTAATGAAATGGTTGCGTTGAAAAATAATGCCATATCTAAAATGGAATCTGAGAAGGCTTCCTGGTTAGAACGAGAGAAAAGCATAGTTGCTGAAAATGAACTATTACTTCAGCAATTGAAAGATATAAATCAGCAAAATGCATTACTCCATGATCAAATTCAAGCTTTGGGTACCCAACTTTCTGTTACCCATGCATCGCGATCATTTTCAGATAGCATGAATGAATCAACAAATGAATCAAATGTTAATATTTCAATAAGTGAAGATGACGGAAAATCTTCTGAACAACTTTTCCGCATTATAAAATTTTTACGAAAAGAAAAAGATATAGCAATGGCTAAATTTGATATTTTACAAGCTGAAACAATGAGATTGCGATCACAGTTGGAAATTAATGAAAAACAATTAGATGAATCTAAATTGGCATTAGCAGCAGAAAGGGAAAGATCTGAAGTTACAATGGTGACAGTTAATAAACAGTCAGATATATTAAGAAAAGTCGAAACACTAAATGCTTTAACTGACAGCAACCGAATTTTAAGAGAAGAACGGGACAGTTTAAGTCATCGCGTAGACGAGCTAACATCCCAGGTGAAGCTGTTGGAAGAACAGTTAAATCCATTACAAGAAAAAATATCAGATCTAATATCCAAGAATGATACATTGCAGTCGGAAAATACGTCTATTAAGGGAGACTGTGCAAGATGGAGAACAAGGGTAAATGCCCTCGTCGAACGTGCAAATAAAACTAGCCCTGAAGACTGGAAACGGTTACAAAACGAAAGAGAGACATTAGCTAAAATGCTTACAAATGAAAAAGAGGCACTTCGGAAGATCAATGAGGAATTAACAGCTATCAAAGTTGAAAAAACTAAATTAGAAGAGCAGAATACAGCCTTATCACGTCAGCAAAACCTCCTTATAGAGGAAAATAAGAAGTTAAATGAAGAACTCTTAGTACTCAAAGAAGACATGTCAAAACTTACAGAAGAGTTAACTAGGCTTAAAGCTGAACACTCAACGATGGCAGATACTCATACTAAATTAACAGAAGACTTATCACAAAAAGAAGCTTCTCTAGCAGATATAAAGAATAAAGAAATGCAAATACGTAAAATTGCTAAAAAATATAAGGGCCAATACGAAGAGCTGGTGAAATCCGTAGAAGAAGAGAAAAAGAAAAGTGAAGGCGATGTGGCAGCAGCTGGTGCAGTAGCCGCAGAGAACGCGAAGAAGATAGATGACCAGCTTATTGAAATACAAGCACAATTACAATCTGAAAAGGCAAATAATGACAAATTAAAGCAAGAATTGGAGACCTTAAGAACGGCTAACATGGATAAGGAAGAGAAAGCAAAACAAGTTTTAAAGCAAGCAAAGAGTAAAATCGTTCAGTTAACGGAGTTGAAAAATTCACTGAGCCGTGAATTAGATGAGTCTCGTACCAAAATTGATTCTATAGAACAAAGTACACGAGACGAGCAAGATGTCAGATTGGCTCTTATAAAATCACAATATGAAGGACGATTGTCCCGTCTTGAAAAAGAACGAGTCGAAGCTCAAGCCGAGCGCAACAGAGAAGTTGAGGCCCTTATGCAAAAAGTCAATCTGTTACAGCGGCAATTAGCCAGCCAAGCGTCGGCATCAAAACAGCAATCCACGTCAGAAAAGACAACTACAGAACCTCCTACTGCAAATATCAAGCCTATGGCTGGTAAGTTCAATCAATATCTATTGTTGCTGTTATATTTAAAATGTTACTTAATCAATTACAAGTATCTATTTTACAATATTTTAATACAAATTGCGTGGATATAATTTTTAAACCAATACAACTAAATTGTTTGTCTAATTTGTTGTTTAATGCATATTGAGATTCGAAATCAGCTCCGCAATTTAATTTGAATCTGCTTGTTTAATGAAAGCACATTCAAAGAGTTCAATAAAGGAAGGATTATTATTATTATGTATATAAACACACTAGCAGCTTAGTAAGCTGATGCGCGTGTATTTTGAGATTTGGAGCAACTATCCAATCTATTTTTAAAGGAGTTCAAAGATGGTGTACTAATTACACTTTCCGGAAGCCTATTCCAATCGGCCACTACTCGGTTTGGGAGAAAGTTTTTTAGGGAATTTGTGTTATGTTGAGTGGTCTTAGGTTTTAAAGAACTACCCTCAAATGTGTATTTTCACTTAAAATAAAGAGCTTCTCATTCTTTCTGATTATGTTAAAAATAAAATAGTTCATGTTTCGGATCTCTCATATTATGTTTTATTTAGGTGTAGCCCAACAGAGCGTGTCAGGAAGCCGACGTGGTGGTGAAACTCCATTAGCGTCAATAAGACCCATGGCTCAGGTGGGGCCAACGGCGCCTCACGACGCCCACACAACAGAGTATATGCCCGCTTCTTCTTCGCGTCCACTCACGCGCGCCTCACTAGCTGCTTCTACTGCGCCGCCGGAATCGACGCAGGTTATATATTTTAACTTTAAAATATTAATTGTATTGTATATCTTTTTTATGGAATTTAATAAAGCTTTATGATTATATTAATTTGTGTTCTTATATTGGTTTTAATGTTTTTTTTATGACAGGAAATTTCAACTCTGAAGTGAATCATCCAATTCACCGCCAACATTGTTATTTTCCTTGACATCTTTGTATTTTTGGTGTACATAATAGATCGCGTCAAAATATTTATGTCAATTGTTATGTTACAAAATAATATTTTACAGGATATGGATACAAGTGAAGCTGGAATGGGCAGTTCTGGCTCCAGTGATAGCACTACACAATCTACGACACATTCACAAACACCCCAGCAGGTATTTATATAATATGTACAACTACAATGTTTAATAATTGTAGTTACAATTTATGAGCAATGAGTATTGTTCTAATTTATTTATTTCAATGTTATATAGTAACCGAAATCTAACTTGTTAACGTGAATATAAAGAGAACAATAAAAGAAACAGTTTTCACTTAAAAATTAAACTAATAATAGAGTTGTTATTTAATAAATATTTGCAGTAGTTTTCAGTGTACAATAATAATCTTTGATTATTGAAATGTCTTTTTAAATGCGAAGAAATTTTTCATTGTACACTTACTTAAAACAGTACTTATGTGTCGGTGTTTAAAATATATAATTGGCAATTTTCAGGCGGTGGCACTAGTATTACCCCGTATTGAGCAGCCTAGCGGAGGACCTACGGGCTCCCTTAGTAGCGCAGCCAGCTCACCGGTAGCAACGCCTGCGCCTGCGCAGCCACCGCCATCTGTACCCTTGCCTGGTTAGTTTTAGTCTTATGCTATAAAATTCATAGATATTTCCATTCCATCGTAATACATAATAAATGCATATACAGTTACAACCTCGTGTTTAACTATTTACTAACGAATACCGATTAATTATCTGGGAGCCTACCATGAGCTCTTATTTCGAGCCTAATGACAACCTACAACTTGTCAAGAAAAATCTTCAGGCAATGTTCAATTGGGTATCAAGATATATAATATAGAGCATCAGATAACTTATTCGCACTTTAAATATGGTTTCACTTTAAATTAAGTTTATATGTATTTTCAAAAAACACTGACTACGAAGAAAACCTAAGATTTGATGACGATTTTTTTCATGTTTACAAATCATACGTTTTCAAGTGAAAATTGGAGCAACAAAAACGAAAGAATTAGAAACGTGTAGGATTAATATACGGGAGTTTCAGTTTCTTAAGACCCAAAATTATTAATGTTTAATTACATTAATATCGTTAATACACTTTTACATTATATTGGGGGCCCATTTGGTTAGTAGTAAACAAGATGTAAAAAAAAAATGCCTTCTATATAATAGGCTACCAAATTTTTTCCATGATATATTATATATAGTGAAAACTCTTTATAACGAATTTCAAGGGAACGAGCATTTTTATTTATTATAGAGAGGGAGGAATGTCTTGGTATTTGGTTAATTTTTTTACGTTAAAGCATTGATATATAAAAAACCCAAGATGCACAATCAACGTCTAATAAACGTCCTCAAAAAATTTTAATTGTGTTTTTTTTTATAAATAAATTTATCTACTTTTGAACTTTTTTGTGTGTAGTTTTTGACAAATATATTTACGCTATATAAAGTGTAGGTCAGGAGGTAGCCAATTTAACATTTTTTTTATAATTTAAAGAAAAAACTTTTTAACCGGATTAAAGTTATGTATTATTATAAATTTACAGTTGTAAATTTAACATCCAACACCTTTTGTCTTTAGTCACCGTGACCACGCACGCTGTAAAGCACCCGAAAAGTCGGATAAATTTAAAATTATGTTAAATAGTTGTAAATAAAAAAGTCATGTTCGACTCCACTCAGTACCTTGCCCTGCCGACCACGGTCGGTCGTAAATTTTTATTGCTTTAAGTACGTATACACTGCGTTGTAATAACAACTTTAAGCAATTCGCGTAAAGTTGATTTTGCAATAATATATGCTTGTAACATATACTGTTATAGACATACTGTTATAGAAAGGGACAGAAATAGTGTTTCGGGACACTTTCGAGCGTTACTTTTATTCGAGACTGTGCATCTTGGGTTTTTTGTATATCAATGCGTTAAAGAGAGTTTTCGTTATACCAAATGACGTTATAATGATGTACACTGTATAAATAAAAACAATTTATAACAGTGAGCGGTGCCATCACAACCGGCCAAGCGTCGAGCGTGAGCACATCGCACGCGGCTCCGGCTGCAGTCAGCACCTCTCATGCAGCCACCGTAGGCACTTCCCACCCGACTCCAGTCGTCACTACCTCTCATACAGCGCCAGGAGGGAGTACCTCCCACTCTGGGGCGGGAGTCAGTACTTCCCATGCTCCTCCAGGTGTCAGCACTTCCCATCCACCTCCAGATGCGAGACCCTTGAAACGACGCCTGCAATCAAGGCCCGTTACGTCTAAACGCACACGTGTACAGGTACATATTTTTTGTTTTACTAGAAAATTATATCGAATAAATTCGTAAGAACTCACTTTCAAGCCAAAGTGTCGTGTCTTGTTTTTTTAATGTATTATGTTTTATTATATGAGTTTTGATATACTATTTGTTTCAGTATACTATTTAAAAAATATAATTTTATAATTGTCGTTTGATTAATTAAGGCTTATGCCTATCAAAATATAAATTAAAACCTTATCATTCATTATTTAATTTCAATATAAGCTTTATTAATATTGGTATGCGCTATACAATATGTATCTATAAAGGGCTTCGAACGGTCAGTGGAGGTGGAATATCAAGTTCCGACGTCTTCTCGCTGCGACCAAGATGATGAAGGAGTAATCGTGGTGGACTCTGAAGAGGACGACGAAAGGTGTTCGGGAACTATGTACCGGGTAATAATTTTTTTATAGCTTTTTTGTCTTTGTTGCTGTTTTCTTTACTCATCGGTGAGGTGTTTATAACTAAAGTATGTACTTTCATATGATTGACTAGTAAATTATATAAATTAACGGTATTAAAAAGTATGTTTTTAAATTGAATGAGCAAAAGATCAATTGTATCTTTTTTGACCTGGCTTGAGAGATGACACGAAACTTGAAATTAAAATTATATTTTTTTTATATTACCGTTTGAAAATATTTTGTAGGAGGGCGAGGAGGATGAAGAAGATATGGAAGAGGAACAGGAAGTGGAGGCAGGGGAAGAAGAGGAGGAGGCGGAAGGTGATGATGAAAGTCCCGCCACCAGACAGGTATGAACACCACTGCCTGATTGGTCTCCCGGTTTGGTATCTTTACAAAATCGTACAAACATAGAAAGCATATATTATTGTTTTGATATCTCCGTGTTCACTAATACTATATAGTATAAGATCCCGCTATACAACGACCTTCACCGAGATGCTTATTTAATGAAACTTATTTTATATTTAATTTAATATGTCAATAAATATAATCCATATGGGTTGCCTAGCAAATTTCAGTCCAGAGTATGTTTAATTAATATTAAAAAAAAATTTTTTTTTTATAATTTGCATGTAGTAAATTTTTTGAACTTTTTTCAATCAATATTTTTAATCAGGGTAGTATTATATATTTATCACTACAACCTTCTTTTATACTAAAGATGTATATATACTTTAGTGTCACATAAAAAATATACACATAAATTATTAATTGATTCAAAACAACCTAACGTTTGCATATTCTATGGGCTTCATACTTTCGATTGGTATAGAATTTATCTAATAATCATACCGGTGAAATGTTTAAAAAAATATTTTTTTTTTAAATTAATTAAACATACTCTGGACTGAAATTTGCTAGGCAACCCATATGGATTATATGTATTGGCATATTAAATTATATATAAAATAAGTTTCATTAAATAAGCATCTCGGTGAAGGTCGTTGTATAGCGGGATCTTAGACCAATATGTAAAACAATTTCTCAATAAGGTCGTGTGTTGTTTACATAATTTCTGAAAATTTCAAGGGATCTCCTGCTCAGTCACCGGAGGCAGGTTCAGCAGAGTCAGCCGGGTCGGGAGGGTCCGAGGAGGCAGGGTCAGGCGTAGATGGTGACGTGGGAGAGGCAGAGGGCGCTCGAGAGGCGGACAGCGACCCAGCTCCTGCGCACGCGCAGATCGAGGCTATTAGCAGTGGGACTGAACGTATGTATTCAGTTTAACACCCAGAATTAAATTACAGAAGCACTCGTTATTAAAATAAAAAGAATGTAACATTTTCCAGTCGAGTACATAAAATATCAAACTACTAATTAAGCGCTAAATTAAAGCTTATTAATTGTATGAGATTCAAATTTAATATCTTAAGAGTGTACCTGTGACATTTTATTAAATTATAAGTAACAGTGTATGCAGGACCATAATGTTATATCATACATCCTATGTTAGTCAAAAACAAGAATTGAAGTAAATTCTAGGAGAGACATAGTTCTTTTAAGAAAACTTGACCGAGCCTAATTTTAGAGAACTTAAATTGAACAGAAAAGTAGTAATAATTTACGAATCTTGAATTATATATTAAAATAGTTGACGAACATTTGTGCGACTCTCATCCCTGAGGTCGTAGGTTCGATCCCCGGCTGTGCCCCAATGGACTTTCTTTCTATGTGCGCATTTAACATTTGCTCGAACGGTGAAGGAAAACATCGTGAGGAAACCGACATGTCGTAGACCCAAAAAGTCGACAGCGTGTGTCAGGCACTGGAGGCTGATCACCTACTTGCCTATTAGATTTAAAAATGATCATGAAACAGATTCAGAAATCGGAGGCCAAGACCTAAAGAGGTTGTAGCGCTACTGAATTATTTTTTATTTTATTTATATGCACTACTAATTTCAATAAATTATAATGTTATCTACAATATGTTAATAGCTTTTATTGAAATGTTAAAATATGTTTTTAGCAAGCGGTGCATTGTCAATAGGCGGGAACAACGGCGATGACGGAGACGACAGCATCGTGCCGTCAACTCCTACATTGTATGTTCCTAGACGCAATGATGGGTGAGTTTTTTGGTATTACGTAACGAATTTTTTGGTACTTTTTGTAAAACGTTACGATGCTGGGCGGGGATTGAATTACGCATACACATTATTGTTAATATTATTTTCGACTTTCCAGTACTTTACACCACATAATGGTAACTTTTAAGTATAAAGAGTCACTGGGGGGTCACGAAACGTTTTACTATTAGGTACAGAAAAACGTTACGGCGCGTTACAAGGGGGGGGGGGGTGGTTCAATAATCTCCAAAAATTGCGTGACGTAATACTTGAACGCTCCCTAAGTGGAAGCAATGGATGAGAGTGTTGGCATAAGCTGGAGCCTATACCCAAGATGGGTTTCCAACGCCACACTGAACGACCCAACCAAACACTAAACTTTACCTATATAAGGTGTGTTGCGTAGAGATGAGGGGTGGTGGTCTTTGCATCTTCTTCCGCATTTACCATGAAGAGTTTTCAGAGGAGTTGTTCTAACTAATTCCTGCAGCTGAGTTTCATTATCTGACGTCAATACGAAATACCATCGGTATCACCTCGACGTCCGCCGTTCCGCAACTGAGCGTTTTTTAAGGCAGTTTTTGCCGCGTACCACCTCTTATGTGAAACCAGCTGCCCACTGAAGTATTTCCGAACCAAAAAGAGCGCACACATTCTTAAAAGGCCCGCAACGCACTTTCGAGCCTTCTGGCAATGTTAGTGTCCATGGGCATCACTTAACATCAGGTGAGCCTCCTGCCCGTATGCCTCCTATATTAAAAAAAACTGAATTGAGTATTATATACATTTTTTGTGTTGTTATATAACAAAAAAGTTTAATTTAATTTTATAAGGTTGGACATAAATAAAGGCTTAATAATAATAATTCTTTCTAATATTTTTTAAAATCAAATATGTGGTTTCATCCCTGATATTATATTCTTTTACACTATTTCTAATAACAATTTTATACTAATAGATTATAATGTCGCTTAAATCTACTCTTAAAGTATTGAAAAACAAAAGTATTGTATTTTATCAATATAAAAATAAAGAAACATGCCGCCTTAACTTTACCTTTATTTTCCTATTGAGTCACATCAACATTTTTTATTATCGTATCTAAAAAGTGAGGGATAATAGTTTTTATTATTTTTTATCTTCAAAAAAGCAGTGAATATTTACATAGCTGTAACCTTGGAAATTCTAGCCCGATGAATCAAAAACAACATTTACACGAGGTCGCGCCATTATGTGTTTTTGTGTTGCTGTGTCTGATTAATTTTACGTATGTTTTTGCAGTTATACTTCTTTTGGCGCGTTAGGGTAAAATGATGAGAGTAAATTTTTACGATGCGCGTGCACACTGTCACAAAAAACCGACAACATGAAGTTAGCTATAACATTTCAGTTCTACAGTCTACAAAAGTTGAATAAAATTTTTGAATAGATTTTTATCTTGTTACGCCAAAGAAGTATAACTTCTAACGCGTGTACATAAGTACACACACGTTTTTTTTTTAAAACATTTTATACATGCATGTTATTTCTAATTTGTAACACGAAAAAAACATAGCCTTGTTTACGAATACATCCAAAATGGTAATAGCAAAAATTATTATTAGGTTTGGTGAAGCAGTAGTGTCTCCCTTGGGCGGGGCGGGTTCTGCGAGTGGGGGCGAAGCCCGATTTACGTTTGCAGAGGCTGGAGGCGCCGCGTCTCACCTTGACACGCATGCCGATCTTACAGCTGCACTGCCACCAGCACCACGTACGGACACACGTACGTACATACAGCAAACATTTCAATTATAGATATGCCCTTGGTATATTAAAAAATCCAACTATAATTTATTCATTTAGGCGTCATGGATGACCTGTCCGTTCTTTCAATAAATTCTTCACCACTGGCGCTTAAAAGGGCCAAGTTTTTTTGTTTATTTTTCTAGTGTAGTTACAGACAATTTCTAAATCTCTTAAAATTAAATTCGATTCGATTCTCAGTCGATTGTATTTAGTTTTTCCAACTTAAATCACTCACGATATAAAAATGGGAGGTTAAAATGTTCTAGTTAAAAAATCGCCTAATTTGGTTGTGATAAGTTAACAGCGGGGATCAAATGGCAACCCATTGATGGGTCCCATTTGATTCACTAGTCATGGTCAATCCATCGTTTCATTACAAAAAATATTATAATCTCGGACGGGCCGTGTATCGCTGTTTGGTGCATTTTTTGGCATATATTAAAGATTCGTAAAGACCGACAGAATGAATCGTTATACATTAGACAAATTATAGTTTTGCGATGAGAGATTTTGTAAACCTCAATCGTACGATAAAGTAAAGGCTTTTTCGGTATATGTGGATAAAAAGTACAAAGAATAAAAATAATTTCCGTCACAATTGTATTTTCTGCCTCTGTATACTTGTTATCGTTCGCCCCTAACGAGGCGCCCTTGGTTTAATTTAAGGAAATTAATAACGGTATGAAGACTATGAAATAAATGTAGAAATGCGCTACATTAAATTAATGTCTTACCATTGAATTTAGTAGTATCTTTGCTTTTTCTTCTGCTAATCGAACCACGGCATAGATGGACGATGGAGCTAAGAGCGTTAAATTTGAACCAGGATATTTTAATCTACAGGTCATTAAAAGCAACATTAAATTTAATTGTTCTCGAAGTACAGAGCAAAACCTTCGTTACAGCTCGGGTCTGTGCGTAATGCTGTACATCTTTTTTATATCATCTCGAAAAAGTGCTCGACTAGAAGATTTTTTTTAACTTTTTCTGTTAGTTATTTTAGTTAATAATTTCTTCATTTTTAAATGCGTCGGATCTTTTTTGAGACAGCTATTTGAGGATTCGTTGTTGGAGGTTGAGTAAGTTCTACTTAGACCGTGATTAATGACTGATTCGCAAAGAGTGTTGTAAAGTGTAAGTTTAAAAAAAATGAATTTCATGTTGAGGCTTCTAACAAAGTACTGAGAGTAATTATTTCAACAGGAGGCGATGGAAATGAATCACGTGAATGGGAGGAGTCAAGGAATGAAGAAGAGGCTGCTGCTGTTAGTTCACAGGGCAGCGAGCCTTCCTCTCCTCAACAGGTTATTATTTATACAGAAAATTTAAAAAAACAACTAAATTTCTATGTAGGCGTGCGTCTACGGTCCATATTCTAATTCGTATCTCAAGTCACTATCTTTAGGGCTGTCAAATATGGCAATAATCGGTCATAAAGAAAGAATGGTTTGATAAATCTTGAAACTACATTTAAACTTTGATGTTCTAGAATACTGGCCTATGTCCTATAGTTCGACTTCACTAAATGGTCACACTATAAAAATGTCGGTTTTCGGATCCCTTCATCAACGTGATGCTTTATTTTTATAAAATCTGACATAAGAAAGCCTCTGTGACTTATGGGGATTACATGCGTGGAGTGTAATATCTGGATTCAAATCCCAGTAACAAATTTCACACAGAATAGGAATTCATTTTAGGATTTTTGCCTAAAATAGAATAAAAATGCTAGATATGTTTCAAAAACAACATTGCTTCCAAAGATGATCAAAAGAAAAAAAATTGTTTATTTAATTTCCCTGCTGTATGTTAATTAACACTAATTTATTCTAATTGATTATGTATATTTATTTTTATACCTCCATAAAGATTCCACTTTCTGATATTTTTTTACCAAATTAGTTTTGGAACTTTCACACCGATATTTATTTCGTGGTTATAAACTCAAACTCAAAATATCTTTATTCAAGTGGGTAACCAAGTACACTTTTGAATCGTCAAGTTAAATTAATCGTAAATTTAAAATTTTACTACCAGTTCGCAAGTCAAGGGCGTAGAGCGGGTAAGAAGAACTGGCAAGAAACTTTCCGCCACTCTTATTAATCGCCCAGTATTGTCATACAAATTGTTTGAACTGGAGCAATTCAATCCCAAGGATTAGGATCATTTTAGTAGTCCTCAAATTTATAAAAAGCTTTGTTGATTAATTTTCGTTTAACGAGGGTTTTGAATTTATTTAGTGATAATTCTCTAATTTCGCTTGGGAGTTTGTTGTAAAAACGATATACCTACTGTGTATCAAATAAGAATCTAACATTCGCGTCATTTGTCACACATCTTTTAAACGAAATCTTAAAAATTTATACCGATGGTAGCAAAACTAACCTAGGAGTGAAATTTACACTATACCAGGCCGAATTAATAGCCATCCGCAGTGCAGTCAATGATGTCATTAAAAAAAAAAAATGGTGCGTGTACTTATGTACGCGCATAAGAAGTTATACTTCTTTGGCTTTCTTTATTTTTTTTAAATATTAAATAATTAATAATCAATATTAGGCGTTAATAGTTTAACAATATTTAATATTTAGTATATTATTCAATTATTAATTAATATTAATAATAATTATTATTATATTATTAATTCAATTTAATAACTACGTATGTTTCATAACCTTTTAACTAAGTATAAATAGGTCTTTGTGAAAAAGCATTGCTAAATTTCTTTGACAAAATAATTAAAACTGCTTTATTTGTTTAATACGCGCACGCTCGGCGACCATACTGAATTTTGTGTCACGGTGCGCGCGCATCGTAAAATTTCACTCTCATAAATTTCACTCTCACCCCTGGACGCCGTCACGGGCGAACGTTCTCTCGAGAAAAAGGCATCAACACAGAACCTCATTGGATTAAAGCCCATATTGATATACCGGGAAATGAGAGAGCGGACGCCGGAGCAAAAGAGGCGGCGGAATGATTGGGGACGAAAATGGAATACGTAAAGAATTCCACTTTCTCACACCAGGAAAGAGAAACTTATACTGTCAAAACAACGAAATTCATTATAAGCAATACTATAGACGGCTGCAAAATTATTAGACAAAAAAGTAGCCCACAAATGATGCAGATCTTAACGGGACATGCTGTGCAGGTAGCACAGATTTATCTTGAAATCAGATACGACATATACGTGCGACCTTCAAACAAGTCAGACAGTGATGCATATCTTTATAGAATGTCCTGTATTTGGACCGTCCAGGTACGACCTGGACCAACAAATTGATTAAAAGGTAATTACCGGGCATATACCCGAAATATTAAGAAGCTTCAGATCGCAACTGGAAGATTTCTGCAGTAAAGTAATGAAATGCGGCACTCACTGCATCTAGAGCGTAGTGGGGACGAGACAAAGGGCCCCCACTCGCCTATGTATATAGTATAGTAATATATTAGGAAATTTCTATATTTATATTTGTACAAAATGTGTGTATAAAATAAGACCCCGCACAAAAAGAGTCGGTGATATTAGGAAATTTAGAAAAAAAAAAGCAATGTAAGCTGCTTTTTTTTCTTAAGTGAATTTGGTGTTTCCATACAGGTAGCCGAAGAGGGACGCGAGGCCGAAGCCAGCGCGGCACCTCGACGTACGCATTCTGCTACCCCTTCGCCCCATCAGCGGTGGATGAGGGCTGCTGGTGAGTATTTATACTATTTACACTGCGCGTCGGCCCGTCGCCCGTTATAAAAATCGGGCCGTTGTCCGTTGTCGTTAACAAGAGCTCTTACAGTTTCCTGATGATGTTTTCGTTTACCATACGAGCTAGTGTTAAAAGCGCACTATTGATGTGTTGCCGTGATTCGAACGTACGACCTTAAGGGTCGAGAGTCGCTGGATCAAGCTACACAACACGCTCTTATATACACTTACATATTATATATTATTAGAGTCAGTACTAATACTAGTTAATTAACTTACATAATGTTATTTTTAATTTAAAATTATATTACATTTAAAATTATTTACAATAGGAAAAAAATATGACATTACAAATTTTAACACAAACACAAATTATATTAGAACAAAGAAATTAACAAAAACTTGATTTCCTTTTCTTTAATTAAAAATGAGCGAAAAGGAAATCAAGCAAACAGTATAATAGGCAAGACTATTTCATTTACTAAATAATAATTTCAGGTCTATACAGATATTAATCTATGAGTTTTGTTTAAAATTTTCACTATAATTTGGTTAACACAAGTGCCTGCCGCGATAATTTTTCCCCCAAGGTCACCTTAACTCGTATAATTTTAACGCAAATTATTTTATAAAAATTATGTTGTGTTTGTTGTTATGGCATGCCATGCTGGCTTCACATCACCGCGGTAGTGTACCTAGTAGATACTAAGATTGTACACGTACTAGATACTAGTTTACTGATTTTGATTACGTAGTCTAAGATAGACTTTGAGACCATAATGTAGGTTCGGAAAATTTATTCCCTGAACGTTTGTTTCTCTAAAAGTTTCTACGCATTTAATATATAAAGAAGTAATGTAAATAAAAATACAATTACTTAAGCGAGTTCTCATGTCGCTATCAACATCACCCATTTTTCGTTTGCCCTCCTATTATTCGTTTGCTATTATTAATAGGGGGCTATTATATAAAAAAAACTCCACGAGAAATAAAAAATATTGTTTGTGGTAATAAAATATTACTGATTTTTACATTTATTTCTAAATCAACTTATTCTCGGTATTAAGGAGTTAGATCACTCTTAAAATTAAATTTTCAAGTTAAGTAAGTCATATATTGTATACAGCTGTGTAAATATGTAACTACGGACGATGAATTCGATTTCGTGTCGGAAATCTATTGTGATACGTGGTCTATACGCTGATAATTTACTTCATTATTTTTTCAGTTAAAAATTGTAATACAGATGAATGATTAAATCGCATTTGTGCTATTTCGATGCTCAGCAACTAGATGCGGAAGTCCTTAATGGTTTTGAATAGAAAAGAATGCCCCATATCATACCAATCACCAAACTTCACGTGACTGGTACTTTCAACAGACTTTAAAATGCGAATATAAGAATGGAGTATGTTATTTATTGTCCCTATCGTAATTATATTTTTTTTTTAAAGTATGAAGATGACTCATCTGGGCATAGAACGTACATACAACAGTCGCATATGCCATTTATATATTAACACATACAAGTACCTTTCATTATTTTGTTTATTTCGTTATAATATGTTTTTAGGTAAATACCCTGTTTAATGTACCATGGAAGAGTCACCCTCAAAGAACGAACGCCTGTATGATGATTTTTTTTATTTCAGACAGTGAAAGCAGTCCCCGAGGCCGAGGAACACGTCCAAGAGGCAGGCCCCCGCGAAGGTCACACTCGTACATGAGGTTCTAAATATAAACTTACCTTAAAGACTTTTTTAGTGTAAGTTTCCTTTTGATACGCTACTTAGGAATTCTGCGTTTCAACTTCCTATTATACGAGTAGCAGTTAAGGCGGAAGCAATGGTGAAAGTTTTGTATTATGTTTGTTCTAGCGTAAGAAACTAGCCCTTGTAACAATTTAATTACATATAAGTCATGAAACCTTTTTCGTAATATATAGGTGCGTGCTTATAAGTGAAGACACTGTTTCTTAGGTTAATAAGTTAATAATTTTTGTATACATAATAATATCGTTAGTAGTTGCTCAAACCATAGTTTAATAAACTTAATATTTTTTTCTCACCAGAGATGTGGTAACTAAATGAGGCTGTCAAAACATTATATACAACTTTATGTGAAGCTTACTGTGGTTTATCTTTGGTGATTACAAAATATACTAGTAAATTTGAAGCTGCCTTTTGATTTTATAAAGCAACATTATTATAAATAGGTCCAACATTCAAGTTATAAAGAAAAATATAATTTAATACTTAATATTCATTTAGCCATAGTTTGTAATCAAAACCCATACGCTTACCAAATGAAAAAGTTTTATTTATGACCTTCATGGTCAACGATTAGTAATTTTTAGCATGAAATATTTCCAAAAATTTCGCCTTTAATTAAATTAATGAAGGAACCACCATATAGACACAATTACTACTACTTTTTCATTGGGTAAACTAGTGATACAAATCATAAAGCCAAGAAGGGTTGTTTCTATCTTTAATTATGTATTAAGATTAATATAACAGTGAACATTTCCATAAATTTAATGTCTATTATTATGCTAACATATTTTGAAAAATAAATATAGTAAAGCATATCATTTTTTTATTTAAATTCTTTATTCCTCTTGTCTTATTACTATGGTGATATGTATAATATTTATCTAAAAAGGCTTGCCCCTTTAAGCCACATTAAAATAAGGTTAGACTATTTTAATGTTTTGATCAAATATATTCAGAAAGTGAAAGCCTGCCTAAATACATAATTTAACAGAGAGGATGTGTGCAATTTCAAACATAATTGCTTAAATATATATATATATACTTTTATATCTCAAGGGTGATTATTGATTTGATTTTGAAGACTTTAAAATTAGTATCCCTAAATATTAGTAACCCTAGATACAGCTACATACATATTTATATTTTACTTATAAATTTTCTTCTTAAGCTAGTGATCACTGTTCTGTGATTCCAACTCAAAACATTGTTCTCATATAGGTCTGAGAGAACAAAGCCATTTTAAAATATATGTTGTTTAAAACTATTGCAAAGTCATGCATCTTTTCCGTAAATGTCATTAGAAAAAACTTACTTTTTAATTTTAGTCTTGAAAAGAGAACTTACTATTTGTTAACAAAATAAATATCTAAGAAATTTAAATACTGTATAGTTGATTGTAATGTTTAGGTTTTAATAAATGATTTGTGTATAATTCCTTGTTGAAGGTCATATCGCCTCTTTATACTACACAGGGTAATTGACTGATAATGTACTTACATATTAAATCAAATTTCCATATACATACTTTCTACAACATTATACAAAAATTCTATATGGGCATAGTGGTCCTAGAGATTAAAATGGACATCTTGGGTTTGGTTCCAAGGAAACACAGGCTGATTAGCTTTATAAACAATCTATGCAACAGATAGAGATCTTTCCCAAGGTTATATAGGAGTAGCTAACAATACTCCAAAGTTGACTTAACATATAATTTACAACTAAAAACTTAATTTAATAGAAAACTGGGTTGTCTAAAATACAATAATCCTTTTTATGATAGTTTCTTTATTTCAGAAATAGTACACACAATATAGATGATTTAAACATTTCTTTAAGTTCACATTTGTGATAATGTTAAATGTCTAAAACTAATATAATGATGCATATTATACAAGTCAGTGAGGAAAGGTTGCAAAATAGAATTAATTATCACAATATAAACATAATACACCAATATTCTTAAGCCTTACACCTAATTTCACCATATTGTGGACAAAATACTACCAATTTAGTGAATTTAATTAAAAAGATAATTATTTTAAAAAGAAGAACTTAATTAATATCCATAAACATTTTCATCAGAAAATGCTATGTACAAGAAAAAATCTTCGTCATGATGTTCTTGATAGAGAGATCCCATAGTGGCAGATGTTGGAGGAATTACGTTGTTAACAAAGAAAAACAAAGCGTCTTCGGGCCGCAAGTGGATACGTTTTCGGATCAAAAAGTAAAATTGTCCAACAGTCAAATCCGACGGGACCAAATATTTCTTCTTGTCGAGGTCGCCAAGCCTTGCTTTGGGCGCTTTCTCTACAATTACAGGCACTCGGTCAGGATACTTTCTGCGTATTTTCTCTCCTTCCGCCTTCCGTTTTTCAAAGGAATGTTCTTCTTTGTATTGAAACTTCATTTTAAAAATTTAACAACGAATTTCCAAGTTTTATATCTTGATACGTAAATGCGACTTGTTTTTTGTTTTTGCGTTATTGTTTTACAGTCTCAATAATAATGACGCAATCAGCTGATATGACATAAAGGCACAGACAAAGCGTCTTGCAGTAAAAACATAATATAGTTTTTAATATATGATCGTGGACACAAGTCTTTTAGCCTAAAAACTACTGTTACCATACGCTAAGTTTTAATTTGCCACTCATTTAGTCGAGATTCTAGGAGCTAGCTTCTATAGTCTATACTCTATTCTCCAACGCCAAGCTCTTGTTGGGAAGCCGATAGGCAGTAATTCTCATTCTTAAAACTATTTTACAAATCAACTATTTAATTACAAACGTTATTTATTCTGCTTTTTAATATTTAATAAACATGCGCAAAAGGAAGTCGCTCAAGAAAGGCGATGATTCTGAGGGATCAGAAGGTGGCGGTGAACCAGAAGAATTTCAAGATTCAGGAGAGGATTGGACGCCGGATGCTGATTCGGTACATTTATAGCAAATTTGTATATCCTATCCTCATATATTTGAATAACTTTTTCACTTGAATGGGTATATTGATGCCTAATTAGGTGCTTTTTGCAATCGAGACATTCTTGTAGGTTAGGTGATTTTAGCCATTTTGTTGAAATTTAAATAAAGGCCAAAGCTTTTTGTTACTATAGCCACTCATTCATCATAGGAATATAATAATGTTCAACCTAAATAAAATTCCAGAATGAGCAGCCAGTAAGAGCGGGTCGGAAACGAGCACCGAAAGCATCTGTGAATAATGCTAAGAAAAAGCGTAAAAACTCAACATCTGAAGAGAGTGAAGGAGAGGAGGAGGAGGAAGGAGAAGAGGAAGAGCTTGATGAAGAAGATGGATCTGATGATGAGAAGAATGGCTCTGATGGGAACAAATCAGATTCAAGCCAATCAAAGGACATACCAAAACATTTCCATGTATGTATAAAACTTTGGTAGCATTATCCAACTTAATACATCATAATGTTTAGTACATAGTAATAAAACACTGTAATACTTTCACCTCAAAAAGATTACAATTGCGTATAGTTTTGTTAAAATATTTGACAATGTTGGGCAAATGCATTCTGCTTAATTTTAGAATGCTGAATAAAAGTTACTGATGATCATATACCTAATTCACTTAAACAAAACACAGATGATGGAGTGAAAATCTGTATCACTCACACACAACATATTTCAATATATTTATATTAATATAACTTCACTTGACTTGCATTGTAAACTAGAGATGGGCAGCAAACTAGCATGTTCACCTTACATACTTTAAAGGATATGTACTTAGTAAAACTTATTTATTTATTACAACAATAAATTTGAAACATTTATTTTTCAGTCTGCAAACTTTGTTTTATTAAAATCCGATGTAAAATGGGATGGAGACACTGTTACTTCAAAACTGAGTGATCTTAACTTATGGAAGATTGACGGAAAAGCCTTATTGCAAAAGTTTATCCCCATGGAATGTAATGGGAAAATTCTTCACAAATGTACTTGTGTTGTGAGTATAATTATTAAATAATATTCATAAAAAATTTAAATATTTACCTTTTGTATTACTATAATATGCAAAAACATCTAATTATTAAAATGATTGTGTTTCAGTATTCAGGGTGGAATGTTGATAATCGTGATAACTACTATGCCATAACTGAAATATTAGATCGCAACCCCCAAACAGACTCAAAAGAAATATGTGTAGCTTTAGATCTCAATGATCTAATTAAAGTAAGGGACAAATGAAGAGTATGTCATCATATAGTTAAGTCTTAAATGTTATTAAAAAAAATTTGGCACTTCATTCCAAGTTACTTTGTGTAAAACAATTTTTAAAAGGGGAATAAACTATAAATAAATAAACAATTTTTTTTAACATCCCATATTTAGACTGGAGTATCTATAAATCATACAGGCGTTAGGAGACACCATACTAACTTGTTTACAATTTTTAATAGTTCTGTTCAATGTAGTTTTTATAAAAAAACACTTAAAAATATGTAATTCTAAAGTGTGTTTCAACTTTCTGCATAGTAAATGCTATCTGTAAACTTGAGATTTCTATTGTTGTTAATTTTGTGTCAAATATTTCAGTTACACATGAAGTGTTTGTTAATCTGATTTTGAATTGTGATTCTATTTATCCTGATCCTAGAAACAATTATGTATGATTATGTATTAGTTAACTCTCCACTGCTTTATTAGCCCATGTTTGTTATTGATTCCAGCAAAAACTACTTAAGTACACATGTTAAATGCTTAATGCTATAAATTATAATTGTACTCAAGGTAGGAACAAAACTTTTAACATTATCATGTAAACATTGAGCTTACACATAGATCTTTTGCCTTTCCGGAGTGAAATATAGGCGGTTTCATATAGAACCATCTAAATAAGGAGTTGAAATATTTTGTCAGATTTAAACATTTCAGCGGCTTGCTGAATCGATGACAGCTTGGGATTCGTGTTTGCGCCGTCCGGTCAATTCTCTTGATACACATGCAGTATATCTCAAAATGTTAGTGTATATACATTAATATATTGAGAGTCAAAAGGAGCGAAATAGGAATAGCTGGGTGGGCCGCATAAACCTTAAAACAAAGCCCATGGCCGCAACGTGGTGTAATTTCACCTAATATTAGGCAACGCGCCTTTATTCGGCCTTGCAAAATATCGGCGGAAATTGATATCAAAGACAATTATTGTAATAGACCAGCATTGGCTATAGTGGGATATGTAGTAGATAGACTATTTATTTCGTAATCCTACAGCTAACATAAATTATATATAATAACAAACAGTTACACTGAAAATATGGCCAGATATGGAATACATAATAATACATTTAACTACAAAAAGGTTCAAAAATTTACAAAAGGAAACAAACAAATAAAAACTATTCAATACGTTTAACTAAGTTGAACCTAATTTGGTTGTGTTGTATGATGGTGTAAGAGTCAAGGGCGGATCCAGCTTTGGTGCCAGGAGGGGGTCACATAGTCGTGGTCAAGTCAAGAACTTATTATTTAATTTTGATAACAATAGATACAAGTAAAAAGTAGATATTTTATTAATGTACGTAAGTATTGCACTTAAAAATATTTATTCTTTATTGTACTCTTGAAAACTTAACACATAATATTGTGTACATACAGGTTGGTCCAACTAGTGACGTCAATAATTTTTTTTAGATTCCTCACACCTAGGGGCATACGAAAATACCCCATGTAAGTATGTTCCGCGATTTTTTGTAGTTTTCGAGTTACATTTTTTTTGTGTTTTTTTAATGTTTTCTGCCAGCGAGGTTTGAAAAATTCCTATATTTTTTTGTTGTAGGTATTTTGCAGTTTTTTTTCTGTGAAATGATTGTCTTAAATGTTGTTTAAATAAAAAAATATATCAGCTTCCTAAAATTAGTTAAAGCTACTCAAAAAAGGTTTTAAAGTTAGAAGTTTAGTTTTTAGCTGGATTTGTCCAAACATTCAACTTCAATTTAATAATACAAAAAGAAGTTTCCATAGCTTCTGGCTAAATTTAGAAACTCCGCAGGGTTCTAAGCTACCAAAACCATAGAAAAAAATGGTACTTAATTGGTATTTTTTTGTTGTAATCGGCCTTTAAGGTGGATAGGCTAAAAATCATTGTAGCATTAAAAATGTTTTTTTTTTCGACTTTTATTTTTCTTATGGCAAATGAAACTTTACTATCTATTTTTACAGTTTTAATGCTTCAATGATTTTTATCCTATCCACCAAAAAAAATCCACCGATTACAACAAAAAAAGACCAATTAAGTACCATTTTTTTTTCTATGATTTTGGTAGCTTAGAACCCTGTGGAGTTTTTAAACTTAGCCAGAAGCTATGGAAACTTCTTTTTGTATTTTTAAATTGAAGTCGAATGTTTGGGCAAATCCAGCTAAAATCTAATCTACTAACTTTAAAACCTTTTTTGAGTAGCTTTAACTAATTTTAAGAAGCTTGGATTTTTTTTACTTGAACATCATTTAAGGCAATCATTTAACAGAAAAAAAAAGCAAAATACCTACAACATAAAAAGATATGAATTTTTGAAACCTCGCTGGCAGAAAACATTAAAAAAACACAAAAAAATGTATAACTCGAAAACTACAAAAAATCGCGGAACATACATGGGGTATTTTCGTATACCCCCAGATGTGAGGAATCTAAAAAAAAATATTGACGTCACTAGTTGGACCAACCTGTATACACATTCTCTTGAAGACATCCAGAGACACACTATTCACCTTTTTTTTTAAAGTGGAATCTCGCTGTTGGCCTTTAGGGCCTTTACAGCTCAGCTCGAGCTGTTTTGGCGAGCTTAGCTCGGCCTGACTATCACGTACGGAATCAGGCAGCCTATTTATATACGTCAACGGTTACGTTTTCATGAACGTGGAGAAGTGCCAGTCCGGTTAGGCGATCTTCAACCATTGAAGATCTTAGCGACGATTTAATTATGCGCAACGTAGAGGAAGACCTTTCTGCTGTCGCTTCGCTGACAGGGTCCAATTTATATATATTAGGATACATATTGATGCTACAATTTAAAATAAGACTATGTTATGATATGTTGAAGTTTAGTCGTTCCGATTCCGATTGAGGTAAGGTCTAGCTAGACGTTTCATAGCGACAAGCGCGCGCAAGTGTGGCGCGGAAAATTCAAATTCAATTCGATGCGTTTATTCCCAAACGTTTGCCATCATACAAAGTTATTATATTAAATTAATTAAATATTGAAGGTATGTAGTTACATATAATCTGTATGGTGACAAATTTATATATAAAATCATTATGTTCAATTAGTGGTCCACCTAAGTCCTGCTCAGGGGGGGGTCATGACCCCCATGACCCCCCCCCTGGATCCGCCGTTGGTAAGAGTGAGGGTAAGTACATGAAGGTGTGTATGTGGGGTATGTTCATGATCCAGGTGAATTTGCGCTATGGATATTCTTAATACTTATTTTAAGCATATTCCGCGATAGCTTAAACAAGACAAGGTTTAAATATTGGTTGTTGTATGTTCGGGCTGCGCGATACAAAACTGAGTTTTTTTGCGTAGTTAGTGTTGATGTGAGGAACATGAAACAAAGCACGATTACGAGTCTGGTAGGCTGGAGCAAGGAAGGGCAATTTTTCTACAAGGGAGCTGCAATTAATTTTATTTGAGATGATGTCATGGAGTAGCAATAAATCATATTGTTTTCGTCTAGAGTCTAAAGTATTAAACTTATTATAGGTCTTGTAGGAGATAAAACATTTTTAAAGTCTTTTTGGATCTTTTAAATTTTTTCTTTGTGCACAGTGTAACTAGGCGACCAAACCGAGCAACCATATTCGAGAATACTTCTCACGTATGTACTTAGACTAGACTGGGATAGACGGTAGATAGCTTTAAAACAAATCAGCGTTTGTAGTTCTTAGGCATAATCAATATCACATTGCTTGTTATATTTATATATTCTATCTATATATTGTAATGGTTATAGAAACAAATTCTTGAGTGATAGGGAAGGAGAAAGTAGAGTTAGACGTAAGCATAGCAAGTAACGTGTGCGTCGACCATGCGTCCGACTAGCTCTTTCCTGTTAGTGAAAAGGTGGGAGCTTGTAGTTTATTGTTTATCAGAATGCCAAATCATAAAATGACTGCTTCACGACTGATTTGAGAGCGACCGCCGATGCGAAAACCGCTGTGTGAGTTCGACAAGTGAGTTACAGAATCGCAGGGCAGATGAAGCTAAGTAAAATCACACCGTTATTCAAAACGGGTAGCACATCTGACCCCACAAATTTTAAACCCATATATGTGCTGTCTGCATTGAATTGAAAAAAATATTTTGATCAATTATTGAAACATTTTAATAGTAATAAACTTATGCATAGTGAGCAGTATGGTTTTACAAGAGGTTCCACAGCCGATGCTGGCATTCAAGTAATTACCGAGATTTTAAATGCTTGGGAAAATTCTCATGATGCCATGATGCATTATACTTACAGTTGGTCATAGTTACAAAATTATTATTGAGGTCAATGTGAGTGATGTGATGAGTGCATGATCTAGACAATTTCCTCTACGGGTTGGTAAGAAATGTCCTTGTATAATACCGTAGAAGTTCACTAACTCAAGAAACCTATGAGCTCTGTGACCATCGGTCGTCTCCTTAATGTCGATATTAAGGTCCCCAACTATATAAATAGGGTGTCCATTGTACGATTAAATGAGGTTTTCGAGAGAGTCGAAAAAATTATCAACATTGTAAAAGGAAGGTGATCTGTAAATTGATATAATAACAGCACGATATAAATCTATGATAACAACATTAATATTTGAAACTAAACAGTTTGTATCTAACCGCTGGTTACAGTAATATTAAGGTTAATGTTATTTTTATGAGAAATTACGATTCCGTCGCATTTGTTAATATATTTATGGGAGAATGTACATGAATACCCATCTAAATGTATACCAGTAAAATTGACACCAATCAAATCATCCATCATTGGAGTGTTTAATTTCCTACCCTAAGAACGAAATCAACTAGCCCTTACAGTATTTATGTGCTATATCACACTCGTTCTCTTAATAAACAACCGCCATAAGATTTCGTCACTACTACGTAATCTGTGCTATTATTTGACTTTCAGATTATATAACTGTGGTTTATTTACTTGGTTTGATAAGATTCTGGCGGGAACCTTGAAAAAGCGCGGTTGACTTTAAACTTTAATTTTTTTCTATAAATAGTGATTTTTTTATAGTTAAAGTGAATTTAAATATTGCTATTAGCTGCTGAAAAGCACAATAGCAATGGAGGTAAACGAGGGGGGCGGGTCTCACCCGCCCGCCTCAATAAAACGGCCAAGGCCTACGGATGAAGGAGGAGGCGTAGGCGCTGGACGATCGGACTGCGGCGATGAGCGAGATGCGTATCTGCCCTATTACAAACCGAACTATAAAAGACTTTACCCGGAAAACTCAACCAACACAGACTTTAAAGTGTATGTAGAATCCACAAACGACGATAGATTGGGCAACAAGAGCCCTATATATTTAAATCATATTTTCGCAATGGACATAAAAGGTGTGACGGGCATTCAGAGGGTGAATGCCAATAAAATCGCAGTATTATTCAAGCAGTATAATACGGCAAATAATTTTATTAACAATACCACTTTTCTGACAAAATATGACATGAAGGCGTTCATACCGGCAGCGCAAATTGAAAAAACAGGCATAATTAGATTTGTTCCAGCGAACATCTCTAACAAAGAACTATATACTAGACTTTCTTCAATATATGAAATAGTGGCAATAAGAAGGTTTTCAAAGAAGGTAGGACAAGAGCGCATTGCATTGCAAACTGTAAGCATCACTTTCTTATCTAATGTACTGCCTAATAATGTACAATACGATCTATTCTCGTACAGAGTTTTCGAATACATTCCACCTTTACTACAGTGCTATAGGTGTTTTAAATTCAATCATTCAGCTAAGATTTGTAATGGGAAACAAAGATGTAGTATTTGCGGAGGTGAACACTTGTATAAGCAATGTGATAAACCAACTGAGATCAGCTGCATAAATTGCAGTGGGCCTCATCTTGCGATTTCTAGATTATGTCCTATCAAAATAAAGAAGATTAGTGAAAAGAAAAGCAACATATCTTATGCAAGTGTTGCCTTAACAAAACAAGTTACCACCAATGAAACAGATTTCCCTCCACTCCCACCACCAAAACCACAACTTGTAAATAGTAACGTTATTGTAAATAAGTCTGTAAATATCTCTGCAAATAAGTCAGATGTAAATAAAGGTAAAATAGTCCCTTCTAAGGACCTTAAAAATCTAATAATTTCCAACAACGATGTACTCATGGCCCTAGTGCAGACGTTGGTGGAATTAGCCAATAAAGATGACAGTACACCTACTAATATGAAATCTATAAAAGATGCATTATTAAAAAATTTAACATAATGGATTGTGTGGGGCCTAGTTCTACACAATCCAAGCTACGTATTGTTCAGTTTAATATTCAAAGTGCAAATAGTAAAAAACTTTTATTAATACAATTTTTAAAACAACAAAATATTGATATTTGCCTTCTAAATGAGACATGGTTTAAAGATAATAATTTTAAAATACCAGGATATAATATTTACAACAAAAATTCAAACAATGCACATAATGGAGTTGCAATACTAATAAAACCATATCTTAAGTATAATATATTAAATACTAGATTTTATGAAGATATACAAACAGTTGCTGTATCTGTATCAACTGGACATAGTAGTCACTATGCGAATGGTCTGTACATGATGATACAATGGGAAGCTACCATTATCCAACAATAACAGAGATTTCATTAGATATAGATAAATATCATCTCAATTCCCCTGTAGATAGGTTTATATATAAAAAAGCTGACTGGGAAACATTCACAGATCTTTCAAAAACAATGTTTAATGATTTGATACTTCAATCACATGATCCTATTTCAACATATAATAATTTCTGTTCTCATTTAGATACTCTTAAAGGAATGTCAATTCCAAAGCTCACTAAAACAAACACTTTCATAAGCAGACCACCATCTCCTTGGTGGAATTGTATATGTGAACAAAGTGTTATTGCTTCATATAATGCACTAAAACTATATAGAAAAGAACCTACTATTGAAAATTATATTAATTACAAAAGAAAGGATGCCAAGAAAAAGAGAACAATTTCAGAACAGAAAAAAATTGGATGGAATAACTTATGTAACACTTTTAATAGAAATACTCACATAAGTAAAATTTGGAATTTATTTAAAATGTTTAAAGGCATAAGACCTAAGAATAAATCATATACAGATGTGTTTATATCTCCACTCTTGGATAAATTATCAGATAACAGCAACTTAATTGAAGTAGATCAACTGAACATTGTTTTTGAAATCAACAATAATAACCCAAATTCAAAATTTTTACTGGATCCATTTTCATGGTCTGAATTTTTAACAAGTTTGCACTCTAGACGAAATACAACTCCTGGCTTAGATGATTATCCTTACATTGTAATTAAAAACTTAGATGTTTCTGCCCAAAAGTTGTTTCTTAACATCCTCAATTTGCTTTGGAGTAATAAATCTATTCCACAGTCATGGAAAACACAATGTGTTGTCCCAATACTTAAGCCCGACAAATGTCCTGAGTTTGCTAGTTCTTATAGACCAATTTCCTTGTCATCCTGTCTTGGTAAAATATTCGAAAATATGGTTAAAGTCCGTCTCGATTGGTATGTTGAATCTAAGTGTTTCATTCCACATATACAATATGGCTTCCGTAGAGGGCGTAGTAGTGCAGACAGTTTCACCTCTTTAATCTCTGACCTCAAAAATGCAAAACATAGAAAATTAAACACAGTTTGCGTATTCCTAGACGTTCAAAGTGCTTTTGACAGTGTTGATCCTGGTATACTAGTTCAAATCATGTCTAGGTTGGGTGTGCCCGGGCACTTATGTAAATGGATTTTTAATTTTTTGAACAACAGAACAATCTATGCTAGGCATAACAATATTCTATATGGACCCAAATGTGCCTCGAGAGGTACAATGCAGGGTGCCACACTATCTCCATTACTGTACAATATATACACAAGTGAAATTTGTAAATATGTAAATAATAGGAATGTAAATATTTTACAATTTGCTGATGACATTGTATTATACAGTAGTAATTACAACTTGGAGATTGCAATAGATAATATGAACAAATCCTTATTTCAACTATTACAATATTATAATTATCGTTTACATTTAAAAATTAACCCATCTAAAAGTAGTGTTATGTTTTTTGGCAATGAAGCCTCAAATTCAAATATTATTTACAATAATGAAATTATAAATAGAGTCACTTCAAAGAAATTTTTAGGAATAATACTAGACCCAAAACTAACTTTTGAAGAACATATTAAATATATATCCAAAAATGCTCACAGAGGACTAAATGTTATCAGATCACTTTGTGGTGTAACATGGGGTGCAGACCCTAAAATATTGTCAATATTGTATAAAAGTATTGTTAGAAGTCACTTAGATTATAGCTCACTCGCTTATATGAATAGTTCTCATGTAAATAAGTTGGACATATTGCAGAATAAGGCTTTAAGAATAATATCTGGTGCTATTTGCTCAACTCCCATAAGGGCCATGGAAGTTGAGACAAAAGTGATGCCTTTGATTTTGAGGCGAATCTTACTTGCTGAAAGATACTGTCTCAAATTAATAGCATCAAACAACACTCAAGTAATAAACAAAATTGTACCTTATATAGATAGATCCCCAAGAAGACCATTAACAACAGCACAAGGTCTAATATGTGGTAATTCTCCAACAATGTCCGATATATTTCTGGAAATAGACAATAGTTTTTCTAAAGTTAGAAAACAGTGCCCATGGCCATGTTACTCTTTCTCTTATCAGTGTATTTCACATCCAATTAATGTAGTCCAACAGACAATAAACAATAATTCGGAAATGCTTCAATTTTTGGAGGAAAATACAATGTACTATGTTATCTACACTGATGGGAGCAAAGCAAGTGATTATGTACATGCTGCTCTATATGATCCACAAGCAAAATTTTCTTCAAGTTTTATTCTGCATGAACCCTGCTCTATATTTACGGCAGAGGCATATGCAGTGTATCAGGCATTAATGCGTATTCGCGAAATCAATAATATTAAATATTTTTTAATAATTTCTGATTCCTTGAGTTTGATAACAGCTTTAACTACCCTTACAGTTAAATTCAAGTCTAATTATATCCTTTACTTCATTAAACAAATAATTCAACAATATCACAATAACAATGTTCAAATTTTCTTTCTATGGGTACCTTCCCACAAAGGTATCTCTGGCAATGAAATGGCTGATAAAACTGCATATGAAGGAGTTAATGCTGTTGACGTTAGAAATACAATGAATGTTCCTATGTCCGATTACTTGCAATGTATTGACCAGAATATTCAAAATTTGTGGTTAGAAATGTGGAAGAAAGATCAAGATACGAAAGGAAAATGGTATGGAAGCATACAAGTAGACTTACCTGCAAGACCTTGGTATCATCGTATGCAAGATGCTCCTCGAGACTTTATTACTATCATAAATAGACTGCGTTTTGGTCATAATACTGCACCGTCACACCTTGCTCGACTCGGCATTATTGCGAATAAAACATGTTCACATTGTAATTCAAGTGATGGAACTGTGGAACACATTATCTTCGATTGTCAAAAATTTTTGATCGACAGACTAGTGTTGGCCAGTGAACTTAGTGATGTTGAAAATAAGTGTGATTTATTGTCCCGCCCGCCGCCTTTAAAACAATTGTTACAAGACGAACTTACTTATAAGCACATCTACAATTACATAAAAAATACAATAAAAACAATATAATGGAATATGCTCATAGGCGTAACATTACGTCTATGAAAATTAAGAGTTGACCTAAAGGTTGTAAATGCCAGGTCATAAAATCCCCAAAAAAAAAAAAAAAATTGGTTTGATAATTATATTATAAAGTATAAACATAATATTATCCTGTGGAGCAGGGTTCACAACCGTACGATAATTATCGTACATTTGCGATAATTTCATAACTATGTACGATGTACGATGGTACATGACTATCGTACGCAGTTTGTACGATAATTTCCATTCTGATAAAAAAATTGATGATTACACAGATAGCCCAATAACAATTACAGTTTTTAGTGTCGGTGCCATCTATGGGCTTATTTTTCTATTAGGAACTTATGCTGTCATAAGGCAACTACAGCAGATGAACAAAGCGTTAATGTACAAACACAAAAATGCATCAGAATGCACAGCCAAAAAAATTCACGATTTTTATGGTGACGCAGATTTGGAAGTCTTCGATAACATTTTAATACCTAACGAATTTTAAATGATAAAAATAATATGCGATGTAAAATGAACAAGAAAATATTGCGTATTTTTGTTCCTCTTTGACGGAGGAGATTGAATTATTATTATTTTTTTCAATTTGAAAAACACAGGTTTACAAGTATTAAACTATAAATCGTTTGCAACATTTTATTTTCACGTTTCATATGATTTTTTAAAGTATTTTTAGCCATTTTCCTGACTGTACGATAATTTATCGTATATGGATCACATATACGATAATTTTACGGCCCTGGTACGATAACTGCCTGGCTTCAGGTTGTGAACCCTGCTGTGGAGTGTGTTCAGTGGTGATTAGTGTTCAAAATAGTCCATATGAGAAATAAAAATGCTTTAAATTGCTATGTGCTATTTTTATACACACTACACTATACTACAAATAGTATATAAGAAATTTCAGTATAACGCAATTTAAAACGCGCTTCATTAAATAGTTATTTTTTATTTTATGTTTATTACGATGGATAGTATTCAAGGTATGATCCAATTCCGATACATACTTATAGATTTTTTTGTAAACGTTTGAATGTTGTAGTAGTGAGATTATTATGACCTAATATACTTGCCTAGATTTTTACAAAAAGTTTAGTTTATTTAGAACATACCATATTCTTTTTACAGAAGGTGATTGCGCAGTGTGTATGTTAAAGTATAATCATCCAGCAAAGCTTCCCTGTGATCATATTTTTTGTTTTCTTTGCATCAAGGTAAATTTATTTTCTGAAGCCAGTTTGTATTTTTTCAAAATTTAATAGTATAAAGTGTCAAAAAATAACAACTGGTGTTTCTATGAAACTTACATACATATGAAGTACTAATAAATAAGTCAATATTTCTATAATATCTTCTGTTTTATTCAACAAATTTCATTAAAGAATATGGAAACTTATCATGACACAAAAATATTTATATTCAGGGTGTATTTCTAAGAAGTCATAAATGTCCAATGTGTCGTACACCAATACCTGAGGACTATCTGGATAATCCACAGCTTTTAAAAGAAATACTGGATGAAAAAACTGAAACTGATGAATATGTTGATAATAAATTTTGGTGGTATTATGAAGGTCAAGATGGTAAGTTATTTAAGACTTATACATGAACTCGACTACGCTACATCCTTTTAAGGTCTGGCCTCAGATATATGTTCTGTGATCAAATGATCACAAAACAGATTGAGAGATAGTATATCTAATAGGTGATCAGCCTTCTGTGGCATCATAACGACATACCGGTTTCCTCATGTTTGCCTTCACTGTATGAGAGTTTGTAAATTGCATAAAGTTACACCCACAACCTCAGGGATGAGAGACGCATACTGAAGCCTCTAGGGCAAAACTGCTTATGTGGCTCCTGTATGTAAGAAATCATAGAGATTATTGTTTGTTTGGCATCGTACTTTGTGCTAAATTTTGAATCTTAAATCTTACCTTCAATCAAGGTGGTGGATACCAAAAATGTGTGTTGAAAAAAAACTTATGTAAAACTACAGACTGCTATTCTGGCTAAGTTGGTAATGCAAATCCTGTGTTTGATTGTGGGCAAAACAATAATTGTTTTAGTTTGGCAGGCAAAGATAGTCAGTCAAGTTCTTGTCTTAGAACTAGAGTTTTAAATAAAAAAATCACTTCTATAAGATGGATTTATTTGGTTCTAGCATAGGCCAAAAACAGTACTTAAATCCTAAATTAATTTAAGTACATTAGTACACATATTTAAGTTAAAAAAAAAATATTCTGCTCTAATTCCTACTAAAACTCTCTTGGTTCTGTTTATTTAAAAGGTGATGAAGTTGAGGGAATTATTTAATAATTAGAACCCTGCTTGTAATTTGTAAAGATTTAGTTGGTTTGATTTTGAATGTTTATGTTAGTCCGCGTCCACATCTGGTGAATGCAAATATAATGCTGTACCGAAAAGATTGTTTTATTTATACTGATAATATTTTCTAAAATTTTAATAACTAAGACTCCATACAAGTTTAACCTTGCCCATTAACTTATGGCAGATTTGTATAATCCAGATTGATATTATGTAAAAATAAATATCATAAGACAGTTTTATAAATAGTAAAAAGTAATGATAATTTTTATGATTTAAGGGTGGTGGAGTTATGATGAAAGAAGTAATGAAGATATAGAATCAGATTTCAATGATGGAAAGAGTGAGTGTAAATTATTAGTTGCGGGTGCAGTTTACTGTGTAGACTTTACCCAGATGATACAATACAGGCAGAGTGATCCACGTAGAAAAAGGAAAGTGAAGAGGGATACTCACACTCATCCATCTAAAGGTAATAAAATGGGGGGCTCCATAGAAATGAAATTATAGGTACAATTTCATTCCTATAATATTTAATGATAAAATGACAAAAAAAATATATATGTGCCTGCCATATTGTTTAACATTATAAAAAACAATGCTAAATTCCACTTTGTTATATTTAATTTTGTTTTTTTAAGGAATAGCAGGAATTCTAAAAGTTTGCCCTAAGCAGGGTGATTTGAATACTGTGAATATTACTGCTAACATTCTAGATGATCATACTGATACCATTGAAAATATTCATGGAAATGGAGATGACATCGATAATATGTCTCAAATTTTAAGGTATTTTATAAATAGTATTATGTATAATCATTTTAAAACTTCATTGGCTATAAGGTAATTCAGTATTAGATCATTAGTGTTTTAGATGAGTAGATACTTAATGTTGGCAGTTATATATTTGGTTTTGGATTAGAAGTGCTTTTTGTGGAAACTGCATATAAATTAGCAGCAGTAACTGTTAACATGTAACAACTTAGTAAAACATATTATATTATGTGGTAATAGCATTATTATGTTTATTAAAATTATTGCAAATACATTCAAATTCATTAAATATTTTCAGATCTATGTCAATACAGGAACCGCAATTGCCATCTGGTAGTCCTAATACAGAAGATACATGATTTTATGAAGATATAAACTTAATTTTTTAGTCAATTTCAACTTGCATTAGTTATTATTAGTAGGATAAAGAAGTTAGGGGAACAAAAGAATGTTCTAAGTATCATTTGATTTATTTATACAATTTACTTTCAAGTTGTTTTATCTAATAATCGTGTTATCTAAAATAAAGTACTTATTATTTTTAAATAATATAAATTTAGTCAACTGTTAAAGATTGCAGTGATACTCCGCCACCCATGGAAACACTGGACAAAATCTCGCTAGTGTTTCCATATTTTCAGGAATAGGTACATCTAATTGGTAATTTCTCTATGGACTTGTTGCAGTTGTATTGGTTTGGAAATACCTGCTGGTGTGTGACAGTGTAGAGAAGTGTAATGACTGAGCAAACACGGAATAACAAACATCACGGTGATATGAGTGGAATTACTCTGCCTCAATGTCTTTATCTAGAATTCAGCTGTAGGTATTAATCCAAACAGTACATGATTAATGTGGTAGAAGATAGTTATGTCCACATCTATACTGATAAAATACAGAGTAAAGATTAATATTTCTTTAATTAATAAATTCAAAAACTACCAGAACAGTTTCAAAATCTTTCACTATTAGAATGCTACATTGTCCCAGAGTAACAGGCTATATTTATTTTCAAAATATTAAAAATCATTACTTTGGCCATGAGAAGCCAGTATGCTAGTATTTTAGTTATCAACATGTAAAATTTCAACAGTTTTGATAATTCTATTTTTATATGTTTCTGCTCAGTAAGTCTATATACATTGAAATGCTAGTTTTAGTATTAAGTATGTATATAAAAATACTAAAACTAGCAAATATGATAGTAATAGTTTTTATAATTAAAATTTACAGAAATGTATATTTTTTTACCTTTTACCATATTTTATATAATAAACCTTGTATTAATGGTACACCTACAATTTGTTAAAAAAAACTACATGTTATAGAATCAAGCTGCTAATGCTAAAATTAAACTACAACATCTATTTTTAAACTATATTATACAACTAAAGATATATTTTTAAATATTTATGATTATCACCATGGTCTGATTTTACTTTGGCTTGCATGTGTTAATACCCATGTATTGATTGGTCTTGGTGCTCTCTGAACTTGTTTGTGTCTTGGATGTTCATGACACATAACAAATAAACGCTCTTGTCTGTAAACAAGATAACATGACCTACACCGTCTCTTTGCTTTCCCTTTTACTTTTAAATTACAAGTAGGGGTTATCATGGGCAACAAAGGTCTAAGTAGCTTCTCACTGCATACTCTATGTAGAATACTGTATTCTGCCACTGAGGTATTTAAGATGTTAGTTGAAAATAGAGGTTTGGATATAACAGATCTTGCAATGGATAATATTCTCTGCATCATCTGAAATTTAGAATTAAAAAAGGCTGGTCTTAGTTCATAAAATGAAAAATTAACACCAAAATGCTTTATGCCAATTTAAAAAAAGCTTACCTATTTTGTTTCATACAACTTTATTAAGGAAGTTTCGGAAAACTTAGGAAAGAAATAAAATGATTACAACTAATAGAAATATGAATGGGTCTAGAAATCAACTTATGTGTTTTGCCCGGTGGTATAAACTATTTTATCAATCTCAAATTACAATGGGTATGGGAATTGGGAATTAGTTTGGTAGTTCACCGTTCACCAGTGTCTCTTTCTAGTCTGTGGCCACAGATTAATTATTAGTTAAGTACCACAGACTTAGAAATGTCTTCTATATTCATTATATTACCACAGATACGAGTTAGTATAGATTAGAGAATGAGTATGGCGCCGCGTTAGTAGTTACCTACTATAATTTCCAAAGGCGATATTCAGCAATTTTTTTCTTTCCTTTCAGTCCTTTTAATATCTGTAATGCTGATGTCACAACCTAAGGGCCGATTCTAAAACGAGTCTTAGCGCTTAGTGCTACTCCCGTATCTAAATCATCAGAAACGTATTGTAATTTGACAGACAAGGATTATAATTCGCGCTAAGGGCTAGCGGCCAAGCACCGCGGCCAAAACCGCAGAGCTGCATTCGTCACTTCGCACTCGTCAGTGCAAATACAGCGCGCTTCAAAATGGATGTTGAGGAAATTAAAATTGCAGTGCGTTATTTAATTATTACCGTAAGTTACGTGCGTTTATAACATTAGGCACATATCTAACGGTAATAATTCCACATAAAATAATATTTTATTTTTATATCTTTCGAGCGAAGTTTTCGGCACTATGTTAGGCGTATCAAAGTCCTGTTTCTTAAACTAATAATAATAATAATAAAATAATAAAAATCGCTTTATTTAACGAAAACATTTTTGGTACTTACATTCTAAAGGTTATAAACATACAATATGCAACGAAGCGTTGTTTTTCACTATTAATTTGGTCAACCTCGAACATAAAATAATTACACTTGGCGTCAAAAAAATCGCACCTTTCCTAAAATTCGTGTCAAGCGATTATAACTCCGAAGATCCTTCCTGTACCTTATCATTTTAAGTATCATTTGCAAGCTAATGAAATCTCTTATTTGAAAACTGTAGGAAATTGGCCACCACCCCCATAAAAAAAGAAAATTCTGGGAAAATGTGAAACAATGTGTATTTTGATCAAAATTACAAATAAAAGGAACAATACAAAAATTTAAAATAAACAATGACAATCTTTAAAAACTTGTCTTAAAACCTAGTGTTGCCTCCTCTAGCCCTCCGACCAGCTTCCAAGCGGTCAGTCATGGACCTGATGAGCCTCACGACGTGTTCCTGGGGAACCATTCCCCAGGAACACGCCCCACTCCTCGATGACGGCATCGCGAAGCTCATCGAGAGTGGCAGGAGCTGGATTACGGGCCCGAACTCGCCGTTTCAGCTCGTCCCAGAGATGCTCGATAGGATTGAGGTCAGGGCTTCTAGCTGGCCAGTCCATAACCTTGATGCTAACTCGACGTAGGTAGTCCTTAACAATCAAGGCTGTGTGGCACTGGGCGTAGTCGTGCATGAACTCGAAGTAGGCGCCGACAAAACCTGCACATGGGACCACATGCTCCTCCAAAACCTCGGTGATATACCGGTGGGCAGTCAGAGACCCCTGGTCGCGACCATCTCCAGCTCTGGAGACGCACACGAGGTCTGTCTTCCCGTCGATAGAAATGCCGCCCTAGAACATGCAGGATCCTCCTCCATACTCGACCGTTTCCACGATGCAGGCTGGTGTGAAACGCTCCCCTGGTCGCCTGTAGACTCTCTTACGCATGATGTTGGTGTACAGGCACACTCGGGTTTCGTCGGAGAACAGGACATTCCTCCACTGGTCGAATGTCCGCGGCACGTGCGTTTCGTAAAATCGCTTCCTTTTCGTCCGGTGGATGCCAGTCAATTGGGGTCCTGTAGCAGCTCTCCGGGGCAGCAAATTCTTCTCTCACAGCCTTCTTCTGATAGTTGAGATGCTGTCAGCTGTCCTTCGAGTAGCTCAAAGCCGCTGCTGTAGCTCCACAGCGTTGGAGAAGCGGTTCCGCAAAGACGTCGACACAATCGAGCGATCACCTCTGACGGTAGTGCAGCGACGTCTCCCGGATCCATGTCTCCTGATGTAACCTCCAGTCACTTGGAACCGTTGGTATACCCGTTGCACTCGAAATCGGCAGATTTTCAGTTGCCGAGCAACTTCAACCTGCCGTAGGCCGATTTGCTGTGGGGCCACCACTTGAGCTGCTTCTTTGCCATGGTATCCATTTTCACTGGGTTTTTTCTTGTCGAAGCTCTTCAGGTGTGACCTCTGTAACGTTTGGATAGCGAATAACCCATAATTGACTTTTAATCCCTCGTTTTATACGCGTCCAGGGTGGTACAATTAGTGAGCCTCCAAACGCGTACATCGCCACTTTTTAATCAAAGTGCTGACGATTTGTGGTTTTTGATTTCCCGTAAACAAATTATTATTTTTTTGAAAGCTAATTAATTGAGCATTTAAATGATACTAATAATGATAGGGTACAGGAAGGATCTTAGAAGTTATAATCGCTTGACACGAATTTTAAGAAAGGTGCGATTTTTTTGACGCCGAGTGTATATGTGCACTAGCGATTAAACTAGGCCTAGCCTGTATCTTAAACGCTAGTTCCTTCCAGTGTCTTTAACAAATTAGTTAGATTGTTTGTCATTAAATATTTGAACGGGTTATAATTTTATTGTTTATAAAACTAAGTGAGGGTAGAATCTAAAAAAAGTTGTTGCAATAGGTTAGACTATAGTAAATGTGAACTTCAACAAATATTTTTTTATTTTTATTTTTTATTAAATCTTGTGGATGAGAAACTTGAATTTATTGTTGTTATAATTTATATAATTACGGAATATAAAATTTAGTACTAAGATTTTATATTTAATTTACATTTCAGCACACTCTTAGGACTGAAGTTAGATATTTTAAAAAGGGAAAATTTTATTATTTTACATTAGTAAACAAGTTTTCTATTTCATTATATTTCTGAGTTTTTAGCCATTCAACCAGTTTTATTTTACATTCATAGATATTAAGGGGATAAATATTAAGAATTTTATTCAGTCTATTGTACAACATGGGGCCTGTATAACATTGAAATTTTTGTAAGTAGCTTGTTTTTGCTTGGGTGGTGGGACAGACTCTATGTGATCTTCTATTTGCGATGGCATCATCATATATTATTTTTTTATGTTGGTAGATTATTATATTTTTAATATATAGTTGTCTGACTGTTAGGGCGTCGCATTCTGAATAAAGATCAACCGTAGGGTACCTGAATGGTTTAAATTTAATGACTTTAAGTAAGGTACGTTGTGCTCTTTCTAGTTCTATCAGATGGGTCTTTCGGGCACCACCCCAAGAAGAGATACAATAACTCAAGATAGACTCAGCCAGTGCTGTGTACACATTTTTTTATTAGTTTGTGATCCGCTACGTGCCTCAGCTTCCTAAAAATACATATGAGTCTCCTTATTCTCCCCGCCAACAAATTAATGTGTGGGACCCATGTTAATCTTTCGTCTAGGAGCACTCCCAGGTATTTTATTTAACTATTCTGGTTCGATCCAGAAAGGTGCAGTTACATTCATTTTGTACATTGTATTGGCAGGTGTGTAGTTGAATCCCGAAATCATTTCCAATTGGTAGAGATCGTACTGTATTTCCAAAAAGAATGAATTTCGTTTTAGTAGTATTAAGAGTTAATAGGTTATGGTTAAGCCATTTTGCTATTTTATTTAAGCCAGTTTCGGTATTTAACTTTGCTTCATCCCATGTTGTACCGTGAAAAACAATAGATGTATCATCCGCAAAGGTGAATAATCTTCCGCTTTTTATATCTAAATCACACAAGTTGTTGATATACAATAAGAAAAGTGTTGGACCCAAGACGCTACCCTGCGGCACTCCATACTCACAACACACAGCATCATCACTGTAGTCATTTGCCAATTTTACCCTTTGTTTCCTATTTTTTAGATAGTCTTTAAATATTTTCAGTGACGTCCCTCTGATACCAACTTGTTCCATCTTGCTTAGCAAAATAGAGATAGAAACTGTGTCGAATGCTTTTGCAAGGTCCAAAAACACTCCGACACATCGATATTGCTTGTCAATGTGGGTGGCAACATATTCTGTAAATTCCAGTACCGCATCTGCTGTAGATCTGCCCGTTCTAAAGCCAAATTGATTGTTTGACAGAATATTTTCTTTTTCAAGGTACAATATTAATCTTTTGTTCAAAATTTTCTCTACTATCTTCGACAGAGCTGGCAATACAGATATAGGGCGGTAATTACTGACACAGTTTCTATTTCCTGCTTTGTAAATTGGATGGATGACTGATATCTTGAATACTTCAGGGAATACACCTGTTTCAATGCAGGAGTTTGTGATATGGGTCATAACAGGAACTACTATTGCTTTTAGCGATTTCAGAAGCTTTGTAGGGATATCATCCCATCCTGTGGCACTGTCTGAATTTAAATTCATTAGGATCGCTTCAACTTCCTCTTCGGAGGTTTCTAGCATGGCCATCGAATTTACTGGATTTTGGGTACGTTCAGGATTATCAGTATTGTGCAACTTTTGAGCTATAATTTTTTCAGCTAGTTCTTTACTAATACTAGTAAAATAGGAATTGGCTTTATTAAGAGCGTTTTGTGGTGTAGTTCCCGTTTCGAGTAGGTCTATTGGTGATTCTTTTTTGTTATTTCTGTTAGTTATGCTGTCTATTATCTTCCATTTTAGTTTAGGATTTTTAACATGTTTGCTTAATTGGCTTTTCTCATAATTTCGCTTAAGGTGTTTTAGCAAATCATTGCAATAGTTTTTATACCTCGTATACGTAATTTTTAAAACAATATTATTGGTTTCTTTTTTGCTTTTTATGTGCATTAGATCTCGATTCTTCATACACCTAACCAGGCCAGGAGTTATCCAAGGCTTTATACAGCGTATTCTTCTAGGTGTTATTATTTTAAGAGAATTGTTTAATATTGAAGTTTGAATAATATCAACAAAAGCTTTTGCGGTAGAATTTGGGTTTTGGAGATTAATAATATCCTCGAAGTTTTTTGACAGTAATTCCTTCACAATAGCATCGTAGTTAATTTTATTTATAATGAAGTTTTTAGACTGTTTTGTACTGGTTTTGATAGTAATTGCGCATCTATAACTATTGTAGAAGATTCAAAGGTTGTTTTTATCATAAGATGGTCTATGCAGTTGCTTTCTCTTGTGGGGTACGTATGTCCTGGAAGAATCCCATGTGATTTACTAAACTAAATTTATTATTTAAGATTTGTGTATTAAGGATTACCTGTTTTGGTGTAATGTGGAATACGTAGTAAATCTAATGTTAATTTGACATCTAAAAATTTCACACCTGCATCATTAAGGACCATTAGCAAAGAATTCAGCCTTTTTTAAATTATGTTTATGTTTTTTTGTCAAGTATAGGAACGTTCAGTAACTTTCCTTAATTTGTGCGCTGAAGCTACAAGTTTAAACGCAGTTAAAACTCAACGTCACCGCTGTATAAACTTTCTGAAGTCAATCTACATAAATAATAAGGTGACAGAAGCGTAAAGTTTTCCGCCACTATAAAACGTTACTTTGTATCAAGACCTGCTAATAATGTCTTATATTCTATATAGATATTTTTACAGAGACAAATTATTGGGATATTTGAGAGACGTTTTAGAAACGACCAATTGGCTGTCAAGTGATCAATTAGAACTAGAGTATTAAGTTAATTAAAGACATTAGTAATTAGGTTGGTGCTCATGCTAATGATGCTTTCGTGTTTTCTAAATTTAATTTGTTATTTTATTAAAAAAAAGGATTATGTTTAAGACTAAGCTTCTCTATTATATATCATATATAAATCTTTTTTAAATTAAGTACATTCATAAATAAGAAAATTGCAATTATTATATTTTTAATACTTATTGAAGATTAAACGGATTTTGATTTAAAGCTTTGTATTTAATAAATAAGTCATAAATCAAAACCTTATTTTTTCTACAAACTTGAGTTTAATTTACTACAATGACATCTGTATGCATGGTATGCCTTGGGCACCCTTTCCGCATTCTCACTAGTTCAGTTTCCACTCAGACGCACAAATTAGTTCCGAAACGATAAGTCTTGTTAATTAACGAGATACATCAGCAACACTGGTTTATAGCTTCTATCTCAGTGAACTTACATGTTAGCCTCGAGCGATTGACAATGTAAGTTTTAATAAACGTAACACCACCGGTCCCTTGGTATCATCAAAAGCAGTGAGAAGTTGTATCTACCGTTTATTACAACGTTGATTTGCTCTTACATCTCATAATACGTTACTGTTCGTTATCCTCAGGTTATAGGTCGTAGGTAGGTAAAATACTTATTTAGATATATTACCTACCCTTACGTGGCTAAAGATGACCTAAGGCTTTAGGCCCTTTCTGCACTGCTCCGGTCCGGCGTCGGAAGCCGGAATGAGTCATTAAAAAGATATCGGAAAGCCGGATTGCGCTTCTCCACTATATCCGATCCGACAATAACCGATACTTGTATATTTATCATGCAACACTGATATTAACTAAAACCCATATACTTTATTTTATTAATAAAACGTTCTAAATTCTGAATATTTTATTGCCTGGCTAGTTTATTACTTTTTTTATATTGTCTATCTTGAAATATTATAATCTACTTAATAAATAGACGTACGTCCTGGTTGAAAAACTTGAGACAATGGTTTGGTCAAAGCACCAAGTCATTGTTTAGAAGCGCGGCATCCAAAATTAAAATAGCCATGATGATCGCCTACCTTCGCAAGGAGATGGCACTATAAGAAGAAGAAGAACTTAATAAATAGTTCACTAATACTTAATTATATAATATACCTATAAATAAATAAACCTATGAATAATAATGTATAACCTCTTGGATATACTTGGACCTATAAAACACCGCGTTCCGATCTAACAAGTTATCGGATCGATAAAAACCGGATGCCGGAGTATCTAGTGGAGAAGCACGTAAGTACTGTTGTGAGTTTCTAAATCGGGTCGGTAATTAACGTTTGCCGGACCGGAGCAGTGGAGAAACGGCCTTACCACTGTTAACATGAAGCTCTTTTTTTATTCTCATGTATTGATATCATGTTGCTACTAAAAATTAATAACTAAGCCGTTTTGTAAGTAGTGCTACGCACTTTGTGCTAGAATTTTTCAGGATAATACATTGGTATTCATCGGGCAGCTGCAGATATCAACATAAAGTATTCACAATGTGTTGAGAATACTATATAGCGTCTTGCTAACGCTACCAGTTAGATGTTTGTACGGCCTGACTCCTGAGTGAAAACTATTTGTTCGCTGTTGAAAAAAATTGTAACTGTTTGAAGTAATTATTTTCATAGTAATATATGGTGTAATATTCCGGTCGTAGGGTCACGTATTAGATGCGATACTTAGAAGTAAATATTCTCCAAAATAAACGTTCTTATCTAGAGTGCTACGCGTATGCAAGACGCGTTGAAGATAAAGCTGAGCTTTGCAGGAATATTCCACGGTTTGCGCTACAGTGTTTGCTCTCTTCGCTTGACATTTTCATATATTATAGTCAATATCACTTTCATTTAGTACAGCTAGTTATATTTTGTTCAAAATAAGGATTAAATTATTTATTTATTTAAAGATGATCAAATTTTGGGGACATTTGGAAATCTTTAGACTTAAGGATACTTGTTAAGTCAAGGATAGCCTTACTAGAACTTCATCGACACAAATACTTGCAACTATTTAATTATTATTACGCGTTTACACATCAAACATACTTATTTTAAATTTCACGGACTAAATAAGAAATTAAAATAATAATATCAACACAACACAACACAACAAAGTGCATGTTTCACTATTAACCATTGAGCCCATTGACATACATAAACATAAAACAATAGATGTGTTGTATGAATTTATACCTTTTAACAACTATTTGAAATAGTTGTTAATAGTTGGTAACAAAATAAATAACATTTCAAAGTACATAGGCCAATCAGAATATCCGAAAACACAAAGGGTTAATGAAACTCCTGAAAGCATTCGTACCTATCGCACATTGATCCGACCTGTGTCCTGTGACGTTACAGAGACCTCGAACATTGTCTGCTATGGTTTATTAGCTCGCCGATGTTGGCAGTTGGAGATATCAAAGCGACCGCATATTTGCTAGGACTGGGAATCAATTCGATCCTCTATTCAAATTTCAAAGCCCCTAGCCTAATACAGTAATAGCAATTGATGGAGATTTAAAAAATGAAGCAAACTTGTGCATAAACGCATCAAAATTATTTCTTCATCTTCTTAAATTTGGAATTTAGTTAAGTTAAATTGTTACATATTTACAGGTTAAGCTGGATCATAAATTAAATATTTTATGTCAGACGAATTAAAATATTAACATTCGTTAATTAATCCGAATTGTGGTCTATTCATTTCGTATAAGTAAGATCGCTATTCTTTAGACAAACATAAAACAAAGTGTTTGACATACATCATCATATCCTATTAATAATTACACAAAATCTTAACTCTGTTTTTGCATTTTCGGATTATTCCAACCGTTCGTCCATTCACTAACTTCAAAAGGCAATCACGAAGAAAAGACCCTATGCATCAGATTGGCTATTACAAAATGGCTGCCTGAATATAATTCGGAGAAGCTCTAGTGGACTTTATAGCTGGTATTACAGTGGGACTAACTGTAATCCACAGCTCGAGCTTATGTGACTATTTCCTCTTTGCACCTAATTGAGATAACTCGTTAATTCATATTCTATCTTCTACATTTATAATCAATGCGTAGATCTTCTATATCTTCAACTAATATCTATCTATAGGTACCTCTGATAGATAAGGAGTAGAAACGGTATTAAAAAAAATCACCAAAAACAAATTATGGCAATAAAATTATCGAATTCAACGCGAACGAAGTCATTCTACTTTAAGGTATATAAAGAAATATTTATGCAAATTCCCATTAAAACACAGTAATACATTAACTACTTTTGGAATTAATGCAAAAACGTTCGTTAATTAATTTTATTCAAGTTTCAAGAGATTGTCTTGGCGAATGCTGTTTGGCACGATTTCAAAATGAAGCTTAAAGGACGCGTAATATAAAAATATATTGTAATGGTTTTCCTTCAGTTACCTTCTAGTACTAGTAATTTGATTTCTTTTGCTTTAAACATATTTCACGTAATACATTAAATTATACTAGGTACATATTTTTATTTTGGTAAGAATTTTGTATTTTCGGAGTTCACCTACCGAGAATAAAAATTACTACAATTACATATATGTTTGCGTAGCGTACAGGGCGTAGACGTATACGTTTAATATACGTCTACACCAATCGGTGATGAAAGGTCTACCAAAACTGTCTCTGTGTGTGTCCCAAATGTTATAAAAAGCCGTTAAATACTTATTACAGTACAGTAATGACGTATAATGTCTGCAGTAGATCAAAGACAACGTAACCGATGAGAAAATGGCTAATTGCATGTCAGCGGGAATCGTTTTGATCACCTGTCAAGTTTGGATAATGAAGTTTGGAGAAAACTTGGCAGGTTCATAAAATATGTCATCATCCTCTGATCTCCAACATATACATACCTACTTAAAAATTATTGGCGGCGGTTAAACCTCCAATCAGTCTATTACTATAGGACAAATACAAATGAACGTCTATTTCATTCATTATAAGGTACAAACTCATGTTTTAAGTAGCTACTACTGACTACGCGTGCATCTTTGCTTAAATACACATAGCTGTATAAATGTAGCCAGCGCTTAAAAATGGGTAGATAAATATCATTATAACAATTTAAAGACAAGTTTTAGTTCTTTTGTCAATACAGGTACGATAGAGACTTGCTGCTTAAAGTTGCCGTAAAATAGCTTGAGGTCCCGCGACTCCAACTTTACTTCCTGACCTACGAACATTGAACAAATATTGAGACGAAACTTCACCTGGCTATCGTCTTACATAAAAGTTACAAATCACGTCCTTGGGGTTTTAGCTAACCCAGGACATTTTACTGGATAAAATATGTTATAAAAACTTTCATCTTTTAAGAGAAAACTAATGACTAAACGACATGACATAAAATAACTAAACAGGTCAATCTAATTTCTTGAGATAATAGGGTTTTTTTTAAATACCAGGTATTAGTTTATTTTCGTAGAAGTTCCTTCTTGAATACTATTTATTATGGAAGACTTATTTTTCGTACGTAAATGTATATTTATTCTTATATAATTTATGAAGTCTAACTTATTGACGATCGCTCATTTCTATCCATCCATCTTCTATTATATAAGGGGCAACACGTAAAATCTCAATTTGTCGTCAATTTTATCAGCGTGTGTACCTTTTTGTAGCTCTTTACGTATATATATAAAATAAATAGGATAAATTCTTTTTTTAAATTAAATATAATAAGGCAGATGTTGGAAAGGGAGGTCGAAAGTTCGAACCCCGACTGTGCACCAAAGGTAAAGGGGTGAAGGAAAACATCGTGAGGAAACCACATGCCTTAGACCCAAAAAGTCGACGGCGTGTGTTTGGCACAAAAGGTTTCTCGTCTATCAGAAAAAGCAAATGATCACGAAACTGGCATATAAATCTGAGGACCGGACCCAAAAAAGTTGTAGCGCCACTGGTCATCTTTTAGTACAATTATTATTATCTCCATGTATACTATGTTAAGCTGAAGCAACAAAACTTAGAGATCTGTATTCCGTGAACTAGCCTTAAGCTCAATGGCCATGGAGCGATAATTGTAATATCAACAAAACTGTCCCTGCATTTGTATTGGCGGCTGCTAGACCAGAATGTCTTATCAACAGGCAGGTATTTTACTAACTTTAGGACATATAGATATATGTGGATGAGATAAAAAAAAAATATATTTATAGAATTTAGTCATAAACTGATAATTTAAGCCTTTAAATAGTAGTTTTAAAGTGAGACAAGGGTTTTTTCTTTTACAATAGCAGTACTCGTGTTAGCTAAGCGATTACAAGCGTCAGATGCATCAGAGGCGTCAAGAGAGGCAGCACGTGCTAGGGTAATCAATTGTAGCCCGCGTCTCGATCGCTCAACGTTATCGGAGCGCACAGCTCTTGAACAATGAAATTAATATCCAATATTATAAAGGAAATAAAATCTATGGAATGCTCATTAAAATTTATAGTGACGGAGACGGACTTGCCAGTTCTTCTTGCCCGCTCTACGCCCTTGACATGCGAACTGGTAGTAAATGTAAATTTATAATTAATTTAACTTCTTTTCTGACGTTCATAAGTATAATTGTTTAGTGTAAACTCAAACTCAAAGTAACTTTATTTGTGTATATGCAAACTTTTTTAGTGCGGCTTTATAATGCGCAACATACTCGTTTATTTTTGTTTGTCTACAGCACGTACACATAAATATATATGGACTTTTAAAATATCGTTGCTTAGAAACAGTATAATACCATTTAATATCCGCTTCCGAGACAATGTGGGTGACAATTTAAGTGAACATATCGGATTCACACCGTAATGTCGGAAAGCTAAAGAATGGCAAAGATAAGAGCTTTAGCACATTCTACCTCTAATGTTAGAAAACATTTATAGAACTTTATCATAAGATAAAGTCAACAGTAGTTGATGTTTACCTTCATGACGTCATACAGCTGAATGTTTAGTTTGAATATGTTCTGTTCTGATCTCTATTTCTACTACTCAACTACTTGCATGAGTAGACTAATAGCGCATTTAGCTTGGATATTTCCCGTCAACGTATCGAATTTCATGTGGTAAGAAAACTGTGTTATAACTTAAAACATTATTATAAGCTTAGACCAAACCTAGATGACTTTATAGATATAGCAGGAAAAGGCTGACAGAATATTGGCAAATGAAGAGTTTTTAAGTATGATTCACTGGCACTTACATTTAACTTTAAATATATTTGGAAGCTACCATTCTATAGGAACTGAACTACGAAGGGTCCTGCCAAAGCCTGTGTGAGCCTCTGTTAAATTTTAGATTGTAAAAGGTGATCTTGCGAACCTTAATACAATTCATTATGCGGATTTGCATTGTCCCTTCCCGACAATCTGTGAACGTTCATGTATCCCGATGGTGAATATGTTGATTTATTACACGGTTTTGTATATACCCGTACCCATAAACATTAAAAGTCATTAATTATTCATTTAAATGTCGTAAATAGTATCAGTCGTAGATTAGACAAAAAACAGCTGTCAAATTACCCAAGTTATAGTAAAAACAAAGTTTTGTTTGTAGCTAAATATAACATTTTTAATCTTCACTGATAAATGAAACAAGAAGCATTGCAAATTAGCCTTTTAATATGACATTAAATATTGATGTTTATGCGCGTTAACGAGCGTATAAAGAGCTTTCCATTATAATGTCAAGATTTATCTCTTAAGACTTTGACGTTGATGTAAATTCCAAAGCAATATCTGTTTATCGTTCGTAAAATGGTTCCGATTTTCATTACTGTTCATACCCACATATAAAACATAATTAAAATGCCTTGGCAAGATCTTGGTATAGATTAATATTAATAAGAATATTTCGATCGATTTATTTTAATTAAAGTATCTTTCAAATTGTATAATTTAATTCCAAAGTCGTCTTTCCATAGGGGCGTATTTAGATAAATAATGAAAGAAACATTTTTAATTTCAGCGCCTGAAAGTAAGAACGCTCTAGAGCCGGTGGCGAGGTGAGATAAGACAACAAAGCTTTATCGCCCCGCCTGTAGGCGCGCAGAGCCCAAACTCAGAAACATAATATGTTGCGGCCCCGCCTTGGCTTGCTCTTATCTATCAACAAAATACCTGAAGCCGGTATCTCCAGCAAAGACATTGCTGTAGATGTTTTCTTTAAGGCCAATGATAAGCTTTTGTTATTTTCAGTTTAATGAGATTATTTTCGGTAATTACTGTTTTGCTTGTTTTCTCCTTATCTAATATAAATTGGTTATGAATAAACTTAAAATATCAAGTGCCTGGTAAAATTAGAACACTTCCTTTGATATTCAAGTACATAAACATTACCATAGTTGTATAGATGTATTATCATTAAGACTGCCCGTAACTAGGATCGTTTTAATAATATTTTTGTCGCCTATGTACCCAACTCCATGTATTCGTGCATAAATAAAATATCTGTCAAGAGATTTCTATAGAGACGATTTATTGAAAGAAATTTCCACGCAGTGTAGCGTTCTCAAAGCGTCGCGGCACAGCCTCATCCGGTTCAATACAGTGTGTCCGATAAATAATATAGCGAGCATTGAATACTGAGTGACAATTGCCTTGGTCAATTTATCCCGATCGCCCTTGAATCGAATAAATTGGGAGCAATTTTTGGGATCGTGTCTTGCGCTCAAAGAGATTCGTAGTATTGGGTTTTTGTTCTGTGTTATACAAGTGAATGTTGCAAATTTTTAAAGCTTTTTTTTATTTTATACCTTGTATTTTACACTGAATAAAACATTAATTTAAATCGATATTTTATAATACTCATCAATACCTCTATTTTCTGTCCTTAATTTCTATAATAACCACCGGATGCGACAAGATATTCGCAATTGTTTCAGGTGCCTCGTACTAACACGAATTCTCTGCGTTATTCGCCAATGGTTCGGGTTTTATCTAACATGTACGTGTAGTATGACACTAATTATGAAGATATTGATATTTTCCACCTTACCAAAGAGGATGTGAGGAAATATTTAAAAAAGCGGGATAAACTTGACTTTGTTTAGCACTAATAATTTAGTTTTTTCTTGAAAACGTTAAGTATTAATAGTAGTTTGATTAAGGTTTAATTTCAGTTTTCTTTTTATCTTTTAATGTAGGTACTAATATTTTCTATTTCATATATTTTGTTTACCAATTTAATCACTTTTGGCGTATTTTCTACATGTTTTCTTTTATAATATGGATATTTGTTAGCTGTAAGATTACTAATAAATCTATATATATAAAAATGAAACCCGTTTTCCGTTTTCCGTTGTCACGACATAACATTGAAACGGCTTGACCGATTTGTCTGATTCTTTTTTATAATATTCCTTGAAGTACGAGGATGGTTCTTACGGAGAGAAAAATTTTAAAAAATCAGAGAAAATGTCTAAAAACAACACTTTTCTATATTCCCATATCATAAAGTGTTAGTGGAGGGGTTCCGGGAAGGAAAATTTTTATTTTTTGACATAATGTATTTGTTGTATTATCAACTTTCTTTCTTTCTTTTTATAGCAGAATAAGTATTAAAAAAAATAAAGAATCGACTGTTAGGCGGTACGATGTTCGCCAGGCCAGCTAGTAAATTAATAAGTTTCTAGGTTTAATGGATTACATATTTTATCAATTACATTAATCTTAGTTGCTTTCATATTATAAAAAATGAATTTTTTATACATACATAAATTTACATGAAATTTTAGTAGCTATCGTAATATTATATCAGAGGTTACTGAAATTTTATGACGTGGCTCGATGTACCTATCTCACGTAATAGCAATATCGCACAAATTGCTAGATAACGTTATTTATACTTGGTAACACACGGTTTAAGCTGAAATTCTGGTAATCACAATTATATAATTAGAAATTCTATAATATCAATAATTTTATAATTATTATGAACAAGCAGAATTAGCGTAACATTATGTATATCTATTATCTATGGTATCATAACATCTTAACAATAAATCTTTTAATTATAGTACATTTTCAGGTAACCCTGTTCTAATCAACGACGTAAGGATGCTCGGAACCTTATTATGTAATTTAGTCAAAACCTTCTTTGAATACATGTAATTCTTCATTAAATAACTGTCTATGTCTATGTCTACTTTTTTGTTATGACTCAGTATGAGTTTGCTGTGGAATGGAAGCCTTGTTATCCATATGGTTCTTGGAATCCAGTCCAGTACACAGCCTTTGATCATATTTGAAATATATCTTTTTTACTACTTCTCAATTAGTTATTTAAAGCGAGTATCTTACTGACAAATCATAGATCTCATCAGTCTTTTAATTTAATGTAAATTCGTATTATACTCGTGCATTAAAATTATTAAATATCACACATTTCTTCAATAATATACAATAAAGAAATATATCCCTTTATTCGCATCGTTCCATTCGAAGAAAATGTTTTTTCATTCTCTAATGGATTGGTGTTTGGGAATATTTGTCGAAAAACTTTATCAGATACAAACATTTACATAATAAAAGAAAGGGGTGAAAAGTCTTGACCCCAATGTTCCTGAAGCATATTCTTATTTTACTGTTTAGATTTATTGGTTAATATTTTTGCTATATACTTTATACTTGTAAAGTATTTTTAAATCAAAAATGCACTTCATAAGTACCTATGCAATACTACAGCCTTCGTATGCTTGTTTCCTATTGCATTCTATCCCACCTGCCAGTGCGCGTAAAATCTACTCGTTTTAATCCTTAATTGAATTTTCTTCACATATCACTATCATTCAACATCAGGTGAGCCTCCTGCCCGTTTGCCTCCTGTTCTATATAAAAAAATGGATTCATTATTTCTTTGGATCTTCTTGTTCTAGCGTTTTTATTCTTGTCTATTTACAATGTAATATGGTCAGTTTTGCTCTGACGGAAAAAAACTATAGAGAAACTTGTCGATAGAAAAGCTTTGTACTTAAGTAACAATTAATGAAATAGAAGCAATTTGCAACAATAACTCTTATGCTACAACCACGGTTGCTAATTCATAACAGAACCATGCACCTTCATTAATTTGTTTATAAATCATATAAACTGTACGTACTAATGTAAAACAAAATTCAATGAAACATATCTGAACTGATTTTATGGATATTTCATAGAACAATTACTGATGTCATTAATGTCTCTGTATAAAGGCTACCACTGACGATACGTCCATTAATCCGAATGGAGTAGTCGTCGTCCAAAATCGTCCCATGAATGGTAAAAAAATATTCCATTTGGATGGACGTCAGGCAGCTCTGGATTTCCAAACGGATTGAAATCCATGCGTCCGCCGTCCAGGCCAAATGGACGTCATCCGCGGCCATCAGTCAATGTCAGAAACGTGCGCCACGCCATATGGAAGCAGTCCGAATTGTCCGTGAATGGTCATTTTTTTGAGGTTATTGTTTCAGTTTATGTTTTGATAACAAACAAAGAAGTCACGAACTGTTATATTGTAGACGGAAGAAGTATTTTGAAGATACCATTGATGTGGTAAAAGATTGAGTAACCTATTTCACGAATTAATCTTCAAAGAAAATATTTTTTATCTATATTAGATTTTCAAGAAACTATATAACTGCTTTCAGTTATTTTAGTTTTAGTAGCCTAGTAAAATGCTTAAAATACGAACAGGTCTAATTTATTCTTCACTTCATATACGATTTTTTTGGTTCAGACGCTTCCAGTGCTGTGTATAGTTCCAACCAGGCTACAGAAAATAAACCATTTATACCTTATTGGAAATTGTATACGTTACAACAAACTCCCAAGAGAAATTAGAGAATTATCACTTAATAAATTCCAAGCCCTCGTTAAACGTAAATTAATCGATAAAGCTTTTTATAAATTTGACGAATATTTAAATGATCCTATTTCTTGGGATTGATTTGCTCCAGTTCAAACAATTTGTATGACTCAAAACTTAGCGATTAAAAAGAGTGGCGGAAAGTTGTCAGTTCTTTTTGCCAGCTCTAGACCCTTGACTTGCGAACTGGTAGTAAATGTAAATTGACAATTAATTTAACTTGACAATTCATAAGTGTACTTGTTTACCTATATGAATAAAGTTATTTTGAGTTTGAGTAAGTATAGTAAAAAGCCTGAAGGTCGAAAACGGAAATGGGACCTGTTGTATACATTAAACTTGACGGACAAGTATTAAATAGAATTAATAACACGATTATAATCAAAGTAAATCTTTGTATAACTTAATCAAAAGTATTATACTTACAAACTCCATACTTTCTGCTTCGGTGCAGAATAATAAGGATATACAAGATTGTCTTGTTTCGGAGCATTGAATAACTTCCTATTAAATACAGAACCAATAGCTTGGTATTTATCAAGCAATGAGTATTTCTTATTGCCTTATCTCTTCTAGTTTGTCGTTTCAGTTGAGATAGTTTTGGAATGAAAGGAAATTGAATTTTTCTGAAGACGAGTATTTAATTTATGACGTAGTTATAACTTCTAAGCTTTTATGCTATAAATAAATAATAATAAGACAAATAAGTTTTAATATAAGTGTTTAGAAGTGATATAAATGTTTGTCGCCACACATTTTAAAACCCATTTCAAATTATTGATAAGTGACAAGAATCTTTCCAAATTTAAATAAAAACGCTTTTACCGGATTAAAGTTATGTATTATTATAAATTTACAATTATTTGACATAATTTTAAATTGATCCGACGTTTCGCGTGCTTTACAGCGTGCGTGGTCACGTGGTAAAAGCGTTTTTATTTAAATGTGTAAAGGTTATGTTAATCAAAGACAATACTATCTTTCCAAATTGTTTTGACTTTAAAAATTCAAATTAAACATTAATCTGAAATAAGAAACCAAATGCTTTTCTAGTCAATATGGCGTCGTACCAGTCCTGGTGACGTACCATGTCAAGAAACGTTAAGTTTTTTTAGGTGCTATCATTCCTAAATTAAACAAATATTAAATAATTATTATAATTTAAATTAAATAATTTTATATTTACACCAAAAATAGTGTCCGACGATATTATACTACATGACAGTGTTAGTATTAGACAAGAAAAGACATAGTATTTTCTGGCATGGTACGTCATTATCGATTCGTATAATCTGCAATCGTTTTGCGAAGCGACCGACGCATAAAAATCAATATTTTTAAATATGGGTTTTTTTAATGGGTTTTTGTTAAATTAATAATTCATAACTCTTTTTAAAGCCATGTTGTATAAAGATTACTCTCAATAACACTTAATTTTTCATACTGTTAAAAAAACAATCATATTTTTCATTCTATTAGTTATTTTCCGAGTATCTATTACAAGTTGGTGTATATATTATAATTTGAACGATTTTATAAGTGACTGAAAACATTGTAATAAAAGCTAACTTACCCTAAACCCCGTATAAAAGTTCAAAGTCTTTCTTCCTACTCAGCTAAAATATCAGAGCTATTTACTTTGCAAAAGTTTTGTCGTTTCTGTGTGATAACTATCTACATTCTACATCCATTGTGCACTTCGCAGAAAATAGAACTTTGTCGAAATGACATACTCAACTCATAAACGCTTGAAGAGTTTAGGAACATTTTTATTCGAAAGAACAATGTAAAGGTCAATTCCTAAAAAAACATTTTTGAAGTCAAACTTCTTTATCGGCGTTGGAATGAAAGTTCTTTATCGACGTATGGGAGAAATTTTGTAGCAAATCGTCACGTTTTTCGGTTACGCGCCATGTTGCTTTTTGAAGTCCAACTTCTTTATCGGCGTAAGAATGAATTTTTTATCGACGTATGCGAGAAATTTTGTAGCAAATCGTCACATTTTTCGGTTACGCGCCATGTTGCTTTTTGAAGTCAAACTTCTTTAACGGCGTTGGAATGAAAGTTCTTTATCGACATATGGGATAAATTTTGTAGCAAATCGTCACGTTTTTCGGTTACGCGCCATGTTGCTTTTTGAAGTCAAACTTCTTTATCGGCGTAAGAATGAATTTTTTATCGACGTATGCGAGAAATTTTGTAGCAAATCGTCACGTTTTTCGGTTACGCGCCATCTTTTTCTTGTCCCTACCACGGTTGATCCGAAGAGATTCGAAGCCATTAATAACAAAAATATATAATAACGATAACAATGATAGTAATAATTCTATTACAATTAATGAAATTCTTTAATAATCTTAGTAGTAATAAGGTAAAATGAAATAATTGTATTTGTATTCATGTCTATGATAATAAAAGCCTTTTGTTAAACTTTATTTTACCAATTTCGTTAAGTTGCATATAGTAGATCATTTTTCGAAAAATAAGGTCATAAAGAAGTTTCACTTCTTACGTGTATACACCTAGTACACGCACACATTTTTTTTTACAAGTTTGTATAAATTATTTAGTCAAATAATATGCGTTTAAAGAATTAGCTGTTAGCTTAATATTAATTAATTATTGAGGATTGTTTTAACTTATTTTATATTATAATCTTTATTTTTTTTATTATATACATATATATATATATTAAGCACAACAACAAGATTTGATGGTAAATTACCTAAATACCTTTACTCAAAATCATAAACATAATCCAACGAAAATAGACATTTGGCTGTGATGTCGACGTTAAAACATCTATTGGGAACCTTATTTGAATAGGAAAACCTGAAATGTAAAAGCCCACGTGTGAAAGAGAAAATAATCGTTAATTTGAGCAAACCTATAGAATATATAAACATTAAAGACCCGTGAGATCCCTTTAACTGATTTTGATAAAGGATTAATTGATAGAGGACGGCTAATTATAAATAATTGTCTATGAAATAAGGCAGGATAGAACCAAAAAGTTTTCTCTTAGATGGAGCAAAGTTTTAAAACATTTTAGCTAGGGTCGTGCGGTTTAATTAGTGAATTTTACATTAGTTCTATAAAAGTTTACGTTTGATTAAAACTTCGCGAGGAGATAAGATACAGTATCTAATATATTTAAATAAGATTACATAGAGTAAACTAGTACTTGAATGGGTTTTCATAATTTTATTATTAGGTATGGTTGCTTCGCAGACTAATCTAATGTCGATTAATGACTGAATAAAGGCAAGCATGCATGGTGAATGTCCGGAAAGTGGATGAAGCGAGAAAGGTATGTCAGGACCGTAGCAAGTGGAGATCTGTGGTTTCTGCTTACCGCTTCGGATAAAAGGCGTTAATATAAAAATAAATAAATGAAATTTCAACATTTGAAATCGTCATTCCAAATTCATATGCAAAACTTTTATTTCGTCGATATTTTGCTCGCATCAAACAAGAAAGTCTAATTTTTATACAACAGACTATAAATTATTAGAACAAGGAAAAAATAAATTTTCCGAAAGAAGTCTTGAATGTTTAAACAAGACACCGGCAGGCTTATTACGACATAAAAACCTTCATCTGGGGGCGTATCTATTTTTACCCTTCTTACAACTTGACTTAAAACATCCGAAAGGGACATACATTTTTACATACTATTTGATATATTATATTCTATTATTATGGTTACGCCATTGGTTAATATACGTTTATTTCATTTTAATTAGTAATTTTAAATTTTAAGTGTTTTTGTTTGATAGGATTCCATACTCCATACTTTTTACAGCATTTGAAAATGTTAATTAGATCGCTACCTATTCTTTGTAACTACGTAGTAGCTAACATATATATTTATAATACAATTCTAGATTACAAAGCAAGACGCTTGTTACATATAAAATACATCCGATATAAAAACAGCGATACACAAATCAATACAGAAATCAAGTAGAAAAGTAATGAAACCATTTTGCTAATAATGATTACACTGAAGGACCTTGTCTTGACAGCAATAATTGCTTTGCAATTTCGATTGTCAGGATCGGTAATAACGGTGCGGAACATCGATACGCCTATCACTGGCTCTTTGTTCAATAAATTTTACTTTACCTTCCTCTAAAAGGTGTCTCTAAGAGCTTAAAGGTTCTTTCATTACCCTCATTTACTAAAGGTTCTTTTTGAAAAGATTTATTGGTGGGGTAAATTGAATTGAAAAATTGAAAATATTTCTAGTATATCAACTAATTGATTTTGTTTAATATTACCTGTCGTTTGTCAGTACAGTCCATATATAAAAGAAAAGCTTCAATATAATACCAAATGTTCTCGAAACATAGCGTACGGTAATACATGAGCATAACATTACCTAATTAATATTTGCGTCCAATTAAAAATATAGATAGCCGTCTTATTAAGTTTTTTAAACATATTTATTACATCTCCGGTCTTACTGCACAGTTTTTATTTCTTTATTTGTGTACGCAAGTATTACATTTACATAAATCTTCTTTATTGGAAATAAACGGATAAAAACATCGAGTTATAAATTTGCGTTTATATACACTTTTATTTCAATTTATATCAAATTATCTCATATGACATTGATCTAATAGCGGTTAACGATCGTCGCCCAATAAGCACTTTGTATACCCACTTTCAATACATTATCGCCCTAATACGATCATAAAACAAAAGAACGTTAAACAGTATCTAAAGAGAACTGAGATAATCCTATTGAGGCTATTCGAGATATGGCAATGACCAATAAGAAATTGGACGATCGCTATGCGAAAAACTTCTACCTTATCACTCTCAACATACATACGTACGATCTCCGTAGGTCTAAAATGTTTAGTATTTCAAGAACTAAATATTCAAATTATACTTGTTACGCGACAATAGCCAAGCTAAAACCCTTATTAAGCACTTATATAGGTAGATATTCTCACGATAATCCATCCACAAAAGGCTGTTCGTACCTTTGAGTTATATGTGGGCATTGTTTTACGGAATATTGTTTTTAATTTATAGAAATAAAAATATATGAATATAATACCAATTTTGACGTATTGAAACAATGGCCACTCTTACATTATTTAATCCCTTAAATTTGTACTATCAATTTAAATTTAATGTTTCAACAACTCGGTGTTTAACGACAGAGCGTTCGTTATGAAATTTCTAGCGGCTTTTATGGAAGGCAGCTGCTTTTCGTATGTATGTATTGTGGACTCAATTTCCGCACTTAGACGCTAATTTGGTCCATTGTGCATAGCTATTTTAGGTATTTCCGACTTCAAGAGCGTTCCACATCCTTAAAGGTCGGCAACATACTACTGTAAATTCCCGGGAGCCAATAACTAGGTTACTCATTCGTTTGCCCCCTGTGTCATAATAAATCTATAGAAACTGGCTGTCGAAGGCGACAGCTAAAAGTTGTTATTGATATATAATATGTAGATACGTTCTTCAACACTACATAAAATTCTTGTTCAGCTGCCTAAAATATTTATATAAAACGTAATTTGGCGGCAAACCCCATCTAACGAGTAAGTATATCAATGACTCGAAATCGTGACAAAACTTTAAAGGACTCATTAGTCCTAAAACAACATTAACTGGTGGATTATTCAAACAAAGACCGACACTGAATGAAAAGTGGAATCAGTGCGCAGTTTCATCATATTAAACATTCCTAAAGTTCGTGGGTCCCGTTCGTGATGAGGAAAGAAAGACATTAAATGAATTCGGAAAGTACACTTTAATCACTAGTCTTTTAGCATCCTTTGTGAGGACTTTTTTAATTTACCCGTCGACGCTCTTAAATTGATGACGCTTTTAGGCGTTTGTGATTTTTAGGTGTATTAGGCGGTACAGTGTTTTGAGAGTTTTAGGAAACTATATTTTGAATTAGCTTTTTATTCGCAATGCTATGAAAATGAAAACATTCCGTTCGACTTAAACAAAACCAGTCCTCGAGTTTACTACTTTTTGTTACAACTTGAAGGACTCCTACTTGAGTAGGAGTTTGGCTTAACTCAATTAGTTAATTCATTGCAAGTATTCTAATATAAACGTAATATAAGATTGAATATTAAACGTGACTCTATCCAAAAGAACATAAAAAGCTATGTTTTTAGTACGCAGTTAAAAGTAGTTTATTATGTACTTACAATAAGTAGTGCTATATTGATTTAACGGTCAGACTAATTATTTTTGAATACACTAATAATGTAAATGGAATTAAATTAAGTATGATTTCATAATGTAAATTATAGAAAATTGTTCACTGACTACCCTTAGCGGTTGGGTTCAATTGGAATTTATAATATTTCCAATTATCATCATTAATATTTTAAATTGATTATTAATTTACTTTAAAATGTTAATTCTATATCTATCTATATAAACATTCAAACAAGAAAATACAGGAAAATATGGTACATCAATTAGTGTTATATGTATAACAAAATTAATGCTTCAGATGCCATTACTTCGAAAGGGGAGTTCTCGCCGTACCAAACAAAAAGAAAACTACTTCATATTTCTAAAACTATTTAGATACTGCTACCACTTATTTAGACGTAAAGGTTTTTTTATATATTTGTATAATGTCAATGGACGCATTAGGCGAGCCTACTCTGATATGAAAGTTTTGTTCTAACCTAACCCAAAATACATAACTCGCAAAATATTAAATATATTTTATACGCCTGATTAAAGGATAATTGAGTCTGTTCATACTGATCTTCTTTTCTTTAGTTGTAGTTTGATAAACAGCATTCTAAGTAATATTTGTAAGATGTAATTTGTTACGTCAATGTAAGAGAGATCAATAAAAATATTTATCACGCGAGCTGTTGAAATGGTTCCCACTCCATCATTTCAGCCATCTTCGTTTTTCATGCAAACGTTTATTTAATTTCATTGTTTTGTTATTTTACGAAGAGTTCTTGTTTGTGTTGTAACGGGCTTCGCCCCTCTTGAGATACGCTTATTGTTCTTGGCAGATTTATTGTATTACTTGAATTTGAGATCAATTATAAAACAAACCCATTGTTAGAAAATTTATTATGATAAGTCAATTGTATTGTGTATATGAAATCTATTTCACGGAAATAATGTTTTTGATATACAAATAATGTTCTTGTTATTTATGTATTGTAAACGAGGAAGCAATTAGTATAATATTACGGTAATTAAATTTGTTTGTTAATAAATGTAATCATAACAGTATCCAGACAAGTTTTAAATTATGAATAAAGATTTTTATTACGATAATTTTAAATATTTTAATTCTTCTTACTAAACCGTTAAACAAATTAAAACGGAAAACCATAACGCGCAGAAATATAATTATAAAGCTTATTTCGCTAGAGGTGATTCATCTCGTAGCAATTTAATTGATTATCTGTACCTTAGAACTAAACGCGATGTTTTCACTTTCCTCTTTCGCTTTAATTACAGATCTAATTCTTGTTTTATCACGCGAAACGTAATGAAAAATAATTACCTGTGATAGAAACTAAAATATGTTGTTTTAAAAGAATTTGTTCCATATTTATGATGCAAATTATTTATTAGGCAGTTATTTTGGAACTGCTAGCAAATGTAAATTTAGATCATTCTCTTTTTTAATTTGCGGTTCATAAGTATACATAGTTACCGATATGAATGAATAAATTTTGATTTGCTTTCCTTCGATATGATGGCATTGTTAATCTATAAAACTTCAACAAGAAGTCCACAGCAGTATATATCTATCTCTTAAGTTTTTTATGTTCATACAACTGATATTGTATCGTATGGTAATAATTTTTAAATAAATACGTTGTGTTTATACTTAACCCCTATAGGCAGTTCCTTTATTATTTATTCCATATTCAGTTTCAGTTTAACTATTCATAGCTTTAAGCTATTGGTATAAATAATAAGATGGTATGATTAAAAACTAGGCCTGAAAATCTGTTTATCAGCTTAAATAAACAAAACACATTATAAGTAATTAGAAGTAATATTTCAGCGAAAATTATGTTTTAAAACATTCTTGCGAATAGTGGATATTCTATTCGTAAGAAGAAAAATAAGGATATCTCAAAGGTAAATTTATCAAAAGAGCCGGTTACTATCGAGTTAATGAGCCGACATTATGGCGATAATGTCCCTACTTGCTACGGAGTGCACGGAAAAAATTGCGGGCTGGTATTTAAGGATTTAGTTGAAAAATCTTTTGAAATAAAGTGTGTAACAGCTGAAGTAGTTTTTACATTTATTTTCTTAGCTTGGAGCTAATGGGAACATTTCTTGCATGGTTGTAGTTTTGGTTTTAAGAGCCAAAAGCTACAAAAATCAAACAAAAAAAATAGTGAAAAATTACATTCTAGGATTGTTATGTACATTGAGGCACAAACAATAGATTGACAGTGTAACTACTATGGCTTTTATAAATCATTTTCACATTTTTTTAAACAGTTTAGCAACACAGACACGTTCTAGTACAGCAAATTATTAAAACGTGTAGATTTAATCAAAATACATAAATTTATTTAAATTTTTTTAATAGTTTAATAGAAAATCTGTTTTACAACTGTAGTAAGGTAAATTTAAAGAGCCTTTTTAGAAATACAATTTTTCCCAATAGAAGTCTCAATAAAATGCCATTTGTGATGTTATTAAAGTTCAATACAAAGGAAAACGTTAAGAAGCCAGTTAGTTGCTATTGCCTGTTAACCTCAGGAATATTGTATAGGTACAATACCGTAGTACAAAACAATGTGTTTATTTTATATTTACTGACCTTTATAGATGCATATTGAGTTGGATTTTTAAATAATTTTTTTTTTACGAATTCCCCAAATATATTGTCTCAAGAGGTATTAAGAAACCTGTATTTATGTTATCGAATTCAAAATTCAAAAATCATTTAATCATATGGGTAACACATTGTACACTTATGACTTGTCAGTAATAATAATAAACATCAGATAGACACAATCTACACAGACTTTCAGAAGGCTTTTGATAAGGTTGACCATATGATGCTTTTACAAAAGCTATCTTTTAATGGTATTAAGGGCAATCTTTTAAAATGGTTTGCAGCATATCTACATAATCGTGTTCAATCGGTGGTAATAAATGGGTTTACCTCTTCCCAAACAGTAGTGACATCCGGCGTCCCCCAGGGCTCAATCCTTGGGCCGTTGTTGTTTTCCTTATTTATTAATGACATATCTAAATGTTTTTTACACTGCAATTACTTGCTGTATGCAGACGATTTAAAGTTATATAGAAAGGTACTTACACTTTCCGACGTGGAACTTATTCAGGAAGATCTCGATAGTCTAGATGACTACTGCAAGATAAACAAATTATTCTTAAAATATAGTAAGTGTCAGCATATCGTGTTTACAAGGAAAACACATAACTCAATCACGGCCAACTTCACCCTTGGAAACCATGCCCTTGAACGTGTGTGCTCTGTAAGGGATCTTGGTGTCCTTCTTGACTCCAAATTAATCCTAGATAAGCACATAGGCTCAATTATTAATAAAGCCTACCGTATGTTAGGTTTCATAACGCGTGTCACCAGACATTTTAAAGAAAAAACCACGTCCCAAACCTCGAACCTCAAAAGTCCCAGTTGGAGTACGCCTGTCCAATCTGGAATCCCTATTACGCTATATATGTCGCACATCTGGAGGCTGTACAAAAGAAATTCTTACGTATTCTAAATTATCGTATGAATGGTGGTAGGGCTAGTTATAAGGAACTTTTAAAAAAATATAAATTACTTTCTTTGGGTACTAGGCGTAATATGATAGACTGTGTCACTATTAGAAAAATATGTGTAAATGAAATAACTTGTTCCCATCTTCTCGAACTGATACCATTTAATGTTCCTACCAGATCACTGCGCTCGCACAGAACTTTTAACCTTCCGACTCCCAGAACCAACATTGGGTTCCGTGAGCCTCTTCACAGGATGTGTTCCACCTTGGATTCCATCACTAGCATCGACCCTTTTTCGCACTCCTCTACTGCTTCATTTAAGAATAAGTTAAAACTCTTAATATCTTAAGCTTTGTGTCTAGTTTGGTGTTAAATTTTGCTGTCATGTTTTGTCTTGTCTTACTTAGTATTGTATTTTTTATTAGTGAAACTTTTTTTTGAGGATATGTCCAATGTGTATTTATTTTATGTTTTACATTTATTTTATTTTTCTGTAGTGATGTATCTGTTTAGTTTCCAATAAATAAATAAATAAATAAAAAAATACATATTAATGCTTCTAATTTTACATTTAGTGCCAGTTCTTAAATCAAGGGCGTAGAACGGAAAAGAAGAACTGGCAATAAACTAACCACCACTCTTTCTAATCGCCACGCCAATTTTTTTTTTTATCATTAGCAAAATATCATTTGAAACTAGTATGATTAATTACTACTTATTTATGCTAACAACTTTTTGTATTATATTTATAGCAAATTGTATGGTGTCTCTTAAATATGTGTTAAAATTAGTTAGTTTGTATAGTAGTTGAAAGGACTGGTTGCATTTGGTTTAACTTTAAACCTGTGTATAATGTGTATACTATAGTAATAATATCTTAGCTGTATTACCGTTTGTATATTGAGGTGGTTGTAATCATTACCATGATTGTTTGCTTCAACCATTTTCACAAACAGAGTTGTTGCGCTCGAAAATTCGTTTAAATCGCACATTTGAACCACCGGGTTATTATACGTTTACGTACATAATTTACTCTTTATTATTTATATATTTTGAATGAGTTAGGAAAAATAATGTATATCATCATCACATAATATAGGGAGAAAACGGTTACTCGTCTATTCTCTTATCCAGGTACAAGAAAAGGGCAGAACTTTCTGACCATTAGGTAGTTACTTTCCGCTTACCTTCTACGACTATCAACTTAAAATTAAGGCACTAACCGCATCAGCAAAATGTAAAGAACATGAACATTTAGTCTTCGTGAACAATCCTCCTACATGAATCAAGAAAATGGTTTTAGTATAGTTATACTTTTACATTCAGGACATTTGGAAGTTATCACTAATCCTTCAAAGAAAGTGTAAATTATGTCTAGGCGTATATCCTGTATTACTTATGTATGGTATTGTGTGTTCAAATAACAGGTATCTTTATATACTACAGTAATATTTTCTTAACTGTTTCAAAGCATAAGTTTTCTCCTAATACATGTAGCAAAAACGGAGGTACTGTAATTTAATTATATTTGCAAATATTTTGAATATGTGAAAACAATGCTATTTACTCTACAGCAATTCCCTTGTCGGTCATATGCCTGGGCTCCTTAGACAGAATCCCTGGTGCGACCTCTAAGGGCGGGCTCTTAGAGTGACATGAGGGAGCCAATTGGCTATTTTTAATAGTTACTCGTGCATTTTTGAAGTCGGTTAATAAAAAATATTAAGTAATATAGCAAAAAAATCGCTTTGTTACTGATTTCACTGGATTGTGTTAATCTCTCAACATAGATAATTATAAATCTGTATACGTTAAAGATGTGGAGCGCTAATTATTCGTATAAAACCTCATTTCGTGTATCACGTCACAGTATAATTACTTGCGTATTAAATCCCGAGTGCTATATGTGCTTAATTAAATTTTAAGCTTAATTTTACACAGCGGTCTCTCTTTCACCTCAATGTCATATAGGAGTTTATACAAGCAACATTTACTTAATAATATATAATTTTATAAGCGTATACAATATACATAACAAAGTCCCATTCATACATTCAGTAGTGCTAATAGTAGTAGAAATAATCTATTTATATGCGAGTGTTTTTAGAGACTTCACGAAATCTCTGAATTGCAAAGTTATAAGAAACATTCGTTGGCATATCGGTTGAGAATTGCATTCTTGATCACTAAGTTCAAACTTTTAAAAAAATCCGCGATGGTTGATCAACCAGTTAAACACCTAAAGAGCAATTATGAATTTAGCAGATTATATTTGTCTTATAAATCAACTTCCTTACAGCGCTAAGATTCAATTAAAACTATTCCATTTCAGCAAATTAAGGGATTTCCGTCTCGATGCGAGCTTTCCCAAAGGGTTTAGCTAGTTTAGAACTTTGTGTTTGTATTGAAGCAAAGTTGTCATAAATATCAGAAGCCTTCGCTTGTCTAACTCGAACGAACTACATCAAACTGTTTTGTTGACGCTAAAGTTACACTACACAATATCCTGCCAGTCACGAAATGAGCGATTATGGACTCCCGTACTCAATTGAGTAGTTTAATGTGTGAACTTGTTGATTTTTAGTTTGTGTACCTACACATATTTACGTTGACAATATTTATGAATCGTGTACGAAGTACAAGAATTTATATATATATATCACACCCATACACCAATACAACTCTATTTCTGTTGGAATCAAGTTGACTGTTTTGATTAGTTTTTTTCTCCTTTTTTAGAAACTTTAAATTTTGTTGCCTACTCATTTATGTACTTTTTTTGTTATGACTCAGTATGACTTTGCTGTGGAATGGAAGCCTGGTTTTCCATATCACAGGTTCTTACCTAGCTTGGAAACCAGTCTCCCAATACCTTCTTAATAATTATTGTAATCATACTGTTTGTTTCAAATGTTATATGGGAGAAAATAAAGAATTATAATTATATAGTATAAGCTTTAAAGCTAAATACATATTTAAGTTAGTATCTTAAATTATACATTTTTCTGTTTAAAGACTTTTACTAAGCATTTAATTGACTATCTTTAGACCTTTGTTAAACATGAAATTAACAATAACAGACTTCTTTTAACAGATTGTTTAAATACTATTTAAGCCTTGTATACTATTGCAAATTTATAAATAGTAATAGTACGAGTAATAGTAGTCATTCTGCAATTTGTGTTAATGTTCATTGTATTGCATAAACCGGATATTCACATGCATTATTTTTTACCAATGAAGCAGATCTTTAAATAGACTTAACTAGAAAATTCCCAATTGCCCCAAGCAATGAGAAGTGTTTTTCTATCAAGTAAGAAATCCAATAAGAACCGTGATTAGTGTCCGTCCTTTCGCGACACGACCACTCCTTTAAGTTTTTCCAACATTTACAATTGATTTGATTTACTACATGATGTCAGTGAATTTTTTTTGAATTACTTGAAGTTATTTACCGGTATATATTACGTTACAGCCCGTTCCTACTAGTCGTAAGTCGCATAAGACTAAAAGTCGAAAGTCTGATGTCCCTGTTCACACTGCGTCGCGAGTCGTATAGATCGTAGTTTCGTGCCATTCGAATAAAACACGAATGGAGTGAGCAAGCAATGTGTAGCGATCTAGGAAGCGGGGCGGGGAGAGAGGTAACAACGCGCTCGAGTCGATTAGACGCACGACTAGTGTGAACAGCAACAAGCAGGCACCTATGCGAGCACGATTCGACGCGACTTTTAGTCTGACAGCCCGTTCCCACTAGTCGTAAGTCGCATAAGACTAAAAGTCGAAAGTCTGATGTCCCTGTTCACACTGCGTCGCGAGTCGTATAGATCGTAGTTTCGCGCCATTCGAATAAAACACGAATGGAGTGAGCAAGCAATGTGTAGCGATCTAGGAAGCGGGGCGGGGAGAGAGGTAACTACGCGCTCGAGTCGATTAGACGCACGACTAGTGTGAACAGCAACAAGCAGGCACCTATGCGTGCACGATTCGACGCGACTTTTAGTCTTAAAACGGGCGCTGGCCCGTCGGATGGTTTTTTGAGTCGTATTAGACTAAAAGTCGCGTCTCATCTAATGTGAACAGCTCCATATAAAGTGTATGGTGACCAGAGCATTCGACTTTTAGTCTTATGCGACTTACGACTAGTGGGAACGGGCTGTTACACGACAAAAAATCGAATCAAAAATCACAAAGAATGCATTAAGCATTTTCTGTAATCTTTAAAACGTGACTTTCGGTGAGAAAAGACACCCGCGACCTATCGAATTTTATGAACGAATAGATTTTGCGCGAGAACAATTGCAAATTTTTGCAGCGACCTCGTTTGAACACATTATACCGTAAAGCAAAGTGGAGATAAATTCGATTGTCGATAGTACTTCCCATCACCTGCTAGGGGTGTGATCGACAATTTATTGGAATCTAGAGAGTTCTATTTCGGAGGCATTCTCATGGGCATACTTTGTAAAAACATTTATTGTAGTGTCCAATACTTTCGGTCAATTTAAATTTCTTTTTATTTACGAAAGGTTATTTCGTCGACAGTATAAAGTATAGTCTTATTGAGAACCAAATTAAATTGAAGGAATTTAACTCGTACGGAGGTTAATCGTGTATTTTTAAGTGCTGTAATGCTTTTGTACTGACTGCGATGGTTCTGCGACCCAAAATCTATCCTGCCGTACAAAACGAGAGACCTCCACCGCTTCCTGTCGCACTATTCTCCACTTGCTGGCTTTCAGTTGTAGTAGGTCCTCCTCCATTTTGTTGAATCATTGTACAATACAATTACATTTTTATAATTATTAATAAAGTATACTTTACACAGAAGTATTACCTGTGAATGTTTTAATGACAATGCACTTGAACGGGAAATAAACGTTCTTAAAGAAACATCCGTAAGGAGCTTATTATAATAATAATAAATAATAATCAATGGCTCTACAACCTTTTTAGGTCTGGGCCTCAGATTTCTGTATCTGTTTCATGATCATTTGGTAATCTAATAGGCCTTCTGTGCCTGACGCACGCCGTTGACTTTTTGGGTCTAAGGCAAGCCGGTTTCCACACCGTTCGAGCGAATGTTAAATGCGTACATAGAAAGAAAGTCCATTGGTGCACAGCTGGGATCGAACCTACGACCTCATGGATGAGAGTCGCACGCTAAAGCCACTAAGCCTATACTGCTCAAGGAGCTTATTATAAAATTAATTAATAGAGTACCTAATTGTATAAAACTGTATAAGTGTGACTATTAAAACGTTAGATAAACCTAAAGACTGGTTGATTAGACTTTACTATACTTGAATTCAGATAAAAAATCGAATCGAAATATTCACGTCTTTTGTAGGAAGGTATGATACTGCTTGATTTAAGTGTGGTGCTAATAAACTTATTAGTTCTTAGTTGTGTAGGAGCTGAGAGTGGCGTAAAAGCATAAAATAAATACCGTTAAAGTACATTAGAAATGGTTTCTGCGGAGGCGAATAAATGTGGCCAATTTGTGAGACCGTTTATCACCTAAAGAAAAGTTTCAGCGCTTGAAACTGCGATAATTTCAAAGCGAAATTCAAGGGTTAATCGCCTTATCCGCATTTTAGGAAAACTATAATTTAGGTTCATAGAAGTACTTAAGTACTTACCTGTCAACAGAAACAACGTAATTCACCATTTTATATAAATTGGTGATCAATTTAAGCTGTTTGTAAACGATTTTGTTCTCAATTCATACATAACAATGACAAAAACGGGACTCACAAAAACAAAATTTAACGATGGTTAATCAACGCGTACATTCAATGCCTAGCAGAAATTGGAATATTCGATTCATATGTCAGTCAATCGAGACTACGGACAATCCATACTACGGAAAAGCGATATTTTTCTAAATGTAAGTGCATGCAAGTGTAGCTTTATTCAAAGTCACTAAAAGCGATTTTTTTAGTATCACGGTGAGTTTAAGAATTCTTTATTGTAACCCTTATGACATTTCACATTAACAGTGATTATAGGATACATTTAGTATACGTATAGAATGCGGAATTTGCATTTGGTTGGCTTGGTACTTTCTCACAGACGCTCATAAAACAGAAATGCAGGGCCTTTATCGATTTTGAGATGTAAGTCACAACTCAACTTTTTATCTAGGCCGCCGCGTAATACGCCTCAGTGCACACATTCATTCACACGCCGCGTTCAAAGAGATTTGTCAAAGGGTACATTAAAACACAGGCGTCGCAAAAGACGTGAAAGAAATAGTACTGTATTTTCTAAGGTGACAACATCATTAAAATTTTCTAAGTTTAATATTTATTTTTGGTTAACACTATCAATATGCTTATAAGCAAGTTACTGATTAAAAAAAAAACAGTGGCGCTACAACCTTTTAGGTCTGGGCCTCAGATTCGTATCTGATTCGAGATCATTTTTTTATTGAAAAAGTAGGTCATCAGCCTTTTTATTCTTTTCTGTGACTGACAGGCCGTCGACTTTTTGAGTCTAGGCATGCCGGTTTTCTCACGATATTTTTGTTTATCGTACGAGCGAGTGTTAAATGCGCAGATATACATAAGTTCCATTGGTGCACAGTCGGTTTAAACCTCCGACCTCAGGGATGATGATGGTCGCACGCCGAAGCCACTAGGCCAGCCCTGCTCTAGTAATTCTTAAGATAAGTTTTAAAAAGGTGGCAATGCTCAAGGAAGATCCAAACATATAGAGATGTCTTGCCATTACTGTGACGAGTAAATCTACAGTACCTGTCACAAAACATTGCACTGCCCTTCAGTGCGATTCTCGAGCCTCTGTTGTCAGCGTCGAACTCCATGAAGGTACCTCTTTGTTACTAAAGTGTCTAGTTGTGAGCCTGTACTAGACTGCACCTCATTCAATATTTCTTTTAAATAAAACTTCTTTAATGGAAAAAAATGTGAATGAAATTATATTATTTACATAACTTGACGTTTCGAGTGCTATATTCGCCTTCATGCAATAAATTCGCATTTTAACACGTTTTTAAATTAAATTTAAAACTTTTGTAAAGCAAAGACAATATTAGTACTTTTTTTAAATTTAAAGTTAAAAAAGCCCAGCTAAGCGACCTTTTAATAAAAACTATTTACATCAACGGTACTATTTACAGTATAAAAATTCCAAACCTGTGAATGTAACTAATTATGTTAATTATAAAGTGTGGCAGCTCGTTGCTGCACACGTTTTGTTTCTTATAAGTCTATATTATATCTAAATTCTATACACAATTTGACACCACGGAAACACTGGTACTAAGTATAACTAGGGCTGGTTAATATTAATCATTTAAAGTGTATCTCTTAAACAAAGCATAAAATAATGTTACATGAATAACATAGTTGATTGTACTTCGCCAACGCTGACGTTGCTCATCTAGTGAGCTAGAAAGTTTATAATACTTCTTGCTTAAAATCAATTCAGTCTGAAAGAAGCTCATGCTCATGAAAAGTCACGTATTACGGACTTAACACTTTGTAAAACAATAAGCTGTATATTTTACAACAAGATTAGAAAATAAAAAACTGCACAAGACGAGTTTTGCACGGAAAAACGAAAGACTGTTGATATTAATGTTGGGATAAAGAGTTTATAAAATAAAAGTAGTTTCTTAGAAACACATCCACAATGGTTCTGTGGATTATTTTGACAGGGTCAGTATCCGGAAATATTTTGGTTGGTAGGCAGTGTATAAGGTCTAGAGCAATGAAACAAACAACATTGTGTCTGATGCCATAATGCGGCCTTAAAAAGCCGGGTGCAAATTTTGGCATAAAATTCAATTTTTTTTAGACATTTCGCGGTGACGAATTGCGTTGCATGGTCGTTAGCGATCGCTGTTCATCTCTGTCGATATATATTTAAGCAATAAATCATCGACATAATTTCACACCCTTTTGCGAAAAACTCCGTCAAATCCATAATGGATGGATGTAGCTCGTTAGTTACTGGTTTAATTAATGTACTAATTATTTTTTAACATTACTTTTTATATTCTTATTCAAACAATATTTTCTTATATAATCAAATTTTATGTGAAAAAACTGGTTGAAGCGTTACGAAAAGATTGTTTGGATCTGTCGTCAAGTACGTTACTTTGAAAAACTGCCAAAATAGGTATTTCCGTAACAACTTAGGAGCTTCTAACGCCCGAACCCAATAACCCATCTCAATCTGTAATCCACCATCTGAGATAGTAAGCTTAATCCAAATGTTGTAACAAGTGTGCCAATAACCAATCGACGGATTGTAATTGCCATCTGTCGATACAAGCTATCCATGGGAGGTCGTATCAGTGTCTGTGCATAGACCTTTGTATAAAAATGACAGATGACGAAAGCTGTCAAAAGTTGATGTAAGTTATAGAAATGAATATAGAGTAATATATATAGTCAGGTGGGGTAAATGCATGAACGGGGCAAATGTAATACCATAACTTTAACTGTTTACACACAAAATAAACTAGTGCTGGCATCTCTTATACACGTAAAGTACTTCTTGCACTACACTCTGACAACTTATTGAATCTGATGGATTGACAGATTTTCACCAATCTCGTTGCAATAAAACCAAAGTATATTTCAATTTGCGTATTTTATTGCAATTACCCCAGATTAGTAACTATCTACACTATTAGAATTTTAACATATTTTTTACATTTACCCCTTTACATCGGGATAATGGAATAGAGAATTAATCTGTAATCATCCATCATTAATTATAAGTAATTACATCAAACAAAAGCCTAAAACATGTTTAATATTCACAGTAAAAATTATTTTTAAATTGTAAAAGACCACAAAATAACAAGTCAATCTAGTTATGGTACTCGCATTTACCCCACCTGACCCTAATATAATTCTATATTATGACTAGTTTTACTAGCTAGACTATTTTCAGTCGCGAGGCTTATGAAACATGTCTATTTTAGAAAGACCTATTTAATCCCCTACTCAATAACCTGGTTAATGTTGAAGCTGAAATATTAAATTTTCATTAGCATTATTAATTAATAATTAGTTTATGCTTAGTTAATGTTAACATGAAAATGTAGGTTTAATTACTCGCAGTCACATTTTGCAAATACAGTGAGCCCGTGCAATATTAAATTTCAGCAGGAAACAATTTGCTTTATTTGGTTAGGGAACAATGATTTTGACAATGCAACCGCACGATGTATTGCTGTAAATTTACATTAGAAAAACTCAAGCGATCAAATTTTGAATGAAAAATTACCAGTAAAATTGAAGCACTATCTAGGAAGAGTGGTCAGGAGCCTACTTATATGATATTAAATAACCACTAATGTCATAAATTACTCTCAATAGTAGTAGATTACTATTAAGCCAGGCCCTATCCTAAAGGTTGTAATTTTAATAAAGAACTTCCCGTTCGTATATTATGTATTTATATCGTTTCAATGTCACTATTGCACAAGTTCTTCTAATTTTTGGTTCAATCTACATAATGTTGAAAGTGATTCTGGTGTTTTCTTTGTCGAACATACAAAATCCTTAAATGTTTTAAAATTTAGCACTTTTCATAGCAACATTTCTTAATTTGGTTTTACTGTTATTTACAACCTTTTATTCGATTTATAATACCTCGAAATCATTAGTAACATAATATGTGTGTGTGTGTGTGTATAGTGTTATTAACACACTCCTGAAAAGTGCTGTCTGCTATTTTAGGTCAAATAGCTACAATGCATGAAGCAAAATAACATGTATGAAAATTATGACATCGTACACGTGTTGTACGAGAGATAAATCACGTGACACTCAGGACGATGATGGATAGTGTAGGCACTGCACGTACTTGCTTTTAATAAGATTTAGATAAAATAATATTACCCTTTTACAATTTCACATGTAAGTATACATCTTCTGTTAATTTTTTGGCCAAGCGTCTGGAACTACCATCACAAAACAATTATTTGCGTCACCAGAATTGAGATACAACATATACTATATGGAACGATATAAGTTCAAGTTCAAAATTACAGGTTTAAGAGTTATAGTGCGCTCAATTTAAAAGTATACATAGTTACAAACACAAAAGTTAATATTTACATGATTTAAGGTTGTTAAATCGAAAAAATGTATAAAATTAGTTTAAAAATGCTAAACTAGACTGACTATCGGTGCAAATATCGTAATTTTGATACAACTTAAAGCGTGAATTATAACTAAGATTGAACATTAAATATATACCCGCCAACTCCATGGTATTCTTACTGAATTCGATCTTAAATAATCTATTGTCAAAGTTTAAAAACTTATTACTTAGGATTATGGTTGCTGTGCGCATGACTTGGCCCAAACGGAACGAACAAGGGCATTCGGCGTAGTAACGTTATGCGCGTAGCACGTCCTTCGTGATCCATTCCGTAGCAGAATTCGGCCGGTTACGGATACTTGTAAACAACTCTTGTAGACTACAATTTAATAAAAACAAATTAATATAAATGTAGTGGTTTTTTGCAATATAGATATGGATTTTTTAAAGTGCTGTGTCGACAAAAATAAAGTGTAAAATATTGCTTAGTATGTAGTGACAGTGATAGCAAGGATGAAGGTTTTCATTCTATTAGCAGTGTGTGGTAAGTCGTTAAATTAATTTTAAATTTAATTCCAATGACCGTAATAAATTATTAAGCTAGTGCTTATTTCTAATGCTTTCATATGTAATATATATGTATAATGTATATAAATAGGTATTGTGTTTAAGATAGTATGTAAAAACTAAATTAAATTAATAATTATATTTGAGTCTAATATTTAACAGGGTTCTTTCTATTATTTTCGTAATTCTTTCTATTATTTTTAATTGGCTTTGAAACTCCGATCAGATTTTCTCTGGATTCAGGATTCAGTCTCACAATTTTAAATCGCATATGACAGATAATATTTAAAAATTTAATGTCATTTCTATCATTGAAATTAAGTATTTTTTCGAATGGATTTAAACTGGGGCGCGAACTTAGGCCGTATCGTGAATGTCATTTGTAAACTGATTTTGAGAGAGAGATTGAAGAGTTTTTTTACTGCATAAATACTATAATGAATTCCTTAGATTTTCATTAAATGAAAATTTTAAAACCACATTCGAAAATACCTTATTAAAACTCAAATGTTTGACATTTGTTTGACAATTTGTTTCGCTGACCTAGTGGTCCTGTAAAATATTAAACGTTAAAAAATATAGTAATAAATTCGGGCTTGAATCAATGTACATTACGTTTATATTACGTAACGTAAGTATAAGTATACATAACGTAAAGTATACATTATGTATACTTTACGTTTTTAGATACGTTTATTTAATTGTAGTATTTCAAACCAAAATGTGTTACGCTTAAAAATTTAATGGACTAGTTTTAACCATATTTTTGCATACTATAACATTTTTCTTTATTTGCCTTAATTAATCTTCCTCCAAAACAAAAGGTATAATTTTCAGAGTGTATAAGAAAATGTGTAAGAAATTCACGTTCACATTAAATACAGAAAGGAATGCAATTAAGTGCGCCCTAGTTTCATGTTTATAGAATATATTGCAGACTCCATGCATTTTCATTAGAATTTTTATTCCTCATAATCCTTCAATAAAACAAGTCAAATTTGTCGCCTACGCGTTGCTACTACATTAAGTAATTTGGTATTTTTAAATAACCTTCTGACTAATGATATGAAATTTCTAATGACCAAGTTCAAATATCTAATACGTATTAATAAAACGAAAAATATCAAAACATTCTCACAAAATCTAGAAACTTAGGATACTGTGATATGTTGAATAATATAATACTGTTATGTTTTTGAACTCTCGAATGACTGTATAAGAATAATTATGACAGCATCAATTATATTATATTAAATAAGAACTACTAACTAACTAACTAACTACTTTAAAATAAATTGTCAGTGAACGTTTAGGAAGAAAGGTTAACTAAAATCCTTATTACTAACATTAATACACATTAAATTTATAAAAGACAAAGGAATACAATCTTTAGATATATGACTATTATTTTACAGCTACTGTAATTGTTATTGCTACTCCCTTAAGCAGCATAAACGGAGGTCTCAACAACTAGTTACTTTTAATGGTCAGTCATATGTAACTTACAATTTGTATATGGATTTTCTATTTCATAAACCTAACAATTAATATATTAATTTATTTAATAATGTTAATCTTAACATATAAAATTCTCGTGTCACAGTTTTCGTTGCCATACTCCTCCGAAACGGCTTGACCGATTTTGATGAAATTTTGTGTGCATATTGGGTATGTCTGAGAATCAGGCAACATATTTTTTATTTATTATTTTTGTTTTTATTTTTTTATGATACAGCATTAAAAAATACATACAACCCCAAATTTTCACCCCTCTACGATCAAAACGACGTTTGCCCGGTCAGCTAGTTATTTTACGAAATTTTCGGAACAGTAGCTGAATTGCCATACAATTTTGTTTGGATTCAGATAACAGATGGCTTTCATCATATGTGATGTCATCATCGCCTGTGTGTTAGCTGTGATGGGTGGGTGAGTCAAACTGAAACAGCAAATAAAGGAATAAGTTTATATTACTAAGATATCATTCATTTGTAACTAGGGTATTATATTAAAACTGAAGAAAAGAAACTTTAAAGCTGTAGCTGCCAGTAATAAAGTGTTTAGATTGGCTTCGATCATAGGATTAACTGTTAATTCCATTGAACCGTAAGAAATAGGAAACCGCAGCGATCGTCACAATCGTCGGTGGCTTGGCTCGCGGCCAGTTCTCGATTGTGTTATACCGATTCGACGATTGTCTATGATATTTTGTTCTGATAAGTAGAAATAAAATATGAAACACCTTTAAAGGAATTTCACCCAATAAGTTTTTCTAGGATATGGCTCAGATTGATTTGAAAGACGTAGTACCCAGTCTAGTTACGGGAAATGATAAGTACGAACCTTTGAATGAATTAAATGCAATTGCTGTAAAGCAATCTCAATAGAAAATATAAATTCTCGTTTATAATATTTTCACTAACTTTGTACAAATGTAATAGGATAATATTTGAATTATCTATTCACTTTAATAATACTTATTCAACAAAATTGCTTGTGCAGATTATTGATAATTTCATCCAACGAACCAGCACTGAAGATTTTAAATTAAAAACGATGAGATTAGACTCTTTAAGATGCTGTTCGAAGGGCAATAGCGGTCGAGAGCTTTACCTGAGTGAATTTGAAGAGGGCTCAAGAACTTTATCTAATACATAGTTACCACTTACTATATATATACATATATCACTTACTTGGTTTTAAATATTTTTATGAAGGTGCAGCGTTTGCTATCCTGATTCCGAAAAAATGATTATTCGTCTTAGTTTAAAGAATGACCATACAGAGAGAAGAAATGTGTCAGACACATGTGATCCTGGGCCGGAAGTAATATGATCTATTAATAAATTCTGATTGTTTAAAAATATCTCCGATATATAATAAAACTAACTCCCGTAACAGGGCTGGTTAATTATTAGAAAAGCTCATCACGAAATAAACGTTTGAATGTGACGTACATATTTGATTGTCTAAAAATATTATTTTCTAATATGTTATGTATATGTGTTAATAATAGTAATAGTCTACACAGTATCTAATTAATCCTGGACGAACCAATTTTCCCGAAAATAACATTTTTTATTCAGGACATCCTATTTTCGACTCCCTTTAAGGAAAGATTTACCTCTCATTTACATAAACTGATATCAATCCTATTTTCTGTGCCATTGGATATTCTGGAACACATTGTTTGTGAATATAAAAGAAAAAAATGGAAAATATCGCTGGCCCTCTGCCAGATGGGACGCGGCGTGAAGACAACACAAGGAAGTTGTATTACACCTACCTTGATACCAAATTGGTTATTATATCTTCTAATTTAAAGGCCGGCAACGCACTCGCGAGCCCTCTGGCATTGAGAGTGTCCATGTCACTTAACATCGGGTGAGCCTCCTGCCCGTTTGCCCCCCGTTCTATAAAAAAAAAAAAATTAGGTAATTATTAAAAGCATGTACACATAAAAGTTATTGAGATACTCATTTACTTGCCATACAAATTATACGGAAGCAGGCATAAATTTGATTACAAACAGTGAAGTAAGACTTTATTGTAAAGCGCCTAAATTCGTTAATATCGGAGACAAAAGATTAATAAATTTTCACGCCACAGAACAAGATTGATATACATTGGAAACCAGGAAATGAACACCCCATTACATTGTTAGCTAGATTAATAAAATTGTACGAAACTGTAAAATTAATGTTGGTGTCGTGTTTTGTTGAAACGCAAAGTTACAAGTCGTAACTTTACGACTTGAATTATTATGTCTACCTTATCATTCCGTCATGTTGATCTAACTCATGTTCTTAAATAAAATTCAAACATTAATGGTATTGTATACAATTAAAAATTATGTACGTATTGTGATTCTTCTTATTGTATCTGTTTAGTAGATTTCTTAAATTTATTACTGTTTAGGTTTTAGGCGTTCAGCCTTTTTACGCCAACCCACACGTATCTAATGATTTACTTACAATGGAACGTCACATCATTTTGAATATAGTTACACTAAACTATAAAAGTAGTTTTAATTGACAATTTAACACCTTAACAATATATAATTAAACAGTGACTTGCAATATACCAATAAATATTAAATAGGATGGAATTTTTATTTTATTGGATCGAATAAGGCTTGTTATGTATTAATTATTTAAAACTTATTAATTAAAACCTAGGGTTTGTTCAGTCTTAGAAAATAATTAGCCACTTCTTGCAATGCAGATAGCTACCGTTTAATTTAATTATTCAGCCCTAGATTACCTTTATTATAACTGCCTAGTCGATGGATGGACTACTCCTGCAGATTGAGGTCAAACACTGCATAGAAATCGTCTGTTTAGATGTATTAATATTCTATCACGTTATCTTCATTTATTTTTTAAGGTTAAGTGTTTTTAATATTTAAAACGCATCGAGCTTTTCTAAAGATGGTTTTTTAACCAAAATTACAATTTTGGTTAAAAAATTATACAATTACAAAGATTTGTGTATTTTTATACAAATTTTTTTGTCAAATGATTCTGGATCTACACGATAAAAAGCAAAAACCTTGTTACCATTTCGTATAGATTCTACAGTAAGACACATTTCTGTGTCAGTTTTGTTTTATGTCAGCCATAATAAGCATGCCTGAAGTACTATTTCACCGGAAATCAAGCCATACTTCTACTACTTCAAAATCACAATTTCTATATAATATCAGTATTATTTAATGTTCTGAATTCATATAAGGGTATAAGTGAAATTTCATTATGTTTAATGTTCCCTTAAGTGAGCCGTAAGGTGATAGTGGCCTTTAGTGAACCTTTTTGTGTGAATTTGAAGAGGGGTTCTTTGATAACAACTATGAATTGTTTTCCGTTACTAACATTTCATGATTCTGTATTTTTATTTCATGTTTTGCTTAACGGCTTAAATGTATATATAAGTATACTAGTGGACGTTGACGTAGACGTTGACCTGAATATTATACATACAACACGTTTTTAAGACAAGAATTTCAAACATTTTAAATAATAAAAAACATTTTGTTCTAAATCTATACCATTCTAGAATACACATATAATTATTATCAAAATTGGTCCAGCTGTTTAGGAAAAGTTTAATTACAAACACACTAAAGAACTGCATTTATTATTTCAATGCATTTTCTCAATTGTATCTATGAATTTATGTATATTCAGGTCTCTTTCTGATACCAAATGCCACAGAATTTATTACTTTAAGGAAATTAGGGAGGGGTTAAAAATAAATTTTCTATAAAAGACTTTTGAACGTAATAGGTTATTTGTAAATTCCGGAAGTAATTTTCGATAGGGACAGTCAATTCCACGACAGTCCAATGACACCCACACCCAAATTACATACTTAGGAGCGAATGGGCTCAACTAAATCATTCAATTGTTTCTTACATTTTGAAATAAGTTAAAGATATATCTAGATGACAGATATTCCCAATGTCACGTAAAAAAATATGAATGACGTAACTTCAACGTTTAACTGTGGTAGTTGAAAAAACTCCTTAATTGTTTAGTAATAGTTATGCAAAAAATTTTACCAACAAAATTCTTGTTCTAGTACACTGTCTACATAAATTTTTAATTATTGGGGACATTTGACCATTTGATAGACCGAGGGTTGCCTTGCACGTCATATTGATTAACATTTGGTATTGGATATCATGTCTAATTCGGGTTATATTATCTGAAATTAGTATTATATAATTTATAAGAGAAATTTTGTTTGATTGGCTTATTTAAAAATAAATTAAAGGAGGCTTGTATTTATTAGTTGTTTTATGAATTATAGTTAATACCCATTAATCCTTCTGGCGCCCACTTTGATTATTTTGCCTAATCACTGTTGATATAAGAGTACATTTATTCTAAAAAAAGTTTAATCAATACAAACAACCTTAAAATTATAAAAATACTGTTCCAGTATAATTATCTTGCACCTACCATAAATATATATCGAGACACAAACATAATGAATCTAAAACAACTTTATATTTATGACACATGTATTCTTGTAAAAAAAATTTATAACAAGTTCTCTCCACACTAGTTTAGCTTTCTCTAAACCGCCAAGTGTACGAAGTATGCGTCGAACGAGTTATCTTGCATTACCTAAAGTACGTACGAACTACGGCAAAAAAATGTTTACCTACGAAGGCGTACAGCTGTATAATAAACTACCCACAGATATAAAAAATATTACTTCTATCAATTCATTCAAATCGAAGCTAAGTGAATATCTTAAACAAAATTACTTTTAAATTCATTTCTTATAATTACTTTTAATTCATATTTCTTTGTTTACTTTTATTTTTAAATTTATTGCATGTACGGCTATATTTTATTGTAATTATTTTAAGAACGACTACAATGTTATGTTATCTAGAGTATTATTCTCATGTAAGTGACATTTTTTGTCTTTTTTGAGAAATAAAGTCTTTAAACCTAACCTTAGTGTGAAGGCAAATCACGGTTTTGTCCTAACCACACACTTTTCTATACTTACTATCATTATTTATATTTAAAATGATTATTGAACTAGCTGGCCTGGCGAACATCGTTCCGCCTAACAGTCGTTTCTTTATTTTTTTTAATACTTATTCTGCTATTCGGGACACGGGTCTAGCTAGTAAGATAAAAAAAAAAGTTGATAAGACAACAAATACATTATGTCAAAAAATAAAAATTTACCTTCCCGGAACCCCTCCACTAACATTTGAACTTTATGATATTGTATTAAAGTTCAAATTGACTTTTAAGTATTATTACGAATATTTTGTATGGGATTATAGAAAAGTGCTGTTTTTAGACTTTTTCACTCAATTTTTTTAATTTTTCTCTCCGTAAGAACCATCCTCGTACTTCAAGGAATATTATAAAAAAAATCAGACTAATCGGTCAAGCCGTTTTCATGTTATGTCGTGACAACGGAAAATGGGTTTCATTTTTATATATATAGATAATACGTAAGTAAAAGGAATCCCATATTCCTATTACATTATATTTCCTATTACATTACATTATATTTCATTTCATTTTATTTTTATTATACTATTAATATAATAAAAATAAAATGAAATGAAACAGTGTCGCTACAACCTTTTTAAGTCCTGGCCTCAGATTTCTGTATCTATTTCAAGATCATTTGTCAGTCTAATAGGCAAGTAGGTGATCAGCCTCCTGTGCCTGATACACACATTAATTAAACATTTATAAAAGAACAATGAGCCTAAATATATATATATATTAAAATTTTGCTACTACCTACTCAAGATCTTCAAGTCACCTTTTCATTAATTATTTGATTTATGATTGCACATCACTTCCATAGCTTTACCTGCTTTAAAACTACGACATATTTGTTTACTTTTTAAATCAATTCAGAATGTATGGACAGTATCTGTTAACATTATATTTTGAATGTTGAATTTTAATTTAATTTGTATAACCCTTAATAATTTCAATTATACATTTTATTTGTTATTTTATCATATCAGGTAAATTGTTTTTTGGTAGGAACACCTTTTTACGTGTATTGCTAAATAGCTATCGTCAATATCTTACGTATCTACGAGTATATAAATGCCAGCAACGCACTTGCGAGCTCTCTGGCATTATTGAGTGTCCATGGGTTGTATCACTTAAGATCAGATGAATCTCCTGCCCGTTTGCCCACTGTTCTATAAAAAAAAAGTGTTGTCCCTGCTTCTTCTTTCTGCTGCCTTTGACAGATAAATCACCTACTCACCTTTAAGTTTATTGAAACAAATTCAGATATGGTATACACCTTGCAATGAAGCGAGGTTTAAATAAACATAGTAATACACTTTTGTTTTTTTAATTAATTAAATAATGGTATATGTAATTGCTTTAACTAATTATTATAGGTTTAATTAAAATTGTCAAGCAATAAATATTGTGTTACAAAACGGTGAACTGTTGTTATAATTTAATTAACATTGCCTAGAGTTTGTTGGTATTTTATTAATGTATCATTAACCCGACCGCGGGATCATGCTGTAATTAGCTAAATGTGTACAAGGTTTGAATAATAATTATTTTATATTCATGTATTCAGAAGTAGATAGTTTTGTACGGATTTTAATAGAGAGCTGAAATTTCTTTTACATAGTCGGACAAAAGGCTGTTATGAATGTTCGAAATGCATAGAAAATTGCCTTTATAGACTTTTAAAGATAAATATTGGTCTCAACTTCGACTTTGAACAATTACGAGTAAGCTCGCACGAAGAGTGCTTACTAACGTCAGTTTATTATTATAATTTTTTGATCGATAAATCAGTAGGGCTCAACTATTTGATATATGTTAGGGATACTCAGGAAACTATAGAAGTAAGGTCTTTTAAGGACTGTAGTTTTGACCATCCAAAAACCACATGTAGACCATTTTAAGTCAAGATAGTTTTACTTTTGTATTCTTTTCAGCGTTGAGCTCAGCGTACAAGATCACACAGTTGAAAGTGCCGCTTTACGCAGACCCGCGTCGGGCTGCGGAACTCAGCTGTCACTTCCAAATGGATGACCAGAAGCTGCATTCCGTCAAGTGGTACAGAGATATGCACGAGATCTTCCGGTATAACCCCTCACAAAAGGCAAGTAGATATTAATATAGTAAAAACGAAACTACATACAGCTATTATTTATGCTGTTGCTAGAACATCCAATCGAGTTTGTAACGTTACGAATTATAAACATTGCATATAGTTTCCGGTCTGGTTATTTTCTTTTTATATTTGGAAAACGAGCCTACGGGACGCCCTAAAAGGGCAGTCATCGCAGCTCAGGGACACCCGTTTTTATTGGGTGCGTTGCCGGCCTTTGAGGGAGGAGTACACTCTAACTTTGAATAGTTGGAGGTCGTATCTCTCAGGGAAGACCCAACGGGAGTCGATTCCACAGTTCGCTACTTCGCAAAAGAAAGTGCCTTGTGAAACGGACTGTTGAAGACTTCCCGCCATCAAGGTGATGTTGATGAAATTTTGAATTGATACGGCTCATTGAACAACGTACGTTGAAACGAGGCAGAAGGGATAGACCCAAACAATTACAAAGACAACACTACTAGTAATTTCTGTTGACATATTCTGCCATGGCGCTTATAAATAATAATTTTGAGCCACATAGTGCATACATTTTGGCAATGCGTGTGGGTCAATAAAATGATTTTGTGCTACTTAACAATATATTGATATGTATTACACACAGCCATCAATCCGATTATTCAATGTGACCGGCATTATGGTGCAAGGCGGCGAGTGCCAGGCAGAGTGGTGCCTGGTGCGTGTGATGCCTCCGCCTGTAGCCGCTAGAGCAGCTTACAGCTGTGAGATATCTACGGAAGGACCTAAGTTCCAGATAGCGCGTCAAACCAAACATATGACTGTTGTCGGTTAGTTCCCTTTACTTTATGAACAACTTTATAACTATATTTCTTCTGATGTACAAACATCATAAGTGTCTCTAATATTAGGGTTTTGGGTTCCTATGATATTGTTAACGAAACTCGTCATTTATTGTTAGTGCAATTTATGATTTTATAGTCTAGAGAGTTGTATAGTATCGTATTATTGTATGTTAATTGAGTGTTTAGTAAATAGTACGAGTATTCAGTATTAAAAAACTGGTTAATCCAAAAATTTCGTTACAGCGATGCCAGAGAGGGACCCAGTTATAATTGGTGCTCCAAAATTAGTGAAACCCGGAGAGCAAATATTGCTCAATTGTACCTCGGACTATTCTCTTCCGCCCGCTGATATCAACTGGTATATTGACAATGAGCTTCAAAAGGTATGCTATAGCAGTACAGATTTCAAATTAAAATATAGACTTAACTTATGTTACGGATAGTAATTAATCTGTTCCAACTATCTGTTCGATATCTATTAATATGTAAAAATGAATTGCTTATCAATTGTCTCGATAAAACTAGAGAACGTCTGGATCTATTTGGCTAACTGTGATCTTGAAGTTCATGGAAGGTTTAAACAGGAGACATAAATAATAAGTAATGAAAAAATACTACGCTGGGAAATACTCGTATTTGATGTCTTTAAAGAAATAAAAAATTGTCATTTTGTTGTCGCATATTTAAAGATGCCTTCAGAGATAGTATGAGGTCTGATCTGGTCGGTCTGTTTTAATAATGTTGTATTAAATTGTGACACAAATTGTAGGTCATATGAAGTTCACCAGGTCATCTAGTTTGTATAAATGCAATGCATGGCTTTAAAAATTTCATCAACCAATTATTTAAAAAAACTATAATATATTGTTTAGCATCGTTAATAGTCTCACTTTATAGAGGAATGGAACAATGAATTTAACGGGAAAAGTAGCTATATTTAAAAACTAAAACCTATAAATTTAAAAAACATGTTTGTTAGTCTATAGCTACTTGAGTGATTTTATTAAAAAGCATGTACGGTATGGAGGCTATTTTGTATACGTACTTTGATTGCACTAGTTATAAATTGGGTGCAAAATCACTTCACTTTAGAGCAAGGCATGCACTCAAGAGATGGCTTAGCTAGAACTAACAGTTTGCTCTCATGCTCCCTAATGGAATCAGGAAACCAATCTATTTGGATTAGGTACTAACTATTACGGTGATATGTCGTAACCCGTATTAATGCTAATCGGAATAAATATATCATTCTTTCTTCATCAATGCGGGTCGGAGATAATAAAGAGACTTAATAATAAATTTTATATACTCGTAGCTATAGTACATTCGTTAGTTTAAACAGCATACTTATTGTTATCTGGGTTGAAGCGATCTTAATAATCTTTATTGTTATAAACTGTCTGCTATTATGTCACTAAGGAGTTGCCTTGGTCGTAGTATAGAACTTAGATATTGCGTATACAATACTAAAATCCTAAATTGTGAACATTGAAACTGTTTTTACGAACTATACATTTTTAATATAAATGATCTACCGATAAAAATTATAATTAAGTAAATATTGCTTGCAAGGTAAGCACGATCGCATCCTTGCTCGATACTGATGTGTAGCTGCTGCCGTAACTCTCGTATTATTTTTTAATTAAAAACATGTCGACTAAATAAATGGCCGATAAAACGTATAGTCGCCTAGATTTATTACGAGCGATCGAGCGGCGACGGATCTATTTTCTTTGGAATAAAATAGATCCGTCCTTAGTATCTTATGCCGCTAGGAGGGACAAGTTTACGGAATTTTTAGTAATTCACAATATCTATTTTACTTCATTCTTATTAATGAATTTTATTTCACACAAATTAAAGTTATATGAAACGTCCACGAGTACGCGTTTTCTCTCATATTGTACGATTATACCAATACAATCAGCATCTAAACCTTAGACATTGACAAAAATCCATTAAAACAATGCTTTTTTACTATGATCTTGAAACAAGGTTATATTTTAGTATAGTGATCTATGACACTTTTTGCCGTCGTTAGCAAGAGCCGTGGCAACGCACGGAGCAGAGCCTGCCGCAAGCAGGTGGTCTGCGAGCGTCATGGCGCGTGCTCCGTGTGCCGGTTCCGCCAGCAGAAAGCGGAGCATTGCGCGTGCGTTGCGAGGCCGCATTACCCGTGGAACCACCCGTTCGCCGTGATGATGCCGTCGTTCTTACTCTCTATTCACACACGCAGCTCTCCAAGTACGTCTCTAATGCAGGTTAGTCTAATTAAGTATCTCACTTATTTAAAAAATCATATATTCTATATGATACTAGCAAACTCGGCGAACTCCGTTTCGCCACCAGACGGCTTCGTTTGGTGATCCCGCTTTTTTGTTGAAATTTTTCCTGAATTTTCTTTGATATAAACCTCACGGAGCCCGAGACCTTTCCAACGAATGCAAAACCGTGGAAATCGGTTCGTGCGTTCTGGAGTTATAGCGTCAGGAAGGAAAACCCGACTTATTTTTATATAGTAGATATCTTCTGTCAGATAGCATTTTCTATTTATTTTGTCTCCGTAAAGAATAAGGTGAAACTTAAAAGACAATATACATTTATTGATTTAAAATGTATTTATTTGTTACAATGTTAAAAGTTTTTTATTTTTTTTGTATTACGAATTAGGTTTCGCACTCTTGCACTTCACAATTCTTATCTTTATTTGTTTTCTTTACCTTTGGCCCGTTGCATCACGGTTTTACTTTAAATAAGTGTTTTTTTAAATATTATAATTATTTAAATCTTGTGCAAAATTGGAAATAAGTTGGGAGGAAGTTAAACATCGGGACAGCTTTATAATATTCGTTTTAATTTGATGAGTTCAGAATGCAGAATCCGTAAAAATCAGTAATTCGACCAGAAAACTGACTCTATTGTTCGGCAAATATATAAAGAGATCAATGCACGGTGGATGTCTTCAATTGTCCCAGATTCTATTCAATTGTGGTGGACTTCTGATAGCAACTTATAAAATAGATCAATTATAAAGTGAATGCATACAATTACGCTACTTACGTTCGGCGGACAAGTTTTGAGATAACCGATAAAAGAAGAATCCAAGAAGTTTAATGACTTTTTGTTTGCCCTAAAAAAGCTTAACTGACTCAACTTACAATCTTTATTGGATGGATTGAAAGTTTTATATGACATTTTATTATTCAGTAAGTGAATATTAATTATTCATTTCATTAACGTGAAATGCAATTAAAAAGTTCAATTCCCCTATATTACATTACGGCCACGCGATGTGCCGGACCTGAGCGAGTGCAAGCATTTAATTTGGATCCACTATGGACTTACTGATACACAATGTAATTTTACTTTAAAAGCGTTCACAATTGGTTTCAATTTGTTTAAATATTTCAAAACAATTAAAAATGCTGCCAGTTAACTGCCACAGGGATGAAACGTTTTTAAACAGGCTAATTGACATTTAAGACATTTGAATTATATCTTTTTATTTCAGGTACGAACGTGGTCTACGAAATTAAGTTATCATTGGTGATTCTATGGACTTTTATTTTTATTACGATAGGATTATGAGGCTAAGTTAGTTAGTGGTGATGTTAGTGTAAGTCTGTAGAGATATATAGTCAGAATAATTTAGCATAAGAGCTTTACAAGTGCACAATTAAAGATTTAGCAAAATGTGTACATATTTTGTATATTATGTTGAGTTTTTTTATTGATAAACTAATGGAAATTGCTACAACTATTTATTTTCAAATAATAGAAAGAAAAGAAAAGTGTGATAGACATGTATTAACGATAAAAACATCATCTTTTTATAGCTTATTTCTTTAAACTGGTCGCAAACAATCTATGTGTAAAACATAAACAACATCATCTGGACTCGCCTGATGCATCCACTTCCACCGCCGCGCCCCGCTGTGGACACCTTCTTTTGTTACTTATGTTTTTTCATTATGTAACTTAATTGTCATACACGAAAAGAATTACTGGTAACAGCTAGAACAAAATACACTTGGCGAGCTTCGTTCGTACTACATTATGCAAGTGACAACTTGTGTCAATAATTGCAATTAGTCTTGGTTGTAGGTAGCTAGTACCTTATGTTATATTTACGGTAAATATGCGCTGACCAACATTCCCATCCATTTCCCATACACAATTCGTGCTAAAATGTATACGTAAACACAGTTTTAGTTTGTGCCAAGTTAATATGACATAAAGCTCTTATGCTATAAAAAATAATATGTAAAACCCACATGTATTAATAATGAATATAATTCAATTGTGTCTGAATGATATGCTTAGCATTAAAATTTTATTTATTTTTTGTACGTTTAGAAATGATTATGTATTAAGGTATATGGAGCGGGCATTGCCAGAAGCGGTCATATAAAATCATTGCTGTCATCATACGATCATGCATAGGGCATTAGTGGCGACGAATCCACTAAAACCTAAAACTTATTTTGTTTTGTGCGAAGCCCGCTGTCATCCCTACAGTATATTTAAATCTCTTTGATTATGTATAATTTGTAAATAAACTTTTTAGCTAAATTAATACGTTTTTAGACTTGTAGAATTCACATAATGATTTCACTTAGGCACTGCACCTATTTAGATTAAGTAATCTATTTGTTAATGTTCTGTGTATCTGTAGCAGAACTGAAATAAAAATGTCGTGTTTTTGTATAGTTAAATATTTATAGAATTACTCAAATAAATATTACTTATAATATAAAAAAAAACACTTTTTAATCTCAGTAACGTAACTTATCGTGTGGAACTCAGAGTTTTTCGATTCCTGAAAACAAACCCAAACTTTTTCTTTGGATTACATTTTAAACACGACACTTAATTTAGGTTAATTACTTTAAAACATGATTAATGCCTTTCAATTCACACAATCATCACATGTTTGCCCCCGCCTTTCGAACCATGTTGCCTATTCAAACGCTGTGAGGATATTTACAGAAATCTATTTGCTGTTTCTTTCAGGATGTTTCCTATTTGACCCAAGTACTTAACGTATCTACACTCGCAGTTGTGAATTATATAACTGCATTCAGAAATTAATGTCGACCGCTTCGGCTTTAGAAACCTAGATTTATTTTCAACCATATTTCGCAATAATAGTTCTGTCACTGACCGCTATAACCGTCCATCATGGATTGTGCAAAACCGCAATGAAATTGACATTTTCTAGTACCGATTTCATTGATATATCTGACTTTAAACTATTTTACAGTAATATTAGGATTATTATTTCTTTTCGCCTTTTTAATTATAAGGAACATAACAATTTAAGCCAAAATGAATTTAGGTAATTGTATTTTCCGTATGAAAAAACTCACGTAGGTCTAATACATTTTTATCGAAAATTTCGTTTCTTTAGATAAGAAATGAAAATATTACATTATTTTTAAGCAACCTTATTTATTTAAATTTTGTTTCGTCCACAGTTACTAACTGAAATGTTATTTCTAAAATAAATTGTGTATTCTAGGATATCAAAAGAAAGCTATTGAAAAATAAATATATTCAATAATAACTATAGAATATCATTTGTTCATTAGCTTGTTTATCGATTTTTTGGTAATTGTATTTTATAGCGAATAATGTACGTCATCAACGCGTACGTGACTCTAATCAAATTTAAATTTATTTTTAACAGCGGAACTTGTAATTTATCTTGATAAGTTTAAAAATACGTTAGTATATTTAATTTATACTTAAACCTTTTTTTAATGATTATTAGCATTAACAGCGTACAGTTTATTGAATACTTAAGTCTTACACTTTTTGTATATTTTGTACAATATCCTGATTCTATGATAAGATGTAATTAGTAAAAATAAATTAGTATTTAATCTATGGCTGTGTTTCACATAAGGTTAAGTCAATTCTTTGCACGATGTCGTCTTTATATTTAATGTCATTAAATTGTTTTAGTATGTTGTTTTTAAAAATACGTTAATAAATTATGGTATGAAATGTGTTTATTATTTTTAACCCTTTATTAATAATGGAAATTTGAGAAATCCAAATTTGAATGTTTTATTACAATATATATAAACTCCTTGTTCTTACTGACCCATCAAGCAAGATTAGAAATATGAAAACTGCGGACCATAAAAAAATATGAAATCTTGACAGTTGACATTTTTTAAGATGTAGTAAGGATACTCAGGTAATACAATTTCCTATCATATGTTATTAAAAAGCGAATTGCTATCTGGTTAGATAATTAGTATGTATATGTAATTATATATCCATCCCTCTTACCTCTACGAAACCAAGGCCCCCATCAATGTTTATTAAAACGCTTATATGGTTATAAACTACTTTTCTTGTTCCCCTAATGAGATTTCCACTGACGAATAATCTGCTGAAATCGATTTTTCATTCATAAGCCACGACCCATACATATTCAGACGTGTCGCCTTCAGCGGGGTCTGATAATAGATGACTTTGAATAGCATAGCATTAACAGATCGAGTCGACAAGTCAAATCTACTAATTTTTAGCCACCAATTAAACGAAGGGATCGCTTTTTACAAAAAATTAAGTCCAACTTTTATATTTTCTTTGCTTAACAAAATCTAATTACATTACTGTTATAAGTTGGACAAAGGATCACCTACTTGTCACAAAACTATCAACGAAACAGATATGTATGTCAGAAGTCAGAACACTTCAATCAACAACAGTGTGCAGTAATTTAATTTATTTACATATCATTATAATCATACTTATTTTTGCACTTAAAAAAACACTATGGGTCGGTGTGCACTAATAAGCAATGTCATCCACCAGGTAAAAATGATAAGTGATATACTTCAAACAGGTCTAAAAACCTTTTAAAGTAGGTAAGATATATTTATAAGCTATAGCAGAAACATTATCTAAAAGCATCTTCAGATAATTAAACTTCAAGTATCCAGAAAGCTCATTAAAACAAAAAGCCCCTGAGGAGGCCAAGTAATTTCGTCGCCTCTCAGATCATATTATCTGTATTACTGATACAAATGATACAGTTCCGCTGGGACGTGCCAAAAATCATAAAAAGCGTTTTAACGAGTAAAATTTCGCAATATAAAAAATTTATTTTAATTTATCAAATTGTTGTGTCCGTTCAATTAACACTTAGAAGCACATGTCATATAGCGACGAAATCCAATTTCGGTGCAGTTCTTTCAAAATCCGTAGCGCTGATGTCGCAAACTTGGATTTATAAGATTCGTAAATTGAATATTGTAATCCGAATCGCTTTTAACGTTAAGCTTAAAACTTAAGCTTTTGATTCTGATTTCATAAGGATGTGTAATACAATGAATGAAGTATAGTAGCACTTATAGCTTAAACCAGAGTGTAGTCAATATATCTTAGAAGAGAGTGCCTGACTTGTGCACGAGTCTCATTCCTGAGGTGGTAGCTTTGAACTCTAGATATGCACCAATAAACTTTTCATTCTATGTGCATAATTAACTCTCTCTTACGCGATGGAAAATATTTTGAAGAAATGTGCATGTCTTAAATTCAAAAAATCGAAACGTCGTGGATTAGGTTACGCATTTAGTAAGTACCACCGTTTTTTTTCAAGTTACAAATCATGTTTTAACAGTATACGAAAGATGTCTTAAATAATTTTATGTGTTATGTCGCTTTAAAACACATATAATACTGTACAAAGAACTTTTTGACAGAAGAGACCGAAAAATGAAAGATTTTTTAAATAGTATTTATATGAAGTATATACAGCTATGAAAGGAAATAAAATAAAAGCTCGTCAAGCATAATAATTTTACCGCAAAATATTCCAAGTACCAATTTTTATTCACAGTTCGCGTGCAAATTCAAGCATTATGGAATAAATGAGATAAAATGTGGAAAAACATCTCGACAGCAAATTACAAGTGAAAGCTGAGGTTCAACTACAAAATATTATCATCCAAACCAAGCGACAATAATATGGAAATGCAAATTCATTTGCACATTAATGCATAGTGTAGTACGGCGACTTGTTATGAGCATGATACATTTCTATGCCATTAATATTTTAATGGGAAAGCTTCAAAAATCTACTTCACCACATGGTCTAAACGAAACAGTTACTGACTGGGACTACTATATCAGAATATATTCTATTAATATTATTATTAGAACAAAGTGTACACCAGTGTTGGTCTAGTTGTTTAAGCGTGAGGCTTTCATCCCATGCGTTCGAATCACGGCTGAGTACCAATGGAATTTTTCTTTCTATGTGCGCATGGAAAACATCGCGAGGAACCGGTATATCTCATAAACGAGTACGCTTCTTGTCTATAAAGATAATCGAAGAAACGGACGCAATCCAAGGCCATTTAGGGTTGTAGCGCCATTGGATTATTTGAATAAATTGTCTATATTAGACGTAAAGCCGCTTGAATTTTGTAATAGACATGGCTTATTTTCTGAGGGTTTATTACAGAGTTTACCTTAAGTGTTGCCAATGTCAATTGGCTGATAATATTATGCAAGAATGTTGGGACTATAATGGTATTTTGTAACTCTAAATTAATAGGAAATACTATTAAATTAGATCATTATAAATATGCAATTTCAACAAGGAACATGGAGCCGATTTAGTCAAGCCATTACGTGAAAAGGAAAGAATATACCGAAAAGTCAAATATATCTATATAATATATATATCCTCTTTAGATCCAAATATACAGATGAAATCACTTCCCCTAACCATCAAATCTCGATGGAATGTCACTCGGTTGATATTTTGAAACTTTCTTCACCGCAATCTACATAAAAAATGAGCTAAGGGTTGGTGGTCCGCAACACGCTGCTAAATGAGGGCCCTTTGAGCTGTTAGTATGATTTACATATAAATGAAATCATACGAAAATTTTGTTACATTTACTTCTTTGATTTTTAAATTAAACGCAGTGGTATACATTTCATGATTTGATTGGATACAGAATTTTGACCTCAAAATTAGGATACACTAGAAAAAAGACAGAAAAAAGAGCAGTGTTGCCTAGGGCAACAACTAGGGCGGCTTCACCCTACGACTCTCATCCCTGAGGTCGTAGGTTCGATTCCCTGCTGTGCACCAATGGACTTTCTTTCTATGTGCGCATTCAACATTCACTGAAACGGTGAAGGAAAACATCGTGAGGCTCACGAGGTCACGCACAGGAGACTGATCACCTACTTGCCTATAAGACAAATGACTATGAAACAGATTCAGAAATCTGAGGCCCAGACCTAAAAAAGGTTATAGCACCACTGATTTTTTTTTAAAAGAGGTATGTTTAAGATTACTACGTCACTTCATCTATTCATCTATTCACTTGGTGGACTCAATGACTTGTTTACAATTGCATTGGAATTCCATAACTAATCACGTCTGTAACCAATTTCGACATAGTTTTTCAATATCCATGCTAAGTCTTTCTATGGGTAACACGGAACAATTCAAATATAATACCCAGAAAACTGAAGAAGAGCCCTTTGTGTGCTGTGAGAATATAAACGAAACGATTGTGTGCTCGAGACATGATACATACGTGACCAATCACAATCGAACGCATCTTGCGTCTTTTGTTTTAAATTCTTACACCCTGCTCTTACACATGCTCTCGGTTCGCTAAAGGTATTCAATCCAAGGAAGGAAGTACCGTAACCGAGTTGTTACACAAAATAAATAATAGTTTAAAAAACTAAAAAACACGCTTTTAAAGCACATCAAACTAAAAAGTGAAAAATAATTCCTAATTTAGGCTGAAAATGGTGGGTTGCTCGATAGACGAAAAATATGGCTCAGAGCGCCCCACGCTTTTTCACAATAATACCAGTATTTTTTGTTCATATTACCATTTTCAGCCTAAATTAGGAATCATTTTTCACTTTTTAGTTTGATATGCTTTAAAAGCGTGTTTTTTAGTTTTTTTAAACTATTATTTATTTTTTCATTTTTTTTTCGGATTATTGCATTGTCATCGATCTTTATGGTATGCGCAAAGTTTGAATTAAATCTGTCCGTTAAAAATGGGTCCAAATCGAGTCCGAAGGAGTCGGTTACATGCATACATACATACATACATACAGGTGAAGCTAATATAAAGCGTGTAAAATAATAATGTAACATTCTTTATATGAAAAATACAAGGTTCTATTTTTGTAGTCGGTTTTGCGATAACGAATAACGAAAAATATTTATTTACATTTAAAAAGTTCTGGAGGAAGTGCTCTTCTTCCGACCTAAAGCGATCCTCGATCAGTCTAACCACTGAGGTTTGATTTCATCGTAATGATTGAAGCCGTATATTGTAGGTGTCGGTACAAAGTAAAGGAAATATACTTTATGGCATGGTGAAGACAAAAAGTTAATTACGGTAAACAAATGTTAGATTTGCTTATACGTAAATACATTTTATACTCAACTATTCTATCATCAAGGTCCTATATCAAAGTCGTGTCTGAGTGATGTATTACTAAGCACTTAAACTTTAGAATCGAAGCAGGTTTATATAGTATTTCTCTACGTTTGGATTAAATAAAAAATTCTTGGTAAATTGAAAAGCTTTAGCACAAAACAAAACATTTTTGTTGAATGACACTTTTAATCTAAAACAATTTAGCCGACGCTGCTAGTACTTTTTTATATTCCGCGTTGGCTCTAAATAAAGGAAATAAAAGACATATTTTTGCCTCTTCCCAAATCTCATTTTTCTAAATGAAAGTACAAAGCTATTGTCTACATTGCCCGTTAAGTTCCAGGTTGTTCCATCGAGTTCATTTGTTTCCTTAGACATTAAGATACGTTCTCTGAGATACGGCAGGTTTGTCTTTTTTACAAAACAGAAGGGCTCGTGTGTGCCTTTCAGACATTTTAACACAATTCTTAAAAGAGAGTCTGACAGGCGGGGGTTCGTGCATGTTAAGTCATTTTGGTTTGGTAATACTCCGAATTCTGTTTCTTAATAGCCGTGGTGGCTAAGGAACATGTGAACGGATGTATTTTGCATTCTGCATCGACGTATTTATATTGTTGATTCCCTAGGAACGGCGCATAGACGCTTGGGTTAAATAATTTGTATACATATATACAACGTAAACATTAATTGTATACTAAACATTACGAGTTATAAATAATAAAATGCTGTTAACACACAAACTACCTTTCATGAAAGTTCCCATGGATGGCTCAAACGGACTATAACAGCCTACTTCTGTTAATGAGAATGTACGGACTGGGGTGCTAATAGAATAGCGAGAAACTTTTTCCTCATCTACATGAACCACTATCGTACCATATTCAACAAACTCGTTTTTTAAGAGACGATTGCAATATCAATTTCATTTTTCAAAACTAATATTATAATGAAAAACAATAATAGTGAATATTTGTAATTAATTAACTTTAAAATTTCTCACTCCTAAAAAGCGCTTAATCACTGAGCTACTAAGTTAAACTTATGTTGACAAAATAATTACAAAAAACAAACTAGTTTTGTTGTGTATCATATAAAATAACAACAGAGGAAAATGTAAAATGTAATTTAATGGAAACACAATTTTAACTCATCCTTTCATATTAATTAATTAATTTAGAGAAAGCAACGGTGAAACGCAACGAACTGTCAAAGTACGACTACACTCGTACTTTGACAGTTCTTAAACTACAAGTAATGTAAGACAAAGTTACTGATACTACGGTTAAAAGTTTATTTTATATGACGACGATCAAATTAATTTGGATAGACTTTAAGTATCGTATCAGACTAATTGTGAGCATTTGAACAAATTCATAGTTTCTGTGTGCAGCAAATAATATGAAACCTCTATATGAGACCCTAAAATAGGGGACTCGTGTCACCCATTAAGATACATATTTAATGAAACCGATGTAGAAATGTAGAGCTCATAAGCTTATGAAAGTAGTAGTAAAAATATGTTTTGCTTGTAACATCTAGGACTATTCATCACATTTACGAAATTACTGTAATTACTAGAAAGGTACAAGGCTTATTGTTAAAAGAACTAATTCTATTGTTACGTATATCACTTACGTAAGGTGAATATACTTCCCATTTGCAGCCACAGAACAGGGCATAACGCAAATAACTGTTTAAATAATGTATAAAAACACAATAATGTCACATTGTAGCGTGTACTTCGTAAAAATAAAGATGAGGCAACATTAATAGAAGTAAAATACAAAATCTGTTACACTCGAAAGGTTATTTAAATATAAATTCGCATTTATATCCGTTAAATTCTTTTATTGAATATGATGTACTAATAAGCTTATAGAGTTCTCTCATAAGTTTCTCCAACGGCCATAACATTTTTTATACTTAGTTCACACCATTCGTTTATTGCACGTTTGTTCTAAGTAGGGTTAAACTTTGTCCATCACTCATATCAGTTCATACAGGTTATATAAACATACCTCAATTTCCCGGAAAATGCGTGCCATATTGAATGAATTATGGGATAAAAGGGTTTATATTCCGGAGCGGATTCGATAGGTAAGTAATGTAAGCATTATAATAATGTCAATACAGGAAGTCAATGATTGATGTGAGCAAATAAATTGAAAACATGAACAAATCGTGGTGAGAATAATTTAATGTGTGTTAATCGAATTATTTTACTGTTTAAGGCTGGTCTAATAATTCAATTGAATAAATAATTATACTTTTTAGTTGTTACAGGTGTTGTATAGGGTATTTCGAAAAAGTTAAAGGTGATATGTGTACCTGAATATTCGCTGTTTTAAAATTGCAACTGGACATCAAGGTTGATAAGTTTATGCGATGTATAATATAAATATAAATATTTAAAAATACTCATATACAGCGTAAACACAATTTGATAGATAAGAGACGTAAGAGTTCTTTAGTTATTCTTATTTTTTGTTTGACGCCTCTCCAGAACTGGAGGTTACCGGTCAGTCTCATAATGGGTGTCTTGTTTGATTTTAGACGTAGACGTACCTAGACATTTATTACTAACGAAAAAACACACATACATAATAACAATAATCAAAGAAAAACAACCCCGTAAAGACAAGAATTTACAAAGAATAAATATATTTTACTGTAATTTAAGGCTATGTTCACATGTAACGCGCGTTAACGCACGTCGACGCGCGATCTAATTTGAAGAGAATTCAGATGATGAGCGCTAATACGCGTTGCGAGAGTACTCGTCAGTCTAGTTCGGTAGAACGTGGAAGAGGCTATTATTTTGTGGTTATATTATAAAGAAAAATATAGAAAAAGAAAACGTACACATTGGGTTCATCCAATTTTGAAAAATAGACCCAATTTGTTACAAATATAATTACGAAAATTAACAAAATTACATGCGATCGCGATGATAGCGCGCGCTCAACTGAACAGCATACGGACATTACATTAATATCAAAGCGCGCGTCAACGCGCGATCCCCTGCGTCTAGAGACTTTTTCTCTGATCGCCGCGTTGACGCTCATGTGAACAGTTGTTTGAAAATACCACAATGTCTAGTCGCGCGATTTGAAAACGCGCGTCAAGTTTTTGCCATCTGAACATAGCCTAAATGATTGTACACTATACAATATTAACAGTTAAACTATCAAGTTGTCAGTAATTTATGAAAAAGGCATTTTATTAATAAAAATTGTATATAAAGAAGAATTCTTATAAAAAAAAACCAATTAATTAATGTAGATTATGAACAAAGAAGTTCAAAGGGTTTGTTTAAAATGTCTAAATCTATTTAATTTCAGAAATGCAGACTAGTACGAGTATGAGTAAATATTTATAGAACTAAGAAATCATTAAATATATAAGGTTTATGAGCTAATCCGACAAAAAAAAATAATAATTTGAACGGACTCTTGACTTCGGTCATATAACTTTATTTATTTTGTAATAATAATGTGAAATAAAAATCTGTAAAAAATTGTAATAAAATCATTAAAATCAAAATGTTATCAATTTATTCTATATTTTTGCTTACATTTCCGGGTAGGTAGATAGAAGGCTGATAATGACCACCTAACAAGATAAACGAAACACTCAGGTATGAGTTTGCCACATGCCCCATTAGGAGGTTCTGTAACATCAAACATGCATCTGTTAATCAGTAGTAAAAGCTCTTTGTTGAAAGTATGAATCTGAAATGCCTTACATTGCAATTGTAGGTCCCTCATCCTCGCCTCGATCTGTCATACTGCGAATAATTACACGCCTCCCTCCGCTAGGCGGGTTTCCACCTCCTGATTGATGGAACCGGAGATTGCATGTCAGGATTACATCTGCGGAGGATGTACGGATTGTTTAGTTGCTGCCGGAGGGTAAATATGCTTGAAAAAACTTATAATCCGAGTCTAAGTGACGCCGAGACGAGCTTATTTTGTTATCGTAATTTTTTTGGGATTATAATTAATATTATAAACAAAAAAAAGGTCATTACAGGCTTTTCCCCAATGGCAGAGACCAAAACGTTTATTATGTAAAATGCATTAAACATTAATCTATAACAAACTATTTTTCGTGAATAAAATTAAAAAATAAAATATGTTTATATCATTATAATATTATTATTATTTTCGCTCTCTGTCTTTAATCGGCAGCTCATGTCTGAGCATCTAGTCAGCAAGGAAGCATCTGGCGGCATCATATTGTTTTAATCTGACTAAATAATCGATTTTAATAAAATATTGTATATAATAATATAATTGTATGTAGGGCTAAATTTTCTACTATTTGCGTGAAAATTTAATTAATTTATTTATATTCGCGTAAATGAAAGATATCAATACTTTCTTTATTTCAATGAAATCAATCAATCTTTTTCAAATGAAAAATATATACGTATTACGTTATAAGGTGTATATTGTTCTACATTGCGATTCCCGAACTCCTCTTATAAAGTATCCAGTTGTGCAATGTGCATTCTCTTTTTACTCTTGAAATTGGAGTACTTTGAAAAGTGAACATAAGAATATTCAAAACTTTAAAGTAAGTTAGCAAGTATCGGTATTGTTACCTTATCTTCTACAATTTCTGCTCAATACGTGGGCTTCACCCTAAAATATACAAATGGATACACTTAATATCACTCATCTAACTTGTCTGCTTGTCTTAACTCAAAAGCTCTTTTGAAATAGGACTAACAGTGCCTCAAGTACTATAATATATTCTTCAACATAAATAATATGTTATATTTTTAGTGTTGATATGAGGCAATTTTTTAAAACAGTCAAATACATTTTCTTATGTCTCGTTACTAGCTATATATATTTTTAATGATGCTCATTGCATCACAAATATAGTCCATACAAGAAAATTCATTTTGACATTTAAGATTTATTTAGCTTAGTATTCAGTACCTATACTATTTTTAAAAATGTTTCACCACATTTTCGCTATATTTAATGTAGCGAGGTGGTCAGCATTCACGTTGTGTAAAGATTTCTGAAATAAATTCTGAGGTCGTGCAACGAAAAATTCAACTGAAAAGAATGTATATAGAGTTTGTTTTAAATGTTTATTATGTTAATAATTTTCATTTCTTTATTGATTGACGTGCAGTTTATTGTTGAGTAATATTATTATTAAAAATCATCAATGTACGCTACAATTTACGATGTATAGGAACACTCATTAAATATGTTACTAGAACTATAATTCACATATTTTTATTTTATATTAACTTTAAAAAGTTTGGAACAAGTCCTTGGGCATGAGTAAAAGGCCAAAACAAGGACTACGCTGCTAAACTGTGGTTTCATAAGTACAGTCAAAATCTGTTATAACGACATTGAAGGGACTACTCATATTTGGTCGTAAAAACCAATAGTCGTAACAGCCGATTACGTTGTTATTAAGTGTTCCAAACGGTGTCGTCGTAAACAGTTTTGACTGTATTTTGGTAAGATTCAGAAATGACGGTGCCGCAACGTCATCCTACATACAAATTACTATACCAAGTCACACGAAGCGTTGTGCCGCCGCGCTCTTACTATGTCTGCCGTATGTCAAATGTCAAAATTCAATACATTTCATTTCTAAATACCACTACGTCTTGGTTCGACTATTTAATAAATTTTTAAATATCAATAGTGAACTTCGATTCTAGGAAGCAGAATAAATACATTTCCGGGTAGGCAAAGAAGGATCCTAAAGATAAATTAATAGTAGATTTTATTCACCCGTTCAAATAATGGTGATATTACGAGTTATCGACCCCTTTTGTTTACCTATTTAATTTAATTTAACTCTTATAACAATAAATTTAAGTGGGAATATAGAGTACATTTCCACTACTGGGTAGAGTTTATATTTTCATAAGGTTATATTTCTTTGAAGCTACACTTAATGCCTTTGATATTCGAGGCACGTTTTGTCTTCCTCGTATATCACCTAGGTAAAATTTGACAAACATAAAGCGATATGTAGATCTACATTTTCGGCAATATATGAATTATATTATAATTATTATGATTCAGAGCTGTTTTTTAATTAATCATCGTATTAACGCATAAACGTAGCTGTAAGTCGTGCAATTTTAGCCTTGAGGTAATGTTTTGAACTTCAGCGGTGTGAACATTAATGGATTTTTATTACTGACTATGTGTGATAATTTCCTTCCTCTTCGTCGTATGAAATACATTCCAGCGTGTAGAAACCGATATCCAAAAAAAACACTTATGTTAGAATTCTGTAAGCCAATAAATAACCATGATAAATAAAACAGACGCAGAAATGTGCCCCTTGCTATAGGAGGTTACTACTTAGGGAAGTAGTAATGCTTCCAAAACATAATATATGTAGTGGCATGTATCGATTGATATGCTAGCTAGGTATTTCATATCTCGTGTTGTTTTTTGTAAATATTTTAATATTTGAATGGTTGAATGTGGCTTTTGTTGTTTATACATGAGATAGTAATCTCGTCTATTTTTATTATTAGTATATATTTTAGTGAGTATTGCGGGTAGCCTATAATGGTAAGTTAGTTAATAAAAACTAATTTTGTCACAAAATCACATTCGATAAATTGGAAAGATGTATCATCCCTACAGTCTAACAATATTCTCAATACATGTTCATCTACAGGCACAAGATTGCAGAGAAATCGACGTTCAAACTGGTCATTGTAGTTTCGGTTTGATTGGCGCTTTAATTAATGCCATGTTACCTGTGCTTCGCAGTTAGTTCCTTCCGCATACCATACATACAATTAGATACTATCACAAGTAGGATGTTCCAAATTTTCATCCCATATCATTACCATATTAATCCAACAACAAGAGGCGCTAACTTTATTTGTAGAAAACAAAATTGCACCAACTAAAAGTAAAATAAAATTACTAAGCAATTGAGACTACCGAACGTAGTGCAAAAGTTTTTAATTAAGCTGTACGTAAACTACTATACGCAACCATGCTTTCCGTAAGCCAATTCATTTATTGGATGGTAGCTTCACGTATAGTCTAAGCGTCTATGAATAAAAATGCTTCGTTTGCGGTCGATTTACGCAATAAAAATCGGTTGCGAGTGTTTCATCAGACTCGTAAACTGGTTGTTACCCAACAACGGATAAATTTCGTATAAAAGTTTTATACCAAAACTATTTGCGGAATACAGTTTTACAAAATTTTAATAATTTCTTATTATAATATATTTTCAAGTTCAGTTGAAAATTATAAATGAAAAATAGAGTGTAAACTACATTGTTTTTCCATCTTTATGATTTTAAAAATCTATTTAAACACACTACCTTACCTCGTCCTACATTAATATTTTTAAAAACGTATTGAAGTTTATTATTAATATTATTATTAATAATTGTTTTTATTTACGTTTGTTAATTAAATCGTTCACGTTATAAATTAAATCTGGATTTTGAATAGTCTAGGTACTTAGTACTTTAGAATTTTTATTAAATAACACGTACATACCTAAGTCCTCTTATTTATTAAACGAGCCGTAAGAAATTAACCTTAAAGATAAACACGAGAACTTATATATCAAACATAAACATAGACATGTAAGAGGAAGAAATAAACTGCTTCAGGAAATAGCCCATTCACCGCCCTTTCCTCGGGTATTAGCAATTTGCTTTGTGTGTCTCCTCCACAAAATTAGGAAAAAGATACGTAAAAATAAACCTTTTAGACAGTATATAGATTGTTTAGAGTAAACTTTAACTTTCTTAATACTTCTGACTTCAAAATGTAAAAACTAATCTCGTAAAAGGTCATGTAACAACATTAACATTACATTAATAAATTTATATTAGATATTATATTATATTTATTCCGTCTCTACTATCTTGACTTTAACGCCTTTAAAAATAATTACAAAACACATAATTATTATAATGAATTTAATACTTAGTTCTTCTTATTTTCAAAATTAAAAATCCTTTTTGTTACTATCTAATTTATAAAGAGATTTAGACGTGCTTATATAAACCCTTACCTACCTTTTAAGCTAATCTGTGAATAAATATCGTTTTAAAATATCACTAGGTATTGATAAAGAGGACTTCAAAAGAACTTATCTTCGAGAGGTTCCTGAGCTGTCAGACCCGTATCAAGTAATAAGGGATTCTTTTCTGACGAGAGGGTCAGAGTTTCATCTTATCTCATCGAATTTACACTGAATTAAATATTTGAGTGATTTGTTCAGGTGAATTGAGCTTCGCTATGCTTTTCGCGACATTTGATTTTGATTGTAGTTATAGCTGTGTATATGTCGTATGTTGCTATTTTGTGAAAAGTTCATTCAGTTCCTTTTTGTATAATAGTAAATTGAGCTGTTATAACTAAAATACTATTCGGTTTCCTATAACACCAGTTATTAGATATTAGATGAATAAGACCTTTCGTTAAAACAGTATAATTAGAGATTTAGTTAACTCAGATTTAGTTTATATAAAAAAGGGTTTACATTGGCCACTTTTCAACTTGAATTTTGGAAACTGATTCTAACGGTTCATGGTTGCATTTATTTTGAATCTGTGACATTTTGATTCATCTATGCCAAGAATCGAGATATCTGTCAACGCCTGTGCTCCCCAGAGCTCTATCAATCTGTGGTGAACTCCTTTTCAGGAAACATTACGTCATTTCAATTGTGTTTGCTGTCCTTAATCTTGTTTCACCAGGTGCAGGTTTTATTTAATTCGTACAGTTTTGTTACTTTGATATTATATCTAATAAAAGTCGTTATTAGTAAATTTTATTATATGTCTGGTTATATGAGTAATGTTCACTCACTAAGTAACGGTTTGCCCTAAATATAATAAGGGAAACCGTTGTTATCTAGTTTATTAGAAGGCAACCATATTTCCATGAATATTACAGACAACTAACAGGTTATAAATGATCTTTTTCAATTTGTCAGAAGTGCGTTGTATCGATCTTTGAGTTTGATTGAAAAATCAAATCACTGCGCCTGCGTCGAACGTGTGCACTGTTTTAAAATTAAGACCCATAGTGATAACAACATGGTCAAAAACGCGGTCGAATCTACGACATGTAATATATGCTGAGTTGGAGCATGTCAATGATATACTAAAATATATTTTATGGGTTATTAAAACAATTAATTTCAACATTTGTCAAGAGGCAGTTTTGGAAAAAGAAATGTGAAACAAGAGAGTGCCACAATAGCGGAACATCAGTCAAGTCACAAACAAGATTACAATGTAATCAATCAGAGGGGCGAAACGTCGTCAGCAATTAATCAAGTGACGTTCCGTCGTAGCAAACACTGACAGCGCTCAGCTTACAGCTAAGACGTTCAACATTCGATGAATCTACCAGATGCAGATACTGCATTATCATTAGCTTAATAGCATTGCTATGTACGAGTAAGCTTCTAAAACTTATCAAGCATCATCGATTGACTTTCCAATAGTATCAATGTTAACCATTTATCATTAAGACATTCTCTTTTGACAATCTAAATATAAGGTATATCGAAGGAACCGGTAGTTTTCTCTTGGAAAATATATAAGGTATGCAGTAGTAGTGACGGCATTGTTATTAGGTTAAGGTTATTTTGAATATAACACATTACAACAATTAAATCGTAAAAAACCAATTGGTCATACTTTTTCTCTGTATCTTTGTTATCACGTGTGAATGTCGACGCTTCGGTGCAGATAGACAGAAAAATAGTGGACAATTTTTGTTTCACCGTCCCTTATTTTTTGGTATTTTTATCTTTTCTTTAAATATATTTATTAAAAAAAACTACTACTAAGTTTTTTTTAATAAAATATTTGTATTGCATTACATATTTAATATATATTACGATGACGGGTTGGTTTCAACCAATGTACAAATCCCGAAATAGTTCTTTTATCCACAGAATTGACATTTCTCGATGTCAATCAGTTATGTTAAATCACGATCAAACAAACTAACTTTGGCATAACATGTACTTATAGATAGGAATGTATAGGTAACAGTAATTTGTAATAAATATTAAAATTAAATATTTATGTGTTTACCATACGATACGATAAATTGATCTTATTATACATAACATATTTGATATAAGGAGTTGTGTAAGGTAATGAGAAGTAACGACAAACAATTGTATAAGTTTTCAAAATCTTGCATAGTTCATTATTAAGCATTTGTATGAGTGTCTTGTACAAATCATAAAATATCCGACCTCTAAAACCCACCGTTACACAAATGATACTCGAAGAACAAAACCGTTGTTTGTTGAACTCTACAAATGAAACGAAACTACGTAATTGGCTTTGTTTCAGGAAATGACTCGATTCGGGCTGACAGACATCGTTACTGTACTTGAAAATTCCTACGGTTCGTAACAGATCCAAGCACACATAACTATTTACAAATATCATATTATTAAACAAATAATAAATAAAACTGTATTAATTAAACTTGTTCTATAGTTGCATTTTTTTATAGGCGCTGGTCCCCCTCACACCAGGACATTCCTGTGTTGTAGGTGACCAGACTCTTTCAAGGTGCAAGAAAAGAATATATAGTACTTAAAAATATACAGTATATTAAGAAAGTGTGCGTGATATTAATAGGTGTGTATGCACATGTGTGTGTTATATGAAAATCGCTCCCGTCTTCGTAAATAGTCTTAACTCAAACCACCACGAGGAATAGTTTTTCTGTACTAGTAACTGTAGCATACTTTCTGAAGTTGTTTTATATTAAAAATATCCTAATTATACAACAAAAATATTGACTTTGATTATAGTAGTGAATAAATATAATAAATAGGTCAAGTCATACAATTAATTGTAATGATTGTAATAAATTACTTACTGCCTCATTTTCAGTTATGGCTTGCTATCATTTTTCTTTCCCAGTTCCATAATCCAGTCACATCATAAACCATACAACCATCCCAAAATACCATACAAGATTTCCTTTAAGCATTAATAAAGGTTAGTCTTATATAAGTTTATTAAAGACATATAGTTCATGTATTAGCTATTAACGTTAGACATTAATTAAACTTATATAATGTGTCAAACAATTATTAAATAGCCAACGAACTATATAGCTTAAAACATCCTTTGTTTCTTAATTACGTAAATCCCAATGAAACTCGTGAAAAATAAACGGCTTTAAAGTTTTACATTAAGCTACCAAGTTGTAGCTGTACTCATTGTTCCCGTCTCTACATTTTCTGTGCTCAAGTAACAAGTAAGGACTTAAGAGAACTAAATGACTCGGAAGTTTTTGAACTTAGCACTCGAAATTGTAGATATAAGCATCGATACACAATTGAACTTAAAGTTGAAATCTTTTCTAAGGCGGTTAATGGTGTACATTTTTGCCACAATAAGAGATTTTATGTTGCTAAAATAAACTTTAAAAACATTTTTTTAACAAGAGGCAAACAGGCAGGAGGCCCACCCGTTAAGTGATACAGCCGCTTACATTGCCAGAAGGCTCGCAAGTGCGTTGCAGGCCTTTTAAGAATCGGTACGCTAAGTCGAATTGGTTCGGAAATAGTTCACTGGGCAGCTGGATATGACTGGAATATGAAACTGGGAAAGAAAAAGGATATCAACCCAGAATTGCAAAAAAGGTAACTAACTAACAAAGCACCAATTATTTAATACTTCTTAATTTTTGTATGCAACATCCATAAAGAACTGAAGAGCAGTATCTGGCTGTTTACAAACGGTAAAAGTATCTTGTAACAGAAGGCATAGCAGGCTGTACAAGGAATAAAAATAAATAAATTAGTGGCGCTACAACCTCTTTAGGTCTGGGCCACAGATTACTGCCTGACACACGCCGTCGACTTTTTGGGTCTAAGACATGTGAAGGAAGACATCGTGAGGAAACCGATGTTTTCCTTCACCGTTCGAGCGAATGTTAATTGCGGACATAGAAAGAAAGTCCATTGGTGCATAGCCGGGGATCAAATCTACGACTTCAGGGATGAGAGTCGCACGCTGAAGCCACTAGGCCAACACTGCTCAATGTTAATACAAGGAAACATATGCAAAAATCTGAGGCCATGAATCTGCGAAAGCCCAGGCAAGGTTGTGGCACTTGAACATATAATATCTTATATAGATTAAGGTTCTATATATATATATATAGGTATTTATATATATTATAACATTTAGTTCTGCACTTCTCGCACGCATCATGTTTTTTTTTTCTCTCTCTCTCTCTGAAGAGATCGCTTATTAGCGATAAGGCCGCCCGTTGCATCCCTTATAATTTTTATGTATTGTGTTTATTTTATTTGCAACGAAGTGTAAATAAATAAATCTTTTTCAAAATACACGTTCATCGAAAATAATTTGAGAGAATAAACTTAATCAAAAAGAACTATGCTACGCTACATGAAGATAAACTGAGGTTTCTAAAATAAACCACGGCAGTCAATAAACATCAACTTGAAGGCTTCAGTTCTTAGTTAACTCACAAACTAGGCTACAATGCAGTCTTGTAGTGGATGTAGATCGTTAATTAGCTCGAAAATACCGCTTCGGAGCTTACTTGAGCTATTAAGTGGAAACTTTAAAGCAAGTACACACAGAGCGTTTAATAGATGTTGTATGTTTGATGATACACGCTTATAATTACTATTGATTCACGCTTAATATCCAACCCAAGTTTAGCAAATTATTAATTCAGACTTCTAAAGCATGTATAGATAGGTAGCTATATATTCTAAAGATACGTAATAGTAGTCATTTGTTCATTTTTCAAATAGCTAATTATTATTTTGTCCATAGTACGCATAAGTACATTTCATGACTTTTGGTGCATCAGTTATTGTGTTTGATATTGGGTTATATATATTCAATGTATTGCAATGTTTTAAAATAGATAGAAATAGTTTTTTATTACCATACTAACAAACACGTAAAAAATTCTATCTTACGTATGCAATTGCATTGTTCTATGTCATGATTTTATATTTATTAATGAATAAAAATGTTGTTACATGTTACATATTACAAGTCCTAGTTCTGTTTGACTAGAACTGTATTAAAATACATGGATCATTTACTAATTTATAATTACATTTAAATTAAGCTTCTACATTAAAAATTAAAAAAAAAATATTCAGCGCAATCTCAACCTTTTAAACTTCACTTTTATCAAATTTAATCTTCAGTTTAACGAGGCATAAAGCTGGTCATGGTAAATTTATATTCTCCAAGCTGTTTCGGAAATCGTAAATTCAAGTAATTGATCAAGGACAAGCTGATATCCGCTAGCACCTGGGACTTTACAAATGATCTCAATCCCATTATTAATACCATCTATTGTACTAATTTGTTGAATGTTTATCATTATTTCAAATGCTAAGTTGAAACAGCGCTTATAGTATAGAATCAGAATATTAAGAGCAATCTAATGTTTGACTTAATTTATTTTTATAGTATCTTCCTAGTATGTAGTAGTAAGTCACTTATATATATAACTAGCTGACCCGGCAAACGTCGTTTTGCCATGTATATTATTTCTAGGAAACATATTTTGAGTTCAATAAAATATAGACTATCAAAAATAAAAAATAGGAGTTGATCGTAGAGGGGTGAAAATTAAGGGTTGTATGTATTTTTGTTTGATGAATCATAAAAAATTAAAATTTCGTCCAAAAAATAAAAATAAAATGTTAGGGCTGGACAACTCTTGTCACTTGGGGTATGAAAAATTGATAGTAGCCGATTCTCAGACCTGAATTTGATAAAATCGGTCGAGCCTTTTCGGGGGAGTATGGTAACTAACATTGTGACGCGAGCATTTTGTATATAAGATAATTAAAATGCGTTTCAGAAAAAACTGTATTATACCGCGTTTCAGAAAGTTATGTTATGATATGACAAATCGGTAAAATAATGGTAAGATTATTACGAACAAACAAAAGGCAAAATAAATAAAACTCCACAACATATTTATTCAAATTTACACCAATAAAACGGTAAAGTACCGATAACAAACCAATTGTTTCTTCGAAACATAAAATTTATGTCTCTATCCCGACTTAGTATCGGAAGGAAGAGCCAGACAAGAGGGAATTTATGTAAATAATACTTGTAAAGAAAACAATTGTTTTGTACAAGACTAATATTTTTCCTCTTTTGTCTATATTAAATGATATATATTTTACCATTTAAGTAGACTTCTTTCTTCAATTCAAAAATTAATTATCCATCTTTCTCTGATTTATTACAAAAATCAAAACAATGTGTAAGAGACGTGATATATGATAATATACTCGTACAAATATCGCAGCACACCGTAAGGTCCATGAATGATTTTTTTTTTTAATTGTTTAGAACCTTATGAAAAAGAGAAACTTATTTACTGTTAAAGAATTTCGTTTTATTAAATTTGTATTTCATGAGTATTTAAATGCACGTTAACACGGTAAACCGTATCACTTCAATCCCTCCCTTTGCAATAAAACGATAAAGGAACGATATTCGGTAAGTCAAAACTTTAGACACAGATGCGCTTACTTTGAATAAGCTTATTTATGCTTTCCGAACCGAACAGCTAAAACAACAGCTAAAGTTATGGCTCGTTAACAATATACCATTTGCATGATAGAGTCGTTAGTATGCGAATGAATAAAAATAATACCTCTATAGGGATTATGACTGAACTTTGGCAAGGGGCTGTGTAACATTTTATAAGCGAAACAGTAAATAGAACATTAAACTTTACCTATAAATTAGAAATATGCAATATTTACTGGGCCTCGTAAATGTGTCATAATTTTATCCTATATTTTTATTACCGTAATAAATTTTTTGTCCTTTTAATTATATTTTTAATCTTTGTTAAGAAAAATAAGAACTATTACTATTCATAAAAATAATAAAGTTTTTACTTTAAAGAGTATATACTTCAAAAACATACCAACAAGCAGTACTCTGCGTTCTTATCAAGCTGTATTAATTGGTACAAATTAAAAACCAATTTAATTTAAATATCCTGGTATAAAGCATTTTTCATTTAACAAACGGGCAATGAGTCTTTCTCGTTTGGCCGCTGCTCTAAGGCTCGCAAATGCGTTGCCGACCTCGATCATTAAATGATAATTTTTCAATTGGAACAGTCCAAAAAAGCAGGCAGTAAACTAGATAATATAGATTAGACTAGATGCATAGAATACTTTTAAAAACTAAATAAAACAAAACTTAAAATGACTTGACAAAATCAATAAACTAAGATATCGGCAATTGTGTTTTGCTATTTATATATTTTTTATTGTTATTAGGATCTAAGATGCTCTACCAAGCTTACATAATATAACTGTATATACCAAGAGTATACAGTTTTCATCCATTTCATCACTTTGATTGGGTCGCGTTGGTCAAAGGACCTAATTCCTACTGTCGATCTAAGCCCACTTGACGTATTACCAGAAATGGTAATCGCCTCTAATGATCGATGAACTTGATAAATAGTGTATTTAGTTGGAATTGTGTTCTCCATTTAGTTTGAAACGTTTGTTGTGATTGATGGTTATAGGATTTATTCGTATAATTCTAACATTGGAAATATATAAAGAATATTATCATGTAGTTTAGATCACTTACGTTTGTAACATTTAAAAGTTCACTTTTACTAAATTAAAAGCAATTAAAAAGAGTCGCGGAGAGTTTCTTGCCATCTCTGTCACCCGCTCTACTCCTTGTTTGAGATCTGGTAGTAAATATAAATTAGTACCTTTTTTCATATGTAACAATTTTTTAAATATTGTTATATTTGAAATATATTTTGATTTTATATGAATTAATAAGCTGTTATACTACTACTATGATTGTGGTAGACGACTACTCTTATAGTGCCACATAGAATAATAGTACTTCTTGTGAAAGATAAGGTGACAGTAACTCGGTCATGGTGCATGATCTGCTGTTTTTTGTTTTGATTTCCCAAGATAAAAATCACCTCTAAAGAAATATGGTAAAATGAGTAATGAACATTAACTTGTTTATCGAAGATGGGGTTGAATTTAGATTGATAGAGATTGAATACATCTTAATCTTATTATATATAAATTACGTGTCACGTTGTTTGTCCGCTATGGACTCGTAAACTACCGAACCGATATCAATCAAATTTGCACACCGTGTGCAGTTTGATCCAACTTAAAAGATATGATAGCTTACATCTTAATCTATACCCGCAATATTATTTTATTGCAAATTATTTGTTTATTATTTGACAGTCACACAGCGCTAACAGATGGCGCTGTAGAAGCTACAATTTAATGGCACGACCACCAAAAAAGCATGGTGGACTGGTGTTCTACTGCCGAATAGTTTACTATGTAATATAACAAAAACCAAAAGCCACAGCAACGCTAGGCCGAGTCTGCCAGTAATAATATAAAACAATTTATTATTTTAACTAAGTGCACAAGAAATATTAATATTGCCATAATGTACATAAAGCTTAACATATAACACACTATACAATCGTTTTCATAAATGAAATCAGAAAAGTGAATGGCTTACAAAGGAATTCATTTTATAAACCGATTTCAATTCCATTACTTGTTTATGAAAATATCAGAAATCATTTTTCCGAGCTTTCCGCGAAGTGGAGTGAGTGATTGAGCTGATAACGATACAGAGACCACGTTGTTTCGTATTGGTGATTACTTTAGCTTAGGCCCATATTTCAAAACAAGGAAAAAATTTAATAAAAAATAAATTCATACAGCAAATACGTCATTATATCAATATAGGGTATATTCTGGACGTATTCTTGGAAAATATATTTAAAACTAGCTGCCTCCGCGGACTTTGTTGCGCCTTTTACTTAGCCTACCCATTTAGTAGCACATGCTAGACATAGAGATTGTTCACTTTTCTGGAATAAAAACGTAGTACTAAATAAAACAAAATTTTTCATTTTTTCTCCTAAACCCTTTATCAGAGTTCAAGAATAAATAAAAAACATACTTGAATGAGAAGACGTCTTCGGGCAAGGCTACACGGGCGGTTCTCCCGCCGCGGAAAACCGCTCGACAAAGCTCCCGCAGACCATCAAACTACACGGGACGCGGTTTATCGCTGCCTTTTGTTCATTTCAACATGGATCCGCCAATGATAACTGCGCTTGCAGCTCTCATATTAATAGAATTATTAAATAAATAAATTAATTATTTAATAATTAATTAAATGGATTGGCGTAATCCTTCGAGTGCACATCATACAAAGCAGGTCGATCTTGTATTTCTACAATAAAACGCTCCGTATCGAACATTTTGACGCGACACTAGCCACTAGACACGCAAGCGCACGAACGACGAGCGAGCGCCAAGGTCCCGCGCAGAATGACGGCGAGATAGCGGGAAACCTTCCGTGTAGTTTTAAGCGTCGGTTATCAGTGGCGGTTTGACGCTGCATGCGACGGTCATATTTCTCCCGCCTGTGAGCCGCGACGGGAAACCGCGCAGTGTAGTATGCAGCATACAACTTCATATTAAATTGTGTCCAGTGCGGTTCAGAAGCGGTTTCCCGCGGCGGGAGAACCGCCCGTGTAGCCTTGCCCTTCGAGTTTTGAGCTTAGTAACATTTTTTCGATTCATTTTTATTTATATAGAGAGCGTTCGAATCATGGCTTTGCATCAATAGACGTGTTATCTGTGTACGTAATTAAGTTATGCTTGTAAGGTGAAAGAAAACAACATCATTGGAATTGAGAGAAAAATAATAGTAATTAATTATTTGAGTCTCAGATTGGTCTCTGCGTGTTGAATCTGTCTCCCCATGTGAGTCTCTTCCTCCTCAAGGACCCAGAGTTCCTTCAGGACCCGTAAATTGCAAACGAGATACAAATAATAATAAAATTTAAAACACTTCATCACACATCCGATAAAACTTAAGGATATATTATAAAACTATACCTTACATCCATCTATACATTCCTACCCGCAATTTACTGTTTCTCTGTCATAGTTTAATTTATATTATCTTCTGGCTGTCGGGGAACTATTTTGGAAAACATATTTTAAACATCTAGAACAAAAGTTTGATACTCATAATAGACCAGTCATTATAGACATTCGAAATCGGAAATTTGATAATAATTCCAAAAGTTTTCAAACTTCGGTCAAGTGAATGGTACATTGGGACGACAATAAATCTCATTTTGCAACCTTGTCCGCAGTCCGGAACATTGTTAAAATTGCAATTAAATTAATTTTTGTTGCTGTATGGTCGTGAAAAAAATTCCAAAAGTTCTGCAAACTTGGGGAAGTTTTCGATATAATATTTCATATCACGTATAAAATTTGCAACCAACCTAAGTGTACGGAACATTTTTTGTTATTTATTTTATTTTCGATATATCTGTCAAATTTGCAGAACTTTTGGAACGTTTTCCTTCAGTTTAATAAAGAAAAACATTAATTTTTAATAACAAAAAATGTTCCGTACACTTAAATTGGTTGCAAATTTGACACGTGATGTAAAATAATATATTTAACACCACTCCAACTTTGCAGAACTTTTGGAATTTTGGTCTCAAGAACTGAGCAAATTATCATTTATTGCATTTTTAACAATGTTCCGGACCGCAGAGCAGGTTGCAAAATTTTATAGTTTGTTTTAATACCGCTCTCGACCTTACATCAAAATTTGAAAAGTTTTGGAATTGTAATGAATTAATTGTCTTGACTAACTGGACTATAAATAAAAGAATTGTCTATAATCGTCATACCAGTAAAGTTATAAAAAAATAAGTTTTAAAACGAACCGAATATAAAATTTTAAACAATTCACGTACTGAAAGTGGTATGTTAAAAAGCTTATAACAATAGATTAGTTACGACACTGAGCTTTAAACTTCTTCTATTAAAGTCTTAAATAAGTTATAGTAATTGTCTTATAAAACGTTAAATTGTACTTGCTTTTCTTATCATTAAAAGACATTAAATGGAAACTTATACAATTTATCAAAGCTCAGAGGATTTAGCGTAAACGATGAGAAAGTCCACTTTTGTTGTATTACTATTCTGTGTAATTCGTTTTCATGGCCCTTTTCAAAATAAAGTAAGTTCTCACACTATGTGCACTTTTTTACTTACAGAACACATTGTATACATATACGTATCTAGGGCCTTTGATCTACAGTCTACACCGTCTTTGCCACTTTGATAACTGATTGAGTTGTTTATGTGTTTCCTGGGAAGCTTATTGCAGAAATTCAATAGCGTTACGGGTATTAATTAGATTGAAACGCCTTTTTATTATAATATAGGTGTTTAGAACGCTGGTAAGATTAATTAGCATTTCCATTGCTTCTGTCGCTAAACTTGGGACTGCCATTGTTGTACGATTACGCGTAATCGGAGAGTAGGTCAGTGAAAAATAAATTTATTATTCAACGCAAACTAATTTAGACGAGGGATACAAAAACTCTTCCCGTCGCATAGGATATTTCAAATATAACACATATTTATATCTTGAAATATAACAACCATTACAGCATTTATCGTTGCTTTGATGTCATCTTGTTTTAATTTAAATTTATGAAAGATTACAAAACCACCGTTTCTAAAAACCATTATAATCTCAACAACTCAAGTATTTCAATAGACGAACTAAATTTAATAAAACATAGTTACAGAAAGTGTTGCGTTGAACAAAATACAACACAACAAGGTTTCATAACATTATATAAATCAAATAGAACGTTACGTTTACTATTCAAAATTAGCTATGTCCAACTGCAATAATATGAAAATTACCTCGCATTATATTGAATAGATTTTGAATAGCAATAGTCCTTTATTGCGACACAATAGTTAGAATATTACGAATACTCCGCAACATTGTATTGAGGACGAATATTATGGGATTATGTATTACATTTGATATTGCAGCGTCGATCTTTGTTAAATTTACCATTGTTTGGGATGTTATAGGTTCTATGAGTACGTTTGTTCATTGCCAAATTATTTGTTACTAAAAGTACAAAATTTTATTCACGAGACAAATAATAAAACAAGACCAAATAGTTCTAAACATATTATAAGGAAACGAATATTGTTTTAAATGAAATATAAATCTAAATGTTGAGTTACTAAATGAAATTGGCTATAGGTATATGTACCCACTTCTTACATAAATTTACCTTTGAGCAATAATCGAATGTGAAACCAATCGTAACCACTATTTGAGGAGACGTTAGTTTTGCTTTTAAATTATACCAAAATATTATTTAAAGCAAGTATGTATTATTATTTAGATACTTTTATTCTTACAGAATTAAATAATAATTCATTATTATTATCAATTAAAAATCACATTAAAATATATTTTTAATTTTAAATAGATGTATTAAAACTGTAAAACAAATGAAGAAACAATTTTGTGAAATAAAAGATAAGCTATAAATCCATCTTTCCATCTCACTTACCATAAACGCACCAAACGCGCCAAAGTTTCATCTTTTGTTCTACATGCTAACTCTCCGGGCCTTTAGGGGTTGAATTTAAAAAAAAACCTACCAAATGGGACATAGCGACATCTTGTTAAATCCTTACGAAAAAAAAACTATTTATTTGATATTATAATCAATGAAGGTTTATGTAAATTCATATATGTTGTACAGTTCATAGATAAATTGTCGCAAGATAAAGTTGCCTCACAAATCCTTTAAAAGGTTACAAAGTTGGTTGCCCAAAAGTTCGGGGCGCGACTTGAATTCCAAGCTAATTAACTGTAGTAGCCTTAAAAGCAAAATCTTGTGTTCATTTTAAACAACATTATGCTTAGAATTTGCGATAAGCTGCTAATTTGCTTGTAATACTGTATATAATATATACAAAATGAAATATAAAGAAATGTTTTTCATCTCAGTACTCAAAGTAATAATTTTATTAACAAATGTTATTCGAAATCACATGAATGACAATGTTGTCTGTCGCATTGATAATTTGAAAGGCATGTATAAGATCAGTCTTCTTTCTCTACTAGATCGATACAATTATTGTTATGTCAATAATTGGGAAATCAAGGTCTCCATGTATTTCGGTAACCCGAAATCCAGCGATAGTGAGGGATGTGCCCTGGTTGGTAATTGAACCAACCGGTTAAATTATTGAATTCAACATTCAAAAGTCAAAAATCATTTATTCATATCAAAATTTCTTCTTCTTCTAATTTTACATTTACTGCCAGTTCTCAAATCAAGGGCGTAGAACGGAAGAGACGAACTTGCAATAAACAATCCACCACTCTTTTTAATCGCCAAGTTTTTTTTACACAATGTTTGTAAGGAGCTGCAACCATTACACCATGTTCCACATGTGTAATGACAGTAAGACATCTTAAGTAATAAATAATAATAAAATAAATTAAAAACAAACATTTGTTCTCTATTAGCAGGAGCCATGTTCACATAGGAGCACGTACTTAAATTCTCCTGGGAACAACACGCAAAATACAGTCGGGAACATTGAAGTCGGGATCACTATTCGAAGTTACAGAGTACCGGTACTGGATGGGCATTACAAAACGATGACGCCCAACCCCACCCGGCTTACTCAATATAAACTAATCTATAGGCCTGTGACTTCAACTGATTACAAAATATATATCGTTATAAAAACATCTAAATTACATCTTAGCTAACTAAAATGGGATCAAAGAGGTAATAAAGTTATCTCAAAAAACCTTTCCGAACCGAAATGGTCAACTCGCGCATAACCGAATTTGTTTCATCCATCAGCCGCTAGAGGACATAAAACGAACATCAATCACATATACATATGGATTGATCAGGGAAAGTTTCTGAAAAGGTGTTTCTTGCTTTTAGCGTACTCCAGTTGACGTGACTTTGATAAATTATTTGCTTACGCGTCGATACTGATTTTTCCCTGTCGCCTATCAATTATTCATTTCGTTGGTTTTGATTTAATATTGTAATATAAATGTATATTGAAATCGACTGCATATATGTGTGGTGTCAGGTTTAAAATCCTATTGCTTTTGGTTCTTAGTCTCTCCCGTATAGTGAGAAGAATTGCAAATCTATTTTACGCAATTACCTTTGGACAGATTTGTTAAGGTTGTCAATAAAATAAAAGTAGCCTAGGCCTTACAACCTTATAGGGCTTCAGATTTATGTATCGTTTTCATGATCAGATACTGTCAATTAATAGGGAAGTAGGTGAATCATCCTGTGCCTGTGCCAGTTTCCTCTCGATGTTATCCTTCACAATTCGAGAGAATTTTAAATGCGCACAAAGACAGAAATTCCATTGGCACCAAATAGATATTTTCCTAGTACAGAAATCGTTTCTCAAGCTAGCGTTATCTAGATTCGAGAACTACGGTACGGTCAAAAACTACCGTCCCACGGCTAACCTAACCAGTATAGAATGTTGTGTGGGAACTCTGTGTAACGCGTAGTAGTAACCGGTGAGTAGCCGATTACTATCGCATCGGTGTACCTCCCTCCCTCTAAGGACATCCTAGAGAGCGATCTCAGTACCCTATTTGCACAGGTCCCCTTACCTCAACAGCACGGGGACTGGAAATGCTCCCAACAGAACCCTAACGAGCGAGCCCTCAGTAGGCTTATTAACGTGCTCAATTTTAACGTTTTTTCCCCTATACAACCATTGCGTTATAGCTTTTTACGGGTCTACGCAACGTAGCCCTCCATCCGCGCAGCGTAGAGGTGCTACACGAACTAAGCGCTGACCACTTCCCAATTCACTTTGAATTCGGTCCTCCTAACACCCAAGAGAAGAGGTACAAGTCCATTGTCGACTAGCAGAAGCTAGACGAGGCCCTCAAGCCCGTCAAAACCTCTGACCTCTCCAACATCCAAGACAATCTAGTCTCCTGCGCTCCGCGCCTTGCAGCGGCGAGTCAAAGAGGAAGCAGGAACTCCGAAACGAACTCTGGAACCGCACCAGCGAATTGTCACCCTCGCACACGGCCTATTGGTCTGTTCCCGTTCCCTTAAAACCAACATGTTATTCTCCATCAAAAAAAAATCCATTGGCGCATAGCCGGGGGTCGAAGCGTAGCGAAGACTACTTCAAGCCCTTAATTATCGGGGTGAGACTGCCCGATAGCTTTGAGATAATCCCACCACCTTGAACCTTTTATCCTAGTAGGGCTCCGTCTGATACCTTAGGTCTCTTGGTGCAGACATCCCGTACTTATTTATATATTCACTATTTATATCTTAGGGTACGTCTGTAGGGCTTAGGGATCCGTAGAGTTGTTAGGTTCATACATCTCACCCTCTCATATATTTAGTTATCTAGTGCAGCTGGCTCATACATACATTACATATACTGTATAGATACTCCTGACGTTCTATACATATGAATTTAAATACACGTTAAACGTTTATGCTTATGCCTGCGAACGAGATGAGAAACTTATGCCAATTACCGAATATCTAATGTATTTTCTTAAATAATATTATCGATATTAAAGTTATATTTTTTTTTCGATGCAAGTACTGACTAAGGAACAAAGATCGAAAGAAGGGTACGAAAGGAAATATTGTATGAACTGTAATATTTTTTATAGGGTTATATATATGGCAGCAAAATCTTACGTGACGAAACTTCAAGGTTATTTATTTAAAATCTTGCTAACAAAATACTTTATTGTTTCGGCTAGATAAACAGAAACCTATCTGTGTATATATTCATATAGTATTATATATAATAGGTATATAAGTCAATATTCATGTAGTAAGTCAATATTTACTACATTCTCTAGTTAGTAAGAGGCCGACAGTACTCCGTAATAATATACATGATTGTTTCAAGTCTAAACAGTTATTAGAGAAGGAATTAATACAGCAGAAGGTACCGCATGTAGGCCGATATGTTTTATATATTTTTACCTTTTTTACTCTGTACTCGTAAAAGCTTTATATGGAACCGTGAGTTCAATTAAAACTCTATGCCTTTGAATCTGATTCAGTTATATATTTTAACAGAATTTTTGAACAAACTTTTCTAGTTCCAATAGATTAACAATAGACTACTGCGTTATTTTTGTCATAACTAGAAAAACCAAAATTAGGTTTAAATTATATGTCTCAACGAACGATATTCTATTAAAGGAATAAATTTAAATTTCATCAAGACACGAAGAATCCAGTTATAATCGACCTTTAATAAAATAATAATAAAAATTTCCACGAAGTATAATTTTCCCTTGGCGTCACAAAATTGAAGTTTTCCGAAAATTATCTGAATCTTATTGAAGCCAACGAGTTGCCGTCGACAAAGTTAAGAGTTTTGGAATCGAGTTAAGATCCATTAACTATTCAGGGCTTAATATTCTCTGAGATGAGGTTTTAATTCTACTTTTCCCAAATTCATTTCGTACCTCAATTCCCTTTTGACTGAACTTTATATAAATTAAAGGTATCCATAATCTAATTACGTCTTTATTGTTAAAGAAAAATTTAAATTACTCTTTCAAAGTCTCTCTTTCAAACACCATTTGAATTATATAAATATCTTTTTATTTATAAAAACTAAATCAGTGCCATTACAGTATCTTATCAAAGTACTTATTTGTTCTGTAAACAATAAACTGTGAAATTCAGTTTAGTAGCGCTCCATACAAAATCCATAATTTTCAATCAGTGCCAGTGCTTCCGCAAAAAGTAGTCGAGCAAAAAGCGGCACGGTCATACCATCGTTTTTTCGAAATAGTTCAGGCCATTTTCGATCACGCCTTAATCTTCTGTGTGCATGAAACTAGATGCCTAAATTTTAATGAAAACACAATGTATATCACAAGTTATGTAGTAAATATATAAGTCAATTTATTTAAAACCTAAAAGATTTTCACAGGCGCTAATTAAAAATTTAAGTTGGCGCCATGTAGATAGTACCCGTGACCGTAGCTGGTACTACGAAACGAGTAAGTCTCGCAATACAGCGAGGAAATGCTGCCAGCGTTAAAGGTACACACAGGGACCAAACTTCTTAAATTTTTTATTATTACTATGTAGGTAAAGATTTTTAATATTGATTTGGTCACTATAAAATATTGTTAGGTTAGCTAATTATGTAATAAGTTAAGACAGAAGGTCCCTTAAGTATGGACTGAATAGATTAACCGACTTGGTAATACTTATACAACTTTCTATGGTAGAAGAACTGAGTTGCGGGACTTGGTTTTTCACGCAACCCTTTCTCGAACGGTGAAGGAAACCAAGGTATCCATAGAGCGTGGCATGTGTCAAGCACTAATGAAGGTTGATCGTGAAACCACATTCTTATCTGTGCCTGAGACTTCAAAAATAAAACGAAATCTATTATTATTAATTGCTCCAATCTGCTCGTATTTTACAAAGGTGTTAGGGTTAACAGCGAATTTATGTTGATAAATTGCATTCCATAGTTGAACAATACGTGGCTACACAATCTAAAATAATAGCTACGCTAAATCTACAAATAGGCAACGCTAGGCGTATCTTTTGTTTATTAGATAAACCTGAACTATTCTTCGCGGTTTTGAATGCGTTGAATTATTATAAAAGTTCTCCATTATTTAAGAATGAAATTCGTATAAACATAAACATTACTTCAGTGTTAGAAATTCAGAAAACATGCACAACTTTATATAGAATTTTAATTAATGTAAGATTTTATTATTTTATATAATCGTTAAAAATTTAACTAATTAAATATACTAACACGTTTCTCGAAAACTTTGTTTAAAGGCAAACACGCAGGTGTTTCTAGGAATAATTAATTACAATTAGCTAATGAAACTAAAAGGTTATTTATGAAATTCTCAAATAAAACAGTCACATGCAATATATGAATGCTCCCGGTGCATATTCATTAACCCAGAATGCACCATATAATGTAGACGCGCGTACAAACTCTATTAGGATAATGGAATAATGGTGTTAAGCTCAAAGAATGGCCGACTGGCGCTTCGCCAACTTACTGAAGCAAATCGTACATTAGTTGTCCTGTCACTTGACGTTAGATTCGCACCTTTTCAATGAGACTTACGCGCGTATTCTAGGAGAGCAGGTGAACTAATCAGCTTCAAGAGCTGTCAAACTATTTATATATAAAATATGACGTATCTGAGAGCGTTCAAAATGACATTCTTGTTTGAGGTTCAAATTACGGAATACGGACCTTGGATCACAGACGTAAAACCAGTTATATCGAGATAACCACTGGTTTTACGTGGTCTATTTCACGAATTGAGTAATCTTTCCACCCCTTTTTATTTCCTACTAAAGCCTCAATACTACCAGTTTTAGTAATTTATGAAATGCTTGTACAGATATCTCCATGTACGAGTATGTAATATACTTATATTAACAATTACTACTTCAATAAAGAAAAAAACGTGATTTCATCATTCGCGGAGTTAATTATAAAAGGAATTAATTTAATGAATGTTATATAACAGATTTAAACAGATTCAAAAAGTATTTAAAAAATGTATAACGGTCTAATCTCAGAGGAAAGTATTTAACTATATAAAGTGGCAACACAAAAGCCAATTTGAATTATTACATAACCCTATATACGATGCTGTTTAATCTAATATGCATTCGAAGCAGCAGTAGTCCCTCAGGAAAGATGCTGCGGACGGAACTAGTTGGAAATAAAGAATGTTTCAAGTTTAATCTGTATTTCAGTCTATTTTATCTGTGCAGTGTCCCAGATAAGATTGAAAAGAGTAATGTTTTAAAAAGGAATGGCAACGTATTTCACTCGAACACGACTCTTGCATCAGTGTCCCATACAATAAACCTTGTGACGAATTTTGCTCGTTAAAAAGATAAATTGTTGTGGAATCCTTAACCATCCATAAATATGTTTTTTATCTGATCTTCAGAGAGTTATACTGATGTTGGTTACTTTTCGTAACGAATCAGGTACACATTTAATTCAAGCAAGCAATGAAATTATATAAGTATGAAGAATATGAGAATTTGAATAAAAGTATTGTTTAAAATATAACTGGAATTTCCCTAATAGAAAAATAATGATTCCATCGGTAAACGTCTCGAGATTGTCTTGTTTTTCAGTTAAACGACTAATTACCCGGCTAATGAGCCGCGCGAAACAATTCTAAAGATATTCACTGATTTTCTTCTGTTTTCCTTTTTCCGGTTAAAGAATTTAAATCGTTTTATGGCTTCGAAGTAAGATTAGTTCAGGAAAAAATAAGGAAATATATATATTTCATTGCAAAAATTTGTAAAAAGTATTTGGTAAATTTTCCAGCTAATTAATTAATAGGCATCCTTGTCTACTACACTCAGAAGGTATGTTTAAAAATGTGTCGTATTGTTTAAACAAAACTACAAACAAAACTAATATAAATTGCGGTATGTCTATAAAAATAATTATATTATTGTATCAAGGCAACATAGTTCGCAGCGGTGAAAATTAAGAAAGGATAGTTGTTAGGACGTCAGCAAATGGGCTCCCAAAATGCTGAATTATAATCTGAACGTTATCAAAGATACATTAGGCACAAACTGTGTCCGCTGGGTTTGGGATTCGGAAGTCGAGATAATGCTTGCCATTGTGTATGCGTCGTAACTTCAGATTACCCTAATTTACACACTTCCCACTCCAATAAGCAATGAGGTGATTCACGTATAATACGATAAGTAACAGCGAAATAGTAGGAAAGTTTTGTGTTAAACTCGGACTTTTATATAATCTCAATGAATATCGTTGCCTTGACACATTTAGTCTTTCATTCCAATGATTTTCATTATATAAAACTTTAGTTTTATTTTTTCTTTTAAAATCTATTGCAAGTACATTTTTATTTTAAATTATGCTGTGTACGCTAGCAAGTGTTAAGTAGCTTTGTTATTAGAATTTAGAAATTATCAAAATACACACGCCATACAGAACTAAAAAACGTAAATTAAGGGTAAACTTATGACTTCTGAAATAATTAAAATGGCAAGTGCAGTTTAAAAAAGGAAAACGGCATGAAAATAACATAAAACATAGAGATTACGAACGCGTACGTAAACTATAACGTTTTTTTATTGTATTGATATAGCAAAAGTACAACTTGCATCATTAAATTAAGAGCATTGCTCTAAGTTTACTTAAAACTGCAACATTTCCGTTTCAAAAGGAATGAAAGACTACGTATGAACATGTATGAAGCTGGACGGTATCAGATCACCTCCCCGCCGTGCCAAGTTTCGTATTAAGTTTAAGATATCGTAGTGCTCACAGAGAATTATTTATTACTCCTCAGTCACGTATCTAACCTAACTTACGTTGAAGTCTTTTTGATGTCTTACATTTACTTTGGCTATTTGTATAGAATTAAAGTTTGAAATAGCTTATTTATATTTTAAGTATTTTACAATATTAATATTTTCATCTCATTATTCTCTAAGGATGTCCCAAGTCAATGTGTTTATGGTCTAAAAAAGAAATTATTATGGTGGTTTCGAGTAAAGTCTATTAACAAGTATTAATAGACTTAAAGGTGATTTATGTTAATAGTTATAATTCAGTTCGGTTCCTGGCGCAACAATACTTAATTTAGATTTAAAGGCAGAAGTCTGGTACAACAATAAAAAAGGTCTAGGTCAATCTATATACTACTTTTAATAAATTAAAGGATTTTCATAATACTAGGTACTATTGCACAGTATGAACGGTAGAAAGTTCAAGTTAAAAAGTTTTATTTTGTACTCACAGAAGGGGCCAAAATTGCTACCTCGACGATTTCTAGCGAACGTGTTTTATGGAACAAGACCTGCTTTTTCGCTTATGTGGAGTTGCTTCAAAGACTGAGTGGCTTTCTCTTTACTTCATGCAATTTCAAATGAAATATTTGCAACCTTAGTTATCACAACATATACCCATATAATTAGGTTGAAGAAAATAATTACGGACTAGACTTTCTGCTAAAATGGTTTGTCTTAAATCTTTAAAAAAACCTTTTGTATTAAGGATTAAAAATATCCATGAATCCTAGAAATGTCCCTATTGTTATTATGACGTCCCAAAACGAATTTTAATCTATCCCTTTTAGTACCACATTTATCATATTTAGGAATGTTGATCCTAAGATAAACAGATTCCTTTGAAAACAAGCATGACCAGTGACCTCTGACGGGCTCCTCGCTCGGGGCGTAAGTCTCTTGGGCAAACAAAAGACAGGTGCGGGATAAAAATAAACAGTTTTAAGTGTTTTACTCAGAAAAATATATATATTGTATTTTTTGACCTATTGTATTAGCTATAAATAATGCGTTCCTTCTTCTAAATCGCTCCAGATTCGTAAATGAAAATTAAATTATTAAAAAATATACATTGCTTTAATTACAAAATTAATATGCTCATAGGGCCTTTTATTCACCCATTAAATATTTGTTTCAGTTCTTTTGTTATATAGTATTATTATGTACAAATTTCTGTTCCTTATAATTATGTAAAAATTAATATGCTTAGTTTATGAAAAAAACACTAAATTAGCCTAAACATAGTCTATTCTCGATTTTAAAACAAAGCGTTTAGACGTCCAGGATGTTACATATTAAAAGATGAATTCTATCGATACTCTTATACATATGCTCAAGAATGTGACTTATCTCCTGCCATGCCTCTTCGCTACACGTACATTTTAATAATATATCGGCGCACATACTTCATGTCGCACGAGTTATAATTTAAGAATATTGGAAATTGAAAATTGAATATTGAAAATGTTCTCGGATAATTCTAATATTTTATTTTCTTTATGATATCAAAATCTAGTTTTGTTACGTAATTCAATTAATTAAAGGAGACCGGGCTTGGACGGTCCTACGGCAATTGATTAGAGATTAATCAATAACAACACAAAAATAAATGTGCTTTTCATGTTGCTTTAATCTTTAGAAAATAAACACTATCTTACTCCCGGCTCTAGATAGGGATTTATGAGGCAATAACCAGACTCGCCCTCGCTTTAGACGCCATATCTATTTGCTAACATAAAGAGAACAAGCCTAGACACATCTATCTTTCAAATAAGCGTATTCTATTTCTATATTTTTTCGGTACCTACCTATAATTACACAATCTCATGTAGGTATAATGTAAATATATTTAATATGTAAAAATGATTTATAATGTAACCAAATAATAAATATGGAATCTCAATGTTCTGTTCTGTTCAAACTACTGATTATTTAATGTGGAAGATTTCACCTCAAGGACTAAAAAACCCTATCTGAAGCTTCTTAATTACAAAAGATGCTTATCTTAACTACAGAATTAAAGACTCGAGAAAAAAAAAACAGATAAACCCAGACCTACTTAGAGTTTTATGGAAGTCATTAAGATTTTAGTCTCTTGATACTTATTTTATTATAAAACAGACCAAATTGATGCATTGATAGGTGAAATGGCCCATCGTTACATTGTTTTATTTTATTTACTTATAATGCGTAGAAACAAGTGAGGTAATGTATCTAATTAAATCTTATAATAAATGTAATACTTATCGTTTTTATTTTCTTTTGTTTTTATTATAATCTTAAAGCGGGTCGCCCGGAGTCATGTTCCCAGTCGTTTTTACCACATCCAACTTTTACAACACCTTATATTCCAACCAACTTACAAAAAAAAATAAACCAATATATTTAAATGTGTCTTACTCTATTTTATATTAATGAAATCCGCATGAAATCGTGCAGTAGTAAGTCATCTTTGTGGTCTTGATTTTATCGTGAAAATATTTTATTAAAAACACGGCGGCGGAATTTTTACTATGTCAATATCAACAACCGATCGAAAGTCAAGTTCATTCTAATTTTGATAAAAAATCAATGAAAAAGAATAACCGTTGCTGAAACTATGTACCATCGTAAATAACACGTAACTTGCCGTTGTGGTCAGATATATTTCAGCTAATATTTAATTACAAATTTTGTTAGTTGTAGGGCTTGGGTCTATACAGTCGCTTAAAAATTAAATTGGAAGGCGAAATAAAACGTGAAAGAAATGAATAGAATAGAATATTTAAAATTAGAACCATTTTCTATTTCACTAAAATTAAAAAGTTAATAAATCTTTCTGCTCAATAAATTTGCAAGTCATTAAAATGAACATGATGAAGTAAGGGTTAACAATGGCTTTAAAAAGTTAGATTTACGGAAGAAATAATCTAGAGTAATGTAAACGGTAATGGGTTACAGCACTTTGCTTTATGCTCTAATGATGTTTACGTCAGCTTTAATGAAAATAACTTTTCTTACTTAACTGTCACGTACCTTGTGATAATTATTGAAGTGAAACTTCTTTATCGGGGTTGGAAAAAAATTTAGTGTAACATTTTTTCGTTACGCGTCACATTTTTCGGTTACGCGCCATGTTGCTTTTTGAAGTCAAACTTCTTTATCGGCGTTAGAATGAATTTTTTATCGACGTATTGGAGAAATTTTGTAGCAAAATAACGATTACAATGATAGTAATAATTCTATTACAATAAATGAAATTCTGTAATAATCTTAGTAGTAATAAGGTAAAATGAAATAATTGTATTTGTATTCATGTCTATCATAATAAAAGCCTTTTGTTAAACTTTATTTAACCAATTTCGTTAAATAAAGTTTAGTTATAGTAGATCATTTTTCGAAAAATAAGGTCATAAAGAAGTTTCACTTCTTACGTGTGTACACCTAGTACACGCACACATTTTTTTAAATATCTTCGCTAAGACAAGAAATATTATAATATGACACATATTATAATATTAGTAAAAGTGCTGTGTATTTATTTATTGGTTTATCTGAAGTGCTTAGTGATTAGAGTGATTTTAACACCATTGTTTATACATAATTCTTACGAAGAATAGTGGTTCAATACTATAAAGTTATATTATACTGCATGGCAACGTCCGAGAGGTTATATAAAATAGACCTCTTCTACGAAGGATCGCATAAAACAGTGGACCTTTCCTGGAAGCCTTCATTTTCAAATTGGAGTTTTTGAAATCATACTTTATATCATTTTTATTTACCTATATTCAGAAAACAGTGTTGGCCTAGTACTGCAGTCGTGTGTTCGAACCCCGCCTGTTTGTCAATGGAATTTCTGTCCATATGCGCATTAAGCAGTCGCTCGTACTGGTCTAAGATCCCGATATACAACGACCTTCACCGAGATGCTTATTTAATGAAACGTAGTTTATATTTAATTTAATATGTCAATAAATATAATCCATATGGGTTGAATACGGTGAAGGAAAACATCGTGAGGAATCCGTCTTATCCGTCATCTACAAAGTCCCCAGCGTGTGTCAAACCTACTTGCCTATTAGAAAAAAAACAGATGATCATGAAACAGATGGACACATGAGAAGCCCAGACCCCACTAGTTTTTCTTTATATACAGCACAACTCGTGTAATTTTTGTTAACATCTGAAATAACTAGATAATATTAATACTTATTCATTACATCGGCCCGAATACTCAAATAATGAGCACATTAACGAGATAATGGAAAAGTAAATTGAATTAATGTAAAGTAATCAAATGAAAATGTAGGAACGCTATTTGGTTATAATTCTACAATGTTTATGCTAATAAAAACAAAACAATTATTTGTTAATGCGTATCACATACACAAACATCAGCATTTGATATATAAATATTTTTTATTTGTACTATCTTTGAGTTCAGTCTGCAACTTGTGTATTTTAAAAATAAAATAGATGACAAAATAATAATAAACAACATGATTTTTTTTTATTGAAATACAATTTAACTTGAATCTAATCATTATCATCACTCAATAAATGTCTTCTATCTATGTCAAAGCAATATCAATATTTTAGAAAGAGTACGAAAGTAAGATTTAATTTGCAAATCATAAGCGAAGGTTGAGCAAACTTAAGAAAGCATATACATCTATGATTTTACGAGAACCAGACACATCAAATAGCTTGAGGCTCGAAGGCAAATTTCGGATCATGACTAAGGGTCATTCGCGAACGTTCTACGTGTTTGTGAACAGGTATATAGTTATTTGATGTATTAATAAGACAGGATAACTTGTGAAAACCATATTGTTTAAATTAATGTTTGTATAGAAAGAGAAAAATTACAGTACGTACGTATAAAAAAACGAAAACGAACGAAAAATTTACGTAGTACGCAGTAACTGAAGCGTGCCCAAGAAAATGTTTCCAGAAATAAGGAAGCCAATTCGAAGTAAAGTTTTGGCTAGTCTTATATGATTTACGTACAGAATATTATAGACTAGACAAAAAAAAACTAGACTTTTACACAACACTGATACAATTTTTATTAGAAAACTAGCGGACCCGACAGACGTTGTCCTGTCTTAACTATGAATATTGATTTCAAATTGGTATAATTTATTAAAAAATATTTCAGAAACAAAGTGTTTATTATTCTAATGCGTTATGTTATACAACATTCTTTGTTTGTTTCTATGGCTCACATATATCAATATAATAAATCCGATCGAAGCATTTATTTTAAACGATAATAATTTTTCTTACATCCTCTTTGACGATATTTGCAGCACGTTAATTCTGTCAATGTTATGTCACACGCCATAAGTTTACATCAAAAAGTTCGAATTGTATGGTGGTTAAGTATTCTTAAATTTTCTAATTTTCCGCGCCATTTTTTCATTTTTCTTTTATAAGAACCTTCTCCTGACAATAACAAACACAACAAAAAAAAATCTGACAAATCGGTTAAGCCGTTTTCATGTTATGTCGTGACAACGGAAAATGGGTTTCATTTTTATATATATAGATTTAACAAATCGAAATGATTTTTTCAGATTCAGAATTAAGTTAAATCCACAAATAGTTTATCTACATATCTATTCAACTTTAGCCCAGATTCGAGGAATTTTAATGCCCCCAGTTTGATAAAAGCCGTCGACGGGTGAATTTCATTAAAATCGCCTGCGTTAGTTCAGTTAGGGAGCAAAAACCGTGCAAGCGTAAGTTAAACGAATTTTAAACAACGTAAAAACTTTCCCGAGTCAAATTTCCATTACACTACCGTCGGTAGTCAATTGAAATGCTGATTGCTGCATCTATCCATATGATTGAATCGTAACAGGCTTCAAAATATTTAGTAAAGTATAGCTTTTGTTTACAGGTTACTTTAAGTAAACCATCTGAAAGCAGTGTTGTAATTTACAGATATTGCAATATGTCTACAGGCTTATTTAGAGACATTCAGAAAATTTAGCATAATCTATATTCATTTTTCTTACTGTTAATGTCTTGTGTCGTAATATTAAATTATTTCCATGCTATGAAATCTCGATCTTTTAAGTTATTCTCATAACCTAAGAACTTTCCTTATATTAAATATATTATAACAAGAACTTAAATATATTTATTATATAAATAAATTTCGAACCCGATTTAAGTTCAAAACAAATTTTGAAAGAAAAATATTTTTGTGTATTTTTAATTATACCGTGGCTCCTGAAAAGGATTGTATAAATTCGTTATACGGAACAATAACTAAGGTACTTACTGTTAAAAGGGTTTAGTCTAAACCGCCCGTTGAATCAGAATTTCCTTTGTTGCACGCAAATTACTTTTGTGTACTACGCCAAAAACGACTACAAACGGGTTTTCCTAATAATCATTACATGTAGAGAAATGCTCATTATTTTTCTACGATTTCTATTTCCATCGAATATATTTATTATTAATAATGTGACGTTATAGTCTTTCGAGGACATGAGAAATAGCGTAGATGGAGTAAAGTCCCCGCGGTCTGTATTCAACGTTTTTATAAGAACGATTTATATAGTAAACAGCGTAGATGAAAGCCGAGTAAAAGGTATATTAATGAAGCTATAATGAGCTATTAACTTGACCGTGACCACTCGCTTGATCTAAATGTAGTTTAACTTTATTAATACAATTTTATTTCGTCGAAATATGTAGGAAAGTGAAACTGTTTCGCATTTTCATTTCCTAATGAGATTTACACGAAAAAAGGAATAAAAGAATTACTAAAATGTAGCGATATCTCAGGGCACTTACACAAGATTACTTTTGTATCGGAAATCGCACTTTTATTGAGCAATATAATATTTTTGTTTCTATTTTATTTTGTTTTCTAAGATCCATCACAACTTTGTTAATAGAATGGTTACTTATATTTATTTACTTTTAGCTGCCCTCGGGAACTTCGTCTCGTCTTAATATGCTTTTTTATGAGACTGCTTTTTAGGTTTGTACGTGCAATTTTCCCAAATTCTCTCTCAATAAAAACCTCCTCAGAGTTCAAGGAATAAAATTAAAAAAAGTACTCAAATTGGTCCAGCCGTTTTCGAGTTTTGCACTTAGCGGTATATTTTGCGATTCATTTTCATTTATATAGAAACGTATAAGCTATTTTTATACACAAATATGTATGAGCAATCTTCATCTTTTTGTAGTTATTCAAGTGTCCTATAGTCTATTGCTTTTACTGAATTTATTGATGTAGGCAAGTACGTAAATTTTGGATCAACAGGAATCCATCAATTTACATGCTTTGTAAATGCAGCAGCTGCCTTGTTCAAACTCCCATAATCTACTGCAGTGTCCACTTACTGATCAACCGATATTCGTAGGTTTGACCTTTCCTTCAAATTTTGCTTTAGTATGTACGTATAGGCAAAACACTGGCAATACTTTCATATCATTTTTTTCATAAGGATACGAAATATTTTTATTTATTCAATACAGTATTATATCATCCTCCGGCTTTATAATTATCCCATTAGTGTGATACTGCCTTAAATGAAGTCTTGTCATCAATAAGTGAGGCGATACTTTTATTCATAGTACAAGAAATTGTACAATTAGAAAGAAAAATCAATTAATGCACAGACGAGGATTGCAGCTGGACACACATATCGCACTGTTCTGATCTATATGTAAGTTTCATTATTTAATTAATAAAAACTATAATACAAATATCTATTTTATAAAGCATAATAGTTACCATGTTTACTATAGCAATTCACAACACGATATTTATCATATCTCTCTTTTATTGCGTGAGTGGTCAGATAATGTGCTGTAATCACATTACTAAGTTGCCATATATCCTCTAGTTATTACCATTATAAATGAAATATCTAATAACAATTATCATTGGGATTTTGTATTTATAGTCAATCTCAACTAACTGATGTGTAATTTTACACTATTGAAAACAAAACAATTTGAAGCTGGTTTAGTTACGAATTGAATTAATTTGTGAATGTTAATTGGGACTGGTAATCTCTATCAGTGATACAACCTTCGTGGAAGTGACCTTTGAATTGTATCGAAATTAACTCTTTCATATTCATTTTATTTATATCATCACGCTTTTTTCTCGAGATACAGATGGAGACCACGGATTTCCACTTGCTACTGTCCAGATATACCTCTTTCGCATGATACACATTCATGACAGTTCATGACATTCATCATGCATGCTCGTCGGTTATGAGTAGTTTTAACTTGATAGACAAGACTTTTTTATAACTCGAACGCTGTAAAATTTATATTATGTCATTGTCAAAGTGTACGATTGTGGAAAGTTGGAATCTGGTACAAAGTATAAATTATGTCAAATGCATTTCAATAAAAGCAATTTAATACCCATGTTCAATACTTCAAGATCGCAGACGGAATTTTGGCTTAGCTCCAAAGATTGTCTTTATCCAATGATCCGAAAATCACAATAGTAATATGCGATATATTATTGTAAAAGCGGCAGAGAAAAGAGAAAAATTCCTTGTTTTACTTGTCTTTGTAACAAGGTACAAAGAAACACAAGATACAAGGTGTAAAAAGTAGAAAAAATATAGTACTAATTTCATGCTAGCAATATTTTACATAAGGTAATATCTTGGTTTAAACAAATACTACATGCTCCGGGTTCGAATTTCGGTGAAATATCAACTGTTTCAGGTTCCTAAGTTAATAATCATTGCCTTGTAAAAGTATGATTTATAAAGACGTTTCTGTCTTATAGCTTTACAATGCCTCTTCTTGAAAATTATGATATGAAAATAACGCAAAATGACAAACAAAAAGCATATTTCAGTAAATTAATTACTTTGACGTGAATTGCGAAACGTATATTAGACTATTAACCATTTCTCAGAATACTAAATTGGATTAAAATAACCTTTATCAAATTGTATTCAAATTATTTTGTATATATATCAATTATTTGATTTAAACAATTTATATGCTATGTTTCAATCCCTAAATTGTTAACTCGGGTGGTAAATAAGTTAACTAACTTCTATTAAGTCACATTTTATCAACCAACAAGTTTTTAATTACTATAATAAATTTTTACAGACAATCGATTATATAAACTATATTTTTACATTACATCTATGATAGTTTGCCACACTTGCGTACATAGGTGATATTGGGGCATTCTAATTTTATTGATTTATATATAACAAGGCCTGGATCTAGATAGGCTATCTGTCTTCGCAAGTAAATTATAACAATTAACTTTAATTAAGTCGCACCTGAGGCCGTAAGCTAATAAGTTACTTCGTCACAATTAAACTACGCCTAAGTAGACTCTACGGGGATTAATAATTAATTGGAGCGTGTTAAATAAAAACAATCATATAGTTACGTCATTTTACACCGTTAAATGAAAATTAATTTATTTCTATTAGAATAATAGTATATTCTAGTAATAGAATATTCGCTTGTATCAAAGTAATTTCAAAAATCGAAAGCTAAAACGTTGATTTTTTTTTTTTTTTTTAATTTTATGGCCTGGTAACGAGACCTTTAAGCCTAAAACGTTGATGTAGTGTGCCATAAACAAGAGTTTAATTGAGACCACCACAGACCACGTCAAATCACATGCAATGTTGATATTGAAACCGCACAGCTTAAATATCTCTGTTATATCGTAAATGGGCGGATCGACGCAGCCACTTTCCAAACCAATTTCGTATGAAATTTGTATTAAATAATATTAAGTGATTAATTTAATAAATATAATTTATTAATATTTTTAAGGAAATAGCAAAAAGGTTAGTCGACATCACAGGAGCTGGCAGCTACCTCGGACAAAGAATTAGTGTAGATTGTGTAGATGTCTATTCAAAGAGGGAACGCTGCCAGAATCTTCGCAAAGTTGACTAAAGGGACTCCTTTTAATAATATATTTTAGTTATTATATTTTAAGGTTAGATATTATTTTTAGTTAAGAAAATTGATAAAAAAGTTCATGATTGTAATTTAAATAAATATGTATATTATATAGAATTGAATGACATTTAATATAAATAATAATAAGGTTTTTATGAAACATGCAGAAACGGTTTTGTGTTCTTTTAATCGCCAACAATAATTCTGGTTTTATTGCTAAAATATGAACTCGCAGTTCTTAAATATTTATATGTCAGATAATACATATATATGCCTTATACTATAGTAATACAATATTCGATAATTATAATTCCTGACTTAAGAGATGATTACACACGTATGCGATATCGCACATGATCTAAATAAATTTTAGAATAATTATATATATAAAATATATCTAATAATAAAAAAAATTGTGAAAACAAAATTTCAAACCACTAAGACGACAAACGACCTCTTTCAATCTCCATGCCAGCTTCGGTTGTGGGTAACTCTGAACTGTATTGAATTGTGAAAAACGAACAAAGCGCTATGATTGGTTAGGGGTCGCATCAGGATTCCGTTCTATTGAACCTGAACTCAAGGCTTACAAACCGAGTTAATCCAGGATATACACGCTGTTCTTTGTGATACTTGTATATGCAGTATTATGGTATAATACTTTGCGTGTAGACATGCTCACTATACATACGCAGACACGTGTACTTTACTTTATTGTTTATGTTTAAAATTTGTATAAGCAAAATTGTGATTAAACGTTATCATCATACGGAAAACTTTAAAATAAAATGGTCTAATAAGTAGAATGATACTTGGCTAATCATAGCAAAGAAGCTGGTTATATTTGCTCTTGATTAAAAATAGTTATTATAATGATTTTAATAAAGTGGGAAAGGACAAATGAGTTGGGGTTTCCGCTCGGTTTGCCCGCAAGAGAAGCTTATTAACGCCTTAAACCCTTTCACTACAAAGGACCAGACTGCGGGCCAAATGGATAATTAAATCGTCCCAAATATTTTGTAAAAGGAATTTATTATGAACGCCATCTCCACCTACTTGGAATTTTAGAAATTTATTGTCTGTTTTACAAGCTTGGCCGGCTCATATTTATTGCAAAATAAAGTTATTTTATATTAACATTCAAGGAATAGTCGACAAGATACAACAAGAAATATTAGCGTTAACTATGTAAAAACATATGGTATGTAAAAATATATCTTAGCCTTAACGTGTTTACCACATGTTCGACTAAACAAAAATTCCCTTCAAATCCCAGGAAGAATAGAGATACGCGTTTTTTTTTGAAACTTTTTAATGATAGGAATTTACCGGCTGCACCAGCTGATGCGCCTGATTTCTTCATACTAGTTTACTATGTACATATGTAATATTAATAGCTACGGAATAGAGAGTGCACTTATGTCTGTGCGTACATACTTGTTTACTTGAAGTAGCAAACATGGCCCGGAGAACATAAACGTATTAAACACATGAGTAAAAGCCTCCACAGTGTCGAATAATCACAGTCCGAGGACGTCTAAACGCTAAGTTCGTAGGCAGATCGCGTGTCTTGTTAGTAACAGTCGCTCTCCTGAATACGTAAGTTCTTGTAAACGCCGTCATTCATGATTAAACTGAACGAAACGTGACCGCTGACTGAAACATGTGTCCTACGAAAAATGTAGCCAATTAGATCAATCGAATGAAGTTTGCGATCCCTTACTTAGCCTTATTTGGTCTTGATTGTATTTGTTCTTGTTAAGGAATATTTCAGCTATGTCACATTCACATGAGTTGTCTGTTGTACTTATAATAAAAATTTGCTGTCCCAGCCCTTAGAAACATTATAGAAAGAAAAGAAAAATGTAACAGGAGTACCTGTTAGTTATTGAAATGCTTTGAGACATTCATCAAACGATTTTGTCTCTTAATCTCTTCGAGCTAATAACTTATGTCGAGGGTGCGCTGTGAGTGCCATACGTGAGTTCGGGGGGTTTGATGACATATACACTATGAATTACTGGAAACAACATTAGTGAAGATGTTTCTCAATACAATGAAACAATTTATTAATAAAGAGGAAAATTATTATTTGAGTATTACAATTTTTCTGAAGACTGATCACCTACAGATAAGTAGGTGACGTAATTTTATAATTACCTTAATATTCTATTATCGTTTGTGAAGATTAATTTAAAAAGAATCACAAGGCTACATTTTTCTCATTTTTTCTTAGATTTATAAGCACGGCGATTTCATAAGTCTTCGGAGTGAAATGAGATAGCTTAGTCAATCACCAGCCCTCTCTTTAGCATAGCACTTTGATAAGCATTGACTAATAGCATTTATTTAGCATAAAACCTTAGTTAATAAGTAAGTAGTTAGCCTTAGTTTTATACCCTACCTTATTTAAAACAACACCATGACACAGAAACCGGTTACTGCCAGTAACTGTTTTCTCTCCATAAAAATTATAAAATTCAACAAAAATTGCAAATATGCTGAAAATGAAGTAATAAAACATGTCAACTGGGAGCTTTCATTGAAACCGCCGCTAACACCTTTTGGCATATAACAAAATGAGTAAGCGGCTGTATCGTAGCATTGTTCCTCATTCAATGAAAAATGCACAACTGTTGTTTGTTACAAAATAACTAAAACTTTCTTGTCAAGCTTTATTTAGACGAATACAATGTATACCATTTTCTTGTTTCTCTTTCAAAAGCGTTAAATAATAAAACAAAACTCCAAAAAATTTGCTTGATGCAACTTCCCCCTTCGTGCCAGTCGCTGTTTACTGTCATTGGGTATATGAACAATTTATTCCGAATATATCTCTTCACAACTGATATATAAAATAAACTAGCTAGCCATTAATTCGGCTGTAGCGTGCGTTATCTATACATGTACCAAATCAATACATACAATCTTTACAACTTTAAAGATTTTTTGATGGGATGTCTGTGTTGTCCCGAAGTACCTTGACAGCGAAGCTTGGTGTTTTTTGGAGAGCGTAGCTCTGCCTGAGATACCTAAGATATCATTGTAACGTAACAACCCTGAATATATAATGTAAAGTAATCCTTAATGTACGTGCGGTTTTTAAAATAACTAAAACATGATAATATCATATAAATACGGTAACTAAAATAGCCAGGTCCATTAATTTTATAATCCGCTCAGTCAGATTATCCCGTGCCGAGAAGTTACAAGTAACCCCCATTGTTTGAAATCAGTATTATGTTTAATAAATATTGAAACATACATGTGATATTTAATTAAAAAAAACAAAAGACATCACATCTTTTGTTTATGACAACTAAATGTGTCAAGAAAGTGTTTCATATACTTAGATCCCATAACATAAAAAGCCATTACAGTAATAAAATAACTCGAATTATCATATAAAACGATACCAACGCTTCCCTCCAAATCTGGATAAATAATTCATAACATAATATATCTACACTATCGTTATAAACTTCATAAAACGATTTAGAATTGTATTTAAGATAAGAAGATTCTTATAATAAAACCTCATCTCAAGAGATTGATGAAAATTATTTTATTATTATTCTGCGTGATCTATATCTAAAAGTACTTAAAATATTTTAATGTTCCACTATTATACATAATTTTTAATTTTGTGGCTTAATTAAGGCACTTAAAAATATTGGCTCCGTCACATCTTCCATATCAAACAATTAAAACAATAACTATAATAATTAGGTTATCTAAACACATTAAATATAATGCTATTTTACTATTGTCCAATTTATTATAATATCGGGTTTATTTTAATTATTTAGTTATACGTATGAGATTTACATCGGTAGTAATGTTTGGAAATTCATGTAAAAATTTGCTTGCTACCTATATCTCTCTTACATCTTTCTACAAAACTACAAATGTAGACACAGTTTTCAACCTTAATAAAAAAACACCTTTACACTCATTTTATTTGATTGATTTTTAATTGATTTGATGTATTAATTGCTACATTTAGCGCTACACTATAAAATTACACTCACGACGTGTAAAACAAGTACGGGAACAACTGCAAACAATTTTACAGGAGGTTATTTTGAATATTTAATTGAATATTGCAGTTAGCGTAATACACACCTAGATGTTTTGCCTCTGAATTTTATTATTAAACTTGTAATGGCCACTTAGTTCTTACACTTTAATCTGAATCACCCCTCCTTGAATTTGCCAAATTCGTTTACGTGCTATAAGCTTCAAATAGATTTTGGATGTAATATTTTGCGTTAGTAATATATTTAAATCAATAAAAATTAAGTAAGTTATATATAGTAGTTAATTTATTTACAAAGCTATATATTTTAATTTTATTTATCACAAATAAATGTTGAAATATGTCCTTCGATGGGTGGATTATAGAAATTCAGTATTGAAGCCTATTTGTAGACACATAAAAAATAGTTATAATATTCTAACATCTAAAAACCTTAAATACTATAAGGTATATATAAAGCGCGCTTTAACTTTAATTACTTTGAGAGTTGTTAAGATTAGCCTAAACTTCGGAAATAGTTTTATTCTTTAGGGACATACATAATTTTAAGATGTCAAGCCGTCGCCCACAAAAGCCGATTAGTATAGGCTTTTACATTAGTTTTAACTTTATGACGTCATTATATTTCCATATAGTATGAAGAAAAATTACATGATTTACTAAACTAGTAAAACAATTGTTAAGGCGGAAGTAATGTAACCTAATGTTAGTTAAGTTACATATATTTTAGATTTACATATTTATATTTTAATTAGAAGCGTAAACAAAATGTAAGCAATCATCACACTTGAAGCCAATATGAGCCCTTTAGTTTTTACCACACTTATAAATTGTATTTTAACATTTTCGTTTTCGATAATGTCCAATAACATAAGTGTCATTTAGATTTATGAATCCTTAGATAAGGCAAGTTTGTTTATGTTAGCGTTGCTTATTTTGTGTTAGTTATAAGCTCATATTTTAAACCATTAAAGTCAGTTGTTACTCATCTTCAAACAAAGAGTTTTATTTAAACATCTCCATACAACAACCGCCACCGAACTTAACACTATGCATCTTTTCCTTCAAACTTAAGGCAGGATCGTCGACCAGTCAACTGGAAGGCCGTCCCTTAGGCAAAGGCCGGGAAGTGGTATATATCCTAACCTGTAGGGATAACTTTGTTAGCACGTTTCAGAGAACGACGTCATCGTACTAATTTGTTAGCTACAAATAGTAGGTAGTAGTACAATATCTAATATATAAAATTCTCGTGTCACAGTTTTCGTTGCCATACTCCTCCGAAACGGCTTGACCGATTTTGATGAAATTTTTTGTACTTATCCGGTATCTATGAGAATCGGCCAACATCTTTTTTTCATCCCCCTTAATGTTAGGGGTAGTCCACCCCTAAATTTTATTTTTAATTTTTTAGACAAAAATTTTAATTCCCATTTTTTTATGATACAGCAATAAAAAATACATACAACCCCTAACTTTCACCCCTCTACGATCAACCCCTATTTTTTATTATAAATGATATACATGGCAAAATGACGTTTGCCGGATCAGCTAGTTATTTCTATATCCTATACTCATAACTTCAAACTATGTTTATTCCATTCGCAATGAGTCTTGAAATTGCATCTATTTTTAGCAACACCCCTGAACTCTACCCATTATCATCTTATATCGATATAAATTGGCTACAACTATAATACATTTATTACCTAAAATTTATAATTTAATTTGGCGTGTTCCTTCTTGAGAAATAAAACCTCTTAGGTAAGAACCTTACATCTTTTCTCGATCAAATTACCTTTTACTAATTAAAATGCTAATTTCCTTTGCCAATGAGGTTTTAATTGAAGCTCAAATTGGTAACAGTACTTAATTATGAAGTCATCTTCACGTTCGCTTTTTGTTTAATTATAACTTCCCGTGATTTTACTTGATATGGGGGCGGAATAATGTGTTGTTTTTCCCTGAACCCATTCTCAAACGCGTAGGCTTGTTTTGGTGCTCATATCAATCGAATAGCGGAAAATAAATTGTGATTGCTTCAACTTCCAAAATAGATTAAAGTCGCTGTATTTGGTCCCGTTTTTATACATATTTATAGCTTGCAATAGGTCACGGGATAGACTCATTCATATGTAGAGATATTATTCTTACTTTGTTAGTTTCATTTATATTTTAACTGTCTTCATTATTTTTATTTCGAACTTCAAAACCTCCGGTTTATTGAGATGTGCAACTTTGATACTGTGTAGAATTATTCAATTTTACCTTATGTTAAACAATGTTTTTTGGAGATTAAATCAGTATAAAGCCGAGGTCCACACGGATTTTGAACATTTAATTTAAAACAATACAATCCTAATTCAACAATATGTTCGTCTACTGAATACGTGTTTAGTAACTCAAAATCTCTATAAGATAGTGCGGAATAATTCAGCATAGTAGTAATTTATTTTGTGAATAAAACATAGATTAATGTGAATAAACTAGTGCGACGTGTGACAAATGTATATCTCACTATCTAGAAAATACAGAGTCAGCCAAACGAATTTCCTAATACTCATAAAATAAGCTTAGTTGATATGAAATTGCTGAATCCCTGGCAACTTAGTTCCGAGGTAAGTCTAAAAAATCGCCACATTACCATTTATATTAGAAAGTGTACTTCGTAGCGGCCAGCTATTATTTGCGGTGCCATGAGTCAAGGAGCAAGGTATTTGTCACTTGTGTACCCTCGCTCATATTGTAAGGGCTAATCCTTAACATAGATTAATCAGGTTCAACGTTAACAATAAGGGACACCTTTATATTTCACATTTATCGTTGTACTCTACAAACAATAATGATATAGAAGATATATAAATAACAATATATAACTGACTAAGTCCCACTCATTGACACAGGTCAACAAAACTTTAAAAGTAAAGCATTTTGCAAAAGAACAGAGTATCGTTCTTTTTCGTAGGTTTTGTTAATAGAATGGTGAAGCATAAAACATATCTGTGTTTGTCTGTGGCACGTTAACAGCTCTCAATCAAGTAAATCGATGTTGTGTAAAAAGTTAAATTTAAACGTACCTGATTGAAAGTAGAGATATATTTTAGCTTTATTTTTATATAGCACAAAACTTCGTCATTTATATTAATTTATTTTGTAATCCTACAGCTAACGTATTTAATAAAAACAGTTATACTCCAAGATAAAGCCAAATATGGAATACATAATATAAACAGAAAGGTTTAAATATTTACTAAAGGAAAAGAAACTAGCCGAAAGTTAAAAATTATTTTTAAACTTAGTAATAGCTAGTTTGTAGTTGTGTGTAAAAGTGAGGGTACGTATGCACGTGAGAGTGTGTATGTGGGGTGAGCTTATGATGCAGGTGATTTTGCGCTATGGATATTCTAAATACACCTTAAGCATAAATATGCTTAAATATTGGTCATTGTATGTCCGGGCGCTATACATTTACATATTCTTAAAATATGAATAACATTAAAACTAATTACACTACAATGGCTATAATTTTTAAATTATATTATAGCTTGGTTTAAACTAGCCCGATTATATAATATAACATACATGGCACCAAACAGTCACGTTTCTAAGAATATTTAGCAAATCTTTTCGCACCATCACTTATGACATATTTTTCATGTGAGGCATTATCTAAAGGAGGCTGATAACGAAGAAACCCTATTAAATCTCACTTTATCCCTAGTTAAGATGACTTTAGCGCTTTACGGGGTGCTGAGACACTGCTATCGTAAATGACACCTGATAAGGAGATCGTAAAAAACCACTAAATTGCCCGAGGAGTTAAAGGAAACAGAGTTTTCCTAACATTTCACCAACTGCTCATAAGAGTATATATTTTTTTCTGTTGAAAAATGTGTTGATCGAAATATCCTTGCATTATTTACACCGCACAGCAATAGGCAAATTACACATAATTATTACAGCAAAAACAGTATATTAAAACAGTTAGTATATAACCCTTGTGCATCATGAAAATATGTTGTTAAAAATTATTCGTGTAGTAGTATTGTAACTACACAATACAGTTCGAAGAGATCCCTATCATATCCCGAAGCAGATGCTTTTGTTGCGGGTCCTAATCCCGCAACAAAAGTGTGGCCGTCCAAAGCAAATCTGGTGACGTACAGTTGCAGATAAGGGAAAGAGATTCGGGAAGACTTGGAGCGAGGTAAAATATGAAGCTCAAGACCCCAGGGGTAATAGAAAATTAAATCATTGAAACTACCTGCCAATGCGTGTAAATGTATATCAATAAGTGATACAATTGTATCGTTGTATATAAATAATTGACGATATTATAGAAATGTTTGTCTAACGGCCCTGCGTAATGTGATGTCAAAATCTGAATGACTGACTTTTGGGTTCAAAAGCCAATTACGTAATATAAATATTAACTTGGATGAATCATTTACGTGTTGAAACGTACTCATTGAGCGAAAGACATTGTGGGCTTAAAAATGTATCAATTTGAAATTAATTAACAGGCAATTATCAATATGATGTGTTTTATAGGAATATTAAACCTTCCAATTATCACCTAAGGTTCACAAGCAATTTCGATTTATAATAAGAAATACAGGTTAAATCGCGCTTCGGATATTGAAGTTCGTCAAAATTGGGCTTTTGACTTCATTAAGCTTAAGTAATATTTAAGTAATAAATACGATAGATATGGGTTAACAGCTAGGGGCAATTTTCCGAAGAATTATTTTCATAATTCCACATCTATTGCATACGCAATACATTATATGATTATCAGTTGTACCAAAGGGTGAAATTGTGTGCTAACTGGGCAGGAGCTCCCCAGTACTTCCATTTGATCGCATACAACGCAGGTTCGAATCGTCATCGACCCTGCTCTTTCCAATCTTGATCGGCCATGCGTAGAGGTTGATTCTGTTGCTTCCCTCAGCGTCGTCTACCGCATATAGACATGCCGCATGGGGACTGCCTGACTGGAAATAATTTTTCGGACTTATTAGTCAGTAAAAAAAAACTTTAGAGGTGTCAAGGGACACCCGGATGGAACGAAATTACTTTCGATTAATTTATATGTTAATTGGTATCATAACAGTATGATAGATTTTCTCGACACCAATCTTACGACGAAAAAAAAAAACCAACAACACGAGGTGTTCCCAGGCGGTCATCCATCCAAGTACTGACCTCGCCCGACGTTGCTTAACTTCGGTGATCGGACGGGAACCGGTGTATTACAATAGCAAATAGCAAAAAAGTGTCGTCACAACTTTTCGTAAGAATTTTTTCCGTCTAGCCCCCTTTCACAACGCGCGATAAGTAACTTCGTTCCAAAACCTGTGGATGAAGTCCATCATTGGACGTCGACGTCCACGTGGACTTGCCTCGAGACAGAAAACCAAATTCTATCCTTTCCACCTGACGCCTTCATTCGCAATCTTCCACCATCTTGTGGAATCAGCTACCAATAGAAGTATTTCCGAACTAAAATGACTTAAGAGCCTTCAAGAAAAGAGTGTTTCATTTCCTCAGAAGTCGGCAACACACACACTTTTCTCCTGCCCTATAAAAAAAATAAGCATTATGATGCTATTCATAGCCAAACTAAAATATTAATCATCTTTGAGGATTAAACTAAAAGTTATACTGTTACCCATTCAATTCCGTTTTCCCAAAGGTTTTAGTTAGTTCAAAACGTTTGTTTGTATTCAGCTCCTAGTTATAAATATGAGAAGCCTTTGCTTGAACTGAAACTGCCTTGTTGACGCTAAACTTATTACCCAATATCCTGCTAGACGCAAAATGAGCGATTATGAACTTTTCTGAGTGTTTGCTAACCGAAACCTGTGTCGAACTTTAGATTTTAAACGAGCAATTTACAAAATAATAGTTACCTCCTATTTAAACTGAGATTTTGTATCTAATAAGTTAAAAATTAGCTCAAGTTCATTAGGGTTGCAAAACAAAACGCAAAGAGATTCATTACAACAATATTAATTAGTTGTGACTAGCGCGTAGTAAGTTATAAATAATTCCTTATTTTCTCATTTGTGGCTTTGCTCACATCTGTAAGTAAACCACAAATATTTACTGATTGCTATCCAGAAACAATAATGTTTTATGCTGATACTGAGTTACAACACATCATAAAATTGTAGCTTCATGAGTATTAACATTACCACATCGTCTGCGACAAATTTATAGGTGAAAATCACAGTGTAGGACATTCACAAATTACGTAATGCAATTCGTAAAATACAGTTACAGCAATGTTTGGCTTAAAACGATACAGTTTGTAAAAAAAACGTTAGAACACGCTTTGAATATTAGGAAATTAGTACTCCCAGTATATAAAGTAAAACAAGAACTTTACTATGATTGTGTTTTTATATCAAGTAAGAAACTCAATAAGAACCGTGATTAGTGTCCGTCCTCTCGCGACACGTTCGGAGTGGACGGACGGTCTTGAACTTTTCCCGACAATTACATCACTTGATTTCTTCATTGCTTATTACTTCTAATGGAAACTTTTACGGAAATCCAAGTTACTTTATCGTATTTCTCTCGTATAAAATGTTACAGTAATTAAAATAAGAGTCACGCCTATCGTCCCTATGATCTTCGTAGCATCTCGTAGTACCTTAAAATACAATTTAAATAGATGTGATCATGATATATACAATATAAATCACGATTATAAGAAGTATATTAATTAAAATCCTAATGCCCTTTATCCTTATGCGCATAAAAAAGAAAAGATATACATTTAATAGTTTTCCATTATATTGGAAGTTAAATTTTCTAACTGTTTCTAGTGGAATGAGCTAAAGATACATGAGTGCACTAGCAAAGTGTTTATTAATCATCCAGGTTAATAAACATTTTAGTACTCATTAACTTTATTTACCGGTAGCTTTGAGAATGTGATTACATTCTCATTATTTATATTTCAGCTTAAAGGTATATTTTATAAACTAAAATTTCTTGGGACACAAAAATAAAAATACTTTCAGTACCTTTTCTAATGTACTCGTACCTATTGGACTAAATTTTACTGTCAATATTTGAAATTACCAAGAGATGAAATAACCCAAAAACGCAGTCGTAAAAGTTCATAGTCCTGTAACGGGGCCATATTGTGAACTACTTTGAATGTCAAGAAACATGTTAAAATCGTTCATATCAAGATTCTAGGCCATGTTTTGCTGTAGAAACGAGCGCGCCGCGTCGCAAGACCTGTCTGCTCTCATTTTCTTAGCAGGATTCTAAGTGATTGTGCCTGAACACAGTTTTATTCCTTTTGAACCTGCGCCAGCATTTAAGATCCTATCGTAACATATATTCACCTATTGGAATTTTATTTATTAGAGTCTGAGTTAATCGATGTCTGTGTTTTTAATACTGCCCTGCGATTCTGTAACTCACTTTTCGTTCGACCCTGAAAAGGTGGGAGCTTGTAGTTTATTGTTTATCAGAATGCCAAATCATAAAATGACTGCTTCACGACTGATTTGAGAGCGACCGCCGATGCGAAAACCGCTGTGTGAGTTCGACAAGTGAGTTACAGAATCGCAGCGCAGACATACATATAATCAATATTGTATGATTGAAATTCAATTAATTAGCCTTCGTCAAATTTATTTTAAGTTGGTTGAAGCATTTGAAATAGTTTTGAAGATATCTGTTATAAAAGTAAAACAAGAGATCCCTTGAGATTGTATCGAATGAAACTTTTGATTAAAAAAATAGTTTCTCGTATTTATTTTTTGCTCCGATAGATATCTTGTTATCTCATTTAAGATTCTCCAAACTTGATTACATTCATTTGATCTAATTTGTATAAAAGTACACATTTTATAAATTGCTAGTGTAGACGTCGTTTCGTCTGATCGACATTGCATAATTGGACTGGGTTTATATCAACTTTGATGGGTAGTAAAAATAATAGTGGGTGATTTAGCATGCGTATATAAGCTAGCTGATCTCTTTTCAATAAATATTTTGTACGCTTACTATCATTTTGTCTGACTATCTATCGTGAAGCAATAGTAAGAGCGAGAACTCTTATAAAGTTATCTCTATTTGCATTGTCGACTATTTAGAATGCCACTAAAGGTATATCTATCATTCATATTGTCTTTATTCCAGCGCACCTAGCACAGACGGTAAATAAAAAAGCCATTAAAAGTTTAAACAACACTCAGCCTAGTTTCAACCAATTAAATGAAAAAGTTTTTCTTCCAGCATTTATCCCGTGTGTGATGTCGAAGTTTGTTTAACATACAAGCCAAATTTTATTGAAATTTTAATAAACAGTTTAAAATAACTTTATTATTAATGTTGTTAAATGTCACACACATTTAAACGATATTAATAGATGTTTAAGTTGTAGGCTAAAGAATTTTATTATCTAGCCTATGCCGATAGTTTAGGTCCTCATGGCTGAAGTTTGAATTTTACAACTTGACGCCTGCCCTGCGATTCTGTAACTCACTTTTCGAACTCACACAGCGGTTTTTTCGCATCGGCGGTCGCTCTCAAAATCATAAGATGACTGCTTCACGACTGATTTGAGAGCGACCGCCGATGCGAAAAAACCGCTGTGTGAGTTCGAAAAGTGAGTTACAGAATCGCAGGTCAGTTCGCTGTCCAATCCCGTATAACGCAAGTATTTTTGCCCGTCTGTCGTTTTGAGACTTGTACATCATACACGCCAATAAATAAATGTCATCAAGTATGAGGTAAAACAGTTAAATAATAACAGAATGAAGGCACAGTCAAGTTGTATAGAGCCTTTTCCATGATTCAAGTAGTCTGGCAGTTAGCCAGTTTCATATATTTTTTACATACGAATTCACAAACAATGCGGCGAAGGAAGAGTAATGGTTAAGAAAATCGGATTTACGTGCTCAAAACTTAGTTATTTCTCTTTCAGCAGCTAAATCTGACAGAGACGTATGTTTTAAAACTTAATCTATTTTTCATGCAATTTATACTAGTACGTGCTTACATTATTCATATTCAAGAGTTTTAAAAACTATTGTATTCAAAAATGAACTGTCAATGGCTATAGACATATTTAAGTTTGTCTAAAAAAATATTTTTGTCCGGCGCCACTAACACAACCTTCAGAAATGAAGTGCACGACTGTAGAAGAATACAAACATTATATAACTGATAATTATTTATTTTGAAATTCTAAAGTTTTTTAAAAATAAGCTTTAGAAGTGAAATATAGCCCAGTGATAAAATAAAGTTAAGAATTAATTAGAAACTACTTAGGCTGTTACAATGTTGTTTCACGTATATATAAAAGATCTACTCCACATATGCTATATTTGGTTCTACTTGTAAATACTGGTACTACTAGTGTCAAGGCTGCGTTGGACAATAATAGGAACAGCAGAATAATAGAGGTCGTAGAAAACAACTACGTAATGAGAACTGAGAATTCTTATTTTTAGTTTCTGTGGAAGCTCTTCTTTATCTAAGTTACTATGTGACAGCTAGTAATTGGCAGCTCATTTTTATTATATATCTTCTAATATATAAAATTCTCGTGTCAATGTTCGTTCTCATACTCTTCCGAAACTGCTCCACCGATTCTTATGAAATTTTTATGCATATTCAGTAAGTCTGAGAATGGGCTACGATCTATCTTTCAACCCCCTTAATGTTAAGGGTGGAGCACCCCTAATTTTTTATTTTTTAGGTATCTTTTTGTTTTTATTTTTTCATGATACAGCATACAAAAATACATACAAGCCTTAATTATCACCCCTCTATGATCAACCCCTATTTTTCATTATAGTAGATAGTTATTTTTATTGAACTAAAAACATGTTTCCTAGAAATATTATACATGGCAAACAAAACAACGTCTGCAGGGTCAGGTAGTATATTAAAAAATTTCTTTATTACTGTATAATAATCCAACCTTATCTAGGTCTTAAATTAAATACACCAATGGTCCCTCAACTAAACCCTTCTGTAAACGTCGACATTTTGATCCGTAAATTATTATTTTCCTCGTAACAATGTCAATAATAAAATAAATACATAGTTGTTTGCCTAAAGGCAGAAGAAACATCAAACATTCACATTCTCTTCTTCATTGTGACATCTGAATACTTTTTTAAGCATCTTTTTGGTTCGAGAGTTTTTATTTGGCAAGTATAGGTTTAAAAAGAAATTCCCACGACACCGTCTGTAAATCCGGAGTGAAGCCAATATTAATTATGTGCTGAATGGGTAATTTAACAATGAGTTCTATTTTAAAGAATAGTACTAATATAATAGTGTTTCGTCTTCTACTTAACTATTCTATTAATAGGTTAAACCTATGTAATGTAAGAAAGACATTTTCTAGCACATACAGAAGTACTACATACATGTCTTTATCCCAGCGAGTTAGAGAACATAATAGGTTTATCAATAACAGATGAAGAAATAACTCTGCCTCATACTCCTAACTTCAAACAAGGACTTACTCTGAAAATACATTTAATAGGCAGAAAACAAGAAAGGTAAGTCAAGCCTAAGTTGAAGTAATTGGCTCAGTGCCAGTCGCAGTGACAATTACACTTTTCGCCTCCTAGAGACACTGTAGATGGACAATTTCATAGGTTACATGACGGTTTTTATACGTACATATAATAAGTTTTTATTGTTCACAAACAGTTTGGCGAGGTTCGAAACCCAGTTCCCTTTTATAGCCAATAAAATTATTACGGAGTTGCAAATCTGTAAAGTTCTTTATACTTTTTGTAAAATAAATCGTTTTATTGTCCAACATATTAGAACTGAACTTCTATATACATATATTTATTGTTATAATTTGGGATGTGTTTTTTGGCTTAAAATTGACTATGTTTAATTACTACAATTATTCGTTACTAATGTACAGCCTAAAGGGAAAGTATTAGCGACCCTTTAATTATTTTTATCGACCTGTCAACATCAAAGACTACCTTCTGCATGGGTCTCCTAACATTCTCCTAAATTTATCAACATCACGGCCTCTGCTCTCAGTTTTAGAACTCTTAGATTTTCTGTTACATCATAATTTCATTCCACCAATGGAGGTCTCTAGGTATTGGTACCGTATCAGGTGTTCAGTAAAGGCTCTGTGGCTCTTTCAACCATTTGATCTTATGTGTACCTAGATTTGGCACTTGCTGTATGAAAAGTACTTAAACATATTGTTATTAAGTCACAATAAATGAGGTATAAATATTTAACGTCGAAATACACAATATTTTGAGAAATAATTATCAAGTTGGATATCAAATTAAGTAGATTTGTTCTTAGTTAAACATTCACACCTGAACAAAGCAAACTCTCGGAACTAAATCTAAAGTTTAATTAGAAATATGAACAACGATGATAATTAGGGAGCGTTCTCATATCCATATCCGAACGCGCGCCTCAAAATATTATCTACCCGAGTAAATTGGTGGAACTCTAAGAGTCAAGCTTGGTGGTTCTTAAAACTTTAATTGCTTATAATTGTGTATCTTTGAATTGCTCTTTGAAATTGCTTAACATTAATGTCAAACCTATTTCATATTGCAATACTAGTAAATAGACGTAAGAAACTTATAGTTTATGGTTTATGGAATCATGACTGCCCCGTGTTAAGATCGCTGGCGGTTGTTGGAGGGATGTATTAACAAATGAAACACTTTTAAGCTAGGTGTCAACTGACTTTAATCGTTTAAAACAAGGGTTTAAAATATAAAATTATGGGTAAACATATAATTAATATTAGGTTAATATTAGTACTTGTAAATCTATATATATAATATAATCTCGACTTAATCTACAATATCCTTAAACGCGAATAAGTTAAATTTTTAGGCCACATAAAAACACCCACACACGTCTGCACATTCCCACACACACCTATGCAGGCAAATTTTTAGAACTTAATTTACGTCGTTTACGACATGTGGTCCGTTTTTGCTATATTTTGATTTTTCATCCTTTTTTAGATGCTGTGGAATACCAATAAACAGTTAAATACAAAAAAAACAAATACACGCTACATAATGGACGCCTGACTTTGGAGCAATTGTATCAAGTTTATATAGCATTGAGGGTGACAATCGTTAGTTTATTAAATAAATATTAATATGTATGTTTGATTATATAACACATTCGGCTGTGTATACATTTTGGTCACAAGTCTAGTGATTTTCTGCGTCCCTTTAGAATCTTTAATAAGGAGAAAACTATTTTGAAAGGGGTTACTTTATATTTGACTCGGTCTTATTATATTGGACATCAAATTAATAAGTAACGAACTCGATATGACTCAAATTCTAGTTTGGGTTGTGTAGGTATAACTCTCCTGCTCCCAAATGGAATTAGAACACAAATTATTTGATTACCAAACTAATGCTACAAACTTTATTGCAACAGAGTTTCCCAATAATATTTGATGGACTTGGTATATCTATATTACTTGACAATTGACATCAACGCAACATTGTAAGACTTTAAACAGCAAAAACATTACTCTAATGTTAAGAATAATTAGTACTTTGCCTACTTTTCAAATATTTACTTGAAAACGTGATGATATTTTTTAGACATTTAAGCATTATAAAATTTTCCATTATTGTTTATAGTCTGTATATAAATAAAGAAATTATCTCCTTTCAAATTACAAAACAACACCACAATCGTAATTTCAGTAAGACTGCTTTATTCGTTTTTGTCTAGTCCCGAAACCCAGTAAAGTAGTTAATTATAATAAATAGATAAAATGACCCTTTCGAATCAATCAAACAATTATTTTTCTCTGGGAATCAAATCCAAACCTCTGAGTATCACACTTGTCCTTATTAGTAAGACAAACTTATAAATTATGTAATAATATCGACTCTAAATGATAGTAACGATCCCTAAACAATGTTGCTTTTGTTTTGTTTGCGAGGAGCTCATTGTTAAGAGACTTAGCATTCAAGCTGCTCTAAATCTTCACTAACGGCCTTTTAAAATGCCCTCACATTACTTCCAAATGCTCTTCCTTTGTACTTTGAAAATTGCAATGAATCTTCATGATTTTACTCATTCGTAATATTATTTATTATATTCTATTGTACAATAAAGTAACTTTTTTAACTTAGACTTTGAAGTAAGGTTTATAGCAATTTCGTTTCGCCCACGTCTTTCTGCGATGCGGTAAATGTTTGACACTAATGTTAAAATATTATCAATGATTCGGGTGTATGTCTGTATGACTTACAGGCAGTTCTATAATTATAAACACGCATGCCCAATGTTTCTTCAATTCTTATGGGCCTATCATATCATTCTCTTTGAAGGACAGCTATACCTTATTCTTCATACCATATTTAGATTAAGACATGCCCAATTTCTCATGTTGATTTCCTTTATCATACGAACAGTATCAGCGCGGGTAGAGGGATAAATTCACTCGTGCTTAGCAATTCAAAACCCTGAAAACGTTGAGAGTTAGCGTATCCACTAAACTAACAATACATAATTCTTAACCAATAGATTAAATTATAAAAACCAGTGTCGCTAAGCCATTTTAGGCCTGAACTTCAAATTTGTGTATCTTTTGTGATCATTTGTGTTTTTTAATAGGCAAGTAGGTGATCAGTAGTTGGTGCCTGACACCATCGTCCGCTGACGAATTTTTCTAACGACAAGGTTTTGACGTACCTACCATCAAGTTTTAAATGCGCACATAGAAGTCCATTGTTGAACAGCCGGGGATCGTACCTACGACTTCAGAAGTGCGAGTCACACGCTAAAGCCAATTGGCCAACACTCTCTAGATTAAAAATAGTGCGAAAATTTGTCGTTGATGGTTTTACATTTTTATTCAGTTTTTGTATACATTTTGAGTATCATCTCCGCTGAAATTAAAATTCTAAAAGCGTTTGCCAATATTTTATGTGATAGTCCTTGGTAAGTGAGAGCCTACAACTCAGCGTTATTGGAAAGGGATCACTCGACGTCCATCTATATCAAAAATTACTGGCTTTAATGTTTAAAAATGCAATATATATGGGAAATATTTAGTTTGTATAGTATAGTTTTTGTTAGTGTTATTTTAGTTCAAGGCGAATAAGTGAAAGACTTTTTTCTTAAAATTTTGAGTTTTTATATATTCGAACTGCCTGGTCATCTTTTAGTATAGATTGTATTATAAATCTTGATCACATATTCAATATGAATATACTATTAATAAACTAAAAAAACTTTGTCTATACTAAAAAAACTGCTGTATACAAACAAGCATTCATTCACTACTGCCAAGGCATCTTGACTAAGCCCGCTGTCCATGTCCAAAATTATTATATAGCTTTATTGAGGTTTTTATATCCAAAACCTAGGTGCACTAAAAAACACACTATCAGAATTTAATGTTAGGGTTATTAGGTAACTAATAATAAAATTGATACGCTGAGCATGATTAGCCGTCGCAGCATATCGCCTAAAACAGTGTCACCGCACACCGGGTCCTTTAAAACAAAATGTACCTAAGGACGCCAAGTAATTTCCTCGCCTCTCAGATCGCATTATCTGTATAACTGATACAAATGATCCGCAGTTCCGTCGGGACGTGCCAAAATGGCTAAATTAAAACAAAGTTACACTTTGCTGCTAAAATTTGGTGCGTATATAAAAAGCCACAAAGTGCGAGGTTCGCCTGGCGGGCCTCCAGCCTACCCCGCGGCTTGTCAAGCCAACAATTCACACCCTTTTTGTTCAAAATTTAAACGACAACAAAATAAATAAGAACACTTTCCTTCATTATTCACTTACAAATTTTTACATATCATTAAACCTATTTATACCATTAACAATAGACAGTAGGTATAATATATGGAATTTTATGCTTATTGGATTGTTTTCAGTAATAGTCCATACAAAACAGTGCATAACTAATGAATGATTTTATAATCATAGTTCACAAAACATTAGCTCAATATATTACACGTATAAATAGTACACGAACTAAATTGTATGTTTTACCAAAGTAACACGATCGTTTGAGCGTAATGGTACATCGAAATTATGTCCGCGATGCGAACGCGAGCTGCGGGGATAATTCACGGTTGGTGCGCACGTTCTAAATGTTATTTCCAGGGGAAATGTGGGAAAACATCTCAAAAGCAAATTATAAGTGAAAGAACTAAAGCCCGGCTTCAACTATAAAATATTTGCATCCAAACGAGGGCGGAGCAACAATAAGATGGAAATGCAAAATCCTACTCCACATTAATGCATACTCCCGGTCCGCTAATAGCTAGAGAACTCGTTTATTTTAAATGAAATCGGACTTAGCTTTCAAGAGAGTTTTAGAATGGATATAATACGGCCATTTGTAATCCTATTTGATCCTCAGTTATTTAAGGGCTAATGTCGACTCGATTTGCCTAAAATTACAAGAACAAGTATACTTCCATTCGTAGTAGATCTTTCCATAAATTTATATGAAAAACTTCCTAACATGATTGCTTCGTCAGATCTTCGTGTGAAAGCATGTGTGTTACATAAAAAGTGGGAAATTGTTGCGCGATGTGCGTTCAAATAGCCATAAATTTTAATAATCAACGCTTTTCGATACCGTATACCAATAAATTTTAATTGTATAATGTTACTAGTTTAAGTTTGGCCTATGTATGCCGTGAATAAATACAAAACTCTCATATTTAAATTCAATATTAAACGTTTTCGTTCATTTCAATCACATATTCTACGAAGGGAAAACTTTCTTTGTATTAAAAATTTAAAGCTTACTTTTATTTACCAACGGTTTTCGGTCGTAGGTTTGAGTTATAAGTGTGACGAAACACGGAATTACTTAGAAATTCCTTATTTCTCTAATAATAAACCCTCTATGGGATTTAACTCGGTCGTCAAGCGTCAACGACCGATATTTTGAAACTCTCTTTGACACAATCTACATAAAAAAATGAGCCAAGGTTTCGTGGTCCGCGACACGCCGCTAAATGAGGCTTTTGAAGTTCTCTGTTTGCATAAAATCAGACAGTTTTTTAACTTTCCGTGGCCTTTTGTTAACAGTTAACGCTCGTAGGTAATTCGTCTAAACTACAATATATTAATACAAATATCATACGTATCACCTACAAATATTTCTGACTTGCTGAGCCTTTGTAGTGCAGATATCTATTGTCATATAGACAATAGATATCTGCACTAGTCGAATAATCTCTAAAGAAAAGAAGTCGGTCAAGTAGTGACCGATTTCAATTTGCAAATACTACATTATCCCTGAGTTGGCTATATTTATTTCCTATATAATTTTGAAATAAAATTTAAAATATTTTGGAAAGAAATATAGTATTAAATAGTCAGAAAGCGAGCGAGAAGGCACTATATGTTAAATCCCATAAATTTTTGACTTTCCCTGAAACTATAAGGCTCAGTATCCGTTTCATAGGTTTTATTTTACCCTACCGTATATCATTTCAGTACATTTTGCTGAGATTGCTTGACTTTACACATTCTTCTAACACTCCATATATATAAGATACGCTTTCTCGTTGGTAACCAGATAAATGCGGTAACACCGCGTCAATCAACTTCTAATCGCAGCTAATGAAACCATTAAATGTTAAGTATAAGTGTTTATTTTAAACCATCTACAGATATAAATAAGATTTGTTTTTTGGTTTCAATAGATAAGCAAAATCTAGTTATATTTAGCAGTGTTGGCCTAGTGGCTTCAGCGTGCGACTCTCATCCCTGACGTCGAAAGTTCGATCCCCAAACTTGTGCAACAATTGACTTTCTTTCTATGTGCGCATTTAACATTCCCTCGAACTGTGAAGGAAAACATTGTGAGCAAAGCTTGCTTTAGACCCGAAAAAGTCGACGACGTGTGTCAGGCACAGGAAGCTGATCACCTACTTGCCTATTAGATTAACAAATCATGAAACAGATACAGACATCTGAGGCCCATACCTAAAAAGGTAGCGCCACTAATTTGGATAATTAAACTACTTCTACTACTACCGCTGATTTAAAAAAAAAACGTCACTCCCAGAATGTAGAATTCCTACGATAACTATTCTAATTAATATTTTGGATACATTTCGTTTTGAGCTGCGAATATATTTCATATTTTTTATAGTTCAGAGGGCTTATGATAGTGCCCATGGACACTTATACTGCTAGAAGCCTGGACTTTTAGGAATTGGTACTTATCTTGAAGGACCCCAAGTTGAATTGGTTCGGAAATATATGAAATATAAGATATAAATAATAATGGTGAGGCTATACGAGTACGTTAACTTAACCCTTTTTTATCCCAATCACTCTAGTAAAATTATAAAACAGTACAAATTAGAATTCTGATTTATTAATTATTCTACTCGTGTGCAAGCGGGTCGCTAATAAATGTTTGCAAAATTTACGGTCTCCGTTGTAATAGACTAAGTCCTAAGTAGTTAACGCATAGGGCTTTCAATTCCCCGCAAAACAATAATTGTTTCGTATCTATAAGCATAGATGACCTCACATAAAAAACGGACACATAAATATTCTAATAAAATCTCCTTACAAATGGTATAATTTTTATTAAATACATTAATATTTAAACGGCAGTAGCCTGTGTAGTTCTTTTTACTTTTAGTGAATTTCATTGAACATAATGAAGCGAAATTTATATTTGGATATTAATTTCGATGTTAAATTATAAAAGCAAACATGTTACCAGATATCAATTTAATCTGCATCGATTTCTTCTCATTGTTTGAATACACCTGTTATGAAATGTGGAATGAAAAGAAGGACTTTTTATGTTCACGATAAAACAGAAAAAGTATTAAAGAAAAGCAATAGGAAATCAGGTTAAATTCGATACAATACGTATTAATTTCGGTACATAAAGAGCGGGTCGCTTATGAATATTAAAAATATCATTGGAGAAGTAACTCCAGTCCTCTCTATCTAAAATATATGATAGTGTTTCGCATAGTATGTAAACACAGGTCTCGTAACACAAGCGTCGGGGACTTTTGTATAATATTAAAAAAATATATACGAAAAATGTTATATTATCGTTATAAATAGGCTGGACATGTTTCAACTTAGAAATGCCGGTTTCCATTCAATGTTTTGCATCACCGTACGGGCAGGTGGAATTGCGACGAGAAAAAATCAATTGATGCATAGTTGATCAACTAGGCTAACAATTCAAATGCTTGGAATAATTCTTTTGACCCGACATAATCGTACAACGCAACATACTTATTACCTTGAATATATGATTTTGTATTTACTCGATTGTCAATTAATTATTGGTGTATATTAGTTCTATAATTCTAAATGAACAAGAGGGTTAATAAAATAAAGAATGTTAATTATCACCCAAAGGAGAAATAACGCGGACCTTTATCAAACTCAGCAAGAACTCCAACGCTCGAAGCAAACTTAGTTTCACAGGGCAAATGTAATTAATAGCTTTTAAGAATTCCATGTACACTATTTTCTTTTATCTGTACAGTGATAATAACAATTATATCGGTAGTCCTACGTACGTAGATATATTAATATTTAAAGTAGCTTAATGTGCCTCTGAAGTAGAACACTTCTTTCTTTTAGTTAAAAATTATTTATTTATTTATATTATCTATATAAATATTCCAATATATACTAAAACGTATATGTAAACACGAAAATCAAAATTAAAACCTCCATGTAACCTAGATATATTATATTTTAAAGAATAAAAACTTTTTATAACTCTAATACTTACTAAAGTTTGAAATACTTCAACAAAGTCAATTGATTCGAGGAAGAATGATGATAAAGTTAGAATTAAAAGTTGCTGAATAACGTATGAAGATCTTGTTGTTCAAGAACGTCCCAAATTCCCATTTCAGGTGAAATCAGAGGCCTCTGAGCGAATTTAGGTGAAGTTTTCTCGTCATTATTTGGAAGGCACTTCAAACAGGTTATGTAAACACACCTCGGTAAGATAAACTGTAGGAAAACACGGGTGTATAAGAATAATGGGATAAAAGGCTTTAATGTGTGTCACGAATCCGGAGTTTTGACGTAAAAATACGATAGGCCTTTATTTAAGCGGCATTATATGTAATCACATGTAGGCTTGCCTGTTTTTCTCCATAATTATATGGAATTGGTTGATGTTAATCTTGAGGCTTAATATTACAAAACTTATCAAATTATTCGTATTAAAATATGTTTTTACACCCTTTATATTAGCTTCACCTGTATGTATGTATGTAACCGACTCCTTCGGACTCGATTTTGACTCACATTAAACGGACAGATTTAATTCAAACTTTGTACACTTATAAAGAATCAGCGACAATATAATAATTTCATCAAAATTTCAAACAATGAAATTTTTTTTTTAAAGCAATACGATTAAATTGAGACAACACGTATTGCTGCTAGGACTAAAAAAGTGGAAAATAAATATATGTAACTATTTTTATATTTACACAAAACAAACAGGGCGGTGATATTACAGTCGTGTTACTAAATATGCATGTTTATATAACTCTAAATACATTATCGTGCAGCATATCGAGCAGTGTTGGCCTAGTGGCTTCAGCGTGCGACTGTCATACCTGAGGTCGTAGGTTCGATCCCCGGCTGTGCACCAAGGAATTTCTTTCTATGAGCGCATTTAACATTTGCTCGAACGGTGAAGGAAACATCGTGAGGAAACCGACATGTCTTAAAAATTCGGCGGCGTGTGTCAGGTACCTACTTGAGGCTAATCACCTACTTGCCTATTAGATTTAAAAATGATCATGAAACAGATTCAGAAATTTGAGGCCCTAAAGAGGTTGTAGCGCCACTGATTTATTTATTTATTTTAAAGACATTATCGTAAGTATACTATACACCTACCACTGCTAACGTAGAGTAGCACAGTAGCGTAGTAAATGGAACAACTTAGCATGAATTAGACCTTCGATATCATGGTGTATTCTGCAAGAGCTTAAGACAATTTTTGATTTGGCTTTATTGGTTGTAGGTTCAGACAGAATTATAACTAAGCGCGCGCATTGTGCGATGTTACGTCTTCTCTGTGCTGCTCTATGACGTAGAATCTTGAACGATGGCACAGACTATGTCAAGAAAACTGGAAACATTATGGTTGGTCATTTATTAAAATATCTTGGACAGACCCCATACGAAATAAAGCCATGCTGGACAGAATGCAGAAGAACAAATGATTACGGTTAAGAAAAGGAAACTTGAACATTTCGGCCACGTCTTACGTAACACCAAAAACTACGAGCTCCTTCAACTAATAATTCAAGACAAAATGGCAGGTAGAACAAGACCAGGCATTGGATGCAGGTAAAAGAATCTTCGCCAATGTTTGGTCACAGCATCAAGTCATTGTTCAAAAGCGCAGCATCCAAATTTAAGATGGCCATGGCATCGCTGGCATTCGAAAGGAGGCCCTATAAGAAGAAGGAAAATGGAGTTACAATAAATTGGAATAAAACAAACAACACGGATAAATAAAAAAAGTAATTATTAGTAAGAATTTGTTACATATGACATATGATGTTTACTTACTTACGCAAAGTTTATTTTCTGTGTATTAATAGGTATCATTAGTGTTAGGATGATTTATTAAAATTAGTATGCTAGAATTAAGTAATGAACTTGGTTAATTGCATATGCATGCATAACGCTACTACTGTTACTATTCAATTGTGAATTTAGATGAAAACTACGTAATACGATTTGGATCTACAACACAGATTTGCATTTGGAAACAAACTATAAATACTTCATTTGTCGAATTGAACGTCGATTTCCGTTTCGAACGTCGCGTCCCGTCGATTAAACGCGTCGAAGCAGAGAGCAATTTTAAATGGCTGCGGTCAACGTTAGTACCTACTATTACACTCACGATTTGCCCGGAAATTCGGCAAAGCGTTAGTGCCTGGCGGAGGTTGGTATCTACCCATTCATTTGGCATTTCCATTAAAAGGGTACGTTTAACTACAGCTAATTTATGCAACATACGGCTCGAGGGGACAGATTACAGAGTAGTGTGTCCGGTGTTCCCGGTTTGAAAACGAATCACCGAATGTTCACTTGTTGGTAATCAAGCGTTTAATCTCTGTAAAGTGCAATTAACAATGGAATCACGGGATTTATTTTAGTGAATTAAGATATCTAAGCATCCAGTTGTAAGCTCATAATGTAATAATAAAAAATATAAAATAAATCGATGGTGCTACAACCTTTTTAGGTCTGGGCCTCAGATTTCTGTATCTGTTTCATGACCATTTGGTAATCTAATAGGCAAGTAGATGATCAGCCTTCAGTGCCTGATGCACGCCGTTGCCTTTTTGGGTCTAAGGCAAGCCGGTTTCCTCACTACGTTTTCCTTCACCGTTCGAGTGAATGTTAAATGCGCACATAGAAAGAAAGTCCATTGGTGCACACCCGGGGATCGAACCTACGACCTCAGGGATGTCGCACGCTGAAGCCACTAGGCCAACACTGCTCAATTATACTGCTTATTAAAAATGTAGTAAACTTAATTTCGACGTCTTGCGTGTAAAAAAAGAAGCGCCCAGATAAAACTTTAAATTGCCCCGTCAAATAAATTCCCGCGATTCGTAAATACTTTGCATAGATTGAACCTAGAGGGAATCCCACAACAAAGCTGCGGAGAGCTTTTCCGATATAAGAGAACGACTGGATCGCTTTTGACAGCTCTGATCTGGTTCTGGAATTTTCCTATTACCTCGTTTCCCTTACATCGTACCCGCCAGTAGCGGCTACGATTTTTATAATTAGTTTTCGCAAGACTTGGATTTCTTTGGGTTGTAAGGTGTAGAAGGAATAATTTAATGCTTAGATTTTACTATGCCCTTAAGAAGGATATTTTCATAATCTTTAAGTATAATCGCTGAGAATGTTTTGAAAATACTTGACGTCTAATGAAAAATATGTTTAAAATTAAGTTAAATAATTAAAAATATTGGTTGTTTGTAAAGTAGGTTTACGATCGAGATGTTTACGTGATAACGTCTTATTGGTGATATAAGTTTATGGGAAGTAAGGAATTAATGAAGATAACAATTTTTTCAAATTTTAAATTACATCTATCGTTTTATTCACACTTTTGATGATAAATTTCGGGTGTAAAATGACAAGTTTATCCGACTATGATATACATTTTTCTTACAAAACTTAACCGCACGAGAAAATCTCCATTCGTTTGTATGCCGCTAGAGTGAGATGAGACGGGAGATCGGTCCGTCTCTCTCTCGTTATACCTGCGATCGCGCTCGTGAGGTTTTGGCACTCTGCGCCCGACTGCCGACCTGTGCGGACGTCTGCTCCTGCCATCGCGCCATCCTGCTGCCATCTCGCTCACTCGCTGTGAGTCATCGCCGCTTGCCGCTGTACAGTGCGCACGCGCTGTCCGACCGCTGCCCTTGCCGCCCGCTGCCCTCTCATTGGTCGCTTCGCGTCTTCGGTGATTGGACATCGCGTTGAAGGCTGCAATTTATGAGCGCGGGTTTACCTGCGGCCGTCCGATAGCCACCTAACGGTGCCAAACGGTTATCGAACGGTTAACGCCTTGTGCGGGTGTTTTGTCCGGGGTGCATACACCGTGCCTTTTTCAAGGCGCGAATCAGCCCCTCCGCTTCCTCCAAGTCCTGTGCGCAGCCGGGCCTCTTAGTAGGCACTTATTAGGGAGTAGGCACGCCAACTACTCTCTTGAAACCGGCTTCAATCAGGTCCACTGTTGGACGGATCCTGTCACTTCCGTGGGGGCTCTATTTACCCAAACCCCTGCGGGCTGGTTAGGTCTGTGACAAACCTCACCTCCGCTATCACCAGCGGAGACACACACACCTTAGGGAAAACCATAGCTTAGGTACTCACACACGTAGGCTTATAGGTACACACTCGCCGCCAAACTGTCGTGCTTCCCGCATACAGGATGGCGTCCGAGGTTCAACCGCCCGATCTAAATAAAATACTTTCATTTTAAAAGAGCGCTTTCCCGACGCTATTAAAGCTTTTTACGAGTCAGAGTGCACTGACTCGCCCCGTTCGCCGTCTCCGTCGCCGCGTAAGACGAAGAAAAATGCCTCCGCGAAGGCATCGCGTAAAAATAGTTTAAACTCAACCGACCAATCCCGCGCTCGCTCGCGCTCGCGCTCACCACTCCCTGAAGTGGGAAGCGCAAGCGATGGGGAGACGGATCTAGCGCGTCCTTTGTCGGCAATGTCGACCCAATCCGCTCCGGCGGAAACGGTTGACGAAGCCGTTCTTTCGTCATCCTCGGAATCCGACGGTTTCCAAACCGTCGGACGTAAGAAAAAGCGTTCGGCTAACGGCGGCCCACCTGCGAAAAGGCCCACGCAGCCGACAAACCCTCCGAAGAGGGATTTAAGTTCATTGTTATCGGACAAATCGGACAAACCTGCGCCCCCCGCCCCCGCGGATCGCATCAAGACCCCCCCGCCCGTCTATGTTAGGGACAAGGGCGTATGGCCCACCCTTTCTAAGCTTCTCGACACTAAGTCGATAAATTATAAAGCCCGAACTTTGAGGGATAACATTTGTATACAGGTGTCCACACCTGAGCACCACCGATTTCTCACCTCTTACCTTCGTTCCGAAGGTATCGGAGGTCACACTTTCCCCCTGCCCGAGGAGCGCGTCCTTAGGGTAGTCATCAAGGGCATCCCGAAGGAAATAGACTCCGGGGTCGTCCAAATTGATCTGACCGAGCAGGGATACCCCGTAAGGGATGTATTCCGCATGTTAAACCGCACCACTAAAGAAGAGTACGATATGGTACTCGTAGTCTTAGACCCTACTCCGAGCGGGAAAAAGATTTTTAACCTTCGGGAGTGCTGTAAGCTCTCGGGGTTGAGGGTTGAAACTCCCCTCAAACACTCTTTTACACGGCAGTGTCATCGCTGTCAACTCTACGGGCACGCAGCCCGAAACTGCTTTGCGAGGGCGCGGTGCGTCAAGTGTTTAGGCGACCATGGCACCTCGGACTGTAAGCGGACACTCCCGTGCGCTGAGCCGCCGGCATGTGTGCTTTGCGGGCAACATGGGCACCCTGCGAATTATCGCGGTTGCCCTAGAGCCCCCAAGGCGCAAAAGCCGTCGGCTAGGCGCATGGTGGGACGCGATGCGGCCCGTCGTGGCATGGGAGCAAAGCCCACTTACATACCGGCCCCGCCTCCCGAATTTAGTCCTTGGGCCAAGCCCCCCGCTACGGAGGGCTCTCCCCAACTCACGACAGAGGCTTTCCCGCCTCTGCCATCTAAACCGGCAACCGCAGCGCCTTCCCAGGTCCCTGCGCCAACCTCCATCCTAAAAGAGAGGCCCACATTAAATGCGAGCCCTCCTACCAAAGCCCTCAGCCCTCCCGTGAAGGCATCTGAGGAATCAGGCAACGTCCGCGACGCCTTTAATCTTGCATTTAGCGTAATAGGCGCTATAGACTTAGACGCACTCGTCGCATTCGCGGAAGCATTCAAGTCCGCTAAAAGCGCGTCCACCAAGGTGGAGGTAATAACCGAGCACGCCCTGCTCCTTAAATCCGTGCGGCAATTCGTAGATTCTAACACACCGCAATAGCTACGACCACGTCAAGGGTCAAGGCTCGATCACTGTCCGTAGTGACTTTCAACGCAAACGGTTTCAAGAAACAGTCAGATTTAGTTCGGGATTTCCTCGTTCGTCACCAAATTGATATTTTCCTAGTACAGGAATCGTTCCTAAAGCCCAGCGTTCGCGCACCTAGATTCGCGAACTACGTCGCGGTGCGAAACGACCGACCTACGGCGAAAGGCGGTACGCTCATTTATTATAGACGTGCGCTTCATTGCTCACCGTTAGACCCGCCCTCCCTAACCAACATAGAGTGCTCTGTGTTACGCGTGGCTATGACCGGTCATCAGCCGATTATCATCGCATCGGTGTACCTCCCTCCCACTAAGGACATATTAGAGAGCGATCTCAGGACCCTGTTTGCACTGGGCCCCTCGGTCTTACTGGCCGGGGACCTGAATAGCAAGCACGGGGACTGGAATAGCTCAAAACAAAACCCTAATGGGCGAGCCCTCAATAGGCTTATTGACGTTCTCGATTTTAATGTCATTGCCCCCATTCAACCGACTCGTTGCGGTATTAATTGTAACGGTCTTCTCTCAACGGACGTCCTAGACGTGGCGATTCTACGCAACGTGGCACTACAGCCGCGAAGCATAGAGGTGCTACAAGAATTAGACTCTGACCACTTCCCGGTTCATTTTGAATTCGGCCCTCCAAACACCCAAGAGAAGAGGTACAAGTCCATAGTAGACTGGCAGAAACTAGACGAGGCCCTCAAGCCCGTCGAAGTCTCTGACCTTAATAACATCCCCGACAATTTAGTCTCGTCCGCTCACGCGTTAGACGCGCTCTCCTCGGTCACATATTACATTCAGACCAAGGTCGCCGAATCGTCCCGGAAGGTCCCAGATGAGTTCGCTCAACGTTGGGAGCTTCCCCCGGACGCAAGGCGCCTACTGACCGAGAAGAACGCGGCGACTCGCGCCTTCGCAAGGGCACCGACCGATGATAACCGTAGAGCACTCCGCGCCGCGCAGCGCCGAGTTAAAGAGCGCATACGGGAAATTAGAAACGAACGCTGGGACCGTCTTACCAGCGAATTGTCACCCTCGCACACGGCCTATTGGTCTCTCGCGCGTTCCCTAAAAACCGATACGGTGGCCTCCATGCCCCCGCTAAAACGTCCCAACCAGCCTGACGCGTTCGATGACGACGAAAAAGCCGAGTGCTTAGCCGTAAACCTAGTAGAGCAGTGCACGCCTTATCTCGACCATAGTGACCCGGCGCACGTTGAGCACGTAAACCGCGAAGTCCAACGCATAGTCGCACTGCCCCTCCCTCCCGAGCCGCTCCCTCCTACGTCGATCGCCGAGGTCAAAACTCTATTCAAGGGTTCACTGCCTCGTAAATCACCAGGTCTCGACGCCATCTCAAACAAGGTCTTACGTTGCCTCCCGCCCCATCTGATATGCTTACTAGTGGCCATATTCAATTGCCTTCTCGAAAACTGCACCTTCCCGGCGCAGTGGAAAGAGGCCATTGTAATTGGTATTCACAAACCAGGCAAGCCCCGTAACAACCCCACCAGTTACCGCCCTATCAGCCTTCTTAACACGCTAAGCAAGCTATTCGAGAAGGTAGTTAAAAAGCGCCTTCTAGACTTTGCCCTAGAAAAGGGGCTCATTCCCGACGAACAGTTTGGCTTTAGACCAGGCCACTCGTGCGTCCACCAAGTCCATCGAATCACGGAGCACATCCTTTCCGGGCTGAATAACAGCAACACGAGACCGAGAGCCACGGGTGCGCTCTTCTTAGACATAGCGAAGGCTTTCGACAAGGTCTGGCACAACGGCTTGGTTTACAAGCTCTACCACCTTCAAGTGCCATTAAGACTCGTGCGTATAGTACACGACTTCTTGTCCGACCGCTCTATGCGCTATCGTGTCGAAGGGACGTTATCGTCCCCTAGACCCATCATGGCCGGAGTCCCTCAAGGCTCGGTCCTCTCGCCCCTTCTTTTCACGCTGTTTACAGGCGACATTCCTAGGGCTCCTAACGTGGAACTAGCCCTCTATGCCGATGACACCGCTCTCTATACCACTCACAAAGACAGAGGTGTCATCGTGGACAGACTCCAGACCGCAATCACGTCGCTAGGCGAATGGTTTCGGAAATGGGGCTTCCAAATAAATCCCGAGAAAAGCGTCGCAGTTCTCTTTGCCAGGGGTAACCCCGGTGCGAACGCTCTGTCGCGGGAAAAATTCCGCCTCAAAAAAGAGGTAATCCTATACGGGCAAGCCATCCCGTGGCAAAAATCCGTCAAATATCTAGGAGTAACGCTCGATAGGGACATGTCTTTCAGTAAGCATGTAGCCGCCGTTCGCAAGAAGGCCTCTTTCGTCCTCTCTCGCCTCTATTTCCTCCTAAACAAAAGGAGTAACATGTCCCTTAGACACAAGGTGACTTTATACAAGGCCTGCATCCGACCGTGCATGACTTACGCTAGCGTAGTATTTGCGCATTGTGCCCCCTCCCTTATCCACCGGCTACAGGCACTTCAGATGCGATTCATGAGAGTTGCGACCGGGGCGCCCCTCTATGTGAGAAACGTCGATCTCCACCACGACCTGGAGCTCCCTACCATAGCCCAATGGATGAAGTTGGCGTCCGCACGCCACTTCGACAAGGCTAAACACCATCCCAACCCTTTGGTGCGTAAAAGCATCAACTATTATCCCTTCCCGCCGACAAAAAAATGTCATAGGAGGCCCCGACACACACTAACGGATCCGGATGATCCAATTACAGTAGCAAACAATAAATTAAAAGCCGCCCGCGCGGCCAATAATAACAAACAAAGTTTTCAGACACAGATTAGGGTTAAAAACCGCCTTCACCGGGGAAGGCGAGGACCTCTATTTCGCACTTCACTCACTCCAGTGAGTTTCCGTCCTGCCCTTCAGGCGATTGACCACCCCGTGACGGCCCAAGCCGAGGTTCGAGTCTCACAGGAGACGCCCTTGCGCTAGTCGCGGGAATAACGCCATTCTGGTCGAGCTACGCTCGCCAACCAGCCCGAGCTGAGCTGTAAAGGCCCCAAACGCCAACAGCGAGATCCCTTTCAAAAAAAAAAAAAAAATTAGGTTTTGGTGTGACACAAGTTTCTGAACATGTCACCCGACTAAAACGATTTTAAAGACGTTATCACGTCAAAAAGTGCAGTAATAAAATACAGACCACTAAAATACTAACAACTAAAATAGAAAACTATAATAGAATGTTTATTTTAAGTTGAGAATCCGTAATATTCTGCCATCCTTTGTCTCATTTATATGAGAATTTTATTCATACATCTAATATTTTTTCTGTCTCCATTGAGACATTTCCAATAACTCTCAAGTCCATTTTTCGATTTCATTTGTGTCATAACGATATTCATTGGTACTTGTGTGATGCTTCTGTGATGCTTTATTGCTATGAAGACTATAATCTTAGAGACATTACGTGTTGAGGTAAACTGATTCATTTTTCGATTCGGGAGCTTGATTTGTTTTGTAAATTAAATACCAATGGTTTATGCACGTCAAGCATAAATTATAGGCTATTTATGATTATATTCTTACACAAAAACCATTTAGGTCTGGCCTTCACATTTGTGTATTTGTTTCGTCATCATCATCATGTTTTTTTTCTTATGGTCAAGCAAGTGATCAGTATCTGAGCCTGACACATGCCGTCCTCTTTTTGGATTTAAGGTATAAAGGACTCCTTACTATGGTTTCCTTCACCGTACGAAGGACCTTCACAGTGACGCCATCTAACGCCTTAATCTAAGTGAATTTTTAAAATGGCTGTAGCGCTGTTGACGCTCATTTGGAATTAAGAGCTTTTAACTCTCATTTTTGAAATCAGAACTGCGATAATCGCAACAGAAGTAATGATTATAAATTAATAATAATCCTACTTAATAGATATTACAGTTCCAACGAACTACGTACAATAAAAGAGCCAAAGAAATACAAAAACTACCAAATACATTCAACAATTCAATACGTCTATAGACATCACCATTCTCCAAAAACAGGCTGCCATTCACACCTCAACAAAAACCAATCAAGTGCTTGGAGATACAGTATACCTACATCGAACCACTACACCACAGAACACGAGCAATACATAGACTGTAGTCTACTGTTATAAATATGTATATGGAGTAGTGAGTGCCTTTTTTGAGGTTCTGAAGACGGCACTGATGATAGACGGGCTGAACGCTGTGCCGGTTTTAATCTACATTTCAAATAATAAATAATATAAATGTACCGCAAAAAAAAATAAGTGCCATATCAGTCAGGTCAGGTTATCATGTAGGTATATATGTCGGAGATTCAACGCGATTAATAATTATAAAGTTGTTATCACTACCGTCGTCCGACATTATTACTTAATTACTTAATATTTAAACACAGTCAGTGCGCACATCCGGCGCAGGCGCCGATCGGAAAGCAACTCAAGCTCTTCACGACCGATTCTACGCACTACTGACAAGTGACAGCTTGACTTTGACAATTGACACATTGACACTTTACAACCTGTAAGATGTCTATGATATTGCGTGGTGTTGCTATTGTAATCAAACAAATTACACCGTGTTCTATTATAACCTAATCTCTGACATATATATATATACTTTTTTATTTTTTATTTTATGACCTGGTAACGAGACCTTTATTATATATATACCAAATATTTGTCTCAATGTATTGTATATAAAATGCATTTGTTAATGTTCCAATTGTCATCTCACAAACTAAAATTCAGTACGTAGGATATACATTAAAAAATATTATCTCGTAAAGATCAAGATCATGATCAGTCATCACTCAATAACTAGGAATAACATAAAATTATTTTTTACCATCTTGAAACTGATTTAACTGCATAACGAAACATATTATAATAATAATGTTACACTATTCATACTATAAAAAAACTAAGAATCTATTTCTTTACAACAATTTAAAAAATTATGTCCCGTATTTCGAGGACCACATCAATTAAAACAATTCATAAACATAATAATAAAGAATGTTCCACTTATTTTTGAATTTTATTCGTTATAAATAATCATTTCTCTTATAATAGAATGTAGATAGAAGTTAAGTTGAGCTTAAGTAGCGCTTGAAAATCATTTTTTCCGCGTCCCACATACAACATGCATAAAACTTTTCTTTTAACATGCGCTTGCTTTCACACAAACAAATGATCAAATGCGAGGATGATTATGCTCCGGAATACATAGTACGGAATAAAACTGATGAGAATTACACGATTTTATTTTAATAAAAGCATTCAATGCCCTGAAAAGGTTCGCGTTTTTCATTCATAGACAAAATTAAGGGTACCCGAGATTCAAGATGGCCTCCCCGGTCGGTTGGTTGCATACATTTCATGCTTATTCTTTTTAATTAATGTCATGCACGTACTTAAATTGTCTATGGTGAAATAGACAGCGAGATTCTGTGTCAATCGCTTGTTTTATAGTACTTTCAAATTCTTAATATTCAATAAAACCAATATTGCTCTCAGTCTGTTTTTATTATGTTACTAGCTGGCCTGGCGAACATCGTACCGCCTAACAGTCGATTCTTTATTTGATTAAAAAACTTATTCTGCTATTCGGGACACCGGTTTAGCTAGTAAGATAAAAAAAAAGAAAATTGATAAGACAACAAATACATTGTCAAAAAATAAAAATTTACTTTCCCGGAACCCCTCCACTAACACTTGAACTTTATGCTATGGTATTAAAGTTCAAACTGACTTAAGTATTATTACGAATATTTTGTATGGGAATATAGAAAAGTGTTGTTTTTAGAGATTTTCACTCAATTTTTTTTAATTTTTCTCCGTAAGAACCATCCTCGTATTTCAAGGAATATTATAAAAAAAACACTAGCACTCTGGGAGTGCCGGCAGAAGTGAAAACTTCAATATTAACGTTGTGTTTAATTATAAGTATAAAAGTACTATCATTTATGAGGTAGAATACAATGTTTATTTATTGCGCTATCGTACACAAATATGACAATTTATATGTTGTTATTTATAATATTATATCGTTATTTAAAAAACAAAAAATTATATAAATTATTATTATTATTATTAGTTACTTTTGTTTATTAAAGCCAAGTAAGAGTTTTTCATCTAGTAATTTATAAAGTACTTACTCATTTTCTTTCACTACTTCATCATCACTTTTTTCATTAATAGATTCACTTTGTTCGATTTCCATAATTTAAACAATTCACATTTACGAATACACAACAGTGTATTTACTACACAACAGTCAAGCAATCAGCTGTCACCATCCTTGGATACGCGTGGGACGCTGTACATAAACAAACACGGTCATTCGCGCAAGCGCCCTGTGCCGCCTAAACAGAGCAGCACACTCAGGCACGGTAGAGAGAGTGGGAGATACTAGTTCCTCTCCCTTCCCCTCGATCTTACGCTTTTTCGATCAGCATCACGTGACCCTGACGCAAGTTTGAAAGTTTTTACCCATACAAATAGTGCTCAGCGCCGCTAAAGAAGTTTTCACTTCAAAAATCAGACATGTCGGTCAAGCCGTTTTTATGTTAAGTCGTGACAACGGAAAACGGGTATCATTTTTATATATATAAGATATATATATATATATATAGATATAATAAATATTTAACTAAATTAATTCGTAAATATATTATATTTTCTTTAGAGAAATTATAAGTAAAAAATCACAACTGCCCGTGCCGTATTGAATGATTTTTATCAACGCACTCAAACAGTTTTATACAGTTTTTCTATATTTTTTTCTATTTCTTTGGCTCCTCTATTGTAGTTTGTTTGAAGTGTAATATCTATTAAGTAGGATTATTATTAATTTGTATATGATTTATTAACACAGTTAATACTAATAAATAATATTAATAATTATATGAATGTGGAAATTATGTATTAATTAGTAAGGGGCCTTAACAAATTATATGAAACTAATTATATTAAAAACTACTTTTCAGCCAACCACAAATAGTAGTGTCCAGGAAGAATTGAGAGACGCGGAAAAATATACAACTTTTGACTTATTGTAACGCCGATTTGTTAGTACACGCTGAGTAGCACTATCTTATATTACTTAGAGTATACAACACTGATGACATCATCATGTTTGAGGTTTTTCTTAAATAAAGGTGAAATGCAAATAACCTTTGCCGTTTGAAATACGTGACGCGGGAAGTTTGTGTCGGGGGATGAATACCAAAGTTGTAGCACCCCTGCAGACGTTTAACCAACTACAATATACAAAAGTGTGAGCCCGCACCAGAAGCAGTGGCCCTTATCGTCAACGTGATTTGAATACTTCGACGACTTTTATTAAACCAATATGACAAAAATGTTTGCGACAACTGCGCTTTGAATACGCAAACTTGAAATTATAAACTTGGGAGTTGTAAACTTTATAAAGCATTGTGTATTGTTAGAAACTTGTTCAGTTATGTAGCGGTATTGCGAGGAAATCGTTGTACAGTTTTGAATTAAATTGTTCTATTATTGGCAAGCGAAACCTTTTTTATTTTTATTATTTTATTGTATATATTAAAACATTGCTATACGGTTTTAAAGACGTATTATTTCTAACCTTCTGAGTAGTTGATAAAACCTCCTCCTCTTTGTAAGATCTTTTTTAAAGAACAGGGGGCAAACGAGCAAGAGGCCCATCTGATCTTAAATGACCTATGGACTCTGTGCTTTTATATGATACTTAATTTTTAAAAGAGTAACTAATTATTTTAAAAATTAACAATTTTGTAAATTATTTATGAAATATGAAATGAAATTGAAATTAAGTATCTATATGATAGTGGTGAGATTGTTATAGGCAAATAAACGCAGATTATTTTTATTTCCTTTCAAACACACTTTGTTAAATTAAATAAATTTATTTAACAACAAAATATTATCGATTCCAGCACTAAAATGTATAAAATTGACAAAAAAAGTTGCATGTCGAATTAATAGTGATCTTTCGTTTTTTTTAAGTCTAAGCTTAAAAATATGGCCTATTGCTCAGGATTGATTAATTATACGGAGTTGACTCGCATTAATTTCATTAATTCAGCTCGCTAAAGCAAGAACTCTGATGTCTTGCTTGAATTTTCATTCTAACATGTGAAGGCTTATTTCTGTTGAAGCGTTTGACCCTGATAGTTGAATATTATTTCTCTCTCATTATCATTATCCTACGTTGGTAACTTTATCACTCCAGTATCAATGAGGTTATGATATATTATTTTCCACGTTCTGCTTAAATATAATCACGTAGTCCGTAATCTTTAAAATGGAACACGGAACAAATACATTTTCGCGCATGAGCGAATAATATTTTTTTAATCGGAAAGGATTGTTGCCTAGAACTTCAAAACAATTATTATTTCTTGGGAATCGAACCGAAAACTTCATTCGTCAACGGACTCACTCATCAGCACAATACAGACTTAGGCAATCAGACGGACTTTAGGAATGTACGGTTGTAATAATTACAATGTATAAATTTAATAAATAACTTACAAATATCTGTTGAAATTGTAAATTAAACTAAAAAAATGTCAGGAATTTTTAAAAATATATTCACAAAGAGAAACATAATATTTTAAACGATTCATAATATCGAAATATCAAAAGCGTAGAGTAAACATTGTCACAGTTCAATCCTCTCGGGACTAATGAAATATTTGCTGTATATTTTGAATATTTTACGCTCGTTTACATTCGGGCTCCCTTGGCTAAAATATCAGTCGTTGCACAGGAAAACTTGGCAACTCTCATAAGATTATGTATACTATACGGGACTGTTCCAAAAAGGACACTTTTTGATTTGGAAATAATGCGCTTAGGCCTTGGTACAAGAAAGAAACAATTAAGTATGGAGAAATACTTTTATTTTGCATGGAATCAAGAGCAAACAAGTGTGGTAACCTGTCAAACGTTGGAGATCTTAGTAGTGGAATGCTAAAAATGTCGAAGTAATAACACAAATGATAAATTGAAGAAGTAAAATAAATATTTGTTGTTTTACCTTTATCGTTATATATACTGTATCCGTGTATCATTTAAAATCTCGTTTAAATATTTAATTTTAAAGTGCTCGCGTTGTAGTATAGTTTTTTTCCTAAATATTTTAAGATAACAATATGATATCGGGACACGATTATTTTACCCCTGTATAATGTTTATACTTCAAAGACATAGACATATTCTTTTGTTCGACCCTTTTAGGACGCGCAAATTCTCAAAGGAGTGTGTGAAGTAGATTCTATTTGAGGCTTAAAGCGACAAATATTCTTCATATTAAATTCTGGAACATTTGCGTTAAATCTCTTTTTCTACAAGCGATAACAATATTTTCTAACTCAATGAACGTAATGATTTTGGTGTTAGCGGTACGTCGTAGAGAGTTAATGGTATGAGGAAAGGCAAGAATTACATTCATACGCGCTTTTACAGATATTTTATGTTATATTTTTATATAGTCTTAATATCTTAAGTTTATACTCTTCATGTAGGTGTAGTAAGTCGATTCTCCACGCCTTTATTGTGGTCAACAATACTTAATTGGTGTACGGTGTAAATAATAGAAAACAGATTATATTTGTTAAAAACATACAAATGTTATAATATAGTGTGTAAAACAGTGTTCAATAATAAGACAATCCAGGAGGATTGGATAAAACTTAGATAGTATGTGTTTAATTTCCGACGGCATCATGACTAATTGGCAGGTATGAAATAATATTTTAGTTAATGTACCTAATATATAATAATAAAAAAGTGAATTTTAGCCAGAAATTGCTTTAATTGCTCAATTTAGCAATTCCTCGCCTCATTAAGTAACCATAAATCTTAAAACTCGAAAATTTGCACAAACAAGAGGCAGTAATTAAAAACAAATACCGAACGGAGAATCCTCCCTGAATCAACAATGAATCGATAAATATTTATACGAGGCATTGTTATCATATCTTGTTATATCCTTTAAAAACATAAAATAGACATTGAAATATCCAATATAATATCTATTATTGAATAGTAGCTTTTTCAAGCGGTTTCACCCACGTTAATTTAGGATTAATGCCCACGGGGCATATAATAAATGCGCGCGGTTCTTGGTTCTTCGTTTTGTTTGCGTAGTTAAAACTGAATCTCCCAACAATAATATATGGAAACAGCAATTTTGAATCCTACTTTACCAAGTCTATATCACATCTACTATCTCGGACTTCTTTTATAACTTTCTCATAATAATTTATTTTTTTTTTCACATTTTCACAGCGCTTGCAATGTGATGACATAATGTGAATTTCAGAAGTTAATATACGCCGTTTTTTAGAACAGTTTTTGCATGCTAATCGCTGAAAACCAGGAAAGCGTTTTTTTATATTAACATAATCAAAGTGAATTTCACAATTTCTTTTTTATAAATTTCGTGGCGGACTTTTAGATTTCTAATTTATTTACTACAAAAGAGGCTACACAATACCACGTCCTATAAAAAGGAAGAAGGAAGTGGATACTCTTAACAGATAATCCATATAAATTAATTATTATCGTCCCGCACTCATCCAGTAAATAATACGGAATTCAGAAAGAGCTTTCACGTGTTCACTTCTTGAGTCTCGTGTATTTTTTTCATTTCGAAAGTTTCATGAATACGATGATAAATGATATATCCGACCTCGAAAAACCACCGTCACACAAATGATACCCGAAGAACAAAACCGTTGTTTGTTGAACTCTACAAATGAAACGAAACTACGTAATTGGCTTTGTTTCAGGGAAATTACTTAGTTCCGGGCTGACTGGCGACGTCATACTCCGTTTTATTACAAGTGAGAATTTACTTTTGTTTTTAAGAAAATAGAAATTTTAATAAATGACAAGGTGCTGCGAAACAAATGTCGCTTGGTGATTTCAAAATTGAATTAAGGACAGAATAGTTTTATATATTTTTCTTTATTATTAACATATATTTTAGATCTTATACATCCTTATCCTTATTCTTTATAACCATACAAATATAAACCATGTGGTTTGGAAGGTTTTAACCAATATTCTATTATGGTAAGTTTAGTTTATCATAATAAGTACCCTGAAGTATCCCTCCCTAACTTGACAAAGTTCGCAAAAACAAGATGAATATATACAATCACTCAATATGAGGGCAAGTCTACTCTTACAAACCCGCACATCAGCACAGAACGTAGAACGTAATAACGTATAAGTATTGTATGACGTTTTGGAATTGGTGGAAAAATTACTGGATTAAATAATTAATGTCAAGTAAGCATAAATACAATTATGAGGTACAAAAATATTGGTTTCGAAACAGTGGCAGTCGATTTGATAAAACCACTTTGGCAGAGTCTATATTTTTAAACAACATACAGCTTTAAAACTTTTGGTAATACGTTCAAATTCCAAAAACAGATTTGTACCCTGCAAATATTCAATAACAAACCTGGATTAAAATTATTGTAGGTCCATAAAATGTTTGCGGTCATAACTTTCGATAATATTTTCATATATTAGTGATATAGGATATAATTGTTGTGTTGCAAAACTGGTTTAATTTTCTTCTACTATACGCCTATCATATTATAATAATTAATAATTAGTAAGCTGCAATATAACGAAGACGTGTAGCTAATTAGTAGACATCTGCTTCGAAGGCTGTGATGCCTTACAAGTATATCAATCATAGACAAAAATAGTGTTCCAGATTTCATTGATATAATCCTTGCATGAGCTTTAGTCTATGCTTTCCTGATTGATGATATTAACGATAACACTGACACAAATAGCCTATTTTAGCGACTTCAAAATAAGTTATACAAAATAGGGGTGTGAATGAAAGAAGTTGACTAAGCCCTTTCTTACTTCTTCAATTTTTCACTTTTTATATCTTAACTTTCTTTTGTTTTAGCCTACCTACCTACTAGACCAGTCCACGTAAATAAGTCTCATTTAGTTAAATATAATGTGACGACCTCTATTATTTTCCATAAATACAAATACAATACAAATATATATTAATTAATGAATTTTAATGTTTTTTATAAATGTAAATTATTCTTAAAAATAGTAATTTAGTTGTGACGGTTTTTAGCCAAATGATATTGATATTATATATAAATAAATTGTCAACTATTCTGTGCGACGACTCGAGAGAGATGTCGTAGTTGCGTTAAGTGATATGCCTGTCTTTGTTTTGATGTCGCTACACGTTCACTAATTAATGATAATGGCTGGGGAAATATATCCCTTTGATGTGTCGTTTTACTTAAGGAGATTTCGTTTTAGATACTTAGGAGAACTATCGTAATCGTAATCCAGCTAAAAGCTGGTACATTATGTATAACATGTTTGCAATGGAAATACCGTTGGATAACTCGTACGAGTGAGCTCTTGACCAGTTTAGTTGTAATAGGTACTTTGAACTGCTTCATTTGGTTCATTGGTTGTTTTGTAAATAAGTCTTGTTACATTTTGAAAATAAACAATACAAATACAGTTTCTGAATAAGACTATTCTATTTGCGCAACATTTCATTTGAAACTTATTTATACTTGAAATCGTTTCGAATTATTCATTTACAGATGATTATTTTATAAGATATACAAATATGTCTACATGAATAAATAATTATGCAATAGATTTATAAATAATATTTAAATATACATAGAATTATCTTAACTAGGAATGCTATCTTGAGCTTTCCGTGAGATCTAATATTAAAAAACAGCGTTTTATGTTGCTGAGGCAATAAAGTACGCGAGGTAAAATAAGAAATTCAAATTGCGACTGCAATAACAATAAAAGAGTACTTTCACTACAAGACAAGCCATAACACGTTCAGAACACTCATCATGAAAAATAAATTCTCTACACAAGAAAAAAAGAAAATGAATTCACCAAAACGTTGCCATTCCTCGCATTCAAAGTGCATGAACGTACTTTATTTCTAAATATTTTGTGTTTATTTCGTACGCGACTGTTATTTAAATGACAATGGATTCTTATAATATGTGTGACACATGTATGTAAACAGTCAAAATAGTTCAACAAATATTATCTGGGTATATAAAGACTTTGACATTTGTATGTGTTGTCATAATAAGGGGTATTAAAACAACATTATGTGTTCTGATACCACCGCGATATAGCTATTGCAGACATATATACTTCCTGGAATTTGGAACCAGATTCCAGGAACTGTTAATTAGTGTGTAAACATACAGGATATTTTCTCATACGCCGACAAAAACGTCTAATAAAAAAATAATGTAAATAATAAAAATTAATGTAATAAATATGGTGCTATCTATGAATATGCTCAATATTCCCAGGACCTTCGGAATGTTGGAGTGCTTACAATGGTTTAGTCAATTCACCAAGTCATTGTTCAAAAGCGCGGCATCAGGTAATTAAACAAGCCATAATGATCGCCTACCTTAGAAAGGAGATGGCGCTCTGAGAAGAAATAAGAACAAACCATAGAAATGGCTCGCGTCATTGCAATCTATGGTTAAAATATATTTTAAACAGGCATTACGTTGTTATAGATTTGATTTTATTATGGAACAAGGGACAAACGAGGAGGCGGGTCACTCAAATGCCTCCGGCTGATAGAGGACAAAACTTTGTTTTTTATTTATTTTATTATTATTTATTATGTAAGATGCCATGTGGAACATGGTGTAATGGTTGCAGCTCCTTAAAAACTGAACTGTACTACTAATATATCTATAATTTACTTAGAACTGAGCCACCGATATATCGGCGCGGTGCACAAACGATCGCCGTCACGTCATTTTAAACTCGGCCCCAAAAAATCTCGTTCTCGGTGACGTCCCGGTGACGGCGGCGGTGACAAACGGCCTTAGTCTCCGCTTGAATGCATCCCTGTACAACTTTCTAGGGTAATTGGAAGGGGGCAAGGAGTTTCCACTCTTTTGCTGTTTTTACCCTTTGTTTGTGGCCCTTGTGGATGACAGCAACGAAAGGGTGAATCTCCAAATTTCCAAGGTATTTATTTTATTTTATTTATTAACACTTCGTTGCAAAAAACAATAAATCAAACACAATAAAAAAAAAATTATAAGGGATGCAACGGGCGGCCTTATCGCTAATAAGCGATCTCTTCCAGGCAACCCTAGTTAAAGAAAAAACTAAAAAAAAAAGAAACATGATTCGTGCGAGAAGTGCAGAAACAAACGTTATATAAAAAAATATATATAATATATATAGGGGAAGATCGTTACCCTTCGTACGCGGGGCACATTCATACAGTCAAAATAAAACTTGAACGAAACAAAGTATATTCTTGTTTTTGTATGTGTGCATGAGTCGAGGTACCAACTACACATCAATGAAGTTTCGCGAAATTCGCACCGATGAGAGTGACGTTACAGGCATGGACGTGTTTTCGCGCTCGGTAAGTTATTTTTTCATCAATGTTTTTGTCTCTTGTTACCGTAGATAAAATAAGTTTTCGTGTAGAGTGTTCTATCAGTAACTGGCAAAATATACTTAAGATACGTCTCCAATACTTAATTTATGACGTTTTCCTATTTATATTAAAATAAGTTATATTTTGTTGTTATTCAGTTAGTGGGGTACTTTCGGACAGCACTAGATGGGGCACATTTGAACGAATTGTACAACTAAATTTGTATGAAAATATTTTGTCGACACGAACTGTCATTTTCATACAAATTAAGTTCGACTTGCTACATACACTACTGTTAAGGCATCTTGACTAAACCCTCTGGTAGGTAGGAAAGATTGTGTTAGTGTGTTAATATTTGCATTAACTTTGTACTGTGTTGCTATCATTGCTATCGTCGATGTAAATATATATTAATACCCCTATTTTTATTATCTTTATTAAGGTTGATTTTGATGCTTGTGAACCTAATGCTTTGAATAATTTACCAATCCATCAAATAGTAGTTCCTTCGAAGTCAGTTTTGACACCAGAGGCATTTCGACCCCATCCGCATGTTGTAAGAAGTAATAAAACAAACAAAATAACAACGACGGCCAGGAAAACCACGAATTAATACTGCCACACCCGAAAAGAAAAAGTGCTAATCCGCACCAAAGATTAAGAAATGTGATTCTAAATTTAAGATACCTAACAAATTAAATTTTGTTTTGCATAAGAAAAGCTATGTAATTTTTGTTCACTATAAGAAAAGTATTTTATTTTTGTTTAATACAAAATTAAATCTTTATTTTTCTGTTTAATTTCATTGCTAATAAATTAATTTTGATTAACATGTGTCGTTTTAATCGCACGTACGGGACTACCCCACACCGTACGAAGGTACCCCCAACACTGTACGAAGGTGCCCCGTTGATGGGGCAGATTCGTACGTATTCCAGATTTAGTTTAAATCATAATTATGGTTGAACCATCAGATGAAATCATTTGTCATTTTTTAATATGAATCTCAGATAGTTAGACTATAAATTTAAGCTATCAGATGATTAATTCATGGAAAAAGAAAAAAAGAAAATGTGAAAACCGTACGAAGGGTCCCGACCTTCCCCTACATAGTACCTTAATCTAAAGTAATACAAAAAAAAAATATTAACAACAGACTAAAAACTTAAAAGCTAATCTTACAAATACATGGACAGCAAATAGTGATGTAAAAGGAAACATAAGATTTATACAAGTCACGATTGGTCAGGATAGGATAAGGTTAAGAAATGATTATACAGAAGAGTTTTAAAAGATGACAGAGAGGTAGCCAAGGTACCCAAGATACGAGCAACCGACAAACCAAAATACCTGGAATGGCAGCTAGTTCCAAAACAAACACAAAAGGTGGAGCGAGTGGAATGTATAACACATTTTACATATCTATAAATAAGTAAATAAAAAATATGTGTTTGCAAGCCCTCGACTTATATATTACTTATTTCTGCCGAGGAGTTTCTAAGAGTGCTATGCCACTTAATATCTAATGCAACTTGAAATACTACTTCACAATAATAAATGATAATTGGCTCGTTCAGACATTTCTACTAATATATACAGACGATGTAACACATTTGCAAAGATAATAACCAGAATAACGATTTATTGAAGGGAGTAAAGCAATCGACGCTGTTACCCACGACAAATTCGATTTAAACATTGAGTTATTCTAATTGCTTTAGCGATTTAATTATTATTTACTGATGAAGCATTATGGTAAATTTAATTAAATGTTTACAATATATAACATCTCCACATACTTTATTATTTTTATTAGATATACTACATTTATATATCTATATAAAATTGACATATTTTGTCCTAGGACCTAGTTAATATTGTTGTAATGTAAAACGGTGATCTAATGAACTTAAAATAAAGGTTTTTAGGCTATTGAATCTATCTTGATGGTTGGAGGTCTAACTAGCGAACTTTGGAATCGGCTCCCGGGGGAGTCTTCCCTCAGAGATACGACCTCCAAATGTTTAAAAAGCGAGTCTGCTCCTCCCTCAAAGGCCGGCAACGCACCCACTAAAAATGGGTGTCTATGGGCTGCGTAGACTGCCCTTTTTGGTCGTCCCGAAATCTCGTTTGCTCCCCTATTATATTAAAAAAAAATATCACTAAGCTAGATTTATAGAAATACAATTATTAGCTCAGCGGTAAGTACTCATTCTGTTATACATATTTTGTTTCTTCTAGACTCATTCTATAAAATATTATGAATCCTATAGAACAAACTGTTATTTTTCTTGTAATATTTTGCTCTCAAGATGTATGCTTTAAGCTGTTATTAATTTTTGTTCCTTAAGTGTGGAAAATAAAGAAAGACTAAGAAAAGCGAGCCTGAGAGGTTATCTTGTCGTTAGTCGTGAAATTGTTTTCCGCGTTTCGCCTTTGAGATTCTTCAGCCACATTGTAAGCTTAATGGGTGATTCAAGACTTTTAACATTACACTCTGCTTTTTATAATTACAATATTGCCCGGAAAAGTAGAATTTGGAAATTTTACTATTTTCTACTACGGAAGCTTCTATCTAAATTGGTCGAAAAGTAGACTAATACTTTCTTTACTTAGCCTTAATTAAACCTTTAACTTAACAAGTAGTTTAGTTAAATAATGTTATTAAAAAAAATTGATACCGTGTAACAGGTGTAGGTTATACTCCCCAATCCGGCTGGTCCCCGTGGAAAAGCGACCACTACATATGAAAAACGAAGAACAGGACTATAATAAAGATAAAAAAGGCGCTCCACATCACAATAATTATGCACTTTCAATGTAAGATTATCAAAGCAAAACAATAAGATCTGAAAAATCAGGGGAAAAAAGAAAGAGAACTAGAACAATATGGAGGAGGCTTTTACCCTAAAAGGGACCATACAATACTAGACCACAAAAAAACGAATTTAATTTTGTACAACTCAAACTAACACAAATAATACTCATATTAAGAAATGTTAACTAACTAATTAATATAGCTCTAATAAATAAATAAATCAGGTCTAGGAGGCTGCACCTTTTTTCATTAATAGACCTTTCTTCTTCCTTTAAGTGCGTATAATACCAGAAACTGAGATCTGAGGTCGAGATCACAGGTTCTAGTGCTATTATTAAAGTTTGATTTTTAGAAAGTATCTGTTCTGTTTGCAAGAATTTTATAGTTAAATTTCAATTATAGGAGTTCTTGATAAATCCAGGCTTGCACAGCAGTAATCATTAAGCACTTTTGGCACCTATCGCATGACTATCGTGCGCTGTGCTGATGAAAACATGGAGGTCTGACGTAATTGAACACTGTAAATGAATTTCGTGAAATGTTTGCGATTCGATTACCCTTTGATCGGTGAATGGCCTACACTATAAAGGATGTTAAAAATACGCTGCCTAGGGCTGAAAAGGGTTGAGCTTTGAAAGTTTTTTTTATCTCAACAGAAATATTCGTGTGATAGTAACCCTATGTAAACTAATGTGTATCAGATACCATGGAACTGGAAGTTATCTAGATTAAATTCGATAGATTGAAAAATATGTTTTCTTAAGTTTTGGAGTTCGTCGTGTTATATATTCCCACGAATGTAAGTGCGTGTTCCTATTTCACCATGTCTCCTGCTGATAAAAGACAAGTCTTTGTTTTTAATTTATGTTATTATTATTGCTCCTTACAAACGTTGTGTAAAAAAAACTTTTTTTGAATTTTGGTATATGCCTATTGTCTAAAGATAACTTTCTGAACTATACATATTCATGTTACGTATTGTAGTTTGAACTTTGAAGCCGCAAATAACTTAAGAATTTATTGACCTTATCACTCTTACATCACGATCAAAATAATTAGGCGGTTATAAATATTATATTTGATAAATAAGATGTTTGCATGTATATATTATTTGGGTAAAAACAAAAATTTGATTATGGATTAAGATAGCCTCGATACTTCGCATTTTAAAAACTCTGTCGGCACAAAACGGTTACTTTAATTGTGATAAATGAACATGAGCAATAAAATCTGTTTATTGTAATAAAATATTGTGGTCAGACAAACAAATAAATTTGTTTTAAAGTTTATATTAAATTCGAAGTCGTTATTTCAACCTCAATGCGTTTGTAAACGATCAATTCCCGTTCCTGATCAATTTTAATTACAAATGAAATAGTAATATCTCACTCGATTTTCATGCAATATAATTTGAATGTAATATATTAAACCACAATTATTTTATTGGAAAACTGTAATTAAGGCAATTTACATTTTTAAGGTAATTTATGTTACATGAAACAATGCCTTCGTGTGATAGGGACGCTGCAGTGTATATGTAATTTATATTTAGAAAAAGAGAAGAGGAAAAAAATGTTTTAGATTAAGACGCTCGGAAGGCATTGTTGCTTATAAATAAAAATGTCATCAGTAAAACAGTAATAAATAAATAAATGGGAAGGCCCATTGGAGGAAGACAAGAGGTCTCATAAACTCCATGACTATTAAAAACTAATTATTCTTTGCTAGTATTATCGTATTAGAATACATAAAATGTAAATGCAATCTTTCAACCTTAACATAAATCAGGTAATCTTACCAAAGCTGCCGCGGATGCTAAAACAATCCCATTTGAAAGCGCCTTCCATCTAAGAATTTATGTCTAGAAAATAAATACAGCAAGGTAGAACGTGCACTCGGAACAAATTGCTGAGCAGACGCGAAGATCTCTGGCGGAGTGATAAAGGACCACAGCAGAGTGCTTATGTATTCCTCAAATGGTCTACAATCCAGCTCGAGATATAACTGAAATAATTTTCAGTGAATAGTTGCTAAATAACATGTCATTCTTAGTGTTTCGTGCAGAAGAGAGCGGAATTCAAGGAATGTTAGAAGGACACGAAAAGTTTATTCAATTGTCTAAAAAATAGGCAATTATTAACAGGCGTGGCTGTAACTTATGGCTGCATATTACTTTTCACTGCTAGTATTACCAAGCTATTGTATGGGGTAAGAAGTAATCTTTTTTTTTTTCAATTAGTTATTAATGGTTGCAGGCTTACAAACAGTTTGTAAAACGACCGTGGCAATTTAAAAAAGTTCTACGCCCTTGAATAAGGAACTGGCAGTAAATGTAAATTTGGAACCATATTTTTTTCTGACATTCATAAACATATCCTAGACAAATGGTTAATGATATTTGGATTTTGAATTTAATTTATTATTTCTTCTACATTTGTATTTTTCTTTCTCCACGTAATAACGAGTTTAGTTCTACACCATTATTTCGAATAATGAATAAAAATCTCCTAGAGAATATTGAAATAAAGTTTTTATAACGATAACAGTGGGAGCACAAAACATGTACCAATTATTTTGCCCCACATTATATTCAACAAAAGCTGCGCTGGATTATTATCGCGATACAACGTACTTTCTCGATCTATAGAAAACATCGCTTTCATAATGCGATTGAAACCCACGTACGTGTTTGGGTCTCAGAGTCGTACCAGCTTGGTAGCCAAAAAATTAAATGTATTTAGGTTTAAAGACTTTATTTCTCAAAAAAGACAAAAAATGTCACTTACATGAGAATAAAACTCTAGAAAACATAACATTGTAGTCGTTCTTAAAATAATCACAATAAAATATAGCCGTACATGCAATAAATTTAAAAATAAAAGTAAACAAAGAAATATGAATTAAAAGTAATTATAAGAAATGAATTTAAAAGTTATTTAATAAATGTATTTTCAGATAACTATATTTAAAAACACAGCCTCCAAAGCTAAGCTTTTGTTGCAATCCATTGAGTGCATTGAGGTCTGGAACGTGAATGATTCTCAATGAAACAAATAAAACTAATTCGGACCTAAGTCGTTGGCTACGTAACTTGAATAATTAGTGTACATTATGGTGGCATACCGGGTGACTGTACTCAATATAACCGTATAAGGCGTTGAGGCTTGCTGAAGACTGGGGAAAATAGGAGAAATCGTACGGCGACACTAACACGACCATTTAGAAATTAAAAGTGTAAGTAAATAAGAACCTGAATTACAATGAACATCTGCTATATTCCCCGAGGGAACTAATCAGACCCATGCTAAGGTCAACAGGATTCTTCATAGAAAACAAACTACAAGTAATATATATTTCCAACTAGATGCCAGATCCTCTCAAGAATTAATAAAGTTCGTATCGTGTTCAACGAACTAGTAAATAGGTCATTGACGAGTTTATAATAATTTATAAATTGCTTTTCCAAGATGTCTTAGGAACACTCGAGCGTGAATAATTATTATTCAAGGAGTTATCCGTGTTTAACATATTTTAAAATTAGAATTGGGAATTATTTTAAGAATATAATAGAACATTATAATGATTTGTAGTGTTCAAAATTCTAAGAATCATTGCAAAATATAATTATAGTACAAAGTCGTGTACGATTTATGTATTATTATTATTTGAATCGATATCATCATAGTATTATTACATTGCTCTGATGTAAAAATTTCTAACATGACATCCCAAAATCAGTTTTCAATCAAATCGACACGTTTTTTTTATTTTATTATCGCATTCATATTAGACGTATTCAACTGAAAAATATTATATTTCCCTTTTGCACTATTCCAAATTTGATAGTCATTTATTAATTTATTATTTAGTGACTATGGCACTCGCAATTTTTTCTTTGGTTTCTAATTGATAGCAACAACTAATTGATTCTAATTGATAACAATAGTATTTTGTGGCATATGTTTTATTGCGATGTCTATTTGGGACTAGTATCGCAAATCGAGTATAGAAAATCAAATGTAAATTATAGCATAAATCTAATAATATTTGAGTGTTGGTGCAAACTCAAGGAAAATTCTTTTAGTGAAAACCAGAAACGTACTAGTATAAAACCGTAATGGCGCTGGCGTCCTTTCGTTGTACGTTGTCCGGCAGTAATCACCGAGGAAAGAAATTTCACATTACTACCAACGTTCCGTAAATAGGTAAAAGAAAATGTAAAACTCCGCAACGTTTTGGACATTCGGTTTTATTTCAGCAAAATCTCCAAAAGAAAAAATATTTTATACTATTTTTACGTCTGGATCCTTTAAAACAAATTCGCTTCTAGCCAGTGTGCATTCAAAAAAATTCTTTTGGAATTACTTTAAAATCTATGTAATAATTTGAAAAATTTAGCATACTAGCAGACCAGCCAAGCGTTGCCGTGGCGAAGGTTTTAGTTATATAACATAGTAGTAACCTATTCAAGGGAAACGGTAGGAGAACACCAGTCATGGGGACCACCATGCTTTTTTGGTGGTAATGCCATTAAATTGTAGCTTATTTGAAACGTTGGTACTTTTAACACAGCGCCATCTGTTAGAATTGTGACTATCAAATAATAAAAAAATATTTTGCAATGAAATAATATTGCGGGTATAAATTGAGATGTACGCTTCCTATCTTTTAAGTTAGACCAACAGCACACGGTGTGCAAATTTGACTAAAATCGGTTCGGTAGTATAGGAGTCCACAGCGGAAAAACAACGTGACACGTAATTTATATATATATTGATATAAGAAGATTCGATTACAATTGTCCCTTCTATATTTACTATTTAAACACACTGCAAAAAGTGTAAAATTTAGCGATATTAAACACCAAACCTCAAACATCTTACTTATAAAAAGGTTTCAATACATTTTAATAATAATATATAATTGTAAATAATAGTAAAATTCCTTGCTTCACAATTATCCTGTTTTCATACCTAAATTAATCTATATTACCTATTTATGACACCTACTTAATACTTTGAGAAATAAACTGTTTATCGTCATCAATCGAATGAAACGCAGCAAAGTGATCGCCTACTTTCGAAAGGACGGCAACATAAGTAATGTACATATTAGAATTCCTTAAAGGTTTCAAGAAAAATTACTGGTCCAATCAACAACTTAGTAGATTGTATCAGTACACTTAGCTCCCGTGGGAAACAGCTGTAGATTAGCTGAGCTAGCAAGATTGTCTACGACAAGCGCTCGGTAACGCCACGTGTAATGCGATAAACTCAATTTTGCCTTTGTAGCACCTTTATTAAATCCATGTGACATGCAAAGCGATGCAAAAGCGCCCGTAAAACTGAGACACGCAATGTCTCATATTTACTGGAAGACGAATTTCATAATATACCTTATTTATTTATTTACAATTTTTGCACAAGAATTAAATTTGCACGCACGTTGCCCCCTGTTATCTACAAAAAAGGAAAAAGAAAAATTATTTAAAATAACAACAGCGACACCAAGCTACACAGAGGATTAGGATACTGACAGGAAGTGCTTATATAGGAGAGTTTTGAAGGACGCATAAAAGCAACGAGTATACTTTAATGTGATGAAAGTTTAATCTATTTAAGGATTACACGGGAGGTTAACCCAATGATAATAAAATTTAATTATTATAAATTAATAATTTATGTCCACCTGGCTCCTTTATTGCTCGTTGGTAGCTTAGTCGTTACATTTTTTTTGGAAGAACAGTGTTGGCCTAGTGGTTTCAGTGTAGTCTCATCCGTAAGATCCTAAATTCGATCCCCGGCTGAACCAATGAACTTTGTGCGCTTCATACGGTGAAAAAACCAGAAAAAAAATCGTTGCCGAGAATCAGACTCAGATAGCTATGGTATATGGTAGTGCTACTAGTTTTTTAGAGTTCTATGTTATTTAGAAATATAATAAAATAATACCGTAGGTATTTTAGAAATAGACAAAACTTTATCCTATAAATAAAACAGACCAGAATCAAATGTCGTATCTCAAATGTTTATGTATGAAGTTGTCCTCCATAAAGTACCTAGCAGCGAGTTACCATACAACGTCGCACCCGGGTTCCTTCGGGAAATCTCACTCTTGAATCTGCAACGACCTTTATCCTATGGAGAGCGGATGAAAATTTCCCTTTCACTTTATTTTAATTAGAGAGACTGAAAGATTTAGAATGCTCGGGAGTGTTAATTTTAAAAATGTATGAAAACGTTTTTGTAATTGGTACAACCATCGTTTATCATTATCCAAATATGCATTATGATTAATTGACAGCGGCAAACGGAAGTTTATAATATTCTATATTTCTTGGCCGATATGTGTCACTTAATATGTAATATTAGTATAAACCTTTATGTACACATAAGAGCTCAAGAGCGCGAATAGCGTGACTGTCATTCCTGAGGTCGTATATTCGATCCTTGGCTGTGAACGGACTTATTTTCTGTCCATGAGCGCATTTATAACTCGCTAGTACGGCAAAGGAAAACATCGTAGAGGATCCGGCATGCCTTAGACAAACAATAAACTACAAGCTCCCATCTCATCAGAATGCCAAATCATAAAATGACTGCTTCACGACTAATTTGAGAGCGACCACCGATACGAAAACCGCTGTGTGAGTTCGAAAAGTGAGTTACAGAATCGCAAGGCTGTGTCAGACACAGAAACCTGATCACCTCCTGACCTATTAGAAAAAACAAATGATCACGTCACAGATACAGAAATCTGAAGCTAAAAGGTTGTAGCTCCACTGGTTTTTATAAATTAAGAAATATACTATAAAAATAACAACTTTATTGACAATCTAAAAGATCAAGAACATACAATACAATGTATAAAATTGTCGGCTATCGTTCGAAAAATAACCTATTTAATGTTTTCTTTTACATCTTTTCAAAAAGGTTCCTGCGCTAACCCTGCAGGCATTGGAATCGCATCAGATATAAACATTTTTCTTAGTGACTTAATTTGATTGTACACTAAATAAAGTGTGTTAGTATTAAATTAATACCATAGCTCAAGTAATATTTACAACATAATAGTAACATGGAAAAAGAAAATTGCAGTTTTTCGTTGCATTGGCACCTAAGAACAGCCAATTTCTCTCAAATGCTTGGCATTCTGCCGAAGCGAGAACATAGTTTGCATATCGATGAACAAAAGCGAAAAATATAGGTATTCGTTTAATAATCGCTTTTCTTTTATAGTCTGTATAGCTTTGTAGACTATAGGTTTGTACCAGTGTATCTTTAAGTTGACTGTAAAAGTTTAGACCATATTATAACTATTGAATCAAATATCATCATAAAGTATAATTACTGCTAAAAACTATTGAATAAAATATTATTATAGTGTATTTACTGCGTATAACTATAATATTAACTCAACTTAATTACTTATCAACCGGTAATGTAAGATCTATTACGCCTTTGATACCACTTACGAAAAAAAATATTTTCAAAATACTAAATTCTAAAATTGTGCAGAAATACTTTTAACCTTTATTAGTAACAACTGATGGACAATAAAATAACCCTCAAAATATTACTTTTAACAGACTGAATATGAATACATTACGACAGACCAGACATCCCGTATTGTGTTAAAGTCTGAATACATTTTTCATCGCAAATAACACATATATCACAATGAAATTCTTGTCGATCGAACAGTCGCTTTGTCTTACTTATTTTCTTTCATTTTTCCCGCTTGATTTGTGTTCTACGAGTGTTCTGCTGCACTTGTTCCTCGTCGCGACAAGCCCGCTCCCTACAGAATATTTAATATGAGCATTGAGCATACAGACTTTTCGTTTTGGAAGTATTATTAAAATAACTCTCAATAACGAAGAGTTAAAAAAGCTTTTCGGTTATTTATATCATGCATAATGCATACACATTACACATATTGTTTTAATTATTTTAATTGTTAAGGGAATCAAACATGTGTTAAAACAAAAACAGAAGTTAGAATTGTCTGTTGTAAATGTGATAGTTATGATTGTCTTACAATAACAGAAATAAATTACGTTAAATTTCTCCAAGTGTATTCCTAAGGTATGTTGTTATACTAAACAAAGTTGGGATACAACTTGCTTCACAGAAATTCCCCGTACGGTTCAATAATATTTGTTGGGGAATAATATTTGTGTGAGCAAGCGGGTAAATCTAATTAGTCGACAATGCCGAACAGTGTGCACTTCGTAGCTTTCAGTTTGCTCTCTAATTGTCCCCTCACTTCACTGCCCCGTGAACATACGTTCGCATTGCTTTATGGTCAGTACTCTAGAGAGTAGACGCAATCAAAGAATTCAGGAAATCAAAATATGTAATTTTATAGAGAAATACGTGTTTTTATAAGATATATCACACTAATGTTTTAATAACGTTAAACCCGAAATATTTTGTTTGGTTTATGAGTGCGTTGCTGGCTTATTAAAAAGAGTACAGTACGCTCTTTACTTGATTATCTTAAATATTTAAGAAGGAAAAGTCACAAAGTGGTGGTGTGCTGTAAAAATTCCCCAAAAGATTGGTGGATATATCAAATTTAATGAATGAAAACCTTAACTCATATTTTCTTTTTACAAAGAATTTTAACAGTCATTAGGTAATGCTAAATTAAGTGCTTTGTGAGCGCCGTGGTCCACGCCGCTACAGAGACCGCCTTGCGTTACACTTTTTGCTTTTTATTTCCTCTTAAAGCTTTTATACTTTGAGCTCAACTATAATTTCGTCGTCATTTCCGCTGATTTTCTTTAACAAGATTAAACTCATGGAGAGTTTTAATATTAAAATTGTTGACTTTCCTTTATCTTGATAGCAACTACTAACAAAAGGGTTGTCTTAAATATTTTTTAAATGAATGTGCCCTAAAAGGAACATAAATAAGTTTATAAATAAACCTTTAATACATGTATTGCATGTAGTAAGCAATAACCCTGTCAAGTAAGCATTTGAAATGCATCATCAAGCACTTAAATTTATAGAAATTTTGTCTGTTCTGTGTCATAACACTTTGTTTCATACAGCCTTCTGTCCTTTCAAACCCAGACAGTTATTGTTTCACTGAACCTTTTGTATTCGTCTGTTTGAATTCAACAATTGACCACGGATGCAGTACTAAACTATATAATAACAACACACGCGGGAGTTAATCCACATGAAATATGAATAAAACAACTGTTTACATAACTAGAATCTAGTTATTTAACTACCAGAATGTTTTAAAATTAATTTTGAATGAGACTCACAATACAAGCAAATACAATACAATAAAATAGCAAATAAAAAAATATATTAAACACAATTATATAACAATGCTTATGTAGTTAAATATTATGTGAATCACAAATTCTTTAATAAGAAAAAGGACGAGTTTATCTCTGACCCCAAACCAAAAAATTCATATGACTTTCGCCTGAATTCCTTGGGAGCACAAACTTCCCCAATATTTGCTTTGTACTCAATTACGCCGAGGTCAACTGAAGGTTTTTGCGGAAAACCATTATCTTAAGGAGCGGCTTTAGAAAGTCTCATATTATTAAGATTCTAAATCAAGTGGGTCTTGGAACATTACCAAGCTATTGGTCAAATAGAGTGAGAGTGAAGTACTCAATATTCGGGTAGATACATTTTTACCCCCCTTTCATAGACTCATAAATTCATAGACCAACCTTGGATACAAAACAGACTATTTAGCATATGTAATAATAATAATAATGAGGCAGTAGCGTAATTACACTCTTGTTCTTGGCCGCAGATCCACTTATTTAATTATTGTTATTTATAGACATCTAGAAGAACAGCCTTGTGTGCTTGACATATGTCGTAGAGTTAGTTAAAAAGAAATGCCGGTTTCCTCATTATGTTTGCCTTCACCATAAGAAAGCGCACATATATAAAAATCCATTGATACGCGGGCTCAATACTTACATTTAGAAATTCATCCATTCATTTCATTAATCTTTACATTAAGAAATACAAAAATTTGTACATCTTTATATATATAATTCTTCTGTGAGTGTGTATGTCACTGAACTTCTTTCAAACGACTGGACCGATTTTGATGAAATTTTTTGTGTGTGTTCAATGGGATCTGGGAATCTGGGAAGATACTTTCATACTTTGTGTAATATCCTAATCGCTTGTCGCTGTCAGGTCCGCTAGTAGGTTTATAAAAAATGTTTCTTACCGAGAGTTTGAAAAAGAGTTTTCTGTAAAATTCAAAGTTAAGTTTATGCAAAAATCATAAGATAAACTACATGGTAAGCCATTTAAACTAAACGAAGTGCTGTCTTAAAATGATAGCTTAAATATTTGGAAGATGCAAAACGACAATTGCACAGCTAATGAACCGTATAGTCGGAAAGTTCTTTTTGGCTATGCTAACACTCCGCAATAAGTGCACTTTTATTCACCTAAGTCATTAGTTTAATCGAAAAATACAAAGTTACGTATTACTATTAACTTGCAAGTATATAATAAAGTAGCTTGGAATTATACAGAAAAGATATACAGAAAATCAGAACTTGTCAAACGGGTCTAGAACGGAGCATGCTGAAAAATGAATAAAATAAGATACTCAAAGACAAGATGCATTACTAAGGCTACTGATACGCTAAATTATGCTCTAAAGCTTAAATGGAGATGGGCATGTAGCATGACTATCTGACGATCGATGGACCATAAGGGTGACCCGGTGGGGAGGGCCTATTGGGAAACAAAACAGAGGAAGACCGCTCATGAGATGGGCGGACGAGATTGCTAAATCGGCTGGCTCCAGCTAGATGCAATTCAACCAAAACCGAGATACCTGGAGATCCTTGGAGGAGGCCCTGCGGAAGGGTTTTTGCAAAACAATTGGGAAATAGATGTAAAAATAAGAAAAACTAAATATTGTAATTTATTTTCTTAAAAATAATTATGTATAGGTATAGTATTAAGTTTACTTTGTTCTTTAGCAAGAAATAAAAAGTCTTTTTTATTTACTTATTATGTATAATAAAAATTTTATTGTTTTATCAAACAAGCCAGCTAACAAATCAATTACTTTAGATTGTCTTTATTAACCGACAGTTAAACATAAAAAAACAAAGGCGTGTGCTTAACCTTGTTCTTAGATCTTGTAGCTGTTTTATTTATAAATCACCCTCATAAACCTGACGAACGCCATAAATATTTGGGTCCTACATGTGCTGGTTTGCTCACGATGTTTTCCGTAATTGGATGAGCAAATATTAATTGCGCACAACAATTGCGCGCAGTCTGGGTTCTAACGCACGACGATAGGTTCGAGCGTCTAACCACTAGAACTGTTTTTCTGCAACAAATACACTTCATTTAATTTGGGTCGTATCTTATAAGTTCACATTCAGATTCCTTAAAACGTTTTATTTAAATCGACTCTCGTAAACCAAATGTAGTTTCCATTATTTGTTTCATATTATAAATATATGTTTATTATTTGGATTCATTATTAAATGCTATATAAAATGTAATTTACTAATAGAGAATTGTACGTTTGCACTAAAAAAATCATTTAAAACAACTCACCGTTTAGTGGAATTCTTAACACTGCATGTGTGAAATTCCGAAAGTTCTTGGCATATATGATGCACAACCTGCAGCGTGTGAGCTCAGAATACCAACGAAGCTCAACTATAAAGAAACACGAGAGAATTTAAATGGGAAAACCAATACAGATAAAATATTTTAAAACCTTTTTTTAACATGGAAGCATTGGGCATAGACGAACAGTTCTTTGACTCAGGAGTATAAGTCAGTTTTTGGAGGGATGTTCATATAAACGAAACACTTTTATTTGAAGCTAAGTGTCATCTGTGTTTAATGATTCAGGACCAGAGCTTATAACTAAATTAAAGTTAGGGGTAGTGGGCTGATCATACAAATATCTGTAACCTGAGATATTTTTATTAAATATTTTAATTCCTGATAATGGGAATGTTTTCTTATAATTTATGGAAGTATTAAAGACTATATAGTTATTTATTACATCCAAAACTGACATTATATATAGAATGTATTGGATACAAGTGGAAGTTAAGCTAATCGTTAATATTTGGTATGACTAGCTTTTCGAATTCTTAATTAATAATGATATGTAAATAAACTAAGGTTAGATTACATAACTCAGGTAAAGACGCTTTTATTATTGAGACGGAAATGCCCGGACTAATTGCAATAAATCACTACTGTCTAGTGACGTTTGAAATTTTGACGCGTCATTTGCAATATTGACAATTAACATTTTTAAATAAGGAAATCGAACAACGACTAGAATATGTTTTCTTTGTGTAATGTAATGTAAGAAAATAAATTTAGATTACCAATTAAAATGGTAATTATTATAATTATAATTACCACCTGTCAAATTTTGAGTGAGCGCAATGTTCGCCTGCAATGAGAGATGAGGGAATTATTTCAAGATCTTTGCTGATTTTCGCTTAACCCTAAAATGCCTAAATTTTTAACTCTATAAAGTGAAATTAATTTCAGCAAAAGGGGACTTTAGAAAAAATATCTTCTTGGCTCCTAACTTTATGCAAAGTCGTGAACTAGCAATATTACGTGTAAAAATGTTACAAGATCTTAAAAATTCATAAACATCGTTGTAGGGCCGTAACAAAGTTTTATAATAAAAACTTTAACCCGTTGAGCTATTATTTCGAAGTTTATTTTCACGAGCAAGATTTACTAGGCCAAACTTTAAGAACATATTTTTGCTAAATAAATATTTTTAACTGTTGTATTACTCGCTGCAAATAAAGTTACATACTTTATTAACGAAGTTTTATATTCAAAAAAATACTGAAAATATGAGCATAAAGAATTGAGGCGATGGAACATAAATAATGGAGCAAATTGTTATGATGGCCATCACAACTTCCACAATGCTTTCACAAAGAGCACTTGCCACATACGCTATGCGACATTAAGCCCACTCACGCCGAATAAAGAATAAAAAACATTCATATCAAAAGTAAGAGCATTATAAAGGCTTATACACAAGAGCCAGTTTCATTGAGCGCTATTACTGCAGTTTACGCAAGCACATATTTCGCTCTATCAAAAGTCGTAGTAGTTATTCGTAGCGTAGAACTATAAAATGCACGCGTTATACGAATGACTTTAATTATTACGCTTTGAGTTGGAATGGTGTTTATGTTTATTTTATACATGGAAGCTGGTACCACAAGCACTATGGGTTTGATTTACTCATATCGTATATTTTTTGTGCACACATTGAACACTTCGTTAAGCTTAAAGTAAAAGATTTATATTTACTGATAGGTAATAGTGACGAATAACCGCAGACGTCATGATAATAATCAATTATTATTAAAAGTAATACGTTACCACTAACAAAGATGCTGGGTGCATTAAATGTGTTTTTTTTTTTAAGATTATTTACATGTAATTATAGTAGGACATAAACATATTGGTATAACAATATATAACTCGTTTGACCTATAACTAAAATTTGCTGTGGAAAAAACAATGTGACACGATGTTTATAAATTTTCTATTTCAATGCCTTGTATGTTTACACCCTTAAGAGTTAAAAAGTTGTAGAGAACTTCGCAATATACTTACGAACGAGACTAATACAACTTCTCAATGTTTGACCTCCCTTACCCCCATTGAATGACGCGGTGTGTGACAAACCATTTCCCCTCATACCAAAGTTTCTACGTAACTTTAAAGTTAATTAACGGTTGCGTGACTTTGTTTGTATTTTGTATGTTTAGCTAAACTAATAAGAAGGTTTTTTCCAAGATTCCATTATTTTATTTGCTTATTAACACATAAGAATTACCTATAATATAGGCCTGTACTCTAGAACGCCAATCAAACTTAGAGCTGGGTTCAAGAGTTGTCAAACTATTTTTTCAGGATGATGTTTGAGATATTTGACAGCCCTCCAGAGGAGATTGTAACTAAAGATACGAGTTAGAGAACCTATATATAGAAATGATAAATGTACATCATTCTTACTATTAATTTAAAAATATTCAGTTAACGTACACGATATCTAAAGTCTTATACATACAAATTAAAATTAATTTAAAAAAGCAGTTTGGATATAGACAATGGAATAATAAAAATAATACTTAAATATTTAAAAAAAATAATACTTCAATAGTACTAGAATAAATAAAACCTACATGGAATGTTAGTTCTTGGTACATGGCGTTGCAAAAGTTTATGAATGAAATTAATTTAAAAATAAATCATTTTATACATAATTAAAATACGTATCTTGTATTATGTTATTTAGATATCAGTTCATACCATGGGATACAATATCATCATAGTTGGCCCTTTTTCTCACCCCGAATCAACATCGCATTACATCGAGGAAAAAATGCCAGCAGAAACTATTTACTTATTCGCGTGTAAGGCAATTTTTATTGAAAATACCAAATCATTTTATGAGGTAAATGAGATTTGGGCTTCTGTAACTGGTTTAAGTCGTCGACAAAAATAAATAATATCCAATACTACAATCTTTATTTTCTAATGCGTATATAAACGAATACGTCGTTACTCAATAACTCTGACAACAAAATAGTATGGGAAACAGCAAATGAAAATAAAAATATATTTATAAAATGATTCAATTGGGGTTCGGGACATCAAACACAGTATAAACTTTTACATACCGAAATGATTGTTAATTTCTTCTGGGCTATATACAGTATCCGCGAAAACCGAGTTAGGGATTTATGCGGCAATAACTGGAGTCGGCATTGCTCCAGACACCAAATCTATTTGCTAACATAAAGAGAACTAGCCTAGACTCGACGATTGGTAGTTAAACTTTCATACATTATCTTCATATAAAACCAATTTAGTCCTCTATTTACAAAAAGTATATTTTGTAAATAAAGGAAGGAATAAAACCTGAAATTATCATTATTCCAATTTCGTAAAAGTTCTTAATTCAATACATATTTTAATACAATTTATCGGGCTGTTGAGTAAAGTAAAACACAGAAGTATTTCTGCGTTATAATTATACTGTTATTTATATATAGTGAACATTTCAAAACTTAAGCTTAGGTTTCCTAGAAAAGCGGTGCCGTTATGTAACGGCTGTAGCGTTGGGGGACGTCACCCATACGTTGTCTATAAATAACATCGGAGTAGATTTCCTAGAGAACGTTGAATGTCATCGTAACGTCAAATAGCGGTGCTCTCGTTTGCATGACGGCCGTCATAGCGGTGATAAACATTTTGGTTCAACGTTTTTCGCGAGTAGCGGTGCCCATATTTAATTAATACAATGAGTGAAAAAGCGACAATGATTTTTTTTGCATTATGTTAAAAATTAAAGACGACCGTTATTAACAACCGTAAAATGACGGCCGTTAGTTAACGGCATCGCTTTTCTAGGAAACCTAAGCATTACGCCCGGGGCCCAGCAGGGCTTACTGCATACTCCTTTATCGCAGATTAAATAAAAATCTAAGTGCTAAATTGGAAAAACTTATTATATTATTTAATGAATAACAAATATTGTTAGTTTCATTGGGTAGAGACATATAAATAGATAAATATTTGTAACGAAAATAACGGCTATCAAATCGCTCTCTATAAAATAAAACAAGGACACTTAACACTTAAACAATGCACGTAAGAACAAAGATATTTAAAACCTCATTTCTTAATGTCTATTCATAATGTATACAGTTTTCATCATTTAATATTTAACGGAAACATTATACCGTAATTTTAAGAGCCATTAATAAGTTCAATGTAATATTTAAATGTAAAATGGTTGTTTAGATGAGGCAATGTTGAAACGATCTTCCATAATTCTTGTTCACGACTGCAGGTAATGGAGACAACGATTAAGCTAACGACCCACTGTTCTGAAGTTTATTTATTCAAATATTCATACCATAGCATTATAATGCTTATAAATAACAACGGGCCTAATAATTGTACATACTTGTACCAAGACACAGATATTAAAATCATAGATGCGACCTGCGCTTACGCAAACTCATTGAGGCAGGGGCTAATTAATCCATAGGTATAATAAGCCAAAAATGGGGTAAGATACAAAGTCGAGATGAAGCGTTAAGTATAACACCCGTAGGTCACTCCCTAGAGCTATAGTTCGCGCTTAGTCTCGACTCCGAATTATATACTCCTTTTATTACTACGTAATCCTCTAATACCCTAAATATTTTATACCCTGGTACATAATTATAAAAAATCGTTATACAATACTGATTTCTTTTTCAATATTAAGTTTTCGTTTATTTCGAGTACAAGTTTGCGATATCAGCGTTTCGGAATCACAGAATCAGCGACAAAATGCCCGGCATTAGGGACCAATTGTTTTTCTTAGGTTATAAGTTTATTTTTTGTTTAGTTTTATAATATTCGTTATTAGGAAGGATACTTGTAACCTATATGTTCCTATTAATGATCCTATAACCTGTGGTACTTAAGCTCTTTGCTCTCTCAATATTCAATATATTCACACAATATTTTTGTACATATATATTACACTTATTGACATTCGTTAGATTGTTTAATAAATATTAATAATACGATATAAAATGCTGTATGGAATGTTGAAATATTGGCTCAATTAAGGGTACATGTTTTATCCATTTACCGTTAAAAAATGTGAACGCATGAAACCGTGAAAATGAAATTCATGACAGGAACAAAAGTGAAATAATTTTAAATAAATATGATGCATTGCTTTTGTAACAAAGTGACTTTATAATTTGAATAAACACAGCTTTCGAGAGACTGTCGTTCAAATAAACGGAGTTGGTTAAAAGGAACCACGAAATAGCTTAAACTTGAATAAGTAACATGCGATTGTGTAAGAAGCACACGATGCATTTAGCTCGGAGGTTCGATTCCACGCGAAGTAAACGTTGTTTCGGATTGGATGACATAAAAGCCGTTTACCAACATTCCGATAAAGAAATCTGACGCAGAAATGTTTTTCAACAACTGAGCGTTATTTAAGCCAATTTTTGCCGTTCACCACCACTACTTGAACCAGCTGCCTACTCAAGTATTCATTCCGGACCAATTAAACTTAGGGTCCTTCAAGAAACAAGCGTACAAATTCTTAAAAGGCTAGCACCCGCGAGTCCTCTGGCATTGAGAGTGACCATGGACGGCGGTACTTAACGCTCCCCTGAGCTTCCAAAATGTCTTTTTTATTACGCAACTAGTAAAAATATAAACAAAGGACCTACAAAAATACATGATAAATATAACTTAAACTAAAACCACGTCATAATGGAATGTTAAGCCATCATAGTTCAAAGTAAAGGAAATCTTAAATGGGTGATTAACAACATTACAAAATTCCGCGGCACACGCTACGGCATTGTCGTATACCGGTGTTGCTTGTAATTCAGTTTAAGTGTCACATTATCGTTAGCATAATAAGGGAACAGCTGTCTTACTTTTATGAATTCTTTAAACTTTTCTATGTATTTTAAACTTTTGCTCTCGTTTGCGTAAAAATATCTAAAATTAAATATATCTTATATACGTTTGTATATTTTATACGTGCAACAGGATTAAGATATCAGTATGATATTAAGATTTCATAATTAAATGGCCAAAGAAAAGCTTCTTGCTGAAATCACCGTTTCGAAAGTTATAAACGCTTAATAGTTAATTAATTATTTAACTTAACTTACATAATTAATTACGTTATTAATATTTTTATTATATCGAATATTTTAAATTATTAAAAGTTTTATCTGCTCCTTATATTATATGTAAATTAGTTAATTAATCTATGATTTTATACCTCAATTATTAACGCAAAACTTGTTTATTTTAAGTTAAAGTTAGCACGGTATTTGTATTCTAGAAATTGTATTCTAATATATCAACCACGATAACAAAAACTATAGATTACACATAATATTATGTATACATATTTTATTTTATTATATTTAACTTATGGAATTAAACAAAAAGTGAAAAGTTAATTCCGTTAAATTAGAAAATACAAATTTGAAAGTTAAAAGTAAAAGTTGTTTCTAGTTGATCAAGAAACCGTTAATTTAACTGAAAGAGAACGAAGAGCATCTCAATTAAGCTTGTAAAGACTGCGAGATTGAAGCGTTATTAACTGAATTTAAATTGGTATGGAAGAAATTATTTACCACTTCGAGAAGTAATTATATCCTATTAAACTTTATCATAATAATAGGTTTGTATTCTTAAACTTTATTTCCGTATTTTTGGGTTAGGGCTAGCGATTTTTAACATTTACTTATTTTACAGAACAATAGAAGTCATAAAATATTACATTTGAAAACCACTGTCGTTTGTAGTAGTATAACAATACCAGCCATCTTGTCAAAGTAAATGGCGTATAAATAGGAGGTTATTAGTTCGAATCTGGAGAAAACCCATTATTTTGGGTTGATAGAAAGGGTCTAAAAAAATAAGTAAGAGACGTTTCGATTATATTTTTTCAAAAGGCCTATTCCTTCTAAGCAGAAAAATGCCTATGGATTTTGGATGATAGGAATTCACACTGCACATAGTAACTTGAAACAAAAGAATGCACGATTCTTGCCAATTGTGTTTTCAGCACTCAATCACACGTCACTTGTCTAACCAATTTCGGCTTGCAGCGGATTTTATGCAGCCAAGTCCAATTTTCGAGCACAGAAAATTCAGAACTATTTTTGTGCAATCAATACCGATCAGTTTCTGCGCGAAAACTAGCTGTTTACAAGCTATTTGCTGACGGGGAACAAAGGCATATTTCAGTATATTTTTTTCTTAATATTTTCCTGGAAATGTGATATTTAAATATGAGTTTCTTTTCAGAAATCAGTTGTACTCGATAATTACGATATAGACTCAAAATAAAGACAAATAAAAATGTTAAATTAGGAAATATGCGCTATCGAATGTAAGCTATGATTTTTGGGGCGCATGCATAGTTTTTTTTAAGAACTTTAAAACTTGTTCTAGTGTAATGGAAATAACGAAATGTAATATACTCGTAGATATTTTTCAAATTAAAAAAAAATATCTAAAAATATTATTGGGGAAAGTCACCATGAGATCCGTAGTACGACCAATTATGGATATATTTAGACTAGTTTATACTGTACAAAAGAGTAACTAATACTTGTTCAAAATTAATTAAGATATAAGGATTTACCATATCAATTATGTATATATTATATGTGCCAATATTTATGTTTCATGTTAAAATTATTCGAAAGAATAGGTAGATATACATAAATCAGGTTTAAAAGTAGAATTATTTTTAGCTGGCGCAACTGTCTAAGTACTCATATACGGTATTACTCGATCGAGCTAAACTGTCAAGTAAAACCCATGGCATGGGCTTGCGTCCACACATTGGGCATTGATCTATCGAGTGAGTCGCGCCGTTCGAGCCAAAGGATGTCTGTGCAACAAAGGAGACGGTGGCTGTATTTAGCAAGTCTCACAGTGCTTTATAAGAAAATGAAAAGAAAAAACGTTAAGCACAGCTAGTAATTTATCATAACATTAAATTCTCTTATTTTTGTGGGAGTAATCGTTGGAATTGACATTCCATAAACACTCACACTGTCTATATGTGTTAATAAAGTCTTCTATAGCGCTTTTGGAATTTACTCGCAAATCCATTCCTCTTAAAAACACGTGTTTCAATCACGACGATAAACAATACCAGACTGACACTCGCCTCAAGATTGACGGCTCGCTTCGAGTAGGTTCGAAGGAAATTACTTTCATTTAATTCCATCGAGCCGGCTCGGTGCGAGCCTTCGAGCTGTGAGTTTTGCGGTCCACACGTTGATTTTTAGCTTCGATGTCAACAGTTTTTTGTACTTTTTGGTTGTCATCCACTCACACTTCTTATAAGTTATATAATAACAAGAAATGGTAATGGTAAAACAGTAATTTCGAAAATCTAGTTTTATTTTGTTAGTTCATGTCAACCCTAACCAATTCGCCACCAAAATTAAATTCAGTGTAACAATAAAAAATATTTATGTATAATGCCTCTTCTGTTAGTATATAGTGGTTTAATCGCATTTTTTAACGAAGCGTCCACATTATAAAAGAATGCCGTAACGACAAAGAACTAAAGCAGATAGAATTTTCCGCCTGGACCAAAACTAGCTATTGTCTATAAAATGTTATTTGTGAAACGTTTTGTAAACATGAAACAAAGAGATTTCCTCAATAGCGAGGAAATTTGACGTTAAATTATTTTCCTTGAAATGAAAATATTATTAAACGTTTATTATTTAAGGTTAACCGATAGTTTGTCAAGAACATCTTATTAATATTAAATATGCATTAATTACTTGTAATCAACCTTTGCAAGATAATAATGACACTTTTTATTAAGATATTTATTTTAATGTATCTTGAGTGGTCTTGAGACCCCGAAGAAAAAAGGTACTGATGTCCCTATATCCTTTTTGTGTTTAATACTTTGTAGTTGTCGATGTATTTATCCTGTCTTGTCTTTTGGAGTAGCGGATTGAAGTAGAAATACTATATTTCTAGTATAAGTTAAGTTAGTCATAATACTTATTATTTCATTCTCTTATAAATATATTTATTTTTATATTAATTTGCAGTGTATAAAGTTGTATATAAAGTTGAGCAGTGTCGGCCAGCTTTAGCGTGCGCCTCTCATCCCTGAGGTCGTAGATTCGATCCCCGGCTGTTCACCATTGGACTTTCTTTCTATGTGCGAATTTAACATTCACTCGAACGGTAAACCTGCTTGCCTTAGACCCAAAAAGTCGGCGGCGTGCGTCAGGCTGTGCTGATCACTTAATTGCCTATTAGATTAACAAATGATCATGAAACAGATACAGAAATCTGAGGCCCAGACCTAAAAAGGTTGTAGGATTCTCTTGTAATGAGTTCCAAAAACCTTTCATCAATGTTTTATTTCTACATTTTTTTGTTTGTAAATGTTTTTCTATACAGATTAGATACAATAGTTTTAGAATAAGCATCCATGTCAAACAGTTTCAATAGTTCGAACGACATGTACGTAAATGCAGCCGCATCTCGCCCGATCAAACTCACGTACTTACTGCACTGCTGGAATTAGTCATAAAGTACGTGGACGGAAATCTCAGAATAAAAAATACTTCGGTAGCTACTTTACCACCAACATTATCGTTTTTGGGGCTGAAAATAATATACTTTTTACAATTTTGAATACAGAATGTCTTGACGGACTTCATATTTTTTTAAAGAACTATTAGATGTTAGTATGTAATCATTATAAAATTGAATAGCAGTGATACATATAAAAAAACCCCCTTTGAACGTACCTTCTTCAAATGTCCCTCCATTTTACCCTTCTGAAGAAATATAAAAATAACAAAGGCATACCCACTCCGTACAATCCGCGAAAATCGCTGCACAAATTGAATTACATAATCTGAACTTCGGCCTTGTTTCACTAAAATGAAACAACGGAGCGAATAAACGTTTCTCTTGTCTTGTAAAACCGACCAATAAAATAAACAAAATTACTTGGCCAGTTGGCCACGAAAGCGGATAGTGTTGAGGAAATTATATCTATTGTCTGATACACGACTGCGCTTTACAAAAAGAATCTGCACAGTATTTTGTACATCGTAAAACTAGCATTTCCACAAAATTAACTTTAAAGAAATTTATTCTCATTTGAAACTTTTTTATTTTTTATTTGGACTACAAAATTAGGACAAACCCGTTATACAAGTTGGCGTACATACGAAAATATGAAAAGCGGTGGCGTCCTTATAACATGCGGACAAGACCAGCGAAATCAAGTAGATAAGATAAAGAAACAAAAATTATATTAAAAACATAAAAAAGTAAATTATATCACTCCACCCGCGTCGTACGCAGTTATTGCATTAGAGTCCATCTATAAATAGAATATAGTATTAATAGTTAAATTCGCATAGGATAAAAAGAAAAGATTGCCTTACGTTGTAATCAGTTATTACCGTTAGTTGCTTAATGGCTTTTAGTGCAAATGGCTGACCCGGACATTGTATGCCGGTAAACAATAATTGCTTTGCATTGGTAGGTATAGAACGCTGGTTACGTACTTGCTTTAAATTAATGAAGGAAACTCAAATATGTTACATACTACGTTTGCTCAAACAATGTTGTCATTAATAATTGTAGGTGTAATATCTGGAGATTTTGGAGATTGGAGAAATTGTATTAAAATTATTTTGTCAGTTTCGTGATTGATGTATTACAATTGGTTTTATGGTCTAACCTAAAGTGCAGTGTTGGTATAGTAGCTTGTGGGTGCGCCTCTCAAATCAGAGATCGTCCGTTCTAATCACAACTATGCCAATGGAGTTTTCTTTCTTAATGCGCAATCAACACTCGATCGTACGGTGCAGGAAAATATAGTAAGGTAATAGTCATGCCTTAGGGCTTAGACCTTAGTCTTAGAAAAAATTATGATAACGAAACATACAGAAATCTGAAGCCCTTGCTTGTATACTGCTTTTTTGCCTTTTGGTATTTTCTGTGTTTAATGTTTCCTTAAAAATATAAATAATGTCATATCGTCTTTTAAAGTACATTGTACTTCAATCCAAATAAATTACAACTATATTTAGGTACCCTTATTAATTACTATCTGTAAGTTTGCTTATAACCGCAAAACAACGTTTATATGTTCAAAGGTTTACAACGAGAAAAGGTAAATAACACAGAAATTTTCATCTTATAAATTTAAAGTAATAACAAGAAAACTGCAAATTTATGCAGATTTCATTGCGAATCTGCATGTTCTCAGCATTTTTAAGCGCCTGTTCTCCGATAACTGAGGCGTTAACTATCTGCTCTTTTTTTAAGTGGTATAATAACTACACAAAGGCACGTGCGCTGTGTTGTTACTGATAATGAAATCAATTTATAGCTGAAGAGGGGTTATGATGCACAGCGTCGGCTCGTTTTGTGAAATTAATAAAATTTCGTTAGTTCTATCCTTTAAATTATATGGATAAATAAGGATTAAACAGCCTTTGATAACATTCCTTACCGTTTTGACTTCCAATTAATAAATTTTAGGTAAAACTAATTAGTTATTTTACATAAAATTCATTAAATACTATAATAACAATTCGTGGCGCTTGCGCTTCCTACATCATCATTTTTTATGCGATAAACATTCGTTGTTAACCGTCACTCAGGAGCTGAATTTATTATGTTCTTAACGCTCTACCAACTGAGCTGAATTCCATTTATTTCCTTACAAATTCATAACGTTTTTGGCATACTGGAGTCACTGAAGAGTGAACACACTCGGTCTTCGATCAGCGCATCATCGTTCAACGAGTAAACGACCTTTTGTGATTTACAAGTAATTTATTACTGTGGCTTTCTCCGAAAACGGAACCTAAGATATCTGCATACATTTGTATTAATAATTTGTTAATGCGTAACTAGCTTACCTACATGTGCAATAAGGAATATTACAGGCAACTTTATACATTATTACAATTCATGATTTTCTATTGGCAAAAAACAACTTAATTTTTAGCCTCTTTATATAGCATTAAAACTTAAACTATCTCATGAATTTCACCGTCTTGCTTTTCAGGAAAATGTTATAAATTTTAGAAGCTTTTGCAGGAGTAAATAAACTGGTAGTCGTTGATGTATTAAAAATCAAATGTTTAAAAATATTTAGGTACTTTAGTTTTGGAATTCTCACAATTTCTCTCAAAAACTTACATTCAGTGTCATGAATGAAATTCGTTGTGTTCTCATAAGACCAACATAGATTCTCTTTGTATGAGGTGGATGAAAACTCCACGGACCATATAGTAGTGTGACCTACAATCTACGGCTGCGATCACTGCGACGACGTCATATCCTGAATAGAAGTTGTCTTGAATGCTTTACTTATACATATTTAACCATAGCCACTGGGGCCTTCATGCCAGTTTTGGTTAGACTGGTTGACAAAATCCTCCGTTCAGGGTTTCGGAAATTTTATTTTAGTGTGAATTTTTGTATAAGTTTACAAATAAAAGTCACACGCACTACCCAAGTACACTACTACTAGTACAAGTACTACGTTCTGGCTTACTAATAAAAACATATCTGACACCACGTTTAACCAATTGCTGGTCAAACTGCCTATGAAAATACTAACGAATTAAATACTGTTTAAACGGTGAAGATGACAATGACAATCCTCGTTCAAATTTGCATAACATTGTAAAGCAGATGTTCTACAACAATATTATTCAGGGAAACTCTGAAGCGGATATAAATTTAAAAGGAATTATACGAGTAATATCTGATAGTGATTCAAATATGAGAAATGGTCGGATGTGCCGCCAAAAGCAAGATTGTAGAACACATTGCTGAATCATTGCAATGCTTAGTTTGCGGTTTTAACGTCCGACTTAGCACTAGTTTAGATTGTGAATATGGCTATTTAAATAGCTCGATTTAACCTTTTCGTGTAATAATAGAGTTTTTTTTAATACAAACGAACAACGCAATATTCAATTATCATAGTCCGATAAGAAATTGACGCTGGTGGGATGAATGCAAAAATAATCATATTTCAGTGTCAACGAACCGTTTGTTATTGGCGAGAAACTAAATTAAGTCTGTTATAAAGTTTTATCCCGATTTAGATATAATAATGGTATCCATCGAATACATAAGGGCACACATGACACAATGTATAGAAATTATTAATATAGATTAAATATGTATAGGTTAAAATACGATTTTAATTGTGCGTTGAGAGAACTTACAAAAGGTTGCTATAGCTACTGTAAGAAAAAGTTAGTCTTTTTGGTAAAACATTTTTCTATTAGTGTTTAATGTTTTGTTGTTTTTGTTTTGTATGTAAACTGTAAATTATTGCCACATTGGAATAATCTGTAAAAAAAAAATTGTGTAGGCAAATTCACCTTTTAGGAGGGTACCAAAGTTCCAATAGGCGCGAATCTATTTTCAATTTTCCTTTTATGAACCGAATTTGGACGAAAACATAATGATGCGGTTTTTATTCTTATTTTTAAATATTTAACTTGAAATTTTACTTGCAACGGATTCCATCTCATTACTCATTTTATTATATTACTTTCTCGGAAAATCCATGTATTGTATAACTCCTATGAAAACAATAAACAATATATTGAGTTATTCACAACACCCTTTTAAATAACTTTTCTTACTAAAGAAACATATTTAAATTTTTTAAATAGATAATATCTATGACATGTTAAGGTATAGGCTAGTTATAAATGGACTAATTTGACGTTTATTTCGATAATTTAAAAGATTATTAAAATGTTCATTATGGTCGTTACATATACAATTATATATAAAGTAATTAACTAACGAATATATTTAATTTAAAATAATAATAGAAAGTTATAATACTTTCTACAAAACGCGGTAAAAAATTAAAATTTTTCTATAATAATTTCCATCAATAGGTGAGAATTTTTCAGAGCGACTGAAGCGTTGCTCTTCATGGATATTGCAGCATTGCAGTTCAATTTCAGCATTGCTTGTGATTTTGACGTAGGCTATTGCAGTGGTAGGAAAAATTTTTTGCAATTAATATTTTACCTCAAAAAAATTAAAAGGACTTTCTTTAATATACTTTTTGTATATTTCTCTTAAAATTATAGTGAATGATTTATTTATATACCTATCATCTTCATGGTCCGTAGTACGTCAAACAACGTTTCGAGAACTGTGCTGCCATCCTCTAGAAGTCTAAGATCTAATTAAGTGTTATTATTAGACGATATTTGTGCCGTATTTAATAATAATAAGTCTCGAAACGGCCTCTGCGTGTTCGAACTCTATGTGTTAAGTCTTCTAAAAGGAACTGTCAGATCACGAGAATTATTATACGAGATACATATAGTAATAATAATAATAAACATTAATAACAAAAATTGTTCGTTAAGCTGAGCTTTCCTAGAAAAGCGGTGCCGTTATCTAACGGCCGTAATGTAACGTTGAGTGACGACACCCATACGTTGTCTATGTATAAATAGCATCGGAGTAGGTTTTCTAGAGAACGTTGAGAGTCACCGTAACGTCAAATAGCGGTGCTGTCATTTGCATGACGGCCGTCATAGCGGTGATAAACATTAGTTCAACGTTTTTCGCGTGTAGCGTTGCCCATATTTAATTAATACAATGAGTGGAAAGGTGACTTGGACGAGCGAAAATGATTGTTTTTTTACATTATGTTAAAAAGTAAAGACGGCCGTTATTAACAACCGTAAAATGATGGCCGTTAGTTAGCGGCACCGCTTTTCTAGGAAACCTAAGCTATCGGTGTTATTATCAATCTGATCTTCATTAAAATTTACACAATTTAGTTACTTGTTCAAAGTAAACAATTGTTGGTTATTCGCTATAAGCTATATTTTTACTTAATCAAGGTTCCTAGTGGAAAACAAGGAAAAAACGTGTTCGTCTTGTTAGCACTCGTGTTTAACTTTAGCGGACGCCTGTGTTTATATTCACTCTGTTAGCGGTATAAAAATTAGCTTCTGAAACGAGAAAGGTATTCGAAAAACATGCTTTAGAAATATTAAAACCTGAATTTAAAATATGAAATATATAGATGTTGCATTTTCGTTAAAACTTTGTCGCGATTTTGGGCAGGTTTTACATAAAAAATTACGTCAGAAGTTTCTATTCAAATATTTTGATTCCCAGGTGAAAATTCTGCCCTTCTTCGTCCTCTGAAAATCGTGAAAATAAACAGTTTCAATGTTTAAAATAAAATCGTTCAGTCGGATAATCCTTCTTAATGTAGTACTGAGTATTTTTTAGACAGGACTTAACACACAATGTCTGTTGTACCATCTAAGCTTATCCTAAGAGCTACCATCTAAGATCTATCTGTACTTTTGTAAAAATGTTGTACATATTTTTATTTTTGTTCCTTTACCTTAGTAAATCTCTTTTAAACGATATTACATATTTTTTATTTTAATATTTACAGAGCAATAATTAATATTTTATATAGCTTATTTTTTTGTAATTTGACAAAACGATGTACACAAGTAACTTAAGCTAAGAATTGTAAAATTTTGAAAAATTTTTCAAAATTCAAAAAAAAATGTATTCATATAGGTAACATAATGTACACTTATGAACGACAAAAAATAAATGTATATGAAATGCTGCTAATTTTACATTTACTGCCAGTTCTCTAATCAAGGGTGTAGAACGGAAGAGAAAAACTGGCAATAAACTCTCCGCCACTCTTTGTACAAACGTTGTCCTAACCTACCTTATGTTTATATTATCCTACTAAATTAATATAATTCTTTGAGTAATAAAGTATGATTGAACCGAATTGGTTTTTTTTTTCAAATTTTATGGGTATTCTTTTTATTGTATAGTAAATATATTGTGAAAATTAAAGCAGCGAAAAATTTGATACTAAAATACTGTCTTTATCAGTAGTGATTCATATATCACAATATTATAGTCAGCTGTGTCAATGAATGACGCTTATCGCAACTTCCATAAAACCAGATGCAAATAAGTAGAACGAGTGACACATATAGACAATAGACTCCACAGCACCTCCATTGTCACGGTAGATTTACTGTAATTTTTATTGGAATAACACGTTCTTTTAAACAAATCAAACACAATAAAACTTAAAATCCTACTGAATAACAGTGTAATCTACTGTAATTATTAGCTGCCAACGTTGTATAGTATTTCTACGGTCACTACTCAGTCAAAACAGTTGCGTGATGCGTCATTTCCATTTGTGCTTAGTGCTAGACGCTAGTCGAGACAACGATGGCGAGTGGAGCGGCCGCTAAACCACATTACAACTTGGAAGATGCTCCGGCACTCTTTGAAAAGTTTATAAAAGACCACGATAAAGTGTACAAAGATGACGAGGACAGGGCTGTCCATTATGAGGCATTTAAGAGGAGATTGGAACAAATAAACAAGGCCAATGCGCAGAATGCCTCAGCGACGTATGACATAAACAAGTTCGCAGATTACACGGCACAAGATAGTAAACATCTCACTGGTGTCCTTCGTCCAAGTTAGTTTCTTTTATTTATTAACCATATTTATGTACACTTTTTGGCACAAGAATTAAATAATAATAATAAGATTAAAACATGATTATAATACACTTTATTCTATAAATGTCGTAGGTCTCTTCTAGCTCTCCACTTATTTCAAATCTAGGCTACAAAGAAAGGCTTTTCTAATCCCATTTCAAATTTATAATATCAAATCGAAATGTTATTTTATGCTGATGATGCAATATATACCTATATATATATATTACTCATGTATGTAAATAAGTGAATTTTAAATTTTGAATACAATATAAAATAAGTACGTTACCAACGTAAATAGGTACTGTGATATTTTTCATATTTTAAAGGCATGTCGAAAAATTCACTAAAAATCGCTTATGCGATGTTACGCGATGTTCTTTGTTTTTATGGGATTATTTTTAAAGGTTGCATTGCTTACGAATGTCATATTTCATTTTTAACTGGTTTTTATTCACTTTCAGATAATTAACATTGAAGATTCGAGTATGGGGTTACAAATTACGAAGATGCTGTTTAGGAGTTCTTAAAGAACCGTTTTTCAATTGTTTATATATCTCTCTTAATCTAAAAAAATGTTTCCATCCATGGCGGGCACTTGAGTGAGCGGAATGCGCGACGTAGAAATCAGTGAAGAAGTTAAGAAGAATAAATTTAAATTAAATTTTGAAGAAATTATAAATTTAAATTGCCGATGTTTAAAAAAAACCTATTAGTTGACCGTTGACCGTACCTAATTAGTTGCGAATAAACAATGATAATACAGTAGAGCCTCGTTAAGTCGAACCTCGATAAGTCAAAAACCTCCAAATCTCGAAAAAATGTTTTGTTCCCTTCCCTTAAAACACCAAAACCTCCATTACTCGAAATCTTGACCCTCTGTAAATCGAAATAATCACCGAGTCCCTCCAAGCCATTTTGGTACATATTTTCACTCTATAACTCGAAAAATTAAATTTGACCTCTGTATCTCGAACATAGGAACGTTTTATTTTACAACCTTTACAACTTGATCATTTGGAATTTATTATCTCTATTGTTCGAACAAAAATAAGTTACCGACTTTAAGAACTTGCCGACAATGTGAGTACACTATTGTTTCTTAGAAAACATTTTAGGAGTATACAATAATAAATTTATGACTCATGGAAACACGTGTTTGCTTGCTTTGTGTCAGGTGTTCAATTTTGATTCCCTTTGAAATTTAGCTAAGCCAGTAATTTGTTTTCGGCTTAAAAACCTCAAACTCTTTATGTCGAATCAAAATCCGCCTAAGTTGAAATCCTCCATAAGTTGAAAACTCTATAACTCGAATTTTTTGGCGTCTCCCTTGATGTTCGACTAATAGAGGTTCTACTGTATATTTTTTTTTACAATAGCAACATTTTAAAGTCATTGAAATCCTATCGCAATCGCCTTATATCCTTATTTATACAGGATAATGATATCACCGTTGTGATTACTAAGCAATGTAATTTTTTAATGAGTATTTAATTACGCCCATCATACCATATAAGTCAACAATGTTTCTCAAAACGTTGTTTTTTTTCTCTTATTATCCGCATACTTTTATTACACAGATAAAGGAAACGATAAATCATTTATGCTTAGAATAAATAATGTTATATTAAATTTATAGCGTATAAATTATAATATTGAATTATTAAACCGTGTTATAATTTAGTATTGAACAGAACCTTGGAACAATGGACCTTGGAACCTCATACCTGATAAATTACAAGCATACATTGTTGTCCATACGAGATAATAGCAAAACTGACGTAGGAAAATAATCAAGCTATTGCACGCTAGTAGAGTTTCTTTTCTATTTTAAACAATTCGCGGGAGTGTGATCATTTAATATCGCCATGTTAGTTACCGAAGTTGGTTTCTCGTTGTTCTTGGGAAAAAACATATATGTTTTGGCGCGCCATATGCGGTCTGCCATAACAAAGACATTTATTAATGCGAACCTGAAAATCTGTGTGAAATATTCGTATAAAAATCACCAACCAGTGGTACAACATTTCAGATCTGGGCCTCCGATTTCTGTATCTGTTTCGTGATAATTTGTTGCTTCTTATATTAGCAAGTAGGTGATCACCTACACCTGACACACGCCGTCGACTTTTTAGATATAAGGCATACACGGTTTCCTTACGATATTTTCCTTCACCCTACAGCCGAGTTTAAACATGCGCATATAGAAAGTTCATTGGTACATAGGGGTTTGAACCTACGACCTCAGGTATGAGAATCGCACGCTGCAGTCACTACTGCTCCGTCGCCTGAGTTGGATGCGTGCTAAACTAGGTTTTTTGATATTATATATTGCAAACGACGTGAAACTTTGTCTAACTGGTAGAGCTAATCTAAGGAAAAAATATTAAAAGAAACATATAAAACTGTTCACATATATTACAGAGCATGTGGAAAATAACATGTTTGTTATGTCTTGTAAATGCTATGTGACTCATTATAAATCTGAATACCCAAAAAAATCACTAAAAAAGTCTACTTCGCAGAAACAAACAAAATGCTGCTTAATTTATGCTTGTATTTTTATACGTGACGAATACACTGAACGTGACCATCCCAAAACGTAGTCGGATTTTATTGGCTTAGCTCAATCCAGAAAATACTCTTTTCATACGATTTTACGATAAGTAGAATTTAGATACAGTCTTGTCTATATTCTTCTATATAATGCAGTACGTGTTGTACTGAATTTATTATTTCAAATTTAGTAAAATAAAAATAAATCAGTGTCGCTACAACCTTTTTAGATCTGAGCCTCAGATATATATGTATGTTTCATGATCACTTGTCAATCTAATAGCGACGTAGGTGATCAGCCTTCTGTGCCTGACACACGCCATCGACTTTTTGGGTCTAAGGCAAGACGGTTTCCTGACGATGTTTTCCTTCACCGTTCGAGCGAATGTTAAATGCGCCCATAGACAGAAAGTCCATTGGTCTACAGCCGGGGATCGAACCTACGACCTCAGGGATGAGAGTCGCACGCTGAAGCCACAATGCTCAAATTTAATACTTTTGGTAAATTTGACAGGGATTATAAATGACTAGCAGCGCAGGGCTTTGTGGGCGGAAAAATTTTTCGACATCATTCATAATTTTTCTTAATGGTCAAGCTTTTCAGCTGAGAATATATCCTTACAGTGTTTTACTTCGCCGTAGTAACAAGAGTTACTTGCGTATATAGTAAGAACAATTGTTTGGACATCTGGGGTCTTCACGCTCTTACGTAGTGTTGAGAATAGCACGGTTATCTTGTATCTTAATCGAATAACACTGCTGCTAGCATAAAGACCAGTATCAAAGTCTTAAAGTTCAATATGAAATCCTCACATTCTTCCACCTGCATGTAAATACTGTAATCGTAAGCTTTGGCCCAGAATGTTCTCGAATCGTGCGGTGAATGAGATAGACCAACCAGATCATGGACGTGTCAAACGAAGCACTACGTGAATGCCACCCTTGTGGTGTCTACGATTATCGCAACAAGGATATCAAGCATAATCTATACTCCAAGGTCCTCTCAACCACAAGATATGATAAAAAGATAAGATAACATTTATTTTATTACTTTTTATTTTATGTTGAGTTCCTTGCGATTTTGCGACATCAGGTATTCGGATATCGGTCAGAATGTTTATCTTTATTGGAGGTGTAATTTTGCGTTAAGACATAGGAGTAAGTACTGTGTACCTGTTGTGACGGTGAGAAAGTGTGGTCAGTTTTCCGCACGTACCCAATTTATACGTAATGAAATACTTTTTTTTATTATTATTTACAAACCTATCAGACAATACACAGGTGATATTCATTTATATTTAGTATTAAAACCTAATGCATTTCTCCCATAGCAGGTATTGAACAACACAGAGAAGTCGCAAATGAAAAATGAAAGGATATATCATGTAGGGGAAGATCGTTACCCTTCGTACGCGGGGCACATTCATACAGTCAAAATAAAACTTGAACGAAACAAAGTAGAGTCTTGTTTTTGTATGTGTGCATGAGTCGAGGTACCAGCTATACATCACCGAAGTTTCGCGAAATTCGCACCGATGAGAGTGAAGTTACAGGCATGGACGTGTTTTCGCGCTCTGTTAGTGATTTTTTAATCAATGTTTTTGTCTCTTGTTACCGTAGATAAAATAAGTTTTCGTGTAGAGTATTCTATCAGTAACGAGCAACTATACTTAAGATACGTCTCCAATACTTAATTTATGACGTTTTCCTATTCATATTAAAATAAGTTATATTTTGTTGTTATTCAGTTAGTGGGGTACTTTCGGACAGCACTAGATGGGGCACATTTGAACGATTTGTACAACTAAATTTGTATGAAAATTTGTCGACACGAACTGTCATTTTCATACAAATTATGTTTTTGACGTTCTACATACACTACTGTTAAGGCATCTTGACTACACCCTCGTAGGTAGGTACGATTGTGTTAGTGTGCTAATTGCTAATTTTTGCATTAACTTTGTCCTGTGTTGCTATTTTTGCTATCGTCGATGTAGATATATATTAATACCTATTTCTTAATATCTTTATTAAGGTTGATTTTGATGCTTGTGAACCAGATGCTTCGAATAATTTACCAATCCATCAAATAGTAGTTCCTTCGAAGTCAGTTTTGACACCAGAGGCATTTTGACCCTATCCGCATGTTGTAAGAAGTAATAAAATAAACAAAATGGCGACGACGGCCAGGAAAACCACGAATTTATACTGCCACACCCGAAAATAAGAAGTGCTAATCCGCACCAAAGATTAAGAAATGTGATTCTAAATTTAAGATACCTAACTAATTAAATTTTGTTTTACATAAGAATAGCTATGTAATTTTTGTTCTCTAAAGGAAAAGTATTTTATTTTTGTTTGATAGAAATGAAATCTTTATTTTTGTGTTTAATTTCATTGTTAATAAATGAATTTTGATTTATATGTGTCGTTTTAATCGCAAGTACGGTACTACCCCAAGTACCCCACAGCGTACGAAGGTACCCCCAACACTGTACGAAGGTGCCCCGTTGATGGGGCAGATTCGTACGTTTTCCAGATTTATTTTAAATCATAATAATGATTGAACCATCAGATGAAATCATTTGTCATTTTTTTATATGAATCTCAGATAGTTAGACTATAAATTTAAGCTATCAGGTGATTGATTCATGGAAAAATATAGAAATAAAAAAATAAAATGTGAAAACCGTACGAAGGGTCCCGACCTTCCCCTATATATTTTCAAAAAATATGTTTCAACATAAAAATAACGAATAAAAGAACACTATATTATAACTATACCTAAACAAGAGTAAACAAAAACAAGATATGCAGCAAGTGGCATTGATAGCAACAATTTTAATTGGTACCTAGAGGAAGCAGAATGTACTATAGACCAAGTTACTAATAAAAAAAATCACAAACAAACTGGTAATCTAACAGGTATGAAACTGTATGAGAAGGTATGAAACTGTATGAATATTTCAGTTTCCTTTTTGAGTTTTACATAATATGCCCATTGCATTTACGACTTAAGTAAAGTATAGGACTTAGACATAATAGTGAATTGAAAAGCGGGTGAGGGTTAGTTTAAAATAACCGTCACATACAAACTGGTAATCTAACAGGTTTCATACCTGTATGAGAAGGTATGAAACTGTATGAATATTTAAGGTTTTTTTTCGAGATTTACATAAGCCCATTGCATATACGACTTAAGTAAAGTATAGGACTTAGACAAAATAGTGAATTGAAAAGCGGGTGAGGGTTAGTGAAGTCAAATCACCAAACGAAACCATTTAGAGGATTTGTCGGCCCCTCGTAAGTGCTCGTCAGGAATGGGATAACTTCCCAAAGGTTTATCTTATTTTCGAAATCCTCACAAACGAAGACGTCGCTTTTATGACAAGATCTTTTACTAATCTAAATCAAGTACAAGAAGCAAAAATTCAAAAATAACAAGCGTTTTTTTCTAAAGGTCCATTAAACGAAAGAAAACATTTTTCGTGATTGAAGCACGTTGAACTCGCGTTTTACTGACTCTAGAACAAAAACAATACTTTTAGACCAATAGGCTACTATAATATAGAATTATATTATATTTATTTGTAAATTCTCAAATAATATGCATGCTTATAAAATAAAAGTAATTATTGATGTGTATGTACGTTACAAACTTACATACACATCACTTGTATTAGAACATAGAAATTACAAACAAGCAAGGAATTAAACACAAAAGCAAGGAAAGAAAATTATTATCAAACGGCAAAAATAAAAAACTCATTTTTTTTTATATAATAGGGGGGCAAACGAACTTGCGGGGCGACCAAAAAGGGCAGTCTACGCAGCCCATAGACACCCCCTTTTTTTGGGTGCGGTGCCGGCCTTTGAAAATATTTAAAGTTAAACTAAATAGAAACTTAAAAACGAAAAATAAATAAAGTTACGGTAAGTAGGAAGATTATAGTGAAATATATCAATAACATATCCATGTTAGTAATTACATTGTTAAGTGCGAGCCTAGGGGCCTCATAGCCTAGCGGTCTTATTAAGTGGCAGCTAGGTGAGGGGTACCGGGTTCGATTCCCGGTTCGAGGGCAAGTTTTAATTTAATTTAAATTTGTTCTCGGCCTTTGGGAGGGTTGTGCGGTACCGGGCGAGTGCTTAAACCGTACATGGAATACACGGTCGAATTTCTAAAAGACAAGCACGAATTATAAAAAATCTTATACTTGACGCTGGCACATATCGTGCCAGAGCCATTAAAAAAAAAAGTGCGAGCCTATTCACATGAGCATTAAAAGTAGCGAAGCGAGGCGTAGGTACGTATTAGACTTTAAGTCTAGTAACTTGAAGATTACAAAGAAAGGGATATTTGGTAGGAAAGTCATTATGAGTATAAAGTTAAGCATTTTATACAAATAAACAAGGTCAATGAAGTCACGTCGGAGTAAAATAAAGGGTATCTTGTCGAAATGGTCTAAACGAGCGTTGTACGCAATGGACCACGTAAGTGTAGACGATTGCAAAGTTTTCTAAGAAAACGATTTTGAACTGTCTAAATGGTATTTATGTGCATTCAGTAATGTGGCGATTTGCGATTTCGTATATATTATGATGTGTTGTATATTTTTTTTTCTCTATGTAAGCTTTTAAGAACCAACAAAAGCTCTCAACATCGCAAAGTTCTGTAGGTACTCGTACCTTTAATATAACAGTTATAGCGATGCAGTAGATAATAGAATATTCGCGAGCCATATCGGTTTGCGTCAGGCTGTGATGACATTCTCGTTTAATTTACTGAAAATTATATCTCCAACCATTTACCGAGACACCGGTGCCTCGAATATGATATTATCATGCATTTAATTTAACTGGAAGGTTACATTAATTAAACTCACAGAAATTTCTCTATCAAAATGTTTACTTCTAGACAGAGATTTTAATTACAGATATGCACTTTCCATTATGCACTATACTTTAGGGTGCACACTGCACAAGTATCATAAGAATAGGCTAACTTTAGACATTTAGTGACATTAAGGGCTCCCACACAAAACTGCGAATTCGCATCGCATCGCAAATATCTGCGAATTCGCACGAACGCACCGCAAGAAGTTCCGATCTGCTTCGCATCGCACATTGTTGCGATATTAACGGCCAAAATTAATAATGTATCATCAATCTATGATTATAACCAATCTTGGACTGATTCATATCTAAAGACCGATCTCCAATCTGCATGCCAATAAACATTTCTGCTATCCGATTGTTTATTTGACAAAAGATTGACAGCAATCTTTTGCGTGATCCTTGCCTCTCGACCGCGTTTCGTTCAATGCAATATGTTGTGTACAAGCATACCAAAAGTTTGCTGTTTTTGGAACGAAATAAAATAAGTAAGACTTAGGGTCTGTTTCACAATGTATGGATAAAGTAGCAAATAGCTATGCAACGTTTTGTTTGTTTTTTTGTTACGAAAAAATAAAGTTACAAAATTCTATAGAAAAACATAGAACCTTAACCTTTTATCATTCAATATTATGAAATTGAATTCAATATATGTCATTTAATATTACTTGTAAAGAAACGGGCTGTCATTGTCATATGGTATTTTTGTTTGTTAGGTTATTGAGTATTTTAGTACATATTATTACAAATATAAATTTTCTCTGAGTAGTTTGTGTATGTTGTTTTTGTGATTCGAGGTTGGTTCTTTAACTTAAAAAAATGTCTACGTAAAAACGTGAAAGAAGCGTCAATTTCAGCCGGGAAGAAGTTGACCTTCTAACTTCGCTTGTTGCTGACCATAAAAATATATTAGAAAATAAAAAGAGTGACTCAGTCACCTGGCAGGAGAAAGAGCGGTGCTGGAAGACGCTGGAGGCGCTGTTTAATATCACAAGTGGGGTAAACTTTCGCAGTGCTAAAGCTTAAAGAAGGCTACAAGAAAAAAGTCTGCCTTGATACATGCTGAAACATATCGTACAGGAGGTGGCCCTAGTGCTGCTACTCCTCTTACCTTATACCTTATCGAGGAAAAAGTCAAAGACATGATATTGTTGTCTGTCGAAGGAAATGAAAGTCAATTGAAAGGACGAGCTTCTAAATAAGAGAAAGCAATGGGCATTTGAAGAGGAAGAAAGAGAGCATAAAAGAGAATTATGGGCCATAGAAAAAAATATATTGTTAAATAAATTAGAAAAATAATAGATTTTGTACCTGGAGCGAGGATGTATTGTATTAAAAATTTGTATTTTTATTTAAATATAAGCATTGAATTTTTATTTAATCTACTAAGTAATATCCAATCACTATCACTAGAACTGGAAGATGAATAAATTTTCCCAATGAATATTAAGTTAGGTCGCAATCCCAAACCCAAATCATACGAGTTTCACCGATAGCAATCCGAGATTGATTTGGCCAATAGAAGCAACTGTCAAAATGGACAGATAGGTTGTTGGCATGAGTAAACATTCATTTTCATACAGAGGGCAATCTTCAATCTCTTATCCGCCCTCTGAACGATTGGTTAAATAATTAGATTGGTATCTCAGTCCATGTATTGAATATTGGCATGCTTTTCTTTAGAAATGGATTGAATTGTCAGTCTATGACAGCTAAAATTGGATTGATATTGCATATTGGTTTTGGCCGTAAGTCATCCTTGGTAACGCCATTTTAGTCCGCTCTTAGACAGCTTTAGAGAAAGTTTTGTTTATAAAAAATTGTGGAATATGATTTGGATTTTTTAATCGCATCGCAGTTTTGTGTGGGAGTCCTTAAAAGCAGTATAATTTGAATTTGAACAAACTGACATTTACTTAAGTAGTGTTTAGTTCCCCGTAAGTACCAAAACGCCCTGCATGTGAAATACTGATAAAAAAGTATTTCATCCAAAATTTATTAAAACCCTGTTAACATTAGAATCTTCAAACACAATTTTCTCAACTAGACAACGTTCATACAAAGCTCTATAAATTCATTAGCACTAATTACCCTGCAACGAATATACATTAAATATTCATTAGATGACGTGTTTAGTATGTTCCAATAAGGATGAAGTTGTGAACAGGAATAGCTGCAGGCGAGTTGACTTCAACGTCAAACTTGGGAGCTGTCTTCGGCTGACACGAGGCAATAATAAAGTCACCAATGAGTGCCGTAATGAACTTCGAAATGAGTCTGTGGAAAGTTCGACAGTTTTCCTTGGTTAAATAGTAATGAGCCGGTGTAGTGCTAAGCTTTTCTACAACTAAATAGTTAAGAGTAAATACTTTGAATATTTTATTAATATTGCCAGTTTCGTATAATTTATTTTCTTTGATTTAATTTATAACAAAAATAATTACACTAAAGATGTAGCCAAAGATGGCATACATAATATATACAAACAGGTTCAAACAATAGAACAAACGAAAGAAAAAACAATCATAATTATTAAACACATTTAACCAATTAATACTTAATTCGGCTGAGTTGTGTGACGTACGTGGCGGTTTGTATGTAGGATGTGCTCAAAATTCAGGTTATTTAGCACTATGGACATTAATTATACCTACTATTACTACTACTACTATTATTTCTAACTTCAAAGATCAGAGAGGCTTCTACTAGTTTTTTTATATAGTTGATTATTATTATTAAAATAATAATCTCACTTGCAATCTGTAGGTTTAATAATAGCCTCACAGTAAAATATTATTTAAGATGCAAAACATAGGGTTAATAATGGAATCTGAGTTTTATAGCTGTACAAACTTGAAGATAGAGAATTATATGGAAACTTACCAACAAACAATACAAGACTTAGCTGGAGGGCTGAGGTTCGTGTCACTATGCATTTAAATCGAGCATCAGATAGATTTCACTTCAGTATGAAATAGTAAATCTAAGCGACGACTCAAATTTGTGTATTGTGTTGGTATCATTATTTTTAGGTACAATTATTTGGCAAGGCTTAGTTGGTAAGGTCAAGTATGGCTTAGTTGGTAAGACATTTCGATCATGTAATTTATTTTGACTGAATTGGATATTACTTAGTTTTAATTAGTAAGTCATATAGTGAAACCTTGCTTGTGAAAGCAGTTATGGACTCGAGGCTTCAGCATGCGACTCTCGTAGTCGTAGTCATTCTCAGACTGAGCACTAAAGGACTTGCTTTCTATGTACGCATCTAACGCACGCTTGTGAAACACGAAACATCGTCAGGAAACCAGCATGTCTCAAATCCGAATATCTACGCCATGTGTCAGTATGTTTATACTTCTGCGTTATGCCTAGACGATGTAGAAAAGAATTTACCACTTTATTTATGCTTAAGGTATTTTTGTAAATAGATAGCAAAGAGAAATTTAATTCAGTTAGAATATACCTAAGGGATATATGCGATATCACGCCCCGGCAGGATTACGTTCCCAGGACGGATAATCTAATGAGACGACAATTTGCGTTGGATTTGTGAATATTGTGCTGATAGTGACATCTGTACTGTAATTAGGGATATATATTTTGTACGCAAATATACATATTGTTTTAATTACGTGGTGAAGGATGAATGTAAAGTAGTTAAATGTAATCGTTGTTGCAGAATCCGAGGCTCTTTAAAGGTCTAGGTCTCTATGGATAAATGTCTAGATTAGATATATGAATGGTTAACTAAATAGGAATAGGCTTATGTAATGAATTATAAAATATTATTGCGCTTTTATTTTATAATTAAATCCTCTTAAAAATCTACTTAATAGTAGATTGTTAATTTTTTTTTATCTGCGATTATTTGCAATCAGCCTTATGGCTATGAGCGATCTGTTCTGTCGTGCTGTCATGTGGAGTGGCTTCTCATTGGAATCATTTACTCATCAGCTGCCTAGACCTACTGCCGGTCTTCTAGCTCTAGAATATGATGACGTTTTAGTCGTCTTACATACTGTTCTATGGTGAGTTGGCGAGCAAGTGCGTTCGGGTGACAGATTAACCGCTCTTTGTATTTAGCTGCCAGTCTCCGGATTTCCTCTTTGATAGTTCTCATTTAAAGAAGTTCGTAAACTTCGTCGTTGATTATGTACCATGGTGCTTTTGCGATTGCTCTTAGGATCTTGTTCTGTTGTCGCTGGTGTATATTTATGTTGGTATCACTTGCAGTTGGAGGTCATTCAGTCCAAATGGACTTTAGGATGACTTTATATCTATATATAAGGATTTTGTTGTCTAGAAAAAGTCTCGAGTTTCTTCCTAGCATCCAGTATAGGCTGTTGTACTTTAGCTGTAGCCTTCACGTTAATCCAGGATCAATGCGTAAGCCAAGTTATCTGACATGGTCCCTGTGGGGCAGAATACATTGGCCCAACTTTAAAACGTCTCCCCTTCTAAGGGTGAAGGTCACGTGTACTGACTATGCGGCATTCCCTTCCATTTCATTTCCATTTTCGGAGCCATTCATTAACTTTGTCAACGCCCTTCTGCAAGATGCCAGTCTTGGGTCTTTATTGCTTGCTAATATAGCGGTGTCGTTAGCAAACTTTACTATGGTTATTCCTGGCAATAGCGGTAGGTCAGCAGTGTACAACGTGTAGAGCTTGGGGCCGAGAACAGATCCTTGTGGTACCCCGGCATCAATGTTTTAAAATTCAGAAGTGGCGTCACCTTCTTTTCCATAAAATAAGCGATCCTCTAGGTAATATTTGAATATTGGAAAGTAGGAGTGGGAAATAAACTGCTTGATTTTACATAGAAAACCTTTATGCCAGACCTTGTCAAATACCTGTTAGATATCCAGAAACGCTGCTGAGCAGTATTCCCTTTGTTCTAAGGATTTTCTTATGGCGTCACATACTCTGTGAGCTTGTTTCACAGTGCCATGACATTGTCTGAAGCCGATTCGATGATCTGGTATTAGTTTGCGCACCATGATGCTTGGCATATATCTGCGAGATAGTTACTTAAGAATCTTTTGTTAAAATAAATACAAGTTTGAACGGCTTTGACAAGGCATCTGTCTACAATCTCAATTTAGCCTTATTTAAACGAGATAAAACAGTAAGACAAGTCTTTAGTATAAAGCCTTGGCTTTCAGTAGGCTTTAATTAGAGCATTATATAAAAGCCTCTATAACAACGTCGGTAATTGGAGCCGAGTCAGTGGCAAAGTAAATATAAATTAAATGAGTGACCCGCTGCAAGTCAAAAGAACTTTTGAACGTTTGGTCGAGAACAAGTTTCTTAGGATTTTTCTTTACTCGTATAATGAGAATATTTTGGTTTCAAGTTAACGGTTTATGGGTTTTAATAATGTAGTTTTAGCGTACAATATTTGTTGAAACTCTTATGTTAATTAAGAAATGTATGTTTGTACGTTTCGCGGGCAGATTCCCTGTAGTTAAAGTTATACTTGAAACTTATTTACTGTATCGACAAGTAAGGTCACCGATGGACTATATGTAAAGGGAAATGTAATAGATACTTACTAGATAATTTATTGAAGTTGGTTCATAATGACAATTACCTACCGATTAAAGAAGGAAATAGCAAAAAAGCATTCGAGTTTAAAATTTCAAACTACAACGATGTTTCACGTGAAAAGCAAAATAAATTAATTGTGTAATGGCCAATATTATTTAAATGAAACAATTTTAAGTCGCACATATAGTTCGCATGGAAATACTAATATCAAACTTGGCTTCTTAGAATAACAATGCCGTGATTCAACTTAAACCGGGAGCAGTTGAAAAGAGTATTCGTGTATCAAAAATTCAAAAGGCATGCGACAGTAAACTATGTTGAAAACTTTTTGATTTATTTAACCCCTACGGCCTCGTTTCCGTATAGAACACTTATTTCGACATGAGTTATATTCCTGCCGACCCATTTAACTTTATTCCATTATGTTTACATTCATATGAAGGGGCATTAACTAATGTGTGCTAAAACTTCATGCTTTTAGTCTTGTTTTGTGAAATGAGGCAGACGATGCGTCTTTAATATTTTTCAACCGAAAAAAATAAAAAAAACATTTATTCATATAGGTAACACAATGTACACTTATGAACGTCAAAAAAAAGAAATATACATTAAATGCTTCTAATTTTACATTTACTGCCAGTTCTCAAATCAAGGGCGTAGAGCCGTATAACGTTGGAGAAGAACTGGCAATAAACTCTCCGCCACTCTTTTTAATCGCCAAGTTTTTTGTTTTACACAACGTTTGTAATTAGCTGTACTAGTACACGAATAAAACATACGCACAATGTTAATACACGGAACAAACGCAGGCTGCAATTTCCTAAAGTACTAGACTATCTAAAGTTAGTAATTCTTTTTTGGGAAAAGGGATACTCTTTAATAAAATCCCAGAGGCTCTTTTATCTCTGCCTTTCAATAAATTTAAGAAATGTATTAAAGAAAAGCTGTGTAAAAAGGCTTACTATAAAGTCAACTATTATCTATTTGATAAAAGGGCCTGGGACTAGTGCTAGACAGGCTACTTCTAATTAATTTGCGATATTTGTTTTAAAATAAGTGTTGTTTGATGATTTGATATTTTAAAAGAGTACCGAGAGTTTTTTACGCCGGCTTTTTCTCTCGGCCTACACCCTCTGTTTTCTTTGCCGATGAGTAGGGATGCCTACAAATTCAAATTTAATGACGTGGAATAAGTGATACATGTATCTTATGTTCCTTAATAAACATATTTTATTTTAACCATTACACCATGTTCCACATAACATCTTAAGTAATAAATAATAATATAAATTAAAAACAAACCACCCTCAGGCCATAGACCTTCTTTGGTACATTATTTTAGCTGAAAACTGCATCCGTGTGAACCAAAATGTAAAATATTGATTAAATATACAGTATTTACAATTTTCTTAACCCACATAGTAATAATAAAAATAATTTAAAAGTAAATTAAAAAAAAAATTAAATATTTGGTCCCTGTGGCAGTGTACCTTCAACGCTGGCAACATTTCCTCGCTGTATTGCAATACTTATTCGTTGACCGAGGAAAGCACCAGCTCTGGGGTCACCGGTACTATCTACCAGGGGACAACTTAAATCTTTAATTAGCCCAAAGGGAACAAAATTTAAGTTGGAGGAAAGACTTGTATTTGAGCCATTTATTCCGCCTGCTCTGCATGAAAAATCTATTTATACTTTTGGTTTATTAAAAAAAAAACATCACTGGCAACATTTTTTCGGATACGAAATTAAGAATATTTCTTATGAAAAAAAAGAATCTCATATAACAATATAGAATTGAGTACTTCAACGGAACAATATTACAAGTTTTTTTTTAATAAATCTGAAAATTTGCTGCAAAAATGCACATACATTTCCGAATTCTCATCATAATGAAAAATCTACCTTTCAGTTCATATTTCAGAGCTACTCTGCAATGCCATGGATATTGCAATAACAGTTTGTGGTATATGAGTTGAATAGTGAACGTATCTCGACACTGTTATGACGTAATGCAGTCCCAGATAGTGCATTATGGAAGCTGTCTTATTGCTACTATAATAGCCTGTACGTTAAGTCTGTTTACACTGACATGATAAAGGTACTCAGGAGGTTCATATTGAATGTTTAATGTTAAGAGACAAAGATTTACACATTTTCATACAAGTATATATTGAGAGTACGACATACTTCCATTTAAGGAATATACCATGAAAACGATAATTTCAAATTGAAATAGGTCATAAATTAAATTGTCTAGCTATATTTGAATCTATCTTATTAAAAAAAATGTACCGTTACGCCCTGTTTTGTCTGGGCCTCAGATTCCAGTATCTGTTTCGAGATTTTTCCTAATAGGGAAAAAGGTCATCAGTTATCTGTGGACTGTGCCTGACACACGACTTTTTGGTTCTATGCATGCCAGTCTGCTTATGATGTTTTCCTTCAGCGTACGATCGATTGTTAAATGTGCACATAGACAGAAATTCCATTGGTTCACAGTCGGGGACCACCGGCTCTGGCACGGTTTGTGCATTAGCCAACGTCAAGTATGAGATTTTTTTTATCATTCGTGCTTTTTTGCCTTAGAAATTCGATCATATGCTCAATGTACGGTTTTAGGCACTCGCCCGGTACCGCACAACCCTCCCAAAGGCCGAGAACAAATTTAAATTAAATTAAAACTTGCCCTCGAACCGGGAATCGAACCCGGTACCCCTCACCTAGCTGCCACTTAATAATACCGCTAGGCTATGAGGCCCCCATGAAACCACCTTATCTATGAAATATTAATAATACACACAGCACTTACTTTCATATGTACTTAATTGCTAATCACGAAAAATATAAAAAATAAAACAAATATGTGTTATTGTAGAATCTCAGCTGTCTCTCTTAGAATTCAAATATAATTCTAATAATATCTTATAAATAGAAAATGTCTTCAGAATTCAATAAAAGTATAGTATACTTCAACATAAAACAATTTAAATCCTCATATCAAACGTTTCCGAATTCAGTTCAATTTTTATTAAAGAATACTTAGCGCGAACACCTTTGATAAATATGTTACATTTATTTCAGCTAACATTTCAGGAAACGACAATTTCATTTGTGAAAGAACAAAGACCGAAATAGTTCCATTTTCTGCTTTCTATTGGATTCTTAGAGAAACCACTTTAAACATCGCCTCGAAACAATACAATATTCAAATAAAGGCTGAATAATAAACGGATATTTAGGTTTATTGCGTCAAACTAGATAAAACTAAACTTTAATCTAATGCGTAATATCTCATAAGCCTATAGGCTTATATTACTCGTTGATATTAGAGGATAAAAAATGAACTTAGAAACCAAAGCTAATTTGTTCCAGTCTACGAAGTCTATTATTAGCTAGGTTGTTTCATTTTATTTTTGGTAAGGCGTATTTTATGAACAAGAATTATTACAACCTACGTATGAATTGAAGATTATGTTGTGCCAGCTTTGGTGGTTGTCATGGTAACATAAAAACAAATACACAGTTTTTGTCATATCCGTTAGAGGATAAAAAAGATATATGATGATAGTGTAATAAGAATGTTGTCAACATTACAACATTATAGTACATACCAACATAATTTAAATAAATCTTTTTCACATTTTGTATGAAAGAAAACCGCACTTCTAGTTTAATCTCTCCTTTGAGAGATCCCTATAAATCGGGAGCTGTCGTAAAATGTATTTGATTTTACGTTCAACGTTGGATACACTTAAAATTCTGATCCCTATCAAATAACAACATTTCGGAATTATACAAAACCACTTTTACGACAGTTGAAATAAATAAGATAACGAGGTTTTTTACTGGTCTTACTACTCAATATACACACGTACAAGGACAAATTCAGTCGTGGTTTATTAATTATCAGAATTTGCTTTGCTTAAATTCGTAACTATTTCTTTTACCCCTGTTTATACGAGTGCGTGAATTAGAAATTATTTATACGGTCACTGGCAAAACGCGACAGACGTTGTCAAAGCCTAGCTCGCGCGACTAGCGTAGGCTCATAACGAGCGAAGCTCCTACATGGTGTTTCTGTCATCTCTTACTATTCCCCTCTCTTCAGGCTACTTATGGAAGTTACTTTCACTTGTAATATTAAAAAAAAAGTAAATGTGAAAAACATAAGTGACTTATAAATGTGAAGTAAATTTCTGTTCGTGTACGACGTACGTATATAAAAATCACTAGATTCAAATAAGGAAACAATTATTTTTATTAGGTGATCTCTCTACTTTAATATATGACATAATAAATGGATAGAAAATGACAGACATTCCAGGACAAATATTCATAATAAGGTTTATACAAAAAATATTTAGTTAACTACTGTGTAGTACATTCCTAATAATTAATATAAAAACCGTTTATTTTCGATAAACTTGCCTTTTTTATAACCATTAAACTAAAAAACTATACAATTTAGTAGCTAATTAAGTGGTAGTAGAAGAATATACAACTGCCCACTGAAGTATTTCCGAATCAATTCTACTTCTACTTCTACTAGGGTCCTTCAAGAAAAGAGCGTACCAATTCTGGAAAGGCCGGCAACGCACTTGCGAGCTTTCTGGCAGTGTGAATGTCCATGGGTGGCGGTATCACTTAACATCTCGTGAGCCTCCTGCCCCTTTGCCTACTATTACATAAAAAAAAAGGAAAAAAAGCTATTCCTTGGGACTTAACAGCTCTTTGTTCCAAGTATTTTGTTAATATCCTATATTTTTGTAAGAATTACAAAAGATTATTTTTGTTTATGGACAATTATAATCCTATTCTAAAAGACATACATAATACATTTCGTAAACTTAGTGAATAAAAATGTATATGAAATATTTATATTACACAGTTTTCAAATGCTACAAGGGTGTGTGCTGTACACGCTTTTCAGGTCGCTAAGGCGTGTAACTCCACGAATGCAATTTAAATAAATCCACAAACTTAATTATACGCATTTGTATACTAGCAAAATAAATGAACTACAGAAGGTTAAAAGGTGGTAAAAATCTCTATTAACAGAAATAAAATATTCATTGCTAATTACCAGTTTAAATCTTACAGCAGAACATGATAATTAAATAGGGGTGCAGGATCGCGCATTGTTCTTTGAAGTATCTTTGAAGCAGACAATAGCAAACGTTAACAATTTATCGTATTTTATTATATTAGAAAATTGATCTTTCTTTTCTCAAAGTGGTAGAAGCTGTTAATATCTCATATTTATATTTAAAATAAAAATGTCGGTGATGTCTCTTACCACTGGTGTTCTCTATTATATTGTAGGTCATCAACAGGCCTTTATAAATATAAATACACGATTGCTTTATATATAAATAATATAAATAAATAAATAAATAAATAAATAATATTAGTTAAAGTAAGCTTATATACACAGTGCGAGCAGTGTTGGCCTAGTGGCTTCAGCGTGCGACTCTCATAGCTGAGGTCGTAAGTTCGATCCCCGGCTGTGCACCAATGGATTTTCTTTCTATGTGCGCATTTAACATTTGCTCGAACGGTGAAGGAAGACATCGTGAGGAAACCGCAATGTCTTAGACCCAAAAAGTTGACGACGTGTTTCAGGCACTGGAGGCTGATCACCTACTTGCCTATTAAATTTAAAAATGATCATGAAACAGATCCAGAAATCAGAGGCCAAGACCTAAAGAGGTTGTAGCGCCGCTGATTTATTATTTATTTAAGCTTATATACAACTTATAAGCCATTCGCAAAGTAACTAAGATAAGATTTAGAGTAGGGTGTAGCGTCTAAATTGAAAATTATTCATTAGTCTTATTTTGCGCTAGATGGTAATGTAAAATGGTTTATATCAAGAACTCATTTAGTAAGAAAAGTTTATTGTATCGTAATCTGTGACGAGTTTTCTTGAACACTTAATTTATGATATAGCAATGAGCGATACTAGTATGAAATTGTCGAGCTTCAATTATCACTCACTCAGTATTAATTCACTTCTAATTAATAACTTATAATAACTCCGTAGATTACCAATTTGATGTCTTTATGTCGCTAAAGATTGAGATAATGCAACTTCTTTATTTTTATAAATAAGCACTCTTCTTTGAAACAAGCAAGGAAGCGTACTGCGTGCGGTCTATTATCCGCAATGACCCGATCAATGGATCGCCCGGATATTCGCTGTCATGTGGTCGCCTTGTTTGATGTACCAGCCCAGACAGAAGATAAACTCATGTATATTACTGTTTACAACCTACACCCTATCGTTTTAAAGTTATATATTAGCAGTAATTGTTGCAAAATAAGATTTAAAAATAGAATGTAGGTATAATAAGTTATTGAATATAATCACATAACAAAAAATACTTATTATTCGAGAAAAAATATTTATTTATTTATACTTCTTTGAAGTAATACATAAATACGTATATATAGTGGAATTAAAATAATTAAATAAAAAGGAGGGCAACAGGCGGGCTTATCCCTTTCGAGCGGTCTCTTCCAGGCAACCACGATACCTTAATGAGAAAAAATATAATTAAAAATGTATGTTTATAATTGGATCTTTGAAAGGAGTGTTACAATATTTTTATTGTTGTACTAATTTTATTTAATCATTTTGGTTATAAATGCAAATAGCAACATTATTTAGTATTGTCTTTGATTTACATAACCTTTATACATTTAAAGAAAAAACTTTTTACCGGATTAAAGTTATGTATTATTACAAATTTACAATTATTTAACATAATTTTAAATAATTGTATTCCTTTTTTGAAACGTCGGATAAATTTAAAATTATGTTAAATAATTGTAAATTTGTAATAATACATAACTTTAATCTGGTAAAAAGTTTTTTCTTTAAAAGCAACATTATTTTTTAATTGTAACTCCATATTTTTTTTGTAAAATATTTCTTAATCTAGTGTCCAGTAGTAGTCCTCATATCAATTCTAGCATATTCTACTTAAAAGTATTTCCAAATTACACCGTGTCAGGTAAAATAACATTTTTATTTTTCAGGTAAAATTTTCACCGTAGTTTAATTGCGCTTAGATAGCGTACTGTGCTGCAGAAGTACACGCCAGCTCTACACAGCTATTTAACGTAAATTGCATTATTATAATGAAGTAATTTACTTATAATATATATTGTAGATACAAATATTATAATTGATATAAAAGTAAACTATTATAGTGCCTTATATACAAATAATTTTATTCGTCTAAAGTCAAGAAATTTTAATCTAATATTTGATTCGAATATTTTGTCAAAATGTAACATAAGCTTTAAAAAGCATGATCTGAATATTAAAACTCAATATGAGCGTCACAAGAGTCGTTACCCATTTTGCGGTTTGGAGCACGTTGTGTGGAGCGTAGGGAGCGCGAAAACTGCAATATTTCACGCTCTATGGAAATTAAATGTCGCACGTGTTCATTTAAAAAGGTTCTTTATTAAAATATTATTTCGAACTATGCCAGGAACGTTTCTCGTATGAAATTTAAAGTTATAAATAATATAATTATCTTTGTTATATATGAATTAGATACATAAATAATATATTAAGTATATACACTTTGTAGAATCATTTTTGTGTAGAACGATTTATGAGTAATGGAAACAAAGATATAGTTATATATACTTAGTTTTAATAAAAATTTCAGATTGATGGCACAAGCCATTACTTTTAAACACTGTATTACTTAGTTACTTAATGTTCTATTACCCCAACATGGGCAGAGGGCTTTCAAAGTGAGATTCCATCGCGTTGAGCCTCGTATTTCTCCTCGCTTCAAGTCTTTGCCTCATCTGCAACTGTACGACGCCAGTTTTGCTTGGGACGCTTTCGCTTTCCTTGCGGGTTCCTATCTTGCGTCGCTTGATCTGTTACCTAATCGGTGTTTCTGGGCAGCGCCCCCAAAGTTGGTGGTTAGAGATTATCTCGGGCCAGTTACCCAGAATACGGCAAGACAGCGGTTGACTATGACTTGGAGCCGGTACGAGATGTCGTTAGTGACCTTCCACGTTCCACCCATATACCCGAATATTTGAACCTTGAGTTGACGCGTCAACTTCCGTACTGCCAGGCCAGAAGTTGTGCGAAGGTTGCTCAGGGCCAAGGGCAATGCGTGAACTAATTTTTTCTTCTGTACGTCCAGCTTCAGACACGACGCTTCCGAGGTAAACAAATTTATGAATGCGTTCCAAATCCTCTGCACCCATCCGCAACTTGGTGCGGTTTTCAACTCCAGAGCGCATTCCTTTAGTTTTCCGAGTGTTGATCTGAGCCCCGCAGAACCCGCTTCGCGTTCCAGGTCTTCCAACTTGGATTGCATATCAGCATAATCGCTTGTTCTGATTTGTGCGATGCATAATCCTGTCGAGAACAACCAGGAAAAGTTGTGACGACTGACGAGAGACAACAGCCTTTTCGAACGCCCGTTTGCACTAGGTTGATCGTCTTCGGCGGGCCAATATGTGTCGAAAGCTTTTTTGAAGTCAACAAAGGTAATATAAATCTCCCTCTGCCATTCCAATGCCTGTTCGAATATTATGTGAATTGTATTAATTTGGTCGGTACACGAGCTATTAGGGCGGAAGCCAGCTGAAAAGTTTGGAAGGGACGGAAAGCAAAGTGATATAATCCCTTAGACACAGTTATACGAAGCTCTCTGTTCCAGTGCTTTGGAAACTTCTCGCTGATCCAGATTTTGCCAATCAAAGGTATCGTATAAAGGTAAGCGTATCAAAAGTGGTGGCCAAGTCCGCTTTTAAAATTCGCAGTTAAGACCTGGTGCTTAAGGGCTCTTAAGACTAGTAAGTCTTAAGGGCTCTTAAGACTTACTAGTCTTAAGACTAGTAAGTCTTAAGAGCCTGTATATATGACTGCTCTTGCCACTTCATCACGTAACACTTACATTAATAAACAAGGTTATTCTTCCTTTACTCATATTGCAATAGAATGAAAAAATAGCGAACTTTGTTTATTAATATGATTTTTTACTTAGCCTATCTATGTTGTAGCTACACACGGAAGACTTTCCGTTTTTTCGGAATAAAGACCTTTAAGTACTAAATAAAACAATTTTTTCAAATTTTGCTCCTCACCAAGTTCAAGGATTAAATTAAAAAAAAATACTCGAATTGGTCCATCCTTCTTCAAGTCTTGCGCTTAGCAACATATTTTTCAATTCATTTATGTTAGGTTATGTCCAGTTCGTTCCTTTTTTAAATCAAGTAAATTGAAATGTAATTATGCGATATATACTGGGTGGTGCAAAAATAAAGACCCTATTTGGTTCAGCTATAAAAAAAATCTAAACTAGATTTATGTTTTATTTAATGTATATTTGTGCCATTAAATTTCGTACCATTAGTATTTAAAGATGATGTCTTTTAAATGGTGACCTCCAGAGTTGATGCACATTTGAGCCCTATTTATGAAATTTTGCATAACTTGCCGTAATATTTCCTGCGATATGTTCCTTATTTCTTGATGAATGTTTTCTTTTAGAGCTGCGAGAGTCTGTGGCTTGTTCACATACACCCGAGATTTCAAAAAACCCCAAAGAAAGAAGTCTGGACTCGTGAGATCGGGTGATCTTGCAGGAAATCGTCGACGAAATTCACGTTGTGTTTTTATCACTGATGAATTATTCCGTAAGAACATTGACACGATTATTCCATTATTTATTTTCAGTGTATTTTACATTTGTTCACTACACAATTTTCAACAACAGACTGAAAACTATCGTCATATAAAAAAAATAAACAAATTTTCTTTAGTGCCATTACTTTTGCGCCACCCATTATTTATACAAAAACTATACTATTAAACAGGTTTTTGTGGTTTAAACTGATTCAAACCTTCTACGGGGATGATATAAGGAGTAAATCATAATAAAAATAGCATATACCTAAATATTTTATTAATCACTTTGTACATTACTTAAATTATTGTACATCTATACCCCTAGAGAAATGTTTACAAAAACGGTCCCCATCCGATATACATCTGACACAGGTTATGTACACTCGTAGCTTCAACTATGAGATGTTCCACTTGACCTTCTGCAGACAGGGAAAGAGATAGCTGCTTATTCTTCGTTTTAACCTGAAATTTCAAGAGGATTGATTGAAAACTAGCAACTAAATTTTTGAAGTGAAACTTCTTTATCGACGTATGGGAGAAATTTTGTAGCAAATCGTCACGTTTTTCGGTTACGCGCCATGTTGCTTTTTGAATTCAAACTTCTTTATCGGCGTTGGAAAAAAAATTACCGTCACATTTTTCGGTTACGCGCCATCTTTTTCTTGTCCCTACCACGGTTGATCCGAAGAGATTCGAAGCCATTAATAACAAAAATATATAATAACGATAACAATGATAGTAATAATTCTATTACAATTAATTAAATTCTCTAATAATCTTAGTAGTAATAAGGTAAAATGAAATAATTGTATTTGTATTCATGTCTATGATAATAAAAGCCTTTTGTTAAACTTTATTTAACCAATTTCGTTAAGTTGCATATAGTAGATCATTTTTCGAAAAATAAGATCATAAAGAAGTTTCACTTCTTACGTGTGTACACCTAGTACACGCACAATTTTTTTATTGAAGTTCAGTGTACATAATAATTGTTAAAAGGGAAAGAGATAAATCACTAACAGACAATAAGAAAAATAAATATAAAATACTAAAATCGACAATTTAATTAACCAACTTCGAGCTGAGAAATATTAAACGTCTTGTGTCTTTTTAAAATAATAAAAATACCAAAATTTATAGATGCCTTTAGAAATTTGTGTTTTATAGCTGTAGTATAAGGTCCGATCTCTTTAGACTGCTTTAAAAATTGTATTAAGTTTTGACACAAATATATGTAGGTGATACGAAGTTCAATAAGTCATCTGGTTTGTTATAAAAACTTTATAATGAATGGCTATAACTCATATAATGTCTGCCTATGTTTTGAGAGAAGAATATTTTTCGTCACTTACCATGCCATTGAGTCTTTGTTTTATATGTCTTAAATGATGTAAAGCTTGTTCGTTCGTCCTTTCAGCGCAGTCAAGGCGTGCTCGACCCCACGATACCAAGGGATCGTACACGAACGGACCAATCACTGACATCAACGCTGCTGTTTGTTCTCGTAACGCACGCATTACCGCTTCGCAGCTTTTTCTGAAAATTATTTAAATTTATTAATTTTCGATTAAAAACAATGTTTACTAGATTTTATTCTCATGGTTTTAAGTACACTAACTTTAAAGTAATTTTGTCAACACATGTAAAGTTATGAAAATTGAAGTAACCATTACCATACTAGGATTTTTTTAGTACTAGGAAATGTACATTTTTGATAGTTTATGAGGCCTTAGAACGAAGTAAATATGGTTTCATCAAGTATACGGAACTATCAATAGGATCATGTAATTTTTTTAACCCGGAACCTGCTAATTTCAATTTGAATAAACAAATTACACGAATTTTATTCGAACTGTATTGTAAGTTCCAAAAGATTTAAATAAAAAATAATTGAGAGTGTTCGTTTACGCTACCTATTCGATTATTGTTCGAACCTAACACTAGCTCTTAACAATATATTGAAAGTAATATCTTCTAGGAAAAATACAAGCACTTAAAAAATTTTAAGAAAAAAAAAGTGTGTGCGATAATTATTTCGGTATTAAAACATCATTTCAAGTGGAAATTTTATCCATACATATACAACCTACAAAAAGTTCACGCGACATGAACATCATCAACGTTCAAAAATCTCACCTGTATGAAACCCATTGATATACAAAAACCCAAGATGCACAATCAACGTCTAAAAAACGTCCTCAAAAAATGAGCGCAACATTCTAAATTGTGCTCTTATTTCAAATAGTCTCGCGTCTAATAAGTGGAGTCGATGTTATTTATTTGTGTTTTTTTTATAAATAAATTTATGTACTTTTGAACTTTTTGTGTGTAGATTTTGACAAATATATTTACGCTATATAAAGTGTAGGTCAGGAGGTAGCCAATTTAACATTTTTTTTTTAATTTAAAGAAAAAACTTTTTAACCGGATTAAAATTATGTATTATTATAAATTTACAACTATTTAACATCCAACACCTTTTGTCTTCAGTCACCGTGACCACGCACGCTGTAAAGCACCCGAAAAGTCGAATAAATTTAAAATTATGTTAAATAGTTGTAAATAAAAAAGTCATGTTCGACTCCACTCAATACCTTGTCCTACCGACCACGGTCGGTCGTAAAATTTTGTTGCTTTATGTACGTATAAACTGCGTTGTAATAACAACTTTAAGCAATTCGCGTAAGGTTGATTTTGCAATAATATATGCTTGTAACATATACTGTTATAGACATACTGTTATAGAAAGGGACAGAAATAGTGTTTCGGGACACTTTCGAGTGTTACTTTTATTCGAGACTGTGCATCTTGGGTTTTTTGTATATCAATGATGAAACCTCTATTTTTCTTACTAAACGATTGTTCCAGACTTCTATTAATCAAAACTTACCTAAACATCCCCTCGTGCTTTAATGGTCCCATAGCAGCCTCCATATTATGCGTGAGACGAAAAGGCACTCTCTCAGGCCATTCAAAAGCCTCGCCCTTATTAAAGAGACAATTAAAGTCTACATGAACTGTATCACCATTGGTCGAGTCGAAGGATATATTCTCGCCGTGTCGGTCGCCAAGTCCTAAATTTATAACAAATTATTGCACATGTAAATAGTATACAGTATTTTTAATAATTTAATTATTTGTTCATCAGTATTCCTACAGCTACCCACTAAACAAAGTCCCAAACAATTATATTAAAAGTCAAAAACGGAATACACATTTAAACATTTTTACCTATTTAAAAAAAAATATTTATAATTAATTCCAAGATACATTGATCATTATTATATATATTTAATAAAAAGGAAGAATAACAAGCCATTAATAAAATATACCAGAGTTTTTTTATATTATTTTTAGTAACATTAAATAAATCTATTTGCTGGTAATTTGTGTTATAATCTGAAGGTATACGATACATGGCTGAGTTATAATATAAATTTAATTTTTTAAGCAATCAAAACTTTTTTTGTCTTGACTTAGCTTAGCTCAGCTCAAGGTTAAACGTATAAGTTTACGATATATAATTAATGCGAGTGTAAAGAACAAACAATTCTTGTCCTAGTGTCGTTTTAGTACTCGTAAATGATGTCATATAGTAGTATATTTAATAACAAATTTTAACTGGTGCAATTGTGGGACTGATTATAACTTTAGGCTTAAGTACTTAAGTTACTTAGCAACGCCATAAACAATGGTAATACCTAGAAATGTTTTTTTAAACAGACAGCTTTTACTCTCGGGTGAAGAATTATACCAAAATGTATAGTTATTATAGATTATTTAGATGATAGTTTATTGGTATTATTAAAGAGCTAAGGGTATTTTTATAAATTCAAAAGAACGAAGACTCCCCAATAATATGAAAATCGTGACAAAGTTGGATAAACTAAATTAGACTTAGTGACTTACCCAAAATATATCCCACCATGGACATTACTGCTGTAGTTCTGATGTATGCCGATCGCGCTTGATACCTAATTAGTTAAAGAAAATGTTTTTGGGTCATAATTTTAAAAAACATGAATCCTTCTACAAGCAGACTTTATTAGAATGTCTAGATATTCCCTAAAATATAAAGAATTCAGAAATCTTAAACATTCAACAATTTCTAAACATATTCAGTTTTTTTTGTAAATAAATTAAATATCAAATAGGTTAATTGCAAATTACCATTTTAAGCTAATTCACGCGTTTTAAATAAGACCGCAACAATTTCACAGCGATAAATTTAATTTTAAAAGAAAAGAAATTAATATAGGGAATAATAACCTTTTATAGTTATCTAATAAAACTAAGAAAATCATTCTGAGAATGGGCAAATACGGGTCATAATCCTAAAGGTTTTTACCATAAGCCACAATTGAACTATAAAGAAATACATATTTTAAAAGACTCACCATCCATATGGATCGGCGAAGACCCTCCTAAACCACTCCTGGAAGAGCGGTGGATGTCGAAGAAGCAGCTGCTGCTCGAATATACGCCGTTTCTTATCTACTGGATCTTTGTTGAGGCACATCATTTCTTTTAGCTCGCGGTTGCTTGTATGGATACCTAAAGTAGAAAATAATAAGACGGAATAATAAGGAATTACGGCATGAATGTTATACCTGTGTAATGACTATATTTATTTCAAAAATATATGAAGAATGTCCAACCCTACGAAGTCAGCATATTAATGCATAAAAATAGAAAATCGTTACAATAACGTCGTAGTAAAATGCTATGTAAGAAAAAGTTAAACTTTCTGCCCGATTCTCTTTCTTTCCATAGTAAGTTCTTTTTACGTGAATTTAAAAAAAAACTTATATAGTAGTTATACCTAGTTAATAATAATATGTTAATTCAGCTGTCATCATGGGATGCTTTAATTTTTTTTTTAACTACAATAATGATTTGTCATCAAAAATAAAGCCCGATAATAAAGAAGCGATGTTTATCCGTATCACTGATATAATTAAATTGTATTAATTAAGATGTTTTCAAAGAAATTATTTCAAACAAATGTAAATTTACAAGCAAATATCGTTATGGGACAAATGGTAATCTTGATAGTTTTTTTTCAGTTTTACCCACCTTTTTGCTTATAAATATGTATAAGCACCGGCCTTAAGCCTACGAGGTTAGGGACCCACTCGATAAGGCCACATTCCTCATTCAGGGGTAAAACACTATAGGTTCGAATATAAAGCCGTCTACGCCTGGTTTCTGGCGCATCTTGAAGGAACCTGTTCACAACCGCATTGAATTCCATCAGACGAAAGTCTTTCCGGAGATCGTCTCGAGGTTTCAACATTATTATGTACGATTTGCCATCTGAACCTGAAAATAATTAAAATATATGATAAAAATAATGTAATATAAAAAAATATACACTCCGCGTGATATCTAAAAATATATCGTTTTGATTATTTGGTAAGGAATCAGAAAGGTTAAAGGTAAAAGGAATTTAAAAGTTTTTGAAGTTATACTTCTTTAGGCGCGTTATGAAAAGTTTATGAGAGTGAAATTTTACGATGCGCGCGCACCGTGACACAAAATTCAGTATGGGCGCCGAGCGTGCGCGAGCGAGATGGGAATAAGACAAGTAAAAAGAAATAGAATATGCGTGACGTATGACCATAATGACATTTGTAGTACATTTTAAACAAATAAAGCAGTATTAATTATTTTTTCAAAGAAATTTAGCAATGCTTTTTCACAAAGACCTATTGTTACTTAGTTAGTTATTAAATTAAATTAATAATATAATAAAATAATAAATAATAATTGTTATTAATATTAATTAATAAATAATAAATAATAATTCAGCAAATGTCTAGAAATGACAATACAAACCTTTCAGCGTGACTTTCCTCGGTTTTTGTAAAGACGGCAATATCTGTATTTGCTCCTCTATACCTGCGATATAGACAGGTGGGGCCGCGGGTATATTAAAATCTATGCGTTCCTGTCTAGCCGCTTTTGATGGCAGAACGATCTTACAAAACTCCTGGAACGGCATCATTATATGGCTGAAGTTATCCTTTGCCAGAAGACGCGGAAGAGTTTGGACTAGAGATGATACTTTGGTTGTCTGAAAAATATTTTTGAAAGTATGTTAGCTATATGAATAAATCGTCATGATCGTAGAACAATGTCGCATTTGAAAAGAATCCATAATCCACTTTTTATCATATTTGGATACTACATTGACTAAATATTACGGCTACATTAAAAAAATTCCATGTGTTAAATTTCAAATTAATCAGTCGGTAAAGTGCCGGATTTGATAGAAACACGTGATTTTCTAGAAAACTGTTTAATTTTATTTTATTATTTTGTTTCAAAAGAAACCCTATTGTTTGCTTGTATGCCAATTTTCATAATAACAGAATATGAATTAAAATAGTTATGACAAAAACTAACATGATTATATTATTTTGAAACGGCTGCCCTGTAAAGTTTACCATTTGTCAGATCCGTCACTATTCTATTACGAAATTTTTATTAAGAATAAATACAGACAGCAATGATTATTATGAATCCATGGTTAAATAATGTGTCACAAAAATAGAGTATATTTACTCTATTTTTTGTTAAAGTATATTTCTTCAAAATATATTTTATATTGTTAAAGTATATTTTGTTAAAATATTCTATAATGAATGAATACTCTATTATGAATAAAGGAATAAGTTTTCATGATCACTTGCAAACACCTTTTTTATATGTAAGCATGTTTAACTAGATTCTTAAAGTTAGACGCTGACCTAATAATATTTTGTAGTTGTTTTCCTGATATTTTTCTCCTAATTAAGAAGGCATCCAGCATTCTGTGCCTTGTGTGTTTTGGGTATAAGGCATGCTGGTTTCCTCACGTTTTTATTCATAGTACTAAGTGTATATAATAACAGCCGTGACTCGGACACACGAGTAGCTTGAGAGAAAAATCACTTTCACATCACATCACCCACTAACGCCAAAGGAATTTGTTTGAAAATTACAATAGCTCAAGCTTTGTCACGTGACCATTTTCTATATAAATTTGTTCGGCGTGAAGTGAAAACTTCTTAGCGGCGTTGCACTTTTTTGGAATGGGTAAAAAAATCTTAAACTCGCGTCATGACACGTGACCTGATCGAAAATTCGTAAGACGGATGGAGAGTAGACAGCTGGCGCGGCGTATTTAATGTAATATAAATTGTCATGTTTGTGTACGATAGCGCAATAAATAAATATTGTATTCTACCACATAAATGATAGGACTTTTATATGCTTTAATTATAAGCAATTCGTGCAAAATTATTCCCTAACCATTCCAAAATATCAAAAATGCACAACGTTAATATTCAAGTTTTCACTTCTGCCCGTCGTTTTTTTTAGATATATACTTACAGATCCACTTTCAGCAATAGGTTTATTGCAGAGTTCTATCAATTTCTCAGCCAATAGTGTGAAATCAGACACGAGTTTCAACATATGCGGTTCTTTGAGTCTTGGGTCAGCAAACACGTCAGCACATCTCTTTTTTCGTTGAGGGTAACTGGACTTCACTACACAGAGCATCATCCATAATGTATGTTGAGGGTAGGCCATTATCAGTTTCACTATTATTGCTTTAAGTTGAAGGTACACCTAAAATAAATAAAAATTCTTTTAAAAAGGGGAATCATTAAATTTAATTTTCTTCAATAACGTCGTAGGATTTGGGGTCACAGCACTAAATTACCCTTTTTTTATGTTAACTGTATAACTTAATTATAGTTCGACAGTATTTAATTTTTGTAAGTGAAATGACGCCTAGTAATAGTGATTTTATTTCGTATAACCGCCACAATAGTCAAAATTTGTTACCTCTTTAACTGGATGGCATATCCTGGACACAATTTGCGAGAAGGCAGTCAAGTAAAGATATATTGGTAATCTTTCAGAATAAGTTTTGATGATTTCTGTCATTTGCGCAAGCACCGAGTGGATACTTGTATCTGATGACGTCACTTCCACATCCAACCTATAAGTTTAAGCTTTTTACTTTCATTTGAATTTTAATATTTCAAGAAACGTGCGGAAAAAAGTTAATGCGGAATAATCCAAAATTTGTTTTTTTTTTTCAATTTTTTTTTGTACTAGTGTTGTAAATAACTAAAACTCATGCGCATATAATAGCTAAAGGTTGTAACTAAATTGGTTATAAGCTCCCCACGCTAGGGAGTGGTGTTCCGGATAATTAAACTATGTTTAAAACAAAAGAACTATAAGAATAAATTTAAAAAAAAGTAATTTTCTGTTTTGTACTTTTCTGAATTCAATGGTCAAACATCAAGTTATCATACCATATTGACAGCATCCTAGGCATGCTCTGGTACAAATATTTATGTCCATATTGTAAAGCTTTCCCATAACTGTTCAAGGCATAAATGCGTCTAGTCCACATGGCACTATTATCGCTTGCTACTTCAGAACTACTCACTTTCTCGTAATAAGAACCCAAACATACCTGAAAACATTCAAACATTCAATTTGTTTATGAAAAGATTTTAATCTGTATTAGTCTGTGCTGAAAGAGATCTATCGTGAGATTTAAGATTTGGGATGTTTTCGCTGTGCAGTAGGAGACTTATAGATTGGAGGAATTCCAGAGGATAAATAAGATGATAGGCAATACAGAAATAATTTATAACAACGCAAACAATATTTCTTCAAGAGTTTACGCAGGAGTAACAACACCCAAAAAGTAAATAACCGTTACTAAGGTCATATTATATACAATACATACAATACAATATATTTTTACTTCAACAATAAGGTCGCTGCTCCTATTGTGTTGAAAAAGCTGTTACGTCATTATAGTCTTATCTTGACATATAAGATAATTTTTTTTTATGATAACAATTTTATCAGTTTGGATAACGGCCGGTTAAATAGTAAATTTTAAGAAACATGTATATTATCAACATAAGTTAAGAGTAATTTTAAAAAATATAGAAGTTATTTCGACGGCTTGATAGTAATTTTCCTTCATATTGTCCAACAAAGTATAATATTGAGTATTTGTAAAATAATTTTATAATGATTTCTGGCTTTAATAATATTTGAATATATATTAAAGTGAAACTCACGAGACTTTTCTCCCATTGCTTGAAAACATCAACTGCTTCCTTATAGTACCCAATATTAACGTCAACGTCCACATTCGTTGTTTCGTCGTTGTATTTCGCGATCAGTAACTTTGCTTTAGCACATATTTTTCTGGAAACCGTTATATTCATAAAAAATAAGAAAAGAGTAATGTTGATTTTAGCGTGCGACTCGCATCCTTGTGGGTTCGAACCCCGGCCAATAGATTTTTTTTGTATACGTTCGTTTTAACACGTACGTTGATCGTACGGTTAAGGAAAACATAGGCACCGTCAGGCATATATATGGTGATATCATTTTTCTAATAGACAACTACATCTAGTTACAGTAAATACAGTACAGTAAATGATCACGAAATAAATCGGACAACATCTATTTTTCATCCCCCCAAATGTTAAGGGTAGTCCATCCCAAATTTTGTATTTTTTATTTTTAGACAAAAAATTTTTTTTATTTTTTTATGATACAGCATTAAAAAAAACTAAAATTTTCACCCCTCTACGATCAACCCCTATTTTTTTATTATAAATGATACATGGCAAAACGACGTTTGCCCGGTCAGCTAGTAGATTTATAAATTTAAAAAAAAAATAACCTTTGTTCCTGGCTAAGATTTTCGAGTTGCGGATAGGCATCATCTAACCCCCGTCGTAAGGTCGTAAACGCCTGCTCCTGTTGTCCTCTAGCCCAGTACATTTTGGATTTTTCAATAAACAACTGTTCTGGTTGATATTCCTCTGCGTTTAATATGTACATGTATGCCTGAAAATAAAAATTTAGAATTAAAATATTTGTAATTAATCCGTGTATTCATCATAAAAATTTTGTTTACCGAAAATCGAACCTAGAACGGGCTTAACAAGAATAGACAAGAAATGAAAGCAGTTAATTTTACCTGTTGGAAAATTCCGGCTTTCCTTGCATGTTTTGCGCTTTGAAGCCACAAGTCACCGATGCAAGATCGGAGTTTACTTGACGTCATCGGGTGAGTTGGTTCCAGTAATTCCTACGAATAAAAAATATACAGCTATCTTAAGACAATCTCGTCTTGAGCGCTGTCAAATATGTCAAACTTCAGAAAAAAATGGTTCAACAGCTCCTGACACTAGATTTAGATTATTTGAAAATACATATTACGTTTATTTTATAATACAAATAAAAATAATAATAGATCACACCAACCGTAGAATCACTACTCAGCTAGGAATGGCCGTTCTTAGATTTAAAATATTGTATTTATATTACCATACTTTAAATTATTTTTTATTCATATAAATGGTCTAAGATCCCGCTATTAGCTATACAACGACCTTCACCGAGATGCTTATTTAATGAAACTTATTTTATATATAATTTAATATGTCAATAAATATAATCCATATGGGTTGCCTAGCAAATTTCAGTCCAGAGTATGTTTTATTAATTTAAAAAAAAAATATTTTTTTAAACATTTCACCGGTATGATTATTAGATAAATTCTATACCAATCGAAAGTATGAAGCCCATAGAATATGCAAATGTTAGGTTGTTTTTAATCAATTAATTATTTATGAGTATATTTTTTATGTGACACTAAAGTATATATACATCTTTAGTATAAAAGAAGGTTATAGTGATACATATATAATACTACCCTGATTAAAAATATTGATTGAAAAAAGTTCAAAAAATTTACTACATGCAAATTATAAAAAAAAAATTTTTTTTTAAATATTAATTAAACACACTCTGGACTGAAATTTGCTAGGCAACCCATATGGATTATATTTATTGACATATTAAATTAAATATAAAATAAGTTTCATTAAATAAGCATCTCGGTGAAGGTCGTTGTATGTCGGGATCTTATACTAAAATTTATTATTTAGTATTAATATGTATTGCCACAAGGCACATGTACCTAGGAAGTCACAGGCTGCTACATTTCTCACATCGGAAAACTGGGATACACGTTTGTAATGTAATTTAAGTATAACATTATTCTTATTAACCGCCATAACATACGTCGAAAACGTTTTAGTGTCAAACAAATGAGTTATATAGATAGATAAAAATAATAATTTCATATGAATAATAATAAAATTTTATATGACGACTCATTAGTACCCCTGACTGCGAATCCATGGGTCCCGGGTTCGATCCCCGGCTGAGACAAACATCGATGTGATGAGTATTTGGTGTTGTGCTTAGGTCTTGGATGTTTAAATATGTATTTATATGTCTATCTATCTATAATATGTATGTATATCCGCATATATATGCCTAGTACCCATAACACAAGCTTAGCATGGGTCTAGGTCAATTGGTGTGAATTGTCAAAAAAAAAATATATATGTATACCTGTGTCTGTTGCAATAGTATTCTTCTTATACGTAATAAGGGCTCCACAGTTCTCACATCAGATTGTACTACAGACAATCTCTGCCTCCATTCGTCGAGTAAACTACTTATTAATTCATCACCATAATTTTCACCATCTTGGATATTTTTGAGCCTAAAATACAGTGTTAATTGTATAGCGATATGCGATTTCTGGTATTAGACTTTTTATATGGAAATAAATGTTACAGTGTGAATGCCAACCAAAGTCAAGTATTTAAACGTTTAAAGACAAAGATACTTCGAGTGACGTTGCATGGCGTCTACACTATATAATTAAAACCTTTTATACAAAACAACAAGCATTGTAAAACAAAATCAAGTATTTGAGTTCTGCGGAAATACACACTCTTTCGTTGATCTTTTTCTTTATCGGCAGATCAGCTACTGATCGACCAGTACTGACTCTACAATTATTGTTTACCGGGCATCCAACCTAGGAACTCAGTTAAAATGGATTCAGAGAAGATAAGAAAATATCAAAAGCCTTGTTACAAAAATCGTTGACTATTGGGATTATTCAGTTCTTATCATCGAACCGAAGAAAGTGATGCGAAAATCTTAGTGCAGCACTTTGTTAATGAAAACGGAATTAACGGAAACAGATAGCAAAAATAAGCGCGATTAAGGTGACAATTACACCATGAATTTATTTAAACATAAATTCAACTTTTAACACCTCCAGTACTTCGACATTTGGTACGGGCGGCAATGACGTGTTCCTACTGTCGCGCTTTGGACCTATCACCTTAACATTGTAAACCAATTATTATGCTTTGTTAATTATATTCTCTTAATCATTGATTCTAAAGTTAATTATTTAATTATTATTAAAGTATGTATTATTATATTATTGTAATAAATGTTGACGTTTGATGGACAGAGAAATTATGACCAAATGTGTTGTGTGTGTGTGTGTGTGTTTTACCGTCACATAAAAAATGTTATATATTTTTTTAAAGGTTTACCCTTTCAGAGCTTCCTGCGCATGGCCGGCTTCTGATATAATATGTAGACCTAAAACACTTTGATAACCACTACGTAACGCACTTTCGCCGCGAGTCTCCGCATCCATTTGCAATAGAAGCCTGTTCCTTGCGTCTGCGCATGACACTTTGAAATAATCCTCTTCTTGCTTACGATACGACAGTAGAATTCGGCCCATTAACAGACCCCAGTTTTCGCGTGATGATGGCTGCAAAGATTTGTTTACCTATTATATCAAAAAGTACCTATTATTCAAAGACAAGAATTCTCTCTGAAGACATAATAAATAATTCTCATAATTTCCATATCATTATTTAAGAAAATGTTAAAAAAGATGGTTTTTTTTTTAGTTTTTATTTATAAAATAGTTGTGCCTTAATCGACATCTTGGCTTGTAATTTTGATATACAGTGTGTTGCGTAATGAATGGATAATATGGTAGGTACGGGTACGGGTAGAGAACGCTGTGGCGGTTTAGAAAAAACATTTACGTTAAGTAAAGTTCCCTCGGTATTCAAAATATGTATTCATTCAATTGTTAAAGATTCAAAAAAATTACATCCGTTGCGTCTGTTTATGGTGGCAAGACTTCAAATGAATGTGAAAATGTTTTTTCATCTGATTTTTGGACAGTATTTCTGTAAACTATGATTTTTAGGGCGTATGCAAAGTTTTTACAAAAAACATGTTAGTTTACCTTAAACCTAACCTATTACTCAAATTTCACGTTTTGCCTTTTCTTCAAGTTAAACCTAACGAGGTGTAAAACAAATACTGTCACCTGAGTGATTCATTACGGCACAACCTGTATAGTTAACACTTCTTTTTTTTATGTCAATGGGCCATAAAAAGGATTCACACAAGAGTCTACTTACCACTGATTTAGAGACTAATTCATCCAGTTGTTCAAATCTTCCCAATCTCCATAAGGGTTCAGCAGATAACTCCATCATAGTGTCATCTACTTCTTGTTCACTTAATAGTCGATAAGCTGTAAATGGCTGGTCCAGACCTAAGTAACAGTCGATCATACCCTAAAATGGCAACATTCGAGTCAATCCAAGTTAGTTTATAGATAAAATGATTCAAGAAAACAATTAAAAATTATAAAGTTATATGTATCTAAAATTGTCAAGTTTTAACAAAACCTATCATCCAAAAAGTCATTGCAAGTTTGAATAAGAAACTTTAGGATGGATATAAGATCGATCATCACAATTAAGAGACGAGAGGTAACGGATAGTATGAATACACATTGTTTTTCATTTAATAATATTTTACCAGATCACAATCTGAACCCGAACGAACCGTGATCGACAGACACAAGCATAATTTTCGAAAATAATGAGAAATTTGAAATAAGTGTTTTGATACTAATTATTTTACAATATGAAATACAGTGTAAACATTTTATAACGAATTTCAAGGGACCGAGCATTTGTTTTCGTTATTGAGTTTTCGTTACAATAATTTATATATATATATATAGTCAGTCGTCACCTATCTATTACATTTATATATATATTATATATAGGTGACGACTGACGATGGTGCGTTTAGTAACCGAGACCAAAATTTCCTTCAGGCAATGTAATCTAAGAATAATGGCACACGTGTTAATGCAATTAACAATAACAAAGGCGACGGCTGTTTATGAATTCAGGTGTCTTTCTTAGAAATTTCGGCACCTCAATAGGTTAGTTTTGTAAGCTGATTATAAAAACAATTACACTTAAGTATGTTGTTATATGTAAATATTTCATCGTAATAGAGAATGTCTTTTGCGTTTTAAAATTGAATTAATGTATGGGTTTTGAGTTAAAACAAACAAATTTAAATAATTTTTACATTATAGAGAGATTTTCGTTATAACAAATAACATTAGATTACACTGTATACTTAAATACCTGAAGACTATGTCTGTCAAGCTGTCCCTCCTGCGCAAGGCGCTCGTAGCAAAGCGCCGCGTCTTGCAACCGTCCTGTCACTACCTGCGCTAGTATTAACTCCTTCAAGGATGGTTCTGATCGCTTTATCGTTAAAATTCCTGAAAATATTTGGTCCTTCGAAACAGATTTCAAGGCATTCATCTAAATTGAATAATTAAAAAAATCATACTTTTAAAACCTAAATTTTACGACAGTCTTATCAGTAAAATATTACCATCGTAGTCACGGAGTTAAGTTGATTTTGTACTTAGACCTCAATATATAAAGGATCATTATAAATTCTATATACTCAGCGGCACGCTGTGGCCTCCATAACAAATAAACAATGTTAAATAAATGATAAGTTACAAAATAACTTCTGAAATCATTTATTTATTTAAAAAGTATTTGCCAACGGGGACTACAATAAAAGCTTAATTTATTTTTATTTGTGTGTTCAACACAAAGTTAACAATAAAACTAATTGCTAACTAATAAAATTCTTAGAAACTACAAATGTGATTTTAAATAGATATAAATGATAAGTGATTTTGAAAAATATTTAGAAGAAAGCAACATCTTGGAAAAGGTAACTCCGCGAAACTGTTAGGAAGGGGATTATTTTAAACTTACACATCCTAGGAATAGCAGCGTTAGAACTAGGACGGTTCTGCGAAACGATTGAAACAAAAACGAAATGATCGGGGAATCTACAACATAGTATTGTCTTTTAATGACATAACTTTCACACAATTGATAATAAAACAATTTTATACCGGATTTAAGTTATGTATTTACAATTTTTTTTCATAATTTTAAATTTAACCGACGTTTTGCGTGCTTTACAGCGTGCGTGGTCACGGTGACTGAAGACAAAAGGTGTTGAAATGTCAAAAGTTGCATTATCTGTATTTGTTTCCCCGGAGTTGGTATCGACTAAAAGATGGTTTTGGCAGAAATAGAGGACACCGAGAGCCATTTCTGCCACAACCCTCCGTCTTTTAGTCGATACCAACAAAAAATAATTGTAAATACATAACTTAAATCCGGTAAGAAATTGTTTTATTATCAAATCTACTACATACTTTACGAAGCGTTTTGAAGTTTAAATCAGATCGTTTATATAATTGCCTTACCAGCAACAGAGTCAGGTTCATCCAACAATGCATATATTTCAGCAAGAAATGGTAACTGACTCTGGATTCTCTGTTTATCACCATCCATGTATAATTCGAGGTACTGTAGAGCTCTTTCCAGCTCCCCACATGCGAAATTTCCTCTCGCTATTGCCAATTTATCAAATTTCTCCATAAACTTTTGTATTGCCCTATAAAAAAGGATAATCAAACAAATTAGTTTATGAAGTTATACTTCTTTAGGCGCGTTATGAAAAATTTATGACAGTCAAATTTTACGATGCGCGCGCATCGTGACGCAAAATTATCAGTATGAAGTTAGTTCTAAGTGGCATGAAAATCAATAATAACTGTGTTCAAGTTGTATATTCTAGTATTTTTATATTTAGAATACGCGTTTCGTAACAGTACAATTAAACAGTGTGAATAAATAAATATTATTTTGGTGTTTTTATTAAATCAATTTCATATACGACGGCGATAGTATTTACTAATAATCATTTTATTGATTAATTTTAATATGTATCGTTAATCACTACTGCATTTTAGTTTTTTTCCATACGCCAATGAAGTATAACTTCTAATGCGTGTACATAAGTACACACACTCTTTTTTTTAAATAGGCTTATAAACTAAAGAAGCAAAGGTACTCACTTATAATTCTCGTTTTCATAAGGACGCTGCTTAGTATGCATCCACTCTAGAAGCCATCTATTTAGGAAATCTAAAAGCGTGTAGACAGTTTTGCTATATTTTCCCTGAAATATACGTACACATTAAGTTCCCACTATAAAGTCAAATCATTTATTACAATTAGACCACCTAAAATGACACTTTTGAACGTCAAACAATATACACAGAAGATTCTAGTTGCCCCTTCCAAAAGGTAGTTTCGTGTGGAGAAGCATGGACACTATATAACTAGGGAAATATCACTACTTAAATTGGTAGCTTTCTGAATCCTGCAAAAAACTTTCGGGCTCGGCCACCTGGAGGCGAAATTTCGAGAAACATGAGAAACAAATGATTGCTATAATTCTTATTACCTGATTGCCTTCCTCCGCCTGTATAGAATTAATATTAGGCGTCATTCGTATATGACGTATCATTTTATACTTCGATCGTTCAGATGTGATTGCGACGTCATTTTCATAAATTTCAGCGCACGTATTTATGACCGCTAACATTTCCTCTTGGATATACTGAACGTTATTCTTCGACATCACTGCATGTAACAGTACGTAGGGTAGAAACAAAAACAGAGTTCTGACGTCACGCCGCATGCTTGGATGTACCGTTCGAAGTAATTCCCTTATATTATCCGATTCTATGAGAGGTATCAACTGTCCCGACCAATTATGCGACCATTCTAAAAAGGTAGTAGCGTACACGGACCCGAATAGTGGATGAGCCTTTTTGGGCTGAGACGGATAGGCCAATGTGTATCTAGAGCTGAGTAAAGGGAGCATTATCTGATGCATATTCTCAGGGAAACTATCCCACACGTCTTTTTTGGACCCTGTTGGTGAAATGTCGTAGATTTTCAGAATTTCTTGTATCGTTAGAGCGTAGCAGTCCATGTTCTGAAATTTTTGTGAAGTGTTCTTTAGTTTTGATAAAATTTCTTGCTTTACTGGTTTAAATGTAATTTTATACATAGGTACATAATCAATGAATAGTATGAGACATCTTGGAAATTTTGGAAATATGTAATTCCTTATGTGTAATGATGTCTATTAGTAACATAGTAAGCAAACACCAACTCAAAATAACTTTATTCGTATGGTAACCGTCAACAGAAAAGATGTTAAATCATTAAATTTACGTTTACTACCAGTTCGCAAGTCAAGGGCGTAGAGCGGAAAAAGGCAAGAAACTCTCCGCCACTCTTTTTAATCGCCAAGTTTTGAGTCATACAAATTGTTTGTAAGCAATGATATATATTTAGCGAGAACAATTTAATACTAAAATTCTGTTCGTACTATAAATACCTTTATGTTAAATAATCATACGTAACTATAAAAATTAACCATACATACCATAGTATCTTTCTCATACTGAAAAGCTCTAGTCAATTCAATCAGCGCGGTTGCAGCAAAACAATTATCATTAATAGAAAAAGCAAATGGTGAGCGATCTGGTTGTACATATTGTCTCGGTAAATGGCCGGCCTCTATGGCTCCCAATTGACCCAAACAAGACCCACTTGAAGCACTTACTTCGGTATTGGGGTCTTTGCAACCTGTAAAATATAAATTTCAATCTGATACAAAATCAAACATATATATGTGGGAAAGGCAAATTTTTTTCTTTTTAAATTGCAAGGTTTTTTTGTGATTTATTAAAGGAACTTGGGTAATGAATCATACCCATTGTTATGCTTGTTTCATTCCCTTTTTAACAGGCAAGTAAATAATAGAACTATCAATTATATAATAAACCCTCTAATAAATACATATAAATTAAAAACCCTTGTTTTAAAACACCATGAATTAATATATCAATGCAAGAAGTCACCTATCTACTTGATACTACTTGCAATACAATGTAATTTCCTTAGTCGCGAACTATCTTTAAGTGGTCATTAAAAATATCTTACATAAGAAAAAATACTCACCAACTAAGAGACAGTCGATAAGCTCTACTATAACAGGATCAATGTTTTTTCCACCAAATATAGCCTTGTGCAACTCTTTTCTATTACATTTCAACAGTTTATTCAAACGAGAAAATGAATAGGCCTTTATGCTCGGAATATCTTGATTTAAATGCTGCAAATACCATTTTATTTTCTCCAAGAAACCGTCAGGCTGAGTTCTCCTTACATGTCTTTTAATTACACTCTTTACTCTCTCGGATATTTTCGCATCGTCGACAAAAAATAGTTCAGAAATATAGGAACTCAATAAGTTTTCATTGTTTAGAATTAGATATTGAAAAATTTTGTTGATCTCTTGCGGCGCGTACTGAATTTGTTGTAATAAGGAAACAGCAAGATTGGGCAACAGAGGTCCTAACGAAATTGTATCAATGTTATGAATGAAAGCGCTCCATGCTTCCGCTAGAATCTTTGGGAACTCTCTTACGAGAGGCAACGCAGATCTCAAAGTAGCGAGTACTTTATATCTCAGCGGTGTTAGGTATTTTACTCCCATTAACTGCATTATGTCTGGAAAACTTTTCAAAGCTTTTCTCTTCACTGACAATGCTACCTTTGCGTTCACTAACTTATGATCAAAGTACGCTAACACTCCAAGAAATTTAGGGTTTAAAAAATCTGCTATCTGAGTTGTACTCATAGATAAACTTCCTTGAGGAGTGGATACATCCGGATCGTGGCATGCTAAATATCTACACGCATTTAACACTTTTTCTGGATCACAACAATATTGTAAGAGGAACTCCGTTAGTATGATCCTAAAATGTCTTTTAATCAAATTTAAAACCGACATTTTGGTCAACTTCTCAATAATGCCGTAGCATTTTTTGGAAACATCTTTATTTTCTGTCAGAAAGATATGTACATATATATGCGGAAATCTTTCTATGAGGAAATCTGATACTGAACATTGGACTAAAGACGCGATCTCTTCTATCATAAAGGGAACTTCCTTTATAGTAATACAATAGGGCACCAAATATGGCAGAAAGTGGTGAACATCCTTAGAAATAAAGTCTCTATAGCCTACAAATCCGAAAGCTCTGACGACCTTCAGCAGTGCTACTGCGAAATCTTTGCCATTATTGAGACTGCAATCGACGAAGAGTCGGCAATAGTCCTTTTTATATCTTTGGTATGTTTGGTTAGGGGTGTACCCTTGGAATTCACAAACATCCCTGAGATAAACAACTGCTTTAGGGGCAAGAGAACACTGCGGCTGCATTATAAAGTAAACTAAAAGTTTAGTCACCGGCAAAATCACTTTACCATTCGGACATAAACCAAGTTCTTTAATACAATCTAAGGTTTCTGTCTGCATATTATAGTCATTTGCTTCTAAACTCTCTTGAGTGGATTTAAGTAGTAGGTTTATGCAAATATTAAATACAGTTTCTTTGGTTGGGGAATCTTCATTTTCCTAAAAAATAAAAGGTCAAATCTATGTAGGTTTTCTAGAGATTTCAAAATTTTTTTTAACCACCTATTTAGTAAAGTTCACTATAAATGCAATTGGCAAATAAAAAAGAATTTTTTTTTAACTTTGTGATCAGTTTAAGACAAAATATATATACAAAATGACTTACATCAGTACACTGAAGGAACGGTTTCAAAGCTTTCAAAATATATTTGGTGTTTTGCTGATTAATAACAGCAGTAGAAACTCCATAATCAAATACATAATAATGTTTGCTGATTGCTCCAATTGTTGCCCAAAATTCAGATATATCTAAATCTGAATATTGTTGATAATTCAAAAACTTTCCAAACAAGTTCTTCAAACCATTTGTTGATGAAATATTAGTCAGTGTTGAAGCATTTGTTTCTAAGCAATACTGTCTATATGTCTTTTTGATTGTTTCTGAATAATTGTTTGTTGAATTTTTATCTTTATGGCATTCATGACATACAATAGAAACATCCCATTTTTCATCCAACACATAACCAATTGGTTCATTTGTTTTAACAACACTATATGTACTGAGAGACATACATACTAACATAGATAATTTACTGGCTATAGTATTTTGTAAATCTTTGTCTTTTTGAAGAAACGCAGGCATAAAAATATCACTTATCGCTTTGCTGGTTGATATAATTTTGTTACTCAAAAGTAAGGGTACTAATTGTATCACCTGAAAAATAAAAAATTACCTATAAAATGTAACACACAAACAATTCAGATCAGAGTATTATTTATAACTTGTATGGTCAATAATATATTTTTTTTTAAATTCACCTGTAATGTTGCAGATTTACTTCTCAACAGCGAGCTATAGAAGGTGACTATCAATTTGTTCCATGCGTCTGTAACTTTACCTAATACTAATTTATTGATCAACAAATATTTTAATACCACAGCCTTAACTTGGTCACTGAATAATAAATTCTGCTCTGAGAAGTGTTCATGGCATTGTAGACATATTATTTGGAAAATTACAGCAACCTCCTCGTTTGTTACTCTCTCAGTTAATAAATTTATGCCAAGAATCACTTCCATTGTTAATTTAATAGTATCTAGATCCTCCAGCATAATACTTCTGTTTTTTATCTTTTTTATGGATGTTGTCCATACCGATCTTTTGATGTCTCTATTTAAAATTTCAAATTCTTTGAATGTTTGTTTTCTATATGCACTATGAACATATTGCAATAATTTTAAAGCAATTCTACATCTTTGTAAATGATGTGTGGTTATAAATTCATCATGTAAATCTTCACACAACTTTACTGACTTTATAACTTCTATTATTTCATTATAAAACCAGTTTTCTTCTAGCACAGCCTTATTTGTTTCATCAGATAAAGTGGCTAATATGCTTTTTGTATAACATTTATGTAAATTTTCAATTTCACACTCATCTCGGTTTTGAATTTCAAGTATATCTTTAGGAAATTCTACAATGTTGCTTAGAGATAGGCAAAATAATTTCAAGTCTCTACTAAATAATTTGCTATTTGTCCTATTTAGAACTATTGTACAGATATTTAATATTATGTCTAAATTTCTCTTATCAGGGTGGTGGTGTATAATTTTCAATAACTTAAGAAGTAATAAATTTAAACTACTGAGGTACCTATCATTAATTTCTCCTTTTTCATATAAAACAGCAACAGATTGAACAAATGTTTCTATTAGATGCAAAAAGTCTAATTGTACACTTTCATAATCTAAATGAAAATCTATTATAGATACACTTTTTATGTTGGATATAAGTTCAACAAAAAATCTAAAACATACTATTTTAATATCAATACTGAAATTTTCCAACATATTCAAAGCTAAATGAAATAAGTTTTTATTCACCACTTTCTTTTCATATATCAGGGTGGGGGGGATGCTTTCTGATAGCAGTTGTAGAACTATGTCTATTAAGTTTTTACATGTTTCAATATTTTTGATGCAGACATATATTGGCTCCAAGTTAAGGTTTACTTGTGGAATATTAACATTATCAGGTGTAAAGTTCTTAAGGACTACTTCAATCTTGTCTTTAGGAAATTCCTTATAGAACTGTGTTAGTTTTTGCAGTATCGAATAATATTCTTCATGTAACTTATGAAAAAATGATGCTTTATTCATACATAACACAGTTAATACTTTTAATTGGGCATCTTTACTTGCAGAGTGAATTCTGTAACAAATTATTTTTAGTTATCTATAGTAGTATTATAGAATATTGCTACAATAATATCCAAATTTTTCTGACCTTTGAAGTTCAGGTACAGAACACACAAAGAATAGTCTTCCCAACAACCATGTATTGAAGGCAGAATAATAAACTTCTAGGCACTTTGAACAACCGGGACGGGGTACTAATACTTCCGATCGGTCTCTGGAATGAAAAAAATATGTGGGATAGAATAACAAATCAGATCAAATTAATAATAACTCAGTTACCTAGAACCTTACCCAGAGAGTTTTAATATTGATGTTAACAATCGATCCAGACCATCTTCTGCATGATCTAAATTATTGAACAAGACCATTGTGGGCACATTAAACATTTGCCAAACTGCAAAAGTTCGATCTTGGTTTTCCTCTTCCATTGCAATTAGTTTTACGTCTTATCCAATTATTTATACAAACAGTATATACATATTTATTAGAGAACAAGGTAAGGCAAAACAATTCGAAATTTCACTTCTGTACTTTGTAAACATATAATATTAACATATAAATTATTAGCCGTCTGTTCTGTAGATTTTAGAATTCAGATTACTCATTACAGTTTACACTGTTTATAAATCTTTAATCTAAAATCATTTAGATTATGTACTCATCTTTTCGCGGGAATCTACTTTTTTCGCCCAAAGGGCAGACTAGAGCTTTTCGACCATATCACTCGAATAGCCTACGTAATAATTATTAATTTTAGCCCAGCGGTCTTATTAAGTGGCAGCTAGGTGAGCCTTTGGGAGGGTTGTGCGGTACCGGGCGAGTGCCTAAACCGTACATGGAGACACGGTCGAATTTCTAAAGACAAGCACGAATTATAAAAAAATCCTATACTTGACGCTGGCTAATGCACAAATCGTTCCAGAGCCATAAAAAAAAAAAACAAACTGTAGAAACCATAAATGCCTAACATAATATTTATTTTATGTTGACAACCGCTTTGTCAAATACATTTTAAACCTGAAGCACATTGTTTTATTCCTTCAGTTTATAGAATCTAATTTCCTATGAATAAACACAATTTATTTTGTTTAAGACTTTATTGTTTATATTCATATAAGAAATCATAACTTACAATAATATTAATACAAAACAATTATTTGCAAAGAAAATATAATAGTTTTTAAATGTTTTCAATATATTACTAAATCAATTTCTAAATTCACTACTCATAGTTATTTTTATACTTTATCACATTTACATACATTACAATAACATATCTATATCTAGTACGTAATTTTGCGTAATATGTATTTAAAAAATGTCGAAACCTATAACAGCAACCAATGAAATTAAAACCTTGAAGCATCTCTACTAAAAATTCTACATAATATTTTAAATATTTTGTTGTGTATAATCTAAATCCTTACTATTTTATACATACAATAGCACTTTTTGATTGATTCAGTCAAAACTTATAAGTTCTGCAGTGTTATTATTACTTTCCGATTTGTTCATCAATGTTTGGACTTGTTGACTTTGATTTGCAACAGTTTGTGGATTTTGAGGATTGTTACCAAAGTTCTGTTGCATTTTCATAGGCTGCTGCATGTTTTGTTGAGGCATATTTGCATGCTGTTGCATACTTGGAGGTTGCTGCATATTTTGATGAGGCATATTTGGAATCTGTTGCATACTTAGAGGTTGCTGCATATTTTGAGGTGCCACATTTGAAGGTTGCTGCTGCATATTTTGAGGTTGCTGCTGCATACTTTGAGGTGCCATATTTGGAGGTTGTTGCTGCATATTTTGAGGTTGCTGCTGCATATTTTGAGGTTGCTGCTGCATACTTTGAGGTGCCATATTTGGAGGTTGTTGCTGCATATTTTGAGGTTGTTGTTGTATATTTTGAAGTGGCATGTTTGGAGGTTGCTGCTGCATATTTTGAGGTGGCATGTTTGGAGGTTGTTGCTGCATATGTTGAAGTGGCATGTTCGGTGGTGGTTGCATATTATGAGGCAAATTCGGAGGCTGCTGCATGTTTTGAGGCAGTTGTTGATTCTGAGGGCCCATTGGTTGTCCTTGTTGCATACTTTGTGGGGGTATTTGTGATGGATGCAAATGTTGTGGCACCGATGAAGGCACCATGTTATTGGGGTTAATTTGTTGCACACTTTGGTTGGGCATATTTTGTACAACTGGAGCACCGGGATTCATCTGAGGGTTTTGTTGAGACATATTCGGAGGTTGCATAAGATGTGGATTTTGGAAATGCGATTGACCCGGCATTGGTTGGGATTGTGATATTTGTGGTTGTTGAATTTGTCCTTGATTTGGAGGTAATTGGGGCATATTTTGGTTTAGAGGCATCTGATTCTGCATGGGAATATTTTGGCCCGGCATCATTGGTTGACCATGTCCTGGTAAAGATGACTGTCCCGGCATTTGCGCTCCCTGCGGCATATTAGGCATCGTAGTAGACGCTTGTGGATTTTGAGCATTGACCGGATATCCAGAGACAGCTATTGACGGGTTGTTGTTAAGTTGATTGCCTTGGGTATGGGGCATTCTCATGTTCATTTGCATGCCGTACATGTTATTAGCATTGCTTTGATGCGGCATATTCGGTTGAGGCATCGTCATGGGAGGCATCATGGTATTCGGGGGTTGTGATTGGTTAGGAATATTTTTAGGCATTTGGTTAGGAAGGTTAGGTTGAGTTTGACCTGGAGGGACGTTGGGCATCATTTGATGCATACCAGGTTGTGGCCGCATCTGTTGCATTTGCTGCATCATCATCTGCTGTTGCATGGGATGCTGTTGTCCCATGGGGCGCATATTGGGTTGGGTCATGGGGACTTGGACAGGGGGAACCTGTGTCAAGGTAGCTGCCGAGTTCGACATTGTGAAGGTGTTGCTCATTTGGGGCATAGACTGAGAGATGGTTCCCATTTGACCGACATTCATGGGCATGTTTGGTTGGGACATTTGGGGTTGGCCAGGGAGATTTGAGTTGTCACTCTGAGCCATTTGAGGATGGAATTGAGGGTTGTACATCATTTGGTTAGGAAATCCTGGCTGAAACTGATGCATGGACATGCCGGGCATATAGAAACCACTGCTTGACATCCTGTATTGGTGCTTTTGCTGCTCTTGGCGCATTTGCATTTCACGCTCTTGTTCCTGAAAGTACGCAAGGCCAACGTTAAATATATTCTAAGGTTTTATATATTTAACCAGTTACTGCCTTCTTTAATCTAGAAATATCATCAAAATGGTAATCATGAAGCTGTTGCTGTGTTAATTAGAACTACGCAATGATATAGATAACAAGTTATATAACATTTCATACATTATCTAATCTCATATATTTAAATAAATAAATATGATTGTACAATTGACACCAATTGCCCTAGTCCCATGCTAAGCTGGTGAAGCTTGTGTTATGGGTACTATGGAACCAATACACATACATATTATAGATAGATAGACATATAAATACATATTTAAACACCCAAGACCTAAGCACAACACCAAATGCTCATCACATCGATGTTTGTCTCAGCTGGGGATCGAACCCGGGACCCATGGATTCGCAGTCAAGGGTACTAACCACTAGACCAATGGGCCGTCAAAAAAATATTGGTAAAGTAATAAATATATAATGCACACAGACTACGTAAAGGCTTACTTGCACTCGTTGCAAGGCGAGCTGCCGTTGATATTGCAGATACTCGTGTTTCTTCTTCCTCATAGCCTGCAATTTAGTCGCCATTTGCATTTGTCGCTGTCGCTCAGCCGCTTCAGCCGCTTGAGCGAGTCGCGCTGCGTGTTCTGCTCGTAACGTGTCCAATGCAGCGCGACTATCGCGCACTTGACTTATTTTATCCTAAAAGAGAAAGCCATCACACTTAGAGTAACGGTTTTATTGTTTCTTAGTAAATAAAAAATAAATGAGTTATCAGCATTCTGTGACTCCGACGATTGGGTCTACGGTATACCGTATTCAGTCATTAACATAGCGTCGCTGTAGAATAATAACCTCGTGTGTCCAGAGAACCAAACATAACAGGAAACGAAAAAAATTTCATTTAGTCGATGTTTGTTAAAAAATTATTACAATTTTTGTCCATAGTTTTGGCTGGTAAAAAGGACTTATTTATTAATAACATAAATAAGTCCTAGTCCACATGCATTTGCCACTAGGACAATTAATCAAAAATATTTTCAGGCAAACTTCAATATGCTGGTTAATGTTCCAGTATTTCACAAAATGTGCATCTGATAGGACATGCTATGTCATGTTAAAATATCCCAAAAACGAGACAACCAACCAACACGATAACATTTTTTTTATTATGCATTAAATTACACCTGCAAACATTTCTATCACTCGAAATAAATATAACTTACTTGTAAGCTCTCCAAATAAACACGTTTATCGTCTTGCTGTTGAATATATTTCAAAAGCTTCGAATGCATCGTGGTTATGTTCATGAAAAGAGTCTGTACTGACGAGTCGTTTGCAATAGATCGTCCTCTGATAAAAAATAAATTTAATTCACATATTTATTATCTACTACATATATAAAAATAAGTCGGGTTTTCCTTCCTGACGCTATAACTCCAGAACGTACGAACCGATTTCCACGGTTTTGCATTCGTTGGAAAGGTCTCAGGCTCCGTGAGGTTTATAGGAAAATTCAGGAAAAATTTCAACAGAAAAGCGGGATCACCAAACGAAATGTTACATAAAACGAAGCCATCTGGTGGCGAAACGGAGTTCGCCGTGTTTGCTAGTACATAAATAAAACCCATACCCCATAAGTACACAGAAACTAAGAGCAAGCACGTTGAATGTCATGAGGGTGGATGAAGGGTGGCTGAGAAACTTCTCTCGCTTCACCGTAGCAAGTGGAGATCTGTGGTCTCTGCCTACCCACCACTTTGGGAAAGAAGCGTGAGTGTATAGATAAATTAAACCGCGCCACTTTCACAGTGTTACATATAAATTTAATATAAAAATACAACCGTATTGTACTGTTTAAAGTTAATGTTATAATTTTTAGATATCATTGATAATAATTCAAGAATAAAACGATAAGATACCTATTCGTTTTTAACGTGATATTAGCGTAAATTAATGGTCAGTGTTAGAGACTATACTGGCCTGTCAATAAAATAAACAGACTTAATATTAGTTTACGAGTACGAAATTAAATAAATTTAAAAATGTTAATAGCACTGGAACGTGAAATGTTAAAACATACGTGGAATTATGAAATAAAACTAGAAAATTACCAAACTCACCAAACCAAACGAAATTAGCCTTACTTTAAACAACCTTTGAAGACGAGAGAATTAGCAAGTTATTATTTTTTATTTCTTAAAAAGCTTTTAAATTGAATCAAAATTTAGCTACCGCATAATTCTTCATGGAAATTCTCGTTTTATCACTTACATACCACAACTACAACCTTTATAGGAAGGCATACATACCGCGATGAGTTACTCTTCATACGATTGACAAATATCTCGACTTGCGACTTGAGATTCTCCACAAACTCATCTATTTCTTTATCTTCGGGTTCGTCATCTTGCGTCTTAACGGTGGGAGGCTTTACGAAATCCTAAAAGAATTATAAAACTTACAACTCGCCTACACAATATACCTAGTAGTCCCATACAATAATTATTGTTAAGTATATAGGTTTTCTAACATTGTCTGCAAATTATTTAATAAAATAATGTTTAACTATAGGCTACTTGACAGTATAAAAAATAAAGTGTTATTGACATATTATATATGTATAAAACAAGGCTTTAAAAAGCGTTATGCAGCAATGTCAAAGCAAGTCACATGAGACAAAACGGTCAGAGTTAATTGAGTTGGAGTTTAATATGATCGGAATACTATAAACTATATTTTGATCGAAATATAGTCTCCGATCATATATTTATTCATATATCATAGTATTTCCGTAATTGGCGTTTTAAATCTTAATTAGAGAATTGTGACTGAATAAATTCAAAACTCTTGTTAAACGTAAACTAATCAATAAAGTTTTTTATAAGCGATTATTTAAATGATCCTAATCCTTGGGATTGATTTGCTACAATTCAAACAATTTGTATGACTCAAAACTTGGCAATTAAAACGAGTACAGTTTTCTTGCCAGTTCTTCTTGCTCGCTCCACGCCCTTGACTTGCGAACTGGTAGTAAATGTAAATTTAGAATCATTTAACATCTTTTCTGTTAACGTTCATAAGTGTACTGGTTTGCCTATATGAATAAAGTTGTTTTGAATTTGTCAAATAGCGGATTGCTTACATGTAGGTAAATTATACCATAATTTACCTACATGTAACATTTTACTTTCTAAGAGAACTGGATCAACCTCATGTCTTAGACTACAGCTGGCTTCACTGCACTTAAGTAGGTATACATGGTTCACCCATGACTTATAAAATTTATCAGAATACAAAAAAGGAAGGAAAAAATGTACGGCAAGTTTAAAGCTTACCGCGTTCAAAAACAATTAACAAACGAATATTCAATCCTCATAAAAAGCTATATTTAACAGTCTCATAATTGCCGACAAGGTCTTAGTTTCAAATCTCCTGCTGGGCTAAAACTACGCATTACTACGAAGAAATTCAATAGTAGCCCCAAGTAACATCCGTCCCATCATGGTATGAGATTTAAGGAAGATTACAATTATACCTGCGTTGCTGACTAGTCCCATAGATATTTGACGCCCTAGACTAGAAGAAATATATTACATAAATAGCATACTCACATCAATATTATCATTGGTGCCATGAGACGAAGGTGCGGTTGGCGCGGCAGTGTTGGATAGACGCTGCTCCCAATAGTTTCTATCCAGATAGCGGGACAACTCTGAATTCCCAGTTGTACTGTGTTCTGGAGATGGGCTTACCGATGAAGGCGATGGAGATACTAAAAAGATTTTAAGAGAATAAAATCCAAAATGAATGTGTGGGTTTGGGGCTTCTAATCTATTGTTTATGTCCACGTGCAATGAATGAATACATTCACAAAACTCTCTAAGTATTCACAGCTGTATATGAACGTTATGTTTATAAAACATCTGTAAATAGTTTAAATCAAAAGAAGGTAACGGATCTTTTAGCGTACGCCGTACAGTTTACTCCATTAATATGTAATAATACTAATACTACAAAACTTAAGTTGAATTGTTATTCAATTTCAACTCTACAAATCGAAAAATACTGTTAGATATTGCGCCTCTGAAAGTCGAAATTTCACCAGTTAAATCATAAGTACTAAGTTCTTGTTCAGACGAAAACTCGTGAACTCGATTTTTTTGCATTGCCCTTGGCATTCGAGTTATAGATTCCACTATACTTTTATAATATTCTATAATCAAATCTTTGTTAATCTAAAGACATTGTTGTTTTAATATGTGTAGAGCTTATGTTAGCTTATGTTGTAGAGCTTATGTTAGTCCACAGTAGGTACATTAATTACATATAACATATTATGAATAAGATATACTAATAGGAATCTTCATAAATTATATTACATGTAGGATGTGAGGTCGGCTCTGGCGCTATAAAGGTACGCGATCGCCTCTCTTTCTCCTTCTCTTTCTGCTCCGCCTCAGACTGACTTAGTGCAAGAGCTAGCTGCAACTCCTCTTCCTCTTGCAGCTCCTCTGCAGTTTTACCTGGCTTTTTCTGTTGTAAAATCAGTTAGATAATAAATAATTATTTTAGTCAATATTTTTAACCGGTGGCTATATAGGTTGATAAAGAAAATATACTATGCACAATTAAACATATTATGTGTAATAGTACATTTAAATAATGTGATGTGTGTTTGTCTGGTATTTATAACAAAAATTTAATCTGATTAATGAATATCCAGGAGTTTTGGCAGACTATATTATCTTTAATTTCAAGTAGCACTTTGTAGTCAGAGTACATTTAATTTCTCAATACATTCCAAGAAAATTTCATCAATTCGGCACCAATGGTAGGAAATACAAAATATTTTTCATACACAAAAAATCTTGTTATGTGCATATAATGAATCAAAATATTACAATTATGATTTTAATATATTGGATTTTTTAGGTACATAATACTAAAAAAATTTATGGAATGAGTGCCATGTATAAGGATTTTTTAGATTTAAATGATACAGTAAGTATAATATCTCAAAATTGCTTTAAATATCCACTTGCTGTGTAGTGGTCAACTGTTAAGAAATAGTTTGTTAAATTTTAAAGAGCTAGATTCTAAGCCTATAAAGTCTGCTATAAGGACAGTAAAACAGTATTACAATACCATATAACTTTATTATCAAAATTCCAGTAATTTCCATAATTATGTTGTAATAAGTCAAAAAGTTCATACAAAATAGACCTATAGCTAAAACTACATAATTATTTAGTTATATATTTCAATTATTACTAATACATAATCAGCATTATAGTAATTCCACAATAAAATGAAAAAGAAAAGAGTAAAGCTGAGAAAAACAAATGTGCTTTATTTCCCAGTACAGCTTTGTTTTGCCTTCAATCTCCGTATGAATTTAGGTGTGTCAGGGATTGTTATACGTCCAGAAGTTTTAGGAATAAATGGCTCGTATGTTGGAATAGGTATTGGGTGGTGTACCAACTTTGCTCTCATTTCTTGAATATTCCTCTCTTCCATCTCTTTTCTTTCTTTCTCTAGCTGTTGCTTTTGAAGTTCTATTTCCTCTTCTTTTTCTTTAAGCTGTTTTTCAAATTTTTCCCTTTCTGCTGCTCTTTTTTCTGTGTTTAGTTCAAAAGGTACTAGTTTTACAATATGGTTAGACTGAAGAACTGGTTTAAATGGCTCCTTATATAAGACAACAGGTGGTTTAGCTTCAAATTTGAAGTTTTCCTTATTATCAGATGATGTTGAACTATTAGTAGCACCATGAGTAGCAACTTGCATCCTTTTTTTAACTGCCACAGGCAATGGCTGAGCTTTGAACTGAGATGCCAAACTTTTTTCTTCTTCAATTTGTTTTTTTATCCATTCCTCCTTTCGTCTCTTTATTTCTTCATCACGTTTCAAAAAAGAGAATGGTTCTGGTTTCAGGGGGCCCAACCGGGCTGTTTTGTCAATTTTATCATGATGAGTTTGTACTTTAGAAGATAAGATGCATGGCCTTAGATGAAGATTCAGTGATTCTGTCGATTTTGCATGTTTAGAAATAAATTTTGTAGTAACAGGCTTAGTGGTCTTAGGTGGAAGCTTTACTGGAATATGTGGTTTAGCTAATATTTCTTTTGGTACAGGACGAGCTTTAAAACTGTGTATTTCTTCAGAAGTTGGATTGTTATTTTTATGTATTTCAGTTAAATTAAATGGCTCTGGAACTGTAAGTGGCTTTTTAGGCACTTCAGGTAAATGAGGTACAGAAAGAATTGATTGTGGAACAGGATTAGCTTTTAATTTAAATTTCCTAATTTCTTCCAATTCGAGATCTTCTTTTTCTTTTTGAGACATGATATGCCGAGGTCGAGAACGCTCCTTACACCGGAGGTGTGGAGATAAAGCTAATGTCAATCTTGACTGACGAATAACATTTTGAAATTGTTTAGGTTTACTTGTACGAAATCTGGTTGGAGTATCCCTTTGATAATGGTATATAGCTTCAGCCATTGAAACAAATTTTGTTTTCTTGGAAACAGGAATATTTGAAGATCCTCCACTTAGCTGTTGTTCATATTGTTGGTGCATATATTCATCATTCTCGAAATTAAGATTTTCTAAATCTTGTTTTAACTTGGTAATATCACTCATCGACATAGATTTCTTCAAAGAACAAAATTCGTTGTCGAACGGCATATCAAAATTATGCTCTCCAAAATACTCATCTGATGACAATGGCTCATCTTTAATACGTAAATCATTTGGCGTAAAATCTCCTCGGAAGTGACTTACGTAATTTTTTGACATTTTTGATATAATATATAATAACACAATAAAACACAAAACACAATAGTAATGGATAATGATGAAAGGTCCGTTATTTTAAAGTTCCTTTTGATAATACATAGTTGACACAAGTGTTGACGGCCGTTATGAAGACGTAAATTATACCATGTTACCAGTAAAAAAATTATAGGCTATATTATTATTTATTGTCTATTGTTATAACTGTCATTAGTAACGGCTATAGTTATTGTCACTTGCTGTCATGTGTCAAATTTCATGATCTTAGGAGTACCGAGTATTTATTATATACTATATACTGTTTTTTTGGCTTATGTTGCCTATTTATAAAAGAATTATTGTTCTTGAAGTTATCTTCAACTGAATTCTTTACAAGATAAATAGAAACAAAGATTTATTTCTCCATCTACTTTACAATTTTAAAAACATTTTTTATAATGTCGCAACCTCTACCGAATCCGAATACATTATTGCCTCTTGAACTTGTGGATAAATGTATAGGATCAAGAATTCATATTATTATGAAGAATGATAAAGAAATGGTTGGAACTCTTCAAGGTTTTGATGACTTTGTAAACATGTTATTAGATGACGTGACGGAATATGAATCTACACCTGAAGGCAGAAAAATAACCAAACTGGACCAAATACTTCTTAATGGAAATAATATAGCTATGTTGGTTCCTGGAGGAGAAATGCCTGGTGACTCATATGAAGGGCAATGAGAATTCATTAAAACCTCTTTTAATTAAGTTTTCTTAATGGTAATAAACAAATGCTTTCTAATTTCTATTTCCAGTTTTATTTACCTAATCTAGATCAATATCATAGTGATATATTAAAGATAGATTAAAAGGTTTTTGGCATTTTCTATAAAAGTAAAATAAAGAAACACAAAAGGTTATAAATAAATATAAATAGCGGACCTGACAGACGTTGTAAGTAAACATCTTAAATTAAAAAATCCACAACTTATAAATCAAACCATTATCGAACGCACAAAAAAATGGTCCAGCTGTTTTGGAGAAGTTAAATTACAATTATAATAATATTATTAATAAAACTATAGTTTGAAACAATAGATAAAATGTGTTATAATATAATCTTTTAGTTCATATTTTAGCCTACAAGATACCAAGATGAATGTGTAATAAAGAAATCAAATGTGTGTTACTAGGAAAGTATATCATTCTTACCGGAGCTGGTGCTGGACCATAGTCACTTGAAGGGTCATTAATTTCAATCTTGGCAGTAGATGATGGTGGTCTGCTCACTTTATCAAAGCAAGCATCACACACTCGCACCTATTATAAAATACTGTTGTTAAAGAACAACTGTTAGAAAAAACAAAAATTGTGAAAAAATTGATAATTTTTTTATTAACCAGCCTAAAAATTATTTAGTATTATTGTAATAGAACTATTTTAGGAATTATCCAATAAAATAAACAATTTTCACTGTTACCTCAACACATAATAACTTCATTAACTGCTGCGACAACTGGTTGCATAGGATTAAAGTAGACTAACCATGCATGAGTAATAGAAACTTTTAGTACCTCTTTTTCAATTCCAAATTTTGGCAGAGTCGATGTCTTAGAGCTGCACTGTTGGCAGAACACTTGACCGCAGGCACGGCAATGGTGACGACGGACAATCAATGAGAATGCTACACGACACCTATATTTAAAATCAATTATTTAAGTACTGCATAATAACCAGCAGCTTGACAATTGTATTGCTCTTTTACTATTCCTAAGACTTGAACAATAACACTTTGGATTATCATTTATAAAGAGAAACTGTATTTACAGATTTGCTTATATATTAATCAATGTCCCACCTATTATACACATATGTATGTAATTGTGTCAACAGTATACATAAAGTTTTGTTTTTATTTCTTTATTTAAAACGTTAAGTTTTGTTTACCTACCCATATATGTATGTACTTTTTGTAACCACTCAATATGACTTTGCTGTGGAATGGAAGCCTGGTTATCCATATCACAGGTTCTTACCTAGTTTGGAAACCAGTCTCCCAATGCCTTCTCAACTGTAATCTTATTGTTTGTTGTAAATGTTATATGGGAGAAAATAAATTATTATTATTATTAAAAACCCAAAAAGTAATCAAATTTAGACTAAGTACTAACCTATGACAGACTTCACCGTCTGCCCACTCAGGGGCTGTGTCAGCTGAGAACATTGCATCAGATTCTTTCAATGGTGGAAATTTATGACCTTCAGCCTTCAATATATTGACTGTATCCTGTTTATAAACAAAAATTATTTAAAAACACAACAGACTATGGTGAAGACTTTCAAATGACTGGTGTATTTAAACAAAGCTATATGACATGAATGATGCATATAATATGACTCATCACATTTGATAAGGTGATAATCAAAATGTATCTATTATTTTTTAAAGTAACATTTTACTATAAAATATAAACTCCTTGACTACTATTGTATAATTATAATTAATATAAATATTTTATACAAAAACACATTCATTAAGATAACTGTATTGGTATATTAAAGATATAATAAGGACATTGACTCTATCTAGTAAGTAGTCCTGTAGCAAAGTAAATATCTTATCACAGAATTGTTAACTTCAATGCACCAAGCGTAAAATGAAAATATAAGATACTAGACCTGCTCTTACAACATATTGTAATGTATAGAATTGACATTGACATAGATAATTCTGTAATTAGATTATGAAAATCAATATTGCAAAAATGATTAGTACAAATTTATGTGTCAATAAGCAGACAAAACTAGTTAATATTGTCACTAACCTGTACAGCTCTATATTTAGGGATGTTTCTAAAAGCAAATGCCCAAGCTTGTATCAGTTCAAGAATTTTGTTTTTTAAATTTTCATGTTGTGTTGTTTTAACTAAATCACGGAGCATTTCACAAAACACTTTAGATGTCACCTCATCATGTACTCCAGACCCTGTATCATTTATAAAAAGTTTCTGTCATAGTTGTTTATAATAAAAGGTAATCAATTTATTAATTATTATTTCACTTCTTTTCATAAAGCTTAAAGGATTTCAAGATTTTAGTAATTACTTAATGGCCATAGTGTAACTGAGATCCTTCACTATTATTTTTAAGAAACTTAAGTATCTCACTTAAATAAGAACTAACCACAATTTTTAACAATGCTCTCGAGAGTAAGGAGGGCAAACATTGCTTGGTGTGGGTTTTGTGAATAAAGCTTCTTTTTCACTGCTGGAACTGCATATTTAGGTCTAAAATAAAGTTACAAATATTATATGGGAAATAATTGACTGACATTGCACTCATCCAATAATACACAATAATAACACTTTACTCACGAACAATCATTCTGTCTTATTAAATCACAGATTTGTAAGATAGATGGCCAGTCAGGATCTAGGCGTAGATTACTCGTCGCTTTATCTAAAAACGTATTTTTGGACCCCAATTAATTGTTACACCTTATTTTACATAAACATCTCAAAACATTCCTTGAAAATAAAATCTGTAGTGTTAAGCTAGATATATAATTTCATAGAGGAAAAGAAAGTGATGCAAATAAATGTAAATTAGTGAATTGTAATAGTAAAAACATTGATCTAAACATATACTAAAATTATTTGTATTTATTTACTCACCCAGCAATTTATCAAACACAGTAGCCCGAAACATTTTAAAAGATTCTACGTTTTTTTCATATAATAATTATGACAAAAATGATAAAATAACTATCTTTATGTGGATAGAAAAATGACAGCTCACTAACACTTTATCAATTTTTATTTTTTCTCCCTAAACTATCAATATCGGGAACTAGCTGTCATTGTCAAATTGTCGCAGATAAAATTCGTTACAAAGCACTTCATAAGGTGTATATAGATTATACACAATAAATATTGTAAAACCATTATCTGTGCCTCTACCATTCAACGATTATTCATAGTTTTATTAGCGAATGATGATGACGAATTGACGATATTAATTTATCCCTAATGGGAAAGGCAAAGGTATTAGCGAATGGCGAAACTCAAAGTTAATTAATAATTCGACTGTTTAAATTATTGGTGAATAGCACTATTTTCATATAAACAACACTGATCAAGGACGACAAATTTATTATGGAATATCATTAAAATTTAAGAAACGTGTTTTAGTTTGCAGTAGGAGAGTTATAGATTGAAGTTTTCAGGAGGAAAAAACAACAAGATCATAAGAAAAAATCATCGTTAATAACGTAGCAAAAAATTTTTCGTAATAGAAATATTATATTAAGAATTTTTACAAGAGACAAACAGCATGAAATTAAAAAATAAAAAACAACTTTACTTTCCGCTTATACTTACGACCGACGGGATAGCAAAAAACCGGATAGCAGTTTTTTCCACCCGCCGTGTTATGACTTATGTATGTACTTTTACCAAAGACAATATTTTAACTTTGCATTTGCGGCTGGCGGCTAGCCACTGACGGCAGCTTTCGTATCAGCCAATGCCATCAATGGCTTTATCTTATATCTACGAAAATGAGAAAGCGCTCTACAAAAGAAGCAATCAGCTATATCCAGAACAATATTACCTGATTGAATAAATATCTACCATATTGATAGTTAAAATTATTCAACTTTAGCAAACTTTTATTGGTTTTTTTTCTTGTTATTAATGTTAATAACATCAGTAACTATAGACATATTATTTTATTATTGTTGTTGAAGTTGTGATATCAACATTTTAACGAGATAGAGACTCTTAATGTGGTGCCATATTAACGCTTTTGTGTTGCGATATTAACATTATTAAAAAAGTTATATTTGTCTACATGAAATTATTCCTTAAAATTCTATACTTGCATATCATTTTAAATTCTTGCACCATAGGATAGTACCGATGGCATTAACTGGAGCGCTGGTGTAAGCATATTTTTACTATGAAGTTTTTGTTCTTCTTCGCTAGAAGTAATAGACAATAGTGTTCTGTGCGGCTAGCACCCCACACCCGTAGGCCGTAATCCGTATTAAGGCGGAAACATACTACTAAAACGCGACGCGACGTGTCGTGTCGACACCCGACGTCCATCGTGCACATTACCAACACGCGACACCACGACACGCTTGCAAATTCAGAAGTCATTTAGCTGATTTATTCCCCGCGCAATGTGCCAGCAAGTTTTTACCAATTTGAGGTTCAGATTCGAGGAATGTTTGCAGCGCAATGGTGCACACCTGGATGATGTTATTTTCATCACAACATCCACAACACGCCGATCCAAATCGATTGGATGTTACCGCGTGTGATCACATGGCGTGTTGTCTATGTGTATCTGACCATATTAAATATATGGGATTGATAAGTACTGACATGCGTCGGATGGCGTGGTGTAGCGTCGTGTTTTGGTAGTATGTTTCCGCCTTTAGACGAGTGACATGAGACATCATAATAGAACACGCCAAATCCGGTCTTTTCGGTATTTAATTTGCTGGCTTTTTTCTACTTTCCTAAAAAATACACAATTCTAGTAAAAAATGTTTGAATGATAAATTTTATGTAGACGAAACATACGAAAACGACTATGCAAACAAGTTAACGCACGATAAAATGTTGATGCTGAATGATAAATAAATACAACATTCGTCACTATTATTATCGCACATATGTACATTGTACATAGTTTATCACTTATCGCAGAAAATATCATATTTTTACAAATAAAAAGATAGATGTGACTGCATTGTGATATAAAATTTAATCGGTGAGAGACTTGTATGATGACAAATATTAATTTCATTCTTGAACAATATAATATTACCAAAACGAAACTTGCAAAGTTAAAAAAAGACGTTGATTCGTGTGAAAATTTATTAAGGAACATTAAAATAAGACTTGCTGCCTTGGAACTACAAATGGCTGCTCAGAGATATATTTACAAAGACTTAATGGAACTACGCAAGATTAACATGATTTTACATCCACACCTCGAAAAACATCCTGTTAATAGATAGTTCATTATTAAAGTTTACAGGTAGAAATATGTTTCTTTTATTTTAATGAAGTCTTCTCAACGACCTATTTTTATAATAAGTAAAAAGTTCCTTAGCGGTGCATAGCGGAGTATTGACGCGATATGTTTCGTCAAATTTTGAAAAATCTATCACAAATCCCTGTTTACTTTTTTTGTAATAATAAGGCTCCAAATACCGTCTTCCCCAAAGTATTTCATTGCTAATGTAACTTGATTTAGTTTGAACCGGTTGGCCCGTTGACTCAATTGTTCCTTCAAACACGACAAGTATTTCTACATTACATTTAAGTAATTCCTTAGCTGAAACGTTGAAGAATGGACTTCGTTGGTCTATTTTATGTACGGCAGTTAGGGGAAATATGAACAATACGTCATCGGATGCGTCGACTTTTAGGTCCAACTTTATCTGATGGTAATTTAGTTGGTCAATGCCATCAGCTACATATTTTATCAGATAAGCATTGATATTTGAAGCTATTATTCGCGATTTCCTCGTGTTACCTACTCTGAACATCATGCAGAGGTTCCCATCTCTTTGGTTAATGATAGCGTATTTTGAAAACATCAGAGTCTGCGCACGATTTTTTGGTTTCGTTAACTTAGCAAATACTATGCCAATAATAAGTGACTGTATTATTTTACCTGTTATGCTTTCAATACACATTGTGAACATTGCTTCAGGGCATTCCAGGGTGATTGCTCTGGAACCATAACCTATGCTCGTTTGGACTTCTATGCTGAATAAGAATATGGACGTAAAGTTATAAATTTCTCTTACGCAAGGTCTCCATTCTGTTAAATTTGAGGCATGGGGTAAATGATCGCTCTCGAGATCACCATGAAGGTACAGAATCATCCACCAGATGGCAGCAAACAAGAACCAAGTTAATACACAAGCTATAACGCAATATAGAATTGTCCATCTCCAGCGTGCCTCTAAAAAAACTTTGACTATGTCATTGAACAGTCGAATTTTTTTTTCACCTGAATTGTCAATGTTCAAGTCACCCGATTTAAATACAACACGTTCTTGCAACCTAGCTCGTTGTGACCGTCTTCTTTGAATATGTCTGAAAAGTGTGTTTCGTATCATATTAATTACTTATGGATTATAATTAATAAGTAGATACTAATAGATACAAAGCCTGATAAGAATATACTTTAAAAGTAGAAAGAAGTGAAAGTATTTTTTATAAGAGATCGTAGGTAGGTAGAGCATAATATCATACGAGAATAAATTTAAAACCTTAACAATTTTGACAGGCAAATAAACACTATATATAAAATAATACAATAGAAAAAAGTGATATCGAGGAAAGGCTTGCAAAATATTTTTTTTCATATAGTTCAATAGCTAACCTACCTGGAACAATTGCAAAGTGTGTGAGGCACATCTCCAATAGTGTCGCATTCTTTTGTGTACAGACCCATTTATTTCGAAATTCATACAAGTATCGTAAGTACTATTCAAATACACTGATGTATAATGTCTACGATTAATACATAAGGTTTATTTTTTAATGTGTTATATACATTTCAAAAGCGTCACACAGGTTTAAAGATTTACTTCCGTCTGTTACTTCGTGTGTATTCACGATCACTAATTAAATATTTATTTACTAAGAAAAGATAAAGATACTTTGACAGGTTTTATAGCTATCTTGTTGCAGTCAATCTTAGACAAACATCATATCTAGGATCTTAATAACTTTACGGCGATCACATAGTTTTCTTAGTTTCGCTACTCTCCACTATGAAATATTTTAGTATTAAATATGCGGTAATAGCAACTAAATTTCTGAAAATCTTTATAAAATTTATTTATCACTTTCCTTAAATCTACACTATTTTCTTAAGCCTATCGCGGCCATATAATTTTAACGTTTTCGTAAAAACCTTGTATTAAATGGAATCTTAAGATTTGGTTACGATATAATACTTCTATTACCCATCAGATGGCGCTGTAATAAAAATGACTTATTATAAAGTGTGTAATGTCTTTCTTTATTAACTAAAGTTAAAAATAAAATATTTAAAGGATCATAACGAACGAAAGTCTATATCAGATTATATATATCGCAAAATGTGCGACATATATAACCTTGTAACGGGCGGATGGAAGCGCTTTAGTACTTAACACCTAATCGCGAAGAGTTATTGGTATGACAAGAATACGTATGTTCATTTCCAGTGTCACATCCCGCGGGATGCACCTGAGGACGCCCGGAAAGAGCAACGGCCCTGACAAAAGAGCAACTGTGATAGGTCTAAGCTTGCTGTAATTATTACCTAATAGGAAAAAAATTACAATGTATACATGTTCGATATTACTTTATTATAAGGTTGCATTAGGGTATGCCATAGTAATGAAAATTAGTCAAAATCATAGCCATGTGTTTTAAAATACATTAAAAAATTATTTAATCGCTACAACCTCTTTAAGTCTTGGCCTCAGATTTCTGAAACTGTTCCATGATTTATTACATTTTTAAATCTAATAGGCAAGTGGATGATCAACCTTCAGTGCCTGACACACGCCGTCGACTTTTTGGATCTAAGATGTTGCACGATGTTTTCCTTTACCGTTCGAGCAAATGTTAAATGCGCACATAGAAAGAAAGTCCAGTGGTGCAGCCGGGGATCGAACCTACGACCTCTGGTATGAGAGTCGCACGCTGAAGCCACTAGGCCAATACTGCCAATATTTTACGGCCAATACTTTAAATTGTTTTATACTAAGTATAGTAAGTGTATGTTGAAATTAAAATAGTTATAGTAACCCTTTTGTTGTGATAAAGTGTATTTTGCACGTCTTGGTCTTATATGTAGTATTGTTTACAAGATAAAGATAAATTATTATAACACGGTTTTTTATTCCATATCTATCCCTTCTAACAATAGTTTAACAGAATACAAAAATAGTTTCCAAATTTTTGTTGCAATACGTACATGATTGCTCTATCTTTACCATGTACCAATTCTTGATAAATGTACTAACCAATTACATTGTTTATAAACATAATCTATACCTTGACAGCTAAAAGGTCCGTGTAAATCTTATCTGCAGAGGCACTGGCAGTGAATGAGTGAACACCGTCAATTGTTTCCGAGCGCGTGGCCAGTTAACAAATAAAGTTGGATTACAATTGGCATAGGTACCAACAACAAGAGTCTGCATCATACGGTTGGCAGTCATCTGTATCCTAGCGATCAATCCACACGCTGGGATTAGACATTCTGATCCCTGTCGCTTTTGTTAAGATGAAATTCAAAATTGGAACGAACTAATGCGCTTTCCCGCTCTTTTTTATATTGACAATAATAATTATGTGTTCTTAAACTATGTGCAAATTCCCTTGTTTTCGAATAGCAAATATTATTTAAATATGGTAAGTTATTTGACTGTTTATTTGCTTGTTTAATCTTATAAGTTTTTTTAAGTATATATTTACTAATATGTAATATAGCTACAAATTGTTTTTCAAATTAGGTACGAGACGATAATTTTATTATCAATTATTTAACAAAGATTATATTACTAGTAAATTATATCTCGCTTAAGTGTCTTTTTTATAACAAAAACGTTATGAACAAAACCTACTTCGCTTTTCAAGTCTTATGTACTTAATATGTAAAACACATTTTTATGGTGACATGCATACATTTATTTACAATAGGATTCTACTACGTATCTATTTTTTTTAAAGTTTTTATGGCCCTGTAACGAGACTATGTACCTATCCATTGTTTAAATATTTACACTCAATCCAACAATCCATAGATTGAATTTAAAAAAAAAACATCTTAATAACGTTAAGGTCGCGAAATATCAATAGAGTAGGTAGAATAGGTGAAGTGTCATTCTTATGTGCATGACATCTAATTTTACGTTGACTCACCCGCTACTTATTACATTGTGGGCAGGTCACTGAGCTATTTTTTATCGTATTATCGGGATTCAAGTGTGTAATAAGTCTTTAAATGATATAGAACAATGTTGGTTTAGATTAAACATAAATACAACATATTTTAAATACCTTAACTTTACTTCGTTTTATTTTTTTAATATAGTTGATAGTAGACAAACGAAATTTAATCTTTTAGTGCAGTATATTTTTAGTTAAATTTTGTTATGATTTAAAAACTCCCAATTACTAGCCCGAAATAGTAACTTCCTGCTTCGATGGCCATGCTTTAATCTACTGCAATAAATTTAGGCACATCCAAGTGCCACTTGTGAATTTTGACCCCTACGTCTCACGCAAATCATCTTAAATAAACTATATCCTGACCGTTGAATATTGCTAGAGAATAAAATATTATTCATAGTGATCAAAATCAGTGTAGTATTATTCAAATGTATTAATGTATTTATTTCATATTCATCTTTCGATACATAATACAGTACGTTCGACGCCAAAAAATAATCTATGGCATTTCTCTCATCTCGCTGATTTCTCTCTTTTTGGGCAGCGGTAATGATACTTCACTTAATATCATGTGAGTCTTCTAACTGTTTAGCCCCTGTTCTATAGATAAAAATCTCATCGTAACACTAGTAATGAAACATTAAAGACACTGAAAAAGTGCAAGACGTGCGGAACTTTAATTTAAATATGTACTTCCTTTTTATTCAGAATAAATTTGTTTTATTAAATTCTGTAACAGGCCTAAGATTTTGTATAAAATGGACTATAAAGATCTCATAATTAGATGTCTATTTAGATACAATTATATAGGTTTCTAGTTTCTACTTTTAGATATTACATAAGAGTTAAGATTTCATATATTAAGATAAATTTGTTCTATAGCCACCTACTTTACATCCAACACGGAAACCAAAAATACGCAGTAGCGTGCTTAATTAAAAATATGTAGTAATTCATAGATAAAGCATCGTACGTATGAATGAAAACCATAAACAATGGAAATATGTAGTATTATTACATTTTGAAACAACATTGCAAATAATAAAAACAAAGGAAATTTTCAATTATAATGTTATTACTATTCTATTCATACCTATGTATCTGTATTATCACAGATATCAGTCGCTTTGGTCTATCTTACAGGAAAAAGGAGTGTAAAAACAAACAAAAGAACGTTAAAATTGAGATTACTATTTAAGGACACCTTTTGATCTGTGCGAATAGTTTAACAACTGTATAAACTCCTTGTTAAGCCAATGAATTTATATATTCATTTTTAAATCGATTTTAGTGTCGATATCCATAAAATAAAAGAATTCACCTATTTGAAAATCTTCTCTTATTGAAGTCGGTTAATAGCAGAAATAAACAACTCGTTTGATAAGACATGTTCTTGAGACATTCTACTGTTCGATACCGAATGTCATTGTCAATATCGCAATTCACAGGTAATGTGCGGGTAGCAATAGGGCCCCGTGGCAAACTCATTAATTACTCAGAAGCGTAATTAAGATCGGCCTTCGGCTCAGGTAACATTGTGTTTCACGAATGTGACTATACGTCACAGTGTGACTTGTCTAATAACTTTACCAATTACATATTAGAAGGAAAATCATATTTTGTCTAGCAAAGTTTTAATGATGGTTAATCGACGCAATCATTGCCCTAATTTAAATTGTCAAGGCGATTTTTGTAAATTTTGTAATTTTGTTAATTTTTACAATTGTCTTGATCTACTGTAATTTTCGCCATATTAAAGCACGGATTGGGTTAACTATTTTACGAGGTTTTCCGCAATATGCGAGATTAATCTTAGTGGGAAGAAACGGGGAAATAAAGGCATCCGTTGCGTTGTCATGAAAAACGGTAATATCCTGTCTTTGTATTCACGACTTATTGAATGAAACATGTGGATTATCAGATTTTAATGATAAGTTATTATAAAACTTTTATATAAACCTGGACGCGCCCACTTCATAACTGCTGTCTTGTAATATTGATCACTTTAGTTGCGAAATTAACTTGAACCATTTTATTAAAACGGCTGTTGGAACGTACTTTGATGTTTTAATTAGTTTCTCTACTCACCACGAGATGACACTTAACAAAATTGTTTGATTATAAACATAACTAAGAGAAGGATACTTTCTAAACAGTGCAACAGTGGTTCATCCCATAGGTCATAGGGCTGAAATGTCGATGGTTGAATTATGACGTCATTTATCACTACAGGGTAGACAAATAACCCTTCTACCCCCAGATATAAAAAAAATTACAATAACGTGAAAGGATCATTTCATTTTGTGCAACCGAAGTGATAACATTCCAATAGTGCTAATTAGCGTTGTCCTTGTCGGCAAAATTTCTATTGTTTTAAAGTGTTGTTTTCTCGGAAATTGATTGTTTGTGATAATTTTGTGCCATGGATATTCAAATAGAAGGTATGTAAGACATTTTTAATCCTATTGTGTTTACTTTAACCGTGTTGTTATCTGTAATCAGCACCATCAAGAAAGACTTCCGATTTCTTTGAGTTTTACCGCTCTGCCATATTTAATTAGACTTTTACTTAGGAAGGAACGAATCCCCAAAGATGAAACATATATCAAAATAATCTCTTGTTTGTCTAGTTTTAGAATCTGTAACATCTAGGTGCGCCAAAGTGCGCCGAGGATTGCTTATAGGTCATGACAAAGACAAAGTCGTATATAGGTAAATTTGATAACTTATAATTTTCATTTCTTTTATTCTGTAGGATCCATCATCAAGTGTTCTTTTCCTCGAATGCTTGTCCTAGACACGTGGTTGAATGCGACAAATAAAGAAAATGAGGCAGATAGATCTCGTGAAGTGTTTGAAAATATCAAGACCGATTACTTAAGAGATTTAATTTGTAATCTCTGTAAACGGTTTGCTGCATATTGGAAGAAACTGGGGAGGTCAAAAGCTAAGCTGATTGCCAAATACGGTGACTGGTTAAATAAGATCGAAGTCTGCATTCTTGGGAGCTCTGACGGAGAACTACATGAAAACGACGACGAGACAAACGAATATCTTCAATCTACAAGCAGGACGCAGTACAGGAAGGAGTTTGGAGAATGCAGCAAGAGAAGCAAACGTCGCAGGTTTGCAATTTTATCTCAAATAGACGATTCTGCTATAAATACTTTACTTAGTGATTCCAATCAATCAGCCGACAGTTTCTTAAAATTCAACTCTGATGAAATCGTTTCATTTATTACTGAAGCTAAACTAACTAAACATCAATACATTTTATTAAAAAACTTGATTAATTCTAAAATACCAAATGCTTTTCCATGTTATCAAAGAGCGTTGGAAGCCAAAACACGTTGCTACCCAACTGATATTCGCGTAACGGAATCATCTGCTGAGATTAATTTGCAATCGTTGTTAGATCATACATCAAGTCGAACATTCCCGAGAAGTAACTAATATGGATCTTTTGAACAGACTTCTTCTTAATTCAGACCCACTTATTTCTAGCATAAGAAAGTTACCTTGTAAGAAGAAGTCTGTATTAGCAAAATAAGTGTTGGATTTATTATGTACTTAAACTATATTGGCATAAAAGAAACCTGTAAATATTGTGAATTATAATGTTTTCCTATTATGTAAAAAGACGATGTTTTATATAAATCCTATGTTCAGTTTTCTATTATCTGGTAAATTTTATTATTTATATGTAAATTAAGCTATTTTCAGAAATAATTTATAAATAAAACTTATTTTATTGCTACCTATTATTTATTAGTACGGATGGATCCTTTTTTTTTGAGAATATACATCTACCTTTTTAAAAATATATCTATTGTTTTACTTGTTATTATCATTGAAACCTTAAAACAATCATTATTTAGATAAAAAAGTTAATATTTCATTTAAAATCCGACATACAACCTCTATGACCGCCTTTCTTAGGAACATGGACCACTGCAGTGGCGTAGCTACCAAGGGGCAAGGCGGGGCAGTGCCCCGGGGCCCTCAAGCTCAGGGGGCCCTCGAATCCTCACCAGAAATCTCGATCATTCTGAACTTTTGGAAATTTCTCCCATTTTCAAAATAAATATGCAACCCCACTTTAATCAAAACATTAATTTGAGAGAAATTCAAAAGTTATGCCTAGGGAATTCCCCTAAATTCTTTCTGAAGGTTGGCAGTGTTGTCAAATTGACGGATAGTGATATGTGCATTTTATTATTCATCGTTGTGCGTTTTATAGTCTAGTCGACAAGTTGAAAATGGTACAAAATAGAGATACTGCTCTTAAAATTATGTGCGATAGCTCATTGGATCCGGAATGACGTCTAGGAAAATGTGCCAAAAGCGTGTATTAGAACATAAAAAAATTAAAAGTTATAAACAATTAAAGATGAAAAAAATGGCATTTCGTTTATTGCCAATATTTAATATTTAAGAAATTTCAAATAAAGATTCTGAAAGAGGAGGAAATTTCCAATAAAAAACTCCTAACTCCCGGAACTCTATCTCCATTATTTATAATTTTAATTTAACGCTGAAAATAGGTCTGCGCGTGACATTTTTAGGATTCGCGTGGCGTCAAAAGCGAGTACGGCACATTAATTAATTTATTTAAGGTATTGAATTTTTTTTTTTTAAATTTGAAAAAATATGGTGTGTTCCGAACACTATAAATAATTTATTCCCGTTGGAAATTTTACTTAAAGTTAATTTTTCAACAAGTTAAACAATTGTTAACTAACGAAATTTTCTCGAACTACCGTCTTAATTGTAAGCGAAAAAAAATGTTTAAATAATGGTCTTAAAAAATTTTCGCTTCGTAGAGCCTTTCTTACATACATACTTAACAAGATCGTCCCATAAAAGTTAAAATAATATTTATACTTTGCTTATAACAATTTTTTTACTTAAACAAAAACTTAAAATCCAAGTAATGTTGTTAAAAAATTTTTTTTTCTAAATCTACATATAATCGTTTTTTTATTAATACAAGATATTTATTGATTTGCAAAAAAAATTTTCCCGCCATTTCTTGATAATTTTTTTTAAACAAATTGATTAAATCATTATTTAAAAAAAATATTTTCACAACATTATTACATTACAATTATTATGATTTAAAAAAAAAATGTTTCCTTAATAACAATTTTTAATTGTTTATAATCGTTTTTATATTTTTCTATTGTTTAAATAATTAGTTAAGAATTTTTTTTTCTAAAAATCATAATTGACAGTCCTCTATAAAGAAACAAAAAAGTTTTTTTTTTATCAACAATTCTGTTTATTAAATAACCAATTTTTTATAAACAAATTTTCAACTCTTTTTTTTTTTTAAACTTCTAAAATTAACAAAAACAACCATATACATATAACAAAGTATAGAATTTTTTTTTTAATTTTTTGATTATCATGAATATTACTTTGATTTTTTTTATCATGAATATAACTCTTCTTTCAGAATCTTTTTGTGAAATTTCTTAAATATTAATAGTTTTTTAAATATTGGCAAAAAACGATATGCCATTTTTTTTCATCTTTAATTGTTCATAACTTTTGCAATTTTGTATGTGCTAATATTCGCTTTTGGCACATTTTTCTAGACGTAATTCCGTATGAGCTATCGCACATAATTTTAAGAGCAGTATCTCTATTTTGTACCCTTTTTTAACTTGTCGACTAGACTATTATTATTGTGAATTCGAGTTAAGATTTTTTTTTGAGAACGGTTAAAAAATTCATGCTGTACCTATGTATTAATGGTAAGTAAGCTAATGTCAATAAACTTTTTTGTACTGGTCAATATAGTGGTTAAATTTTATTTGATTTTACCACTCATATTGATGTCCGTTAAAGTCATTAAATCGTGTCAAATCTAAGATTTCGGCTACAGCTCATTGTATAACGCGAATTAGATAGTAATTGAAAACAAACCGCATCAAGCCTGGATTTAAACGAAGTCATTGATACTTTTGCGAAAACTAAAGCTAGGAAAAAAATTTAAATATAATTGTTATTTAGTCAGTTGGTAGGCCCAACCTTTATATAATAAACCCTTGAATCTTATATAATCGCTAAACCTACACGAAGTATTAATTGTAATTTAAGTATGTTGTTTCTGTTTAATATTTTTATTACCTGCCCTGCACAAAAAAGAGCTTTAAGTAGCTTAGCATTTTTAAAGTATTTGTAAATTTCAGATTTTGATCAGTTTACACAGCAGTGGGGCCCCATTTTTTAATTTGCCCCAGGGCCCTTGGTCACCTAGCTACGCCACTGTTTCTAAATTTCAATAATAATAAGCATGTATTTTGTGCATTTTCTTCATAATTTTCAAATATTAAAACTTTAATCAAGAATTACATTCAATCCGTATGTTGTCACTGAACTAGTTATTATGTCCTGTAACGAGATATGCAAAGAACTTGAACGCCTTCTATGTGCAATATGTGTTACGAATGGAAACAATGATATTAAAATATAATAGATATTATAAGCGGGTTGAATGCTTATTACGGTATCTGTATTTTACCGATGCACTTTGTGTTTTGTTTCGGTAATATATATTTTTCTATACAAGTGACCATAGACAGAGTATTTTTTTTTCAGGAATCTGAAAACACAAATCTCCAAGACGATGGCCATCTTAACAATCAAGAAAGATAACTTTAGAATATCTACACAGAATACACTAGAAAGAAAATGGAACCTTCTACATCAACCTATGAGATGGAAATAAAAAAAGATATCGATAAAGATGTTAAATCGAAGCCAGTACTCTCTGCTGGTAAAATATTTTATAAACCAGGTGTTATTGAGGAGGAAACGGATGAGACGAGCGTATTTGAGAGTTCTGTGGTAGAATCGCCGATGCTTGGGTTCAGTGCGAGTGGTCTACTACGACAGCATTCAATACACCCAGTGAGCAGTCTCCATAGAATACCAACATACAGCAGTTCTATAGGACAAAGCACGATTTACAGAGTCGACAGTTGTAGGTGAGTTTCTGTTTACGTCTAGGTGTTACGTTGTCTCTGGTATTATGGACAACGGAGTTTGTATATGATAATTAATATCTCGCATGGGTCGCTCAAATGCATGCATTGTCACCCCATTACAGCAAAGTAAAGTACCGTTACGGATTAACTTAATTAACGAAAAATGAGTTAATTTTTTATCAATCATAAAAATTGAAGCGCATTTTCTTTGAACGATAATTTATTCTTTAATTGTTTTAAAGTTAATTACGAACTTTGGCAAAACAAAACTCTTTAGGTCGTCAAGTGATAACTTTATCCGCACCGATTAAACAAATGGCCATAATTACATTTATTAGCCACAACGATGGATAAATATTTGATAAAAGTATTTTTTTTTGATGATTTGAATGATTAGATAAAAACAAAGTGTTTGCTAATTATTTATTTAGTAAAGCCATTGACATTAAAGAATGGCTTAAATGTAATATTTTAGCCCAATTAGCAATTCATATAATCATAACATTTAATTAATTAATGTTCACTATTAATATTGTACAAATTCCACGATTGAATAGATTAATTTTCAATCGTATATACAACCCATTTTTATTGTATAAAAAGTAATATAACAGATTAAAACGAATTACTTAGAGTTATTATTGTTTTACTATCAGCTAGTATTTAACTTTTTATAGAATAGATCAAATGTTACTGGTGGTCATGGTTACAATGGTTTTCCATCTATTGATTGATTTGTATCGATAATAAGTTTTAATATTCTGATTATAAATCGCAGTGTTTTATTCAGCAGCGTACCCCTTTTCAGTCTATTATCACATTCTCAAACCAATATCTAATCAGACCACCGATAACTTATATATTATCTTAGTTTCATGACTAAGTTGATGTAAGGAACATGTTTGTTAATTAAAAATTTAATTTCGATAATTTTTTAAAAATTGTTCTCTGAAAATGCGTCGTAGGCGCAAATAGTGATAAGAGTGACATTATCGTTGTTGACCAAGTCTGTTCTACTTTCGTTTACCAAAGGTATTGTGACTGAATCTTGAAGGGTAATGTATCTATATTTTTTTGATTTTAAAACAGTTTAACAAACCTGTTTTAAGGCAAATTAATTTTCTTTCTGGTATTGATTGTAAATAGTTTGAAAGTTACTTATCAAAATGACAAATATATTACTAAAATTATGTACTATTATTATATTATTAAATATACTTCATCTACACAAAACCTTTTGACTTACAAAATTCAAATTGCTTACTAAAAAAACTCTGAGGAGAAATAAGAAAAATATTTCCCATACAACGTTTAAACACTTTCACGTGTTTAATCCATTTAGCCTTAATATTCTGTAAAAGCATCAGTATCCAAGGTTAACAAATAACTCTCTTCAGGATCTCTTAATCTAGCAAATCCACGAAAATCTGTAAATATTGGTTCGCGTCTAGATAATGAATGATTAATCGTGCTATAGAATCTTTCCATCACAAGCACAGACTATGAGAAATGTGTCTTATATAGACTATAAGTGATACAGTCTCTAGAACTTGGTAGCGTTTCGGTTATAATGTAGGATCCAAGTTAATATGAAAACCACAGGGGCACGGACACAATTTTATTTATTTATTTTTATTGTACAATACAGACACATAATAACGCAATTACGACGCCATTAAAACTGTCAAAAATGTATTCTAGGTAATTTTTTTATTATTTCGGGTTGGTTTAATACATTTCTGGGACATGTGAGTCACTGATAATTTTTCTGTGGGCAGTCGACACGTCGTCATTTGTTGGGAAAAAGTCTGCCTCAGTTGACGTTTTCTTTACGAGTAAGCGTAGCCTATACAATAAGAAAAATCTATTCATACACAGCTAGTGCATACGTAATGTCCAACGATTATCCAATAAGCACAATAACACATATCATTTAAAAACTCTACTACAATAAAATAAAATTAAGATGTATTTTTTATCTTTATGCTTAAACAAATAGATTATAATAAGCATTTGTTTAAGCCATAAATTACGTATGTTTTTAGTAAAAATTGTCATTGTAATCTGTGATAAGTTAGATTATCTTTTTAATTGTACGCTATAAACTTAAGGATACCCACTGATTAATGCAATCTACGTAGATAAACCTAAACATACAGGTCGGTGTCTCCGAAACTAAAATAATATAGAATCTAAACAATAAGGAAAGTAATGACTTTTCTACAATCTAATATTTTATAGGTGTTTCTGTTAATACCATTAAAATGTAAGGAATAAAAACATTAAATCAAATAGAATTATCGATATGTCGTATAGAAGTCTGAAATATAATCTATTTAAATAAAATGAAAAATAATGCGCAGTGTTAAATAGGTTTTTCACTTACACGTAGCATTCAAATCAAAAATGAAATTAAAAAAAGATGGATTATTGATAAACACTATAAGTAGGTAATTAATAACAAAGGAGGAGACTGACTAGAACTGATTTTTAAGGAACTCAGGAGATAAAATAACACGTGAAGTTACACCTCCTCCTTCGAGTTTTCTGAAGTCAGGTCAAAAACAAACTACACAGGCAACGCCTACAATTCTTACATAAATTATGTATTTGCAAATAAATAACCGGAAAATTTTAATATAGCGATTATTTACTATGTGCTGATGTCTACATCACGACTAAAGATGTCACATTATTTACTTTAAGGCTTTAATAATACGATCATGCATCTCTGCTTACGGAGGCGTGGTGATAATTATTAAATTAGCTAATACATTTTAACTCGTGTACCTTGTTATGAATTTACATTTGATTTTCATGGTGTATTTTTCTCTCTACTACCTACCACTTACTAGATATAAAAGCCTACGGAAGTTTTTTTAAAATAACTCCAGTCGACGTTGTAATAAATATGGTGGGAGTATCTCCTTCAAGTTATGATGATTTTATAAAAATAATATTATTAAACACATTGCTTAATTAATTATATTTTAATATCATAATTATTGTTTTAGATCATATTTATTAATGATACATATTTATATATAACATGTCCTTCTGAGAGAGTCGAGCTATTCAAATTAGTGTCTGGGAAATTGCGCATTAGCAAATCAATTCACACTATGTCAAATTGAGAGTTAAATGAAGTGGGGTGGGACAGAATATACGGAATGCTTAGTTATTAAAAATAAACGTAATAAATATTAAAAAGTAAAGTAGGTTTTGTGATATGAAAAAAACATATGTTACATTATCAATAAATTATTTAAAAGTTTCAGGATCTACCTAACTTAGTTTTACTATAAACTATATCTAAAGGTAGTTTGGGGGTAAAGCAGTTAAAACGTGAACTATTTTAGTTGCATTGTGATTTAAATTTAAATTGTGCCAACCCACGCCACACCCTGTATGTAGAAACAGCAAAATTGATACTAACTGAAATTTGTTTTTCGACTGAACTGATAATTTCCATACAGAATCTCGCGATATAATTATAAAGCATTTAGCGCGTCATCTTTGTGTGGAGAACGATAGAGGCAGTCGTGACCGTGGCATTATCGCGTGCGCTGCTTCAGGAGCTGTGAGGGATGGTGCCGTCTACGCATACGCTCTCCTGCCAGTGAGCTGCGCGCACGCCGACCGCGCCATGCGAACCGACCCCGAGTCACCTGCCAGTCGCGAGGAGTCTCATCTCCTTCCTGACGAATGGCTTAAAGTCAAAACCGTCCCCGGGAACGGAAACCTTTCCCCGGGCGTCTACTACCCCACCGGCACCAAGAGGTTCGTCGATCAGCGAACACCTGTGCCGTCTCCGACAAATACCATCCCGTACTGTTTCGCTTTTATACTTCTTGCATTATATCATTAATTTCCATTCCATTGTTTTGTTTTAGAAATAGCTTAACTGGCGATAACTTTAACTAGTGTCCATTATCGACATTAACATTGACGAAGGTCGTAGCGTCGTAGCATCGTTCACGCGTGATCTACGCGTTTGCTCTCTTATGATCTATAATTACCGTGCACCATTCAATTGGAACGACGAGGAGTTGAAGTATCGTTTTTTTATTTTTTCAGGAATCGCTCGCACAGACATGGTCTTTCTAGAAGATCTAGACGACGAGCTATACTTAAAAATGGCGAGTGCAACATTCTCAAGTCGCGCCTCAGCCAGCGAAGATTGCGCTTCCTGCAAGATATGTTTACAACTTTTGTGGACGCCCAATGGAGGTGGACATTACTACTGTTTACACTCTCTTTCATAGTATCCTGGTTAATATTTGCGCTCATATGGTGGCTGATTGCGTTTACACATGGAGATCTAGAGCCGGACCACTTACCAGAGATGCAAGAGTCATCGAACTGGAAGCCCTGTGTCTTGGGAATATATGGATTTACATCTTGTTTCCTATTCAGTATAGAAACTCAACATACGATTGGGTACGGTGCGCGTACAACCACAGAAGAGTGTCCGGAAGCGATTTTCATAATGTGTTTCCAAAGTATAGTGGGTGTGACAATTCAAGCTTTTACGGTCGGTATAGTGTTTGCTAAAATGACGAGACCGAAGCAGAGAACACAAACACTGCTGTTTTCGAAACACGCTGTGATATGTCAGCGCGATGGTGAACTATGTCTTATGTTCCGAGTGGGAGACATGAGGAAGTCCCACATTATTGGGGCTAGCGTGAGAGCGCAACTTATTCGATCCAGAACTACCAAGGAAGGGGAAGTGCTATCCCATTATCAAACAGAGCTCGAATTGAACGCGGATGGATGTGACAGCAACCTATTTTTCATATGGCCTATCACCATGGTTCACAAAATAAACGCAGACAGCCCGTTCTATGGTGTCTCCGCTGCGGATATTCTTCAAGAAAAGTTTGAAATTGTGGTTGTTTTAGAAGGTACCATCGAGTCAACCGGGCAGACGACTCAGGCCCGGTCTAGTTATACGGCTAGTGAATTAATGTGGGGTCATAGATTTGTGCCTTTAGTGACATACAATCGTGAACGTCAGGGATACGAAGTAGATTATTCCAAATTCGAAGATACTATGCAAGTTGATACCCCATTGTGTTCAGCGAAAGAACTAGACGAATTTTATGGAAGTCAAGCGGACCACAGATCTATTGGTGAGTCTCTTTTCAAACGTAGACCCGGTGCTGGCTGGTTGTGTGTGCGACATTAATGTTTGCTTTTATTATGTCTAATGTATTTTCATTGAATTAACCTGACTGAAACAATATCTTATTTAATGTGTTAACAAAGGTAGTTACGTAAGCATACCTAAGATGAATTAACTAGTGTAAAATACTGTGATAAATTATATCTTATGTTTATCTAAGTTCAACAAATTATTATGAGTCTTAGATAGTATTTGATTTATTATGTTTAGGTTACTGCAGGAAAGTGCACTTTAATGAGTAGCGCTCAATTATAATCAATATAATTTAAACTACTTGGTGTGAGACTAATGATGTTTATTGATAATTTTTTATTGATATTATAACACATTACTCTTATTTAATTATTATTTATATATAATATATTAAACTACTGAAATCGTTTATATGCGTAGGTAATCGTAGCATTGTGCTACGGTTTTGTGAGAGTTAGCTCTTATTAACTTAGTTTTATGAACATACAGAAACATTTACTGTAATAAAATCTATTGTAATATAGTTTGTAATTCTATTAATAATGTAAAAAATTAATTTATGACGCTAAATAGACTAAATCAGCATTTTATGGTAATAAAACAGTCAACCCAGTATCAACAAATATAGTTTCAAAATAGGATTCTCAACGATTTGTAAGGAAATTATCTTAATGAGCGCTGATTTAAATGAATATGTGTATTTTATGAGCAGACTTAGTGTTACTAATATTTTCTTTCAATTGATAATAACGCTTGCTTACACACAATTACTAACCATACAAAACAATACCTGTTCTTGTGGTTAAACTTCTCTTTGTTTTTAATATTGCCATCGTATTAAACTGAATAGATATACATAACATCTATAATGTAGATAGAATACATTTTTGCATTTAATATTACTATGTCATACAGTCTAAAAATCTAAAAATAAAATTCACTTTAGCAGCTCTGTTTCCCCGCCTATTTTGTGCCATGCCCCACCTTAGCTTTCTTATGATGAGTGTAACATGCATAATTTTTAATATCTAAAATTGAATTGCTCACTAAAGAAAGGTTAAGGTAGGTTTTAGGAAGAAATTACTTGGAAATTGTTAACGAAACACAGTTACTTGATTTTATAACATATAAAGAAAGACTGAAAATCCAAATAATTATTTAAAAAATAATAAATTTTCGAATAGAAATTAAAATTGTTTTTGTGAAATAAATTTATTTAATTTTAGAATAATTATTTTTCTATTCGAAAATTTATTATTTTTCACAATCAAATTGCTTTCCTGTGAGGCGTGGACTCCACATTGGAAAACACTGGTTTAGAACTAAACTAGAGTTATAAAGAGTAAATGTATATTTGGTTTTTAAATTTTCTGAAAGTAATATTTTTGGCGAGGATTATTTAAAAAAAGTTTTTGTAATGGATTAATTATTTAAGTATCGTTTTGAAAACTTAACGACAATTCAGCGAGGCTCACGTAACATAATTTGGCTATTATAATCCGTAAAATAGTTTCCTGTAAAAGTGAAATAAAGATATGCTTTAAGAATACTGACTAAAGATTTATGTAATTCATTCTCGAATAAATTTATAGCTAAAGAATAGATGATTAGTTATAACTTTATAGTTCATTTAAGATAATGATAAGTATTATTAATTATGGTCATAATACGCACATGCATGTAAAATGTTTATTAGATTTACAATTTGCACTCGACCCATGTAATAAATATTGTATATATCACAGTAAGTATAAAAATTACCAGTCACCCATTTAATTTTTGTGATCACATTTAAATAAAAAAAATTAAATCTAAAATATTTCAAACTTTGTTAAGACGCTAAATCTTATTCACTGTGTAATATGTGAATTTTCTTGTAAAACTTTTAATATTATGATTATGTGCTTTTAATTAAGCTAAAATTACTACATTTATATCCTAGAGAAACTAAATAAATTATCATTTGATTTCGTTAGTAATATTAATTGTAAATATTTTTGTGATGTATCGCAGAGAGCACAGAAGCCATGGTCCTTAAACTGCCCGAACGACCGAAGGAACCAAGAACACCAGAGCCAAAAGCCGTTCAAAAGGATGGAGACTTCACCGTCACATTATAATCGAACAAATAGAATTTATTCCATATTTGGAAAAAGCAGAAGAATCTCACTTTTCGAACTATCAAATAAAGATTATGCATACAGCAGGGCTGCATAGATGAGCTAGATTCATAATCCCGCTACTAGTAATAACTTCCCACTAGTCATGTTATATTTAACATATTATTAAAAGTATAGTTCAAACTCATATGATTATTTGTGATGATTCTAAGCATTCCCTGTTTCGATCGAGTGTTATATCAAAGTTTATTAGATTTAAGTATATTTAAGATGAGTGATATTTAAATTTCAGTATTTTCATTTCTGTTTACAAAAAAGTGTTAACAAATATATTGTTATTTGTAAATATTAAGTGAATAATGCATGTTGTGATGTTTCTTTGTCTTTAATTTTTATAACCTTAATCCTGCTATTTGCCGTCTGTCTTTAAATAGGAATTCCCTGATAATATTTGTTTTAGCATACAAACATATTAAGTATTTTAGTAAATTACTCTATTAGAATTATTTACATAATGTTTTTTATTTAACATAGCAGGTGCTATGTTAAATAAAAAACACCACATATTATACGTTAGTTTAACCATGTTGAATCACACATACGTAATAAGTATATGTAAAACAAACACGTCTTATTGTATATAGGCACTTTTTGAATGTTCGTCAATAAAAAAATGAATATATCCCATGTAAACAATATTAATGTACCTTAGTCGCTAACCGGGGCAATCTGACGGTTAATAGATGTTAATTTATTGTAAAACTGAGCTTTAATAAAAATTTTAACATTCACGTTGTAGACGTACTAATTCAGAAATAACAGACATGCAAAAAAATCCTTATGTTAGATTAAAAGTAATCAATTTATATCTTATGAATTCCGGAACAATTTACGAAATTTAATGATCGTTTAAAATACTTATAAATGTGAACATACATCATATTATATTACTGATTAAAATTCTAATACTTTAAATCTTAAATTGTTAGTAGGCTTAGGCAATCATTGACCTTTACGACGAGTACTTTGAGTACCGCTTTTGAAATATTTTTTAAGTTTATAGTTTATAATTATTCATTTTGAAAGTACCTTAATTAGTACAGAATAATTTCCATCAACTGGTGACGCTAAATAGATAACATAAATTTTAGGATATTCAAATAAAACATGGGAATTTTAATTTAAATAAGGCAATGTGATTTGATTGTTTATGTGAAACGTTTTGTGTTGTCCATGCTGCTTTTTGTTATTGTTGAAAAACATTCGTTGCTTATCTCGATGTATGTAACAAGGTAAGTCATTATTTTGTTTAACCGAAACAATGTTAAAAGTTAAAACCAACGTACATGATGATAGTAAAATAGCTTATCGACGCGTTTAATAAAACGACGACTTTAAGCTTGTTTTGAAGATGCAATCCTTTAGAAAATAATTTAAAATTTTATAATCTATAACAATTTGGTGAGTGAGGTGTTGGACATTGTGTAAGTTCGGTTTTTCTCTTTTATTAAACCGCAGTTGTTTAAATTGATATAAGTGATTTATTTTCAAAATCCATTTCAAAACTTTAGACCTGATTAAAATTACTTATCACGATTTAAAGATGACCGCTAGAAAATACAATAGATACTTTCCTTGTGTATATTTTGTTCGTCAAGTTAGTTAATTTCTAGAAATTGCTATATGCCTGAATGTCAACATCATAACCAATTGATACTAATGCTTAATGAACATCATTAGAAAGACATGTATTTTGCAGTCACCTCTTCAAACACACCTTTTATTTACTTTCAGGTTATATGAATAGTTGCAGTACATCCCCTGGAACAGCACCTGATCCAATTACCAGAATGTCTGATAGACTAGTCGTGGATGCCTTAAACAGAGCAAGTCTTACCAATAGACCGTCTTCCGTCAAGTACCCACCAGATTTCTTTGACGCGCCACATCACACATCGTCTTCTAGTGAGGAAGAGACAATGCGTAAATCAGGGAAAAATTCTGCACGAAGTTGACAATATGGACTGCACTGATATTAATATGTATGTTACATAGTTTAATCGGCACAGTTTAATAAAATTTGTGCGATACAAATATATGACTATTAGCGCTCTACTACGGCGGATAGCGTTATTAAACTTAAACTATAACAGCGCCATCTTTTGACAGTTATTAAAGTAATTACAAAAATAGTATAATTATTTTATATAGACGAATAAAAAATAGTATAATTAATTGCTTAGGTAGATTTTAATTATACTGTAGACCTGATTTGGAATAAGTTACTTATTTACTTAGACTTACGGTTAGAGTAAGCAAAGTGTACCAAAAACAAAATAAAACTACCAAAACTTACGCTATGTTTTATTGTTAAGTTTAAGAAAAGAGCGTACCAATTCTTGAATGGCCGGCAACGCACTTGCGAGCCTTCTGGCGTTGTGAGTGTCCATGGGCGGCGGTAAAACTTAACATCAGGTGAGCCTCCTGCCCGTTTGCCTCCTATTACATAAAAAAAAAGTAAATTTTACTACAATGATCGTAATTAAGGATGATTATCAATTATATTTTTATTTCTATATTTCTTGGCATAATACATCTAAACCAAACAATTTGAAGCTAGATCTTAAACTGTATCATTTCTAGAAGTGGTGCAGTTTTAATTAAAACCGCTGATTGCGTTTGCAGCTTGTTTGTCTATTGTTTTTAATATTTACCCTTTATTGCAGTAGGTATACTAATAATATTATGAGAATACTTGATGTCAGGCTCTTTTATCAAATCAAGTCCATCTTCTGACTTTTGAGTAAGTAATATGAGATTATTTTTTGGTACGAGGCTCCTACTCCTTCATATCAGATAAAGAAATTTGTGTCAGTATTTTTCTCTTACAATACTTTGTTACTTAAGATCGTAGTGTTGATTCGAGCAGTGTTGCTAGTGGGTTAAGTATGCGACCCTGCGTTCATACGGCGTTGCACCAATGGAACCTTCTTTCTTTTCAATTACACTTGATCCTACTCGACCTTGACCGGGATGTCTCAAACCGTAGAGATCTAACAGACGCAAAAGGTGACATAGCACCACACTGTGTTGTTATTATCAGATCGTAAAGTAAACGTAGGTCAAATATTTATTTAGTAAAGCTCACCACATCATAATTATGAATATTTCAATAATATACTAATTAAACAATTAATAACTAAATAACTAAACTTAAAATATAAATACTAAAATATATCATAAAAAGGAGACCCTTTAGCCGTTTAGTCCGTTCCGAATAGCTAGACTAAATTTTTTTCTGAGGTATCTGCCAGCTCTTTGTTCTCCTAAGAGCTCTCCTGTGATGTCGACTAACCTTTTTGCTATTTTCTTAAAAAGCCTTATAGCGCTAAAACCCCACAGACCAAGGGTATAGACGTCGAAAGGGACAAAATCATATTAGGTCAAATTCACTTACGACATTGGTAAAGTGGAGTAAATAAAACACTAGTAACTGATTTATTATTTGTATTTTGAAATCATTCTAAAACATTAAATCGTAATTGATTTTAATAAAAGCATCACATTGGACTAAGCATTACTAAGCGGCGCCTGCACCGCGCAAAATTAGATTTTTGAATCCATAAATACTACAATTTTAGGAATTATATCGAAAATTTCAACACTAAATTAATATTTGATAATAATAAGATATTTTGTTGTCCTTATTCCTTGGAAGACGAATATTGATAAGTACATTCATTAGATTTTTCTTTTAACATAGATAAATAGATAGTGAAAATATGAATTTATTCTGTTTTAACCTAGCAACATGACATAAATATCATTTTTAGAATTGGTGTATACAATAATTTTCAAATTTATGATTAATTCATAGATATAATTTAATGTATAATAATAATAATAATTAGAAACTGTATAAGCCAATAATTTTATACATTCCTTATTCTCTTATATTTGGATAACATTTAATACTTCATTTCCTTAATAAATTCGTATAATTTGGCGCTAGGATTAAATTTTCTATTGAAGCACTTCTGTACTATTACAAAAATAGCTTATGAAAAAAAATTATCTACGAAAGCGTACCCTTGTTAGAGGAGGTGTTAAATTTATTAATAGTAATAAACTTTTAATTAATTAATTACAAAATATAATTAATAATAAGAAATTAAACTGGTCATGAAGTAAGAATTAAGACCTCCTCTATTAAGAATACTTTAAGGTCCGTATTCTTACGAATTTCAGTCTTATCAAACATAATTTCGTAAAGAAAAAATGGTTTGACAGCTCTGGAAACAAGATTTAAGTTCTAGAATACGGGCCTCAGTACAAAAATCTTGAATATCGTCGTTTGTATGAAAAAGGCTATATTTGAACTAATTAATGGAAGCTTTCTATCCATAGTTTGACTGGCGATAGAAATTCTAAATCTAGAAGCCTTAACCTAAACATAAGGAAGAAATTTATTAGTAAAAATCGTTTTTTAAACAATATTTCAATATAAATTCCGTTAACCATATGTTCAATTTCACTAAATTAATAAATACTTTTCTATGTACAACTCTGGTTCAAACTAAGAAATTATAAGGTTCATTATTAGGTATACCCCACCCACCACTGTGAAGATTTTTTCTTGAAATTCACTTACACTTAATAATCAGAATGGACCAATTAACAACAAATTTAATGTATTTTGTTTTATCGTTAATACTAAATCTTCGCTTCAGACTTTTGACCACGATGTAATTTCAAAATAACTATGATAACAAATACGGTACTTACTTTTTATGTTTCATAATGAAGCAGTGGGGGTTGCTTTATGCGTTACAAATGACCAAAAAATCGCGTTCTAGTTATACAAGTTCAGTACTCAGATTGTTTATACTGACGTGATCGGTTTTTTTTAATGTAAAGTTATTTATAAGAACAAAAATGGTAAAAAAATAAGGTAAATGGTAAAAATACATATATTATGCTTCAGTAATTCAGCGAGGAAATGCTGCCAGCATTTCTAAACCAAACTTTTTAAATTTGTTTTAGTTATCCATTTTTAATAATTATTATTACTAGCAGGTTAAGAATGTTGTAAATACTGTATATTTGTGTTTTACATTTTTATTTACTCTCCGTATTGTCGCAGGTTGCCCTTGGACCATAGGTCGGTGACGCTGTATTCAGATGACTTACACAATCGTTTTTATATAAATTGCTACGTAGAGAATGTTGGCTTAAGGCCAGATACTTGGTACATTAAAAACGAAAACGATATTTCTATAATCTCAAATATTTCCGGTGTTTTTACTTTTAAAAATTGCTTGCCGTACAAATATTACTATTCGATACATGCGGTGTAGTTTATCTACTATACGAATAGTAATCGAAAGCAAATATACGTCCGTACTTTACGATCAATACAACAATTTATGTCAATATAATAATGACCATATTACATTATTTATTTTCCATACTATAATTCTTATATCTGCACGAATTCTAAATGTTTTGTTAGGTTTTCGTGTAGTTTCAAATATACTGACGGAGAGCTTCTCAAATACGAAAATTAATTACATAATTTAAATACCTTTAAAATTCGATTGTGATATATTAATTCTGTACTTGGAACTTGGAAATCAAAATGTTGAATATTTAAGCACGTATAAAATATTGAGTACTGTCTAAAACAACTCAATGTTAACTATATTTAAGTTTGATTAATTTTGACGATATTTTCATAAAGTAATTTCATTTAGTTTTTTTCATTATTAGAAAACCTAACGTGCAGTTTACGAGTAGAATTAATCGTCAAAGTATCATATTTTTCAGAAGAAAAATTACTAGCGACCGAACGATTAGATGGCGTTCTAATTAAGTAATTTTTGTTGGGTGAGTTTGCAAAACTTGTAGAAGGTACGTCACTTTGACTGGTTAAGTTCGTATAACTCGTCGAATGTAAGCTATGTAGACCTGGTGAGTGTGTATAACTTCCAGACACTAAAATATTATGACCGGGTGGGTTTGTATAACTTGTAGAAGGTAAACTTGAACTGGGTAAGTGTGTATAACTTACAGATGGTACGTCGCCGGGTAAGTGTAAGTAAGTAGAAGATACATCCCTAATGTTGGGTAAGTGATAACTTGAGTGATAAATCCCAGTGGGTGGTGAATTACAATTGGAATCAGAGTTGTACTGAGGGGTGGGCTGTCGTCAAGCAGGCTCCGGCGCCGGTGACGTCACCAGAATTGGGATTACTGAAGCTTTATCGGTTATATGGTTGTCACTTGGTGATCTGAAATGGAAAAAACATTTTTAAGATGGACTTTTACGATTCGATTAAACTAGGTGAGATTAGGAGACTTTGTTCTGAGTTAAACTCGGATCTAGTTGTAAGAAGTGAATCCTGACTAAAGTAAGGATTGACCTCACCCTTGTCCTTTCTTAAGAAATTTTGGCTACATTGAATTTGTCCTAAAGCTGTTTATAATTTGAATAATAATTGTTTGTTTTGTTGCAATGTATTTTTATTTCCTATAGTTCGTATTGCTTTCTAGGTACCCATTTATACAATAAACTTCAAATTTATCATCTCACAAAATACAATTGTATAAACGTAGTAACTAAATATCTCAAGTCGCTTGATTACCAAAGCACAAAAAATCTAGTACGACCCCTAATTTAATAAATAGAACGTTTTTCTCGCCCACACTAGTCTCAATTTAGCTCACTCACACACGCACACGCACTCACACACACACACACACTCACAAATTTTTCTATTTTTTTATTTTTATATATATTTTTATAAATTATTTATTGTTCGTTCGTTTTAAGTAAAAGTTAACTTGTATTAGCAAGACTTTTTTCCACTATGTTAAGAGGGACGTGTGACTTGTAATAACAGGTTTTCCCAACCTTTTTCAAGCACCAGTCTCTCAGTATAATACATAGCTTTAAGCTTATTGTCAAGTTTAAAATTAAATAAAAAATATATATTTATTCATAAGTAAGAGTGTACCGGATAGGAAGGAAGGAACTTAATTATGAACAAACTCACTTTTTGATTCTATTATGTTCCCTATGATCATGGCCATTCGCCATATGCGCGACGCCATTAAGCGTTGGACCATGTAACCTCTTCATGCTAGCGTGGCTATGACTCCTATGAATATGACCATCTCTCTCCGTCATGGCTGCAGCGGAATTAATTTTCTGCAAATCATTTTCGACTGCTAAATGTGTGTGACTTGCATTTCTGGACTTCTCGTTGATGTGTTGGACAAAGTTGTTTTGTGCCATGAGTCTGTTTTCCTTTGCCCTTGACTCTGGAATCTTTATTTCTATGTGCTCGTCTAGAGACATGGAATCGACGGAGCTCATGTCTAAGGTGTCGTTGGAGAAGGTTTTCGGAATGGTGCCGAGCATACGATCTGGAATTAAATATTAAAATTTATTTATTTATCCTTTCAACGATTTTGTTCTGTTAGACTTGGGACGAATACTATGTGAGTATCATGGAACATGTGCGGGGTTTTGGTTCACCTAAGCAGGTTCCTGGTTGACTCTTTTGATTTATTTGAGAACGCATGAAGGGAATTTAATCTGAACAGGTAGACATAGTTGGACTAAAGTACTGATTTTAAAACACATCGTTTGACTTTTAGAATCAAACGCATTGACTTTGATACGGTAAAACTATTATTTCAATAATTCAACTAATTAAGTTCAGTTTTAGAAACGTAATCCATCGAGGAAATACCGCAGGGTCAAACTATTCGTTAGCGGCCAAAAGGATACATTTTTTATAATTATTGTAAATTAGTTAAGTACATAGTATTATTTTTTCCTTAAATTCCGTACCGAAAATAAAATATAACAACTCAGCCAGCTCTCTCTAAATCATCATAATTATCAAATCTTTTGTTTTTTATATGAATAGATTTTTAACCGACTTATAAAACACCGTAAGGCGACGACGTGTGTCTCTTTCGTGTATGTTCAAGCATACCTCGGCTGTTCGTTGACCAATCTGGATGAACGAGATGACAAATAATTTTATTTGCAGCGATTTTGTAATCAGACTGATAATTTTAGTATGTGCAGAAATTTCTCATAAAAAATCCAAAAGTCGCACCCCCACGTCGTGGTTAGTCGCTTATTAGTCGGTGGTTTATTAACTTTTATCGATAAAATGGTTTGAGGATATTTATTATCGTTTAATACGTTCTCACACACAATACAATATAAATATTTAGTGTATATTGAATTTAATTTTTTTAAAGGAATTTATTTATTGATTTTGTTAAATAAAATAAACAAGGATAATGATTTGTACCTATTTATATGTCGGTTTTATTATTAATGTCAATATTTTCCTCAAACTCTTCGCTGTACGGAATTAATATTTGCATTGTACTCTTGAAAGATCACGAGGATAACGATTTCGAAGGCTTTATTAAACATTTTAAAAACACGCCTTGAAAAAGTGCCTTACGTTCGTAGTTCAATACATCATTAGTTCTTAACTGTGTTTAATAAGTCTTCAATAAAGTCATAAGATTTAGCTATAATAGCTGGCGTTTTTCTACTTTACTTATGTTAAAACATATTATTTATATTGGAAATATTTTTTCATGCACAGATATTATTTATTTTAAATTGTCCGAGAAAAAAATCTGGCTTCAATAGTGACATAATCTTTAGTTTACTTTCCTTGTAACTCAGAAATTGAGAAAAAATACCGCTTACTCATAATCTATAAATAGCTATGAGACAGGTATAACACTTATTTTTATTAACGTCACAAAATCTTTTGAGGAAATAGCGTACAGTCGTGTTCATAAATAATCTTAATTATAATTTATTTCTAAAACCATCGGACTTCGGATACGGGATAAAAATCTTGAATTTCTGAACATCATCTAATAAATGAATAACCATCTAATAAAAGAAAATGATAAACCAGGGAAAAAACTGACTACTATCATATCCAATTTGTGCCTATAGTTTCAGTTAAGTTACATAATAATTTATGTATAACAACAAAAACTGATGGCTTTGTCGATATAAACGAATAAAGGCTCAATGTATCATAAAAATGCCGTTACTTATTTTTATAACTAAGAAACTTCAAGTTTTGAAAACAATAAAAATTATGATTGAGAAACTCAGATATACGAGTATATTATCTAAGAAATATTCAAAGTCACGAACGATAATTTAACATATTACACAATTATAAAACCTGTAGAAATCTGCTTACTCATGAACTATATTTAGATGTGAAGTAAAAGGATAAAGAGAAAAATATACCTAATTTCTGTGAAGTGGAGACGGTTGCTCGGAGCTCGTCGAGTTGTTTCGCGGAACAGAGCGGCGTGTCCACTTCATATGTGTTGTTGAAGCGCGTGTAGTCCACCTGAATAATCATAGGGTTTTATTCATAAGCGATAGAAGATAATAAATCTTTTGTTTCCTTTGATTAGATAAAAACAAAGGCCGGCAACGGATTCGCAAGCCTCTCATTGACGTTTCTAGTGTTTTTTTAAGAATGGTCCCCGTATGTACATTTAGTAACCTCGTATCCTGTGGTAGGCAAGGGCCATTCTAAGGTAGATATAGACAATTCTGAGGACACTGAAACCATATATGCCTATGACTGTTTTGGCAGTGTGCGGTAGTATCTCCTTAGCATCAGGATCAGAAAAAGGATTAATTCATTGAAATGTTATAGGATTCGGACGATTTCAATTGTTCTATACGTATTCATCAAAATACACGCAATTATCCATATTATATATTAAAGTTCGTGATGTGCTAGTAATATCTACGGCCATGGTATATATTATAATTATAAGGAAATATGGAAAAGTTTGTACTATATTATACAATAAGGAAAATTAGTTTCTAATTGGTGTTATGGCTGAAAACTGCAAAAACAAACAAACAAAAATTTATCATAGAAATTAAAAGAAATTACCTCATATTCACCCGTATCCTTTCTAAAAGATACCATAGTTTCAAATCGATGTCCCCACAAAATTTCAGATGGTAAAAAGCTACTCCTTGCTTGCGTTGTCATACCAGTTGATTCGATGACACCCTCTGAAAATATTGCGAAAGCTCATATAAAAACTATTATAAAACGAAGAAGTTTATTTAGAAAAGATTAAGAACGTATATAGGTATGTATGCTTTTGCAGTTATTGCTAAAATAGCCTCGGTAAATAATGTTTATATACTACCTAGAAGCTTTTTCACAATTATAAATGTATTTAATGTTAGACAAAAGCATATAAAATATAAATTAAACATGATTCTTATCGTTGAATTTCACATATACGAGATACGTATTTATTGAATATAAAGTCTTACTCATGGTTTGAACATTGAATTGTATGAATTCAATAACATTGATTGATTACTTTAGTATACATAAGTTCTGGAACAATTCATGGAATGGTGCAATAAAGTTTATGAATAATCTATCAACTATTACGATGTAAAGGCAGGGCAATCTACCAAGTCACTGTCAAGGAAGTGCCAACAATATACGAACGAATGTTTTGTAATATTTAGTTTATAACAATAACATTTAATTTTGACTGATCTGTTTTACAGAACATCTCGTTGTTGATATTAAGAAAGAAAAATTAAATATTTTTTTCTACGTCCATGACTTGTGACCTGTTAGTAAATTTAATTGAGAATCAATTTTACATCTTTTCTGTTGACGTTTATAAGTGTACTTGGTTACCTATATGAACAAAGTTATTTTGAGTTTGAGATTGTGTGTGTTTAGCGGCCGATTTTATTTGTATTTCCCATTTAATATTTATATTCATCATTACGAACTAATTTAAATAAAATAACGTCTTACCTAACATAACTACAATTTCGAATCTCTCTCTTAACATATCTGAGGCGGAAAGGTTGTATAGCGGTGACTTTTCATTGATCTTGTGAACTATCGTCATGGGCCAAATGAACATTAATCTGTCTTCTTCCCCGTCAGCTCCCACTTTTAACTCTTGTTGATAGAATGGTAATAATTCCCCTTCTCTGGTAATCTATTAAATTTATCATTACATTAATATATTTGTACAACTATTGTCATTTTACAATTAAAATCATACCTCATAAGCTGAGCAAAGGACATCACACACATAAAAGCACCAAATACGAATTAAGAATTTAAAAGTGTTAAGAAACGTTGCTGTTGAAATAACAAGTGTTAACTTGTGGAAAAAGCATAAGCGTATCGTGCATACAATTTGAAGACAATGTTAGTACTAAGTATCATGCAAGAATGGTTAAAATGAATGATTGCCGGGGAATCCATAGACGGGTCTAATAATAAAAACACCTTTCAACCATTAAGACTTAAAATGCATGTATATAAACACAAACCAACAATATAAAAGTAGCTGTAATTAAAAAAACAGGTACCTTTTTTCTAATAATTTGAGCACGAACATGCGCTTCCAAAATATGAGATTTGCGTATGTCTCCGACCCGAAAAAGCAGATAGAACTCGCCATCTCTCAGGCAAATTACCGCGTTCCTCGAGAACAGAAGTGTAGTGTTACGCTTTTTGGCTCGAGCCAGCTTTGCGAATATTAGACCCACCTATGGACAAGAGAAAGTGGTTTTGAGATTCATAAAGAAACAGTTGACCTAAAATTACGTTACGTATGAAACTTTATCTGAATTCAAACGACCACTTTTCTTTATAAAGGGAGTTGTTAAGTCACCTCAAGTTATTGAAAGTTTATAAGCGTGCCGTCTGATATCCCCAATCACTAACCAGTATCCGCTTTGTCGAAAAAATATACCTTGCGGCGAATAATCTGAGCTCTTATATGTGCCTCAACTATATGAGATTTCCTCATATCTCCAACACGAAACATCAGAGACAGTTGACCCTCTCGTAGGCAAATGACAGCGTTGCGGGAGTACAATAAAGTTTGGGCTCGTTTTTTAGGTCTAGAGAGTTTGGCAAATACAATGCCGACCTAAAATTAGATGCGACGTTGAAATAAGTGACGTAGTCGTTGATGACGTCTGACTTAGTCGCTGGACAAAAACCCAAAATCTATTTGCCAAATTTAAGTAGACTTCTTACTAGTTTTTTGTTATTTTGGGAACGGTACTAATAATTAACGACAGATAAAATGAATACGTTGTAAAACAGATTTATCGTGATTTAAAAATGAATAAACCTACGTGGTTTCTTAAAATAAGTAATAATTTTTAAGAGCATCTGGATCACAAATTAGAACGTTTATAATTTTGGCAGTCTGTCAAGTTTATTTCGATATGAAATTATCTTATTGGCTTTGAAGCAGGAAGGGTTCTATAGAAAACTCGTATTGATAGGCAGCTTATAGAAGAGATATTAGATTTCATTTTTATTATTTAATACTTTATCCATATAAATTAACAAAAAAGGTACGTATCTTGTAATCTAAAGTAACCAATAAAAAAAAAGATGTCATAAATTCAGGCCAGCACATTGTGGTGTGATTTTTAAAATAACTCCGTAAGATTTAAAGACTATTAAACTCGTTAGTCAAAACAAAACGTAAAACTCACCATAAAAGCTTGAATGAAAACACCGACAATGCTTTGAAGACACATAACAAAAATCGCTTCGGGGCATTCTTCATTTGTTGTCCTGGAGCCATAACCAATTGTGTGTTGTGTTTCCACAGAGAATAGGAAGCAGCCAGTAAAGGAGTTGACATTATTGAGACAGGGAATAAAGGTTTCATTGGAGTTAGTCGAAGGATTCAAGTCGCCGTGGGTGAAGATTATGAGCCACCAGATGAGAGCAAACAGGAGCCAGGAGAGGATGAAGGATAGAGCGAACACGAGCAACGTCCAACGCCACTGTGCGTCCACAAGGGTTGTGAAAATATCCTGAAGGTATCGGCGCCTGCGCTTAGCCACGTTCCATTGGACTACATTACAATCTCCGTGCTTGAAAATAACGCGCTTTCTCACGCGTCTCGCTGCGTATCTGGCTTGGCGGTATCTGAAAATATAAATGACACTTAAACCCGGGCAATACATATTTATTTCTTCTAGAAAACTATGTACATCAATTATTAGAGGATATTGAATCAGACTGGGATAAACGGAATTATTGTATTTGTAGAGATATAATTTATTTTTGTATTAATATAACAATAACAGAATATCGCAAGCTTATAACATTTAAAATTTATTAGGCCAAAATGGTTTTATAACATTTAGTAAAAACTAACAATCCATAGTATAGAGGTGTTCTACAGACACATTAACTTCACAAACATTTGAAGAGCATTTCATTTCATTCTAATCGAATTCAAAACGACGTCAACTCATGCCTGCGTAACATCACTGAAATTAATCATCTCAAGTGCCTCACTGTTTACGCTTAAATTGCTTATTTTTATTCAGATAAGGTTATATATTATGACTTATTATATATCACATGACGTGTATTATATAATTTTTTTCTTTACAATAGTTCATTGATCTGTTTCAAGTTACAAGGAAGTTATAAATTATATTTGCAATCTTATCATTGGTAATTAATAGTTATTTATTGACTTACGATATAACCAATCTAAACAATAGGTGGCACATTGACTGCAAACGTCACAAATAAATCAAAATAGAAAAAATAGAAACAGGAAAAATTAATTTACATACACGTATGTTATGAACATGACTTTGAATGTGTTTGAGTATTGCAGAAATCTTTTTGTATTGTTGTAACAATCCGGCATTATGGTATCAATAAATTGATTAAAAGGCAAAAGCACTATGTCCCTTAGGTTAAACAAAATACAGATAAGCTTTATCGATGTAGATAATGCTTTTACCGAAACTCAAATAAACTAGCAAAAATGTTACATTTTATCTCATCCTAATTGTACCTAATTTATACTACATATAATATATATACCAAACCAATTATTATATACATATATTTTATGTATAATGTATATATATTAATTGGTTGTAATGGTATTGTTACGTTTTATTTCATTATTAAACTGCTCAACCATTTTGTATGATTTTGGTGTAAAGCTCATTCAACATAATATATAAAAGGTCGGAAAATCAGCTTGTGTAATATAGATTACTGTTTTACAATAAATATATATATATATATATATATGTATGTATTAAAATCGATTGAGTATCAAACTCCTCTCGTATAAATCTCTTTAACGGTAAAAGGTGTATAAATTATATTAATTTCTTACACATTTTACAGACAACAAATAGTTCTGGTGTTCTAGTATATAAAAGGTATACATATATTTTATATATCCTTTATGTCAAGTTTTATAAAAAGCCACCGCGAAGTTATTATAAGCAATAAAACGTCAATCAAAAACTTGGAAGAATAATAAAAAAATGAAACATTAAATAATTGCCATGGGCGGGCAATCACTTTGCCTTTGATAAAACACCCCGTTGATTCTTTTATAAATAAATGAAATCGCAAAACATCGCTATTTCTTCGAATGAGAAGCCATTAATAATATTGTTTCTTTAATAAACGTGTTTTGTTAGTTGACTTTGTATTGAATGAATGATTTATTTTGTATGAATGTTATTTATCAAGTTAGATTGGTATATTTAAACACATCATTGTTTCGGAATTGCTTGTTGTCTTTATGCTGAGAAATTCGTAGATTATGAATCATAATTATGTGTGGTTTATTTCTGACTAAATTAGATATGCTGAGCTGTTGGCTTCAGCGTGCGAATCTCATCTCTGAGGTCGTAGGTTCGATTCCCGGCTGTGAACAAATGGACTTTCTTTCTATGAGCGCATTTAACATTCGCTCGAACGGTGAAGGAAAAGATCGTGAGGAAACCGGCTTGTCTTAGACCCCAAAGTCGGTGGCGTGTGTCAGGCATTATATTTATTTAGATAGATATATTATCGACAAATGATCATGAAACAGATACAGAAATCTGAGGCCTAGACCAAAAAAGGTAGCACCGCTGATTTATTAATTTATTTTATTTAAATTAGACAACCAACCAACTATTATTATCATCCCTATCAGATTCACCTATTTCATATCGACTCGCAGCACTTATTTTTTATATATACAGTCAAACCTGGGTAAGTGAGAACTGGATAAGTGAGAAAACTCTATAAGTGAGAGTAATAGCCGGGACCCGTCATTTTAAGCTCCCAAAACCTCTATTAGCGAGAAACAGAAACCTCTGTAAGAGAGAGTCGTTTTTCCCTCATGCACCTCTGTAAGTGAGACTGCTACTTATCTTTACCTCTATAAGCGACAGTCGGGCTTTATTTATTTATATTATGTACTTTAAATGCGTTGGAGACGGTCCCCATCAGTACTTTGAAAACGCGGCGCGGCGGTTGTTGATCAAGCAATATTCGACAAAATTTATGAGTTCGAGATAAACATTCAAAATACAAAAACAGAAACCCAAACGAAATTGACGGTTATCCAGGTTTGACTGTACATCAAAAATAATTTGGTATCTAGGCGGCTCAAAAGAATAAAAATAATCTTGTGTGTAAACTTTTTAAAGATATATGTAACACTATACAGCTGCGTAAACCTCATCAAGTTTCATTCCGTTCATTCGTTCAAAAAAAAATAAAACATGACTAATTTTGGCTTGTAATAATTGTTTTCAAAATATTTATCACAAGAAATTTTAATAAGTTTGAATGATATTATACTGTATTTTCATCTCACCTCATACCTTATTTTAATTGAACATTTCTATCCGAATAGATGTTTCAGCAAAAAAGTTTATCTCCACTAAGCGTTCTAGTATTACGCTCCACAAAAGAAGAATGGCTAGAATGTGCAATGTGCCCGAGCGATCTTGATATTTTTTCGGACCGCCCATTCAAATAGAAAGTGCTGTCATCTTTTGTTATATTTTGCAATTTAAGATATTTTTTTGTAATTCTTATCTAATAATATTCTGTGTAAACTTATTAATTACATAAGTTATAAGCATTATATTTGTGCACTCCGTCCGCACCAATTATCGAGGCCACACATAGGTTCTAGTTTGTATTTGTCTTTTCTTTATTTTTTATATGTAAAAAATATATGTTTTTCATAGTTTAATTTAATTATATCTAAGGGTAAGGTTATTGAAAAAATAAAAGTTTAAGATTAAAAGAATGAGCTGAAAAACATCGCCAAATTGACGCGTGTTTCTTAACAATTTATTTTGATATTACTTTAAGCAGAGATAAAGAGCAAACGACGAAGAAGAATGCCACACGATATCAATAAAAACCACTTGGAAATAAATAAATTACATACATACAAATCACGTATGTTTGTAGCTTGTTTTGACCAACCTGAATAAGCGCTGTAAATTTTTCATTACTTAGCGTGATACCTAGTCAAACAAACAAAATATAAAATAAAATTGTGTTCGCAAAGCATCGTTTTTAAACTTTTGTTTTATGAAAAAGAACTCGATGGCTCCGTATTAAGAAACTATTTTGCCATATTCCTAGCCTATTATAAGGATTCGACGAATTATTAACAAACGAACGTTTTGTGTTTTAACAGTAAAAGCATATTTTTACATCATTCTTCAAAATTTGCTACTCACTTTTTTAGCTCCTCTTTCCAAGCAGATTCTGAAGAATTAACCGTTTTTTCGGTCATAAGAAACATTGACACTTGACTTATACATCGTTTTAGTCCCGACATTCTACTAAACATTGAAATAATTTTCTTGACCTGTTACAGTCTTATTGTCTTTTTCTACAAGCGTATTACTAGAAGGAAATTTAATCACGTAGTCTTACAGGATTGTCTCCGCTCTATCTTTCAACAGTACATTAATAAGGAATTCACTGAAAGCTTCTTTAATATCAAACAGTAACACAACGAACTTTCGTAACACAGAGATCATTTTGGTAGCGATCTGGATTTAATTGGACAAAAATGACGACGTAAATTTTCAACGTATTTTCCACTAGCACTGATTGCGAAGAGAATTGCTTCAATACTAAAACAGACGGATGTTTAACGAAACAGATGGGAAGACGTTCACAAACAAACACTGTTCATAAAGACCGTGCCAATGCCAGTGGCGCCGCGCGTCTTGACTCTGTCGCCTCATCTATTTTTTGAATAAAATATACTTCACCATACTAAATACATCTACGTAATTTACGACATGTATCATCAAATTAAATGAGTTCAAATACCGCTGACGTTTTAAATCTCTGCATTATATCAATTACATTTCAATTTGCCCGATCAAAGCCACGTCTTTACAACGGAAATTACAGAGATAATTAAGATAAAGGGCATTAGTTGATTAATTTCCTCATTTATTTTAGTTGGATGTAACGTTTACTAGAGAATTTAATAAGTAATATGATCCTTTGGCTTGGTGATTTTAGGAAATACTTTCGAATATCATAAAAGAAAAGGTATCGTTTGAAAACTCAAGTAATTTGACACAGAAAATTACTTTTATTGTAGAACTATTTCTATAATTGATATTCGACATAGTCGTAGCAGGTGTTGTGGCTTCAAATTATAAATACCGATATATCAAAGTTTTGGCTAATAAGATATCGAATACGCAAAAGTATATTTGATATTTGAATTATTAATTAGATTATAAGTAAGTAAAACGAAGGATTACGGTACACGTACACATAAGAAATGCTTTAGAAGCCAAACATACATCTGAACTTTGTTCTCTATGTCGTTGCCAAGTCAAATAAATACGGTGACACTTCAGTTAAAAAACTATGCATACATATTCTATACTTATAAATATATCATGACAACGTGCTATTCCTGAAATCGTACTGAAATATAGGTTAGATAAACTTTAGCTACTCTCTACTAGATGGCTCTGGTTATATTTATTTCGTAAAGTAGAAAAATATAAGTATCATATTTCAGTGAAGTAGGTATAGAAGTATTTTAAAGAATTAATGTGTACATGAAAATGTTTGCTTTGTTAATATGTAAATGGCTTTTGATCCCCAGCTGATCATTACATTAAAGTTTTAAATACTTAAGTGAATTAAATTTTATTTTTTGGAAACGATTTTCGTTACCATAATTTAAACAATTGTTTTAATAAAAGAGGTTTACCTAAATAGATTATAGAATTGCGTGTTCCAAAAATTCGTATACATTATGGCGTAATCGGGTTTTGCAAAACTAATAATAGTCATGCATTAAAATACCTACTGATATATGACATCACTTAATTACTTGCATGTGTCATTAACATTTTAAGGAAAAAAGCTAAAAAATAACACTGTTCAGTAATTCATAGGTAAATTGATGCCATCAGACAACTAAAATGATCAGCGTGCGACCTTGAGGTCGTAGGTTCGAACCCCGGCTGTGCACCAACGGACTTCAGTTCTGTCTATTCAACACTTAGTCGTAGTAAAGGAGAGCATCGTGAGGAAAACGCAGATGATTTCTATTTAGAAGTCGTATGCACTATTACGTATTAACTAAAGGTATTTAACAAACGTTTAAAACGCTGAGCTTTTTAAAGTCTACCTACTAATCGCAAAAACCAACGCAGGAGTTCAGGCACCTCTCTTTCGAATTCTTCGCGATTATAACGGATTGAAGAGCACTTATGTGGAGCTAGATATATTCGGTAGTGGGTTGATCAATTTTAAAGAAAGCCTATCAAGTGCCTATCTCGTAGAACTAATCCGCAGTTTTCCTAGTAAATTACCAGAAATTTTTTTTTCTGATTAACAAAAATTTTTGGTTTTTTGTTTATGTTTTATTTAATATTGTATAAATTTTAATTGTTTTATTTTTTTGTAACATTAATGTTTACCTACAATGTCATACATTTTAGATAAAAGTGTTATACACTTTAGATAACGTATCATTTATGACGTGGAAAACTTGAATAAATAATAGAATACCCTGAAATGCCTACAATTTATTACCGTTAAGGTAGCTTTCGCTGTAATAACTTTTTTGTTTTAGCTACAAACATGTAATAGCGACTATACAAGATGCATGTGTCATAATTGTTATTATGTTTCTCCTATTGAATCATAAAGTTACCTACAAGGTACCTACTCAATAATCTATGGCCACGACCAATACAAACTTAACTGACGTCAGTGTTTTAGTAAAAATACCTCTTCTCTAGTTTTTGACTTTAATATATACATGATAAGTAACGCAACCAGAGCTGAAAGGGTGAGTGACATAAATAAATTAGATTCGTGCTATGAACCCAGGTAAAAACAATATGTATGCACATGATTTTTGATTATGTATTTCGTTTCGGTTATATTAGTGAAAACTGTCTAAACAAATTCATCGATCTAAGATCATTTATCGACCTCCCACAAGTTTCTTTATGTAACCATATCAAAATATTTACAATGCTAATGCATATGTAGTTTTAGATGTTCGTAAATCCGTCATACCCTTGTTTGTATTCTGGCTACGAGCTGGCGTTTTTCGCTTCATTGAAAGATGGACGTCAAAAACAAAAACCAAATCTATACAGTACACAACCATGAACCAGTACACAACATAGCTGCATAGAATATACTGGTACTTTTTAAGATCAGTAACATTAATATTCTATATTGATAATACATATAACAAGTATAAATGTTTTTAATAAAACATTGCAATCTCTAGTTTGCTATATACATTAGAAAATAAGATTTAAATGATATCTTAGTACAGATATATTAGAGCATGACCATCTCTACTTTTCAACTACGTCTGTTCTAAAAAATGTGTTCACTACTAAAACACACGTTTCATTTGGTGTATTGTATGATAAATGATAAATAGAAACTACTTTGAGTCAAACGGCACATCAATATTATTAGTCACATTATATTTAAACAACTGTTTCACCACTATATACTTTACTTACTGTACCTTTGTTTCACCAAACTGGAATTATTCAGTTAGGTTCAGATACCTACGTCTTAATTGACGAGACTCGAGCCAACATTTAAAACATGCTAAAGTACTTAAAGGTAATAGGTATTTTCCATTAATTGTAAAATTGATTTGTGATTTGTTCCGGATAAAAGTTTCAGCTTAGACAAGGCCATAACAATGCCAGCGTATTTTTCATAAATATGTATATGGTTTAAGTAAAAGTATATTGTTCGAAAATAGTAGAACTTGCACATTTTTTTTTAAAGAACCAAGGTAAGTGATTAATGATGAGTCAATCCACGTTCTTTTTTACCTTGGAAATATCATTAGAAACACTTTTTCTATATAATACCTATTTATTTACAAAATAAATTTTTGGTTAATATATTTCCGAATTAATATTATTGTAATAAAAATTACAATTTTTAAACCAAAATTTACAATAATGCTGGCAGCATTTTCTTGCTGTATTGCGGTGCTTATAACAAATGGTTAAATAAACTAATTTAATGCCGATGCCTAAAACAGCTATAATTCCTATTAAGGTTTGTTAACGTAATATGCCAAAATGTTTGATTAATTTTATTTGGTAAATTTTATGATTTGCTAGATATTATTTATGATTAGATTTATAATTTTACAAAATTTAAAATCACACATAATGAATTTAGGAATAAACCCAAACTAAAGATTAAGAACGAACGAGTCTTCTAGTAGTAAAATTAAAATTATTATAATATTTATGAAGTATTGTTTGGATTTGAAGACAAAGTAAGTACAATACCTGTTTCAGCGATGCAGTGGATTTATGAGTCATAAAATTTTACATTAAGTATGAAACCGTACATTTGCATCATAATGAGAGGTCAAAAAGGATTCTTGCGTTTTAAAAAATCCATTCGAGTATTCTTTGTAACAAATGTTTATTAATTGACTGTCTCGAAACCGATTAGTTTAAAATTTCGATTTTATTATTTTTAGTTATTTGCAATGTATAATTTATAAAATAAAATATGAAAATAATTATAAAATATCTCGCATTAATAACAATGGAAAATATGGAATAATAATATAAGAAAAATGTCATGTATACGGTATTTAGTTAGCAGTCGTTAACATTTGAGTAATTGTAATGTCCTTAAACCGTGTGTATGGAGGAAATTTTCAAAACGTGCCTTGAATGTGGTAATGCCCCTTTAGTGATAAGGCACGCCCGGAAGTGGGGTACCAGATATTATTATAACTGACAAGCTTGGATTTAAATAAAATATGTACGTTATAAATTAAGTTAAAAATAAGCTTGGTTTAAAAGATCTATGCTACAATGTTAAGAATCGCAATATGTATTTAAAATAATTAGTACAAGTGTTCAGTCTAGCAGCCGCACGGCTGGATATTTATTTTATTAAATATGTAATAGTTGAGATAATATGATATCCTGGACTGTAGATATTGATGTATTCTATATAACTGTACTCCACTTTGCTATATTTTCAGTAGTTTCCGCAACGTAGGTACGTGATATGGGGATTTTTATTAATATTATTTCACACATTTTCGAAGTGTTCATACGGATCCCTTATTTTCACTCAACTGTTTAGCCTATTACATTACCATTCATCAATAGTTTATTAGGGATAATAGGATTCTAATGGTGAATTTTGCAAATCGTTACAGTAGTTTTGGAGTCAATGTTTTGCGCATTGAATAGACTGAGAAAAAACCTTTCCTCTTTATAATATTATAGATAAATAATATTTATCTAAAAAAACGAATGGTAACCCTAGCTGGGTGTCGATTGCAATTGTTCTTGGCACACGTCAAATATCACGCCAAATACCTCTGATAAATTTATAATATATTGGTGTGAAGAGGAAGTGATCGGCCTCGCGACGTTCTTGGTGTGGACGCGGTCAGAATTTGAACAACATATTAACAATTCGCACATCCTCGCTTTCACAGCTTCGTCAATATTTAAGTGTCGGTTTCACTGCGTTAGCGAAGGCTTTAGATGCAGTTTCAAGTTTCCCGATCGTAAAATAATGTTAGAAAACATGCTAAGAGACTGGAAGTATGAGCTAGATTACATAGTTTTGTCGTTACATCGCAGTAATACAATTACTACTACTATTAAAAAAAGAGTTCTAAACAGGTGCCCAGCCTGATAAGCACCTCTAGATGATTCCACTCGATATAGACAATACATGGTAAAAAATATATAAGTAAAATAAAAATAGAGGAGAAATATCAAAATACATATTGTATATAAAAAAACAAATTCTTTTCATTCTTTAATATGTAGACTTTTAAACTGAACCGCTGAAGTTTTGATTTTAACGAGACCTTATAATATTTAAATATTTATTATTTTATTATTATTATTTTAAAGTCATCAAGCAACATACGTCTCTACAATTGATTACAAGCAGGACATTTCAATTACCCTGATTCAAAGGCTGTGCGTGATTTCACTATAAAATCGGTATTGTTTTGGTGGCATCTAGAACGGCGTCAGGTTTCCTGTTAATACCTATAGACCTCAAAGGACGTCCGTTTCCTCTGCTATCATTTACATACATTAAGATGCGACGGTTTTTTGCACGTCTAGGAATCTAACGAAACGTAACTTCATTGTCAACGTGTAAAGTACTTTTATCAATAACAGGAATCTCTCTTACCGCCGTACTCAGATATGAACTCAGAATGGTAGGCGTTGAAACTGTGCAACTCAGCAACCAATCTAATGCACAACCTTTCAATTCTAATGGTGAACTTAATTTACTTTGTACCCGTCACCTACAAATTATGACTCTTACCACAGTGATATAATAATTAAATGTAATAATAATATTTCAGATCTTATACATCCATATGTTATTAATAAGCTTTATAGCAGTCTGAGCTGTTGCTTGATACAATAATAATAAAACTTTATTCAAGACAGAAATATGGTGGTGACAAAACTGATTGTTGTGGGTGCCCATATGTTTTTTATAATCCCACAGTTAAACACTTCCCATTATATATGTCCAACCAGCATTTAGAAAAGGTGCCGAATAACGATTAAGACACGTGATAAATATTTTTCCTTTGTTCCTACAAATGTAAAACTTTATAAATAAATAGGCTTTTAGCTAAAGAATATATTGTGAGTGTTTGCTATTTGTCCTATTTGTAGATTGACACAGTATGTATGGAACCGGGATATATGAAGCCGTATAGGGGTTGGAAAATAAATTAGTTGAAGTGATAAATAAGCAATAAAACGACCGATGAAGCCATGGGATTCGACCTTTACGCCTGTCTAATGAGAATTCTTAAATGATCATATTGAGAAGCACGCGTTGGCACTCATGAAGGATTTCACTCTAGCTAGTTCTATGCCAAAGATCTATATGATAATATAGTATTTACCTAATACCTAAATATAATTGTTCGGTCACCAATTGTGCAACGATTGTTGGTAGTTGTATTTAAAAAGGGTACCATTATAATTACAGTAAATGATTAACATTTTAGTTTGCTCCATAACTACTGAATTTTGGAATACACGTCCTACATTTATTAGCAAATAAATGAAACGAAATTTTGTAAAAGAAAGAAATACTGTAATAATATGTCATTGAGATCTAATTTTAGCAGGATGATAATGCTTAACGCTTTTTTAATAATGGGAATTCATAATAGCAAGGTTCCACACACTTAATTTCCAATTGTTCATTGTTTCGGATGACCATACTAATGGTTTTTTGACGCTTATATAAAAACGTTCGGTTGAAGCGTGACGCAATTCGTCGAGTGTCGGTTTTAGGACATTAATTAATTTATAATATCAATGTCATTGTCTTAATGCCCTAGAGGACAGCTATATATAGGCTTCATGAAGCTCCCCTGCTAACACATTTTCCTCTGGTGCTTATAAAATTTAAAAAAATGGAAAAATCTTCTGGCCCTCATATAAATTACAAAATAAAGTCAAATAGAGAAATAATCAATATTGAATGGAACAGATTACATATCCTTCAGGGACACAAAAAAATCAAATAGCATATATTCTTCACCCATATGCTTTTAAAAGTTAAGAGAAGTAAGTTGTAAATATGTTCTCGTGTGTTCATATGAATAAATTTTGATTGACATAGGCTTCTTTTTGTCCATTATCTGAATAATAGTTCAAACCGGTACTTACTTGAGTAACAGATTAAGGGCACTTTCGTTTCTACTGGTTGGCGCGTCTTTGACACTCGAAGGTTCACTGCGCACACCGCGGAGAGACAATCTGAGCTGTTTCGGGAATGTGGCGAGAAGACCGCTGCTGTTTCTGCGCTGGTTAAGGCTTTTGGACCGCGTCAGGGCCGACTCGACGTCCACACGGGGCGGAGACACATCCCCACTTGGGGACATCGTCGCGGTCGACGGGTTGGTCGTTATTATCGTCGGTACAGCAGCCTTCACATCACCTAATAGTTTATCCCAGGGTGATTCACCATCCTCCTCGGAGATCGTCTCGAAACTCCTCGGTCCAACAGACGAAGACGTTTTATCTGACATAATTATTATTCTAAAGCAACGGAACGTAACAAAACAGACACCCGAATCACTTCGTCACTTTGGATTTTTAGTTTCTTGACAACACTTCACTCTTATCATAATATCCATTTGTAAATCATAATGTTTGGGATAAAAATGTTGACACTGAAACAAAAGAAGAGTTTGGTTAAAACCTGATTATAGAGTACGAACTAACAAAGGTACCTATTAGTTCATCGATATCTACTAACAGAGGTACATAAAAAATAAGGAAACAACTATAGATTTAAGTAACGAGTAACAACGTTTGCTAGTGTAATACGTCTGAAAGATCTCTGTTTTAAATATAATCAAAAACTAAGTAACTTTATTTCAAAATCGTGGTAAGAAAATAAAGATAATCCTCGCTCAACATTAGTAAAATAACATTTCTCGAAAGTAATAAACTATTTAGAGGCTTTCTAAAGTTTTCTATTTAGTCATTATCTAGGCATTGCGGTTACAGAATTCTACTTTCAAATAATTCGTGTCGTTTTTAAACCTGTGTCTTCTTAATATATAATTTGCCGGTAGTTATTCTGGCACAAGAAATTACGTAATTTGAAATTGCGTGAAAGTCTTAGACACGATTACTTTTGTCAATAAAAGTTAATTATTTTATGCAATCTTTAATCACTTGAAATGTAGTTTAATCACTTGCGGTGTAGAAGGTACAGAGATCCTTAATTAATTTTATCCCCATTAATAGCAAAGCAAAGTTTAATAACGTTAATCATTAATATATGAAAGCATTTCTACAGATGCTTAAACATATTCCTAATATTTTAATATTTCCTTAATTTAGGAAACTAATTTATCCAGAAAATAGATAATGTTAATAAAAACCGACATAAGTAATCTACATCCGTAGTGATTCATGAGTAGTATTTCAATATCAAAAATATCATTCTGTGTATGTGAATAGCGAAAATGTTTTAACTGAACTACTAACGACTACCTACGGTTATTTAAATATTTGATTAGAAATTTAGATGTGTATTTTTAATAAATAAACCCTATTTAGTGTTTTTTATAATACCTTGACTAACATATCGTATTTAAGCCTTGAAATTGTAATCGTTTCTTTTCGAGTTCTTTTAAAACCGTTTAAAATATTTACGTGGTCCAAATTTTACTATACAAAAAAATCCAAATAACTTTTTTTTTTTAGATTTTTCATTACATTACCTACTATCCATTATCTACTTTCAATGTTACACAAGGTCTGTGTGATTCACGTGATTTCACGTTCACGTTGAAATAACGCTTTTAATTCGAGATAAGAGTAGGTACTATTGAATATTGACTAATCAACTTTAAATCTCAATGACTAATATATAAATAGTTACTATTGTCGGGATATCTCAAAACGGTGATAATTTTGGACTTAGATGTACCGTCTTTCCAAGAATCAGAGTAGGCTAAGAAACGGTTAAATAATTAGCGCGATTGGTAACTTTTGTTATTTTTAGTATTCAGCTTTTTTCATACATGGTTCTGCGCAATTTCATTCATTACTTTATATGTTGGCCTTGAACTTAACAATATTAGTTTTAAAAATGTTGGTTCAGTAAGCGCCGTGTAGCAATTTCTATAGAAATTTCTTGATTATGTTAAAACGTCGTGGGAAGTCGAATTTTTCTTCACAGTCACTATTGTACCACAGAAATACAAAAACGTAGAAATGGCGCCAAAACCCTAAACGTCACAGTGCCTGCCATTCTGCGCGGCGCCGCCACAGATAAGTAAAAATTTGAATAATGACGCAGCGTCTCGTACCTATACATACTTGTCTTAAAATATAATAATTGACTTAAATTTCTTCGTAAATATGGATTTTCATATATTTATAAAGTTTTTGCGTTTTTTAGACTTTATGCCACGTAAAGGTCATGAAAATGGCTAGAACTCGCATTTAAAAGTACTATAAGTTTGAATTAATCTCAAGGGATAAAAAAAACTGTATTGAATAGGTAGCTTCCTTTACGACCAATATTAGTCTAGGATGGTTGCCAACTGTTCCCGTGCGAATAAAATGTAGGTCAATGCTCTTGCAGCTTCATATCAAGATACGGATAAGATAGCCTTTCAGAACTACAAATTAAAATTAAAGTATTTGTATATGTTATTAATAGTACATATAATGAACTCACATTATGCAGGAAGTTACCACATGCAAACGAGGGAAAATATTAGTTGGTCTTACCGTTAAGAAAAGTACGAATAAAAAGTATAGGTAACATATTATTTTTACAGAATATTATTTGGTCTATATAAGCGTTACAGACTCAATAAAACAAATAATTACGCTACGAATATATTGCCTATGCCACTGCGTGGAAATCTAGGCTGTACAGTGTACGACGATTATTGCCTATTAGTCTTTAATAGAACATTCTAAGAAGGCTTCCACTCGTGTCTTGTCGGCGCCAGAAACAATGCTGTTTTAATTTTATGCCGCATTTCGTTGCAATAAACAAGCCGAGGTCAACAAGTGAATAACTAACTAGGAGACTGGAGATTACTTAAATCACAATTATTCGAACACTGACGTAATTGAAACATTCACATGCCAATATGATTGATATGTTAGAGTTAAAAAAGGACATTTATCTTTATTATACAACATACCGGGAGTAATTTCATATAATGACTTAAGTAGCCACGTTAAGTACTAAATAGTTGGGCACAGAAGGTACTGAAAAGCATTATTGAAATTAACTGAGCTTAAGGGAAAAACTACGTACGCTTCCCACCAATACTTGGCGGATCACTTGTCAGTAGTAATTCAAGTGACGTTATGTATTGACACAGATTAATACTGTATTTTAACTAAACATGTTATGTAGTTTTAAAAATAATTAATTTTAAAATAATAAAATAAAGGTCTCTAAGTCCAATCATGCGGCCTAATTTTAATTAAATATTTTATCTGTAGAAGAAAAAACCAAATCGAAACCTTTATCATCGCAAAGAAATTTTCTGTACGTACTTAAAGAGTATAATTTTATTAGTTTCAGTATAACTCAGGAACAATCTATACTAATTTTAGTCTCAAATGCGTTGACGTATAATCGGGCAGATTGATTTTATATAATTCTAGTTTGTAAGCATTTTATGAACATTCTACGCAGATGTCGCGGACATTAATTGCTTGTCATACAAAATTAAATAAAACGTACTTTAGGATTAGAACGTATGAGGATGTTATTATCTATAATTATTGTATTATCATAGCTATCAGTCTGTGAAATCCAGAATCATTTGAGTTCATAACAATGCAATAGGTACAGTATCTTATATTTTATGTATTTCTAACAAACTGCCACTTGTTTTTATCAACACTTATAATTGCACTCATATTTTATTACCCATTAGTGCCGATTCTTAGAAAATCTGCCATAACATATTGTTAAACTTGCGCTTCTTATCGATTTCACATAATATAAATAATAAGACTGCATAATAATTGTATACACGTGGAAATCCTTTATGTTGAATAGCATACCAATAAAAAATGGGCATTTTTACACGTTTCAATGCAGGTCATTGACAGAGGACTGAATAAGATTTTGAAAAATCTATGGTTTTCCAATAAATACAATCCAAAAAAGCGGAGAACTTATAATTGACTAACGGTGTCTGATACGTGATTCTATTTGGGTGAATTGACTAGGTTTATGAGTAAATACATTTTCATGACAGTCGCGTGACACAAATTGCGATTCACATTCAATCTTTGAATATCTACTGTAGCAATATAATTGGCGAATTACTGACAAAATAATAAATTTATGACACGAAATTTTTCCCCTTCATCCTCGACATAATTATCAAGTAATATGACAATCTTGACCGCGTTTAGAATTTCCGTATTACGATTTCGAAAGGAACCAGATCAACAGTTCATTCACCGCTTCGAGATAAATATGAAACGATACATTTATTTTGGAAATTGTTTTATTTCCATCACGTGATACGCTTTCAGGAAAAGTGCGACGTGCATTTTCTTCCGAGATATTCCGCGTATTGAAAGCAATTATTTTTAAATTAGTGACTCGGAGTGTCAATGTGACCTTTGGACACCATTCAAGGTATAACTTTTTTGCTGTACAGAACTAACTCAAGGAACTTAACAGAATTTTCACGACTCAGTGCCAATGTTACAAGGGCAATGACATCACACATACACCTTCATTACAATAAGTACTTCATCAAGGATAAAACCGTATAATAGCTAGATATTGTTTCTGCATTAAGTCGTTAGAAGGCGCATTGTCTACTACTGTTTTATTATTTCAGTCTCCCTATTTACATGAAAACGTGTATATAATTTCCTGTACTGTTTTTTTTTTTAATTGAATATCCTAGAAAACCCTAAAACGGTGATTGTGTATGCTTATGAACATATTGGATAAAATGTTACCAACAAACAAAACCAAAACCAAAAAAACTTTGTTTTAAGTTTAAAAACAATGTAATTGTCATTTATCACTTCCGTTACAATAAAAAAAATGTTGATAAATCATTAATTAATTAGTAGAGGGACTTCACTAAAGTTTCTGAAAATATAAGATACTAGTGGACCCCACAGACGTTGTCCTGCATGATATTTCAACCGATTAAGATATTAAACAAAGAATGAAAGTACCGACTGCAGCGCCATCTGTCGGGCTGATTTGTGAATCTAAACCATTCCCAGATCCCCTTGAAGACACACAAAAAATTTCCGGGCTGATTTGTGAATCTTAACCATTCCCAGATCCCCTTGAAGACACACAAAAAATTTCATCAAAATTGGTCCAGTCGTTTAGGAGGAGTTCAGTCACATACACAGGCACACAAGAAATATATATTAAGATAGTGTACGTGACTTTGTCATCTATTACCGTAAAAAATTAAACAATTTACAACTATACATCGATGTTTTTATCGAGAAAACATAAATGGTAAGATAACAATTTAAGGGATGAACATCAATTTAAAAACGGGGTACAAAACATCGTATTGTTGATTTAATGAGTATATTTAACTTTATGTCGGAATTAAAAAAATGCTGTCGTACTTCAATGACAATGAAATTTACATATAAAAAAATATTAAACAGGTATGGAACTAGTTCTTTAACATAAAATAGAGCATATTATAATATGTAATAATAATAACTTATTATAATAAAATCTTATAATAATATATATAAGAATAACTTACTTAGTTATAGCAAACATAGCAACAAGTTACAAGATATGGGTTAAACATTTTTTATTCTCGATTCTAATATCATATTCTTTTACCACGTTTGATGTTGTGTTGCTACGGCTGTTTACTGACAAGTTAAAGAAAGTCTTTTAAAAACATAAAATAATTGTTGCTCAGCCACTTTATTTAGCTGACGGGTTAAACTGAACAACGTTTTGTAATTGCGGGTAAGCTAAAAACTATAGTTTCAAATGAAGACAAAAGATGCCTCTTACAACTGGATACAACAACTACCTATTGCAAATAACAGTGGTAATTTAACGAACGGTTGTTTTTGAAAGTTAAAGTTTTCTTGTAAACTAAATTCAAAGTATACTAGTCATTCCGACACGGAAAATATCATTTTATTAGTGACTAGATGACTCGGTGAATTTTTGTGTAAAACCTTAATATATATTTTTTTAACTCTTGTCTTCTATATGACCATTTTTTATTTCTAACAAGACAAAATACTTACATTTACAGACAGATATTTACAAGCTAGTAACAGTTTTTATTCGAAATTCAATTGTCCCTTTTAGTAATTTTCTTCTCTTATTATTTATGTTCACCATCTTTTAAACCTACCCTGAAATCCCAAACAGATTTCTACATTTTTATACATATAGATAGAGATCAAAACATTGGTATTACAAATAACAAAGAAATATAAATTATTGAATTATACCTAGACAAGATTTTTTGTCTGTTTCGATGATTCAGAATAGCCAGCACGATGACTTTGAATTGGGGTTTTTGTAACATAGAGGTTCTATGAATCATGCCTTAGAAAAAAGGCTTGTTAAATATTTTGCGAAATGGTATTTCCTTTAGCCATGTCAATTGGGAATTAACGTTTTTATCTCATTACTTAATAAACGTGTTATTTCATTTCGTTAATATTGTAATTTGTCACTCCGATTACAAATATCAAAGCAATATCTGCACATATTGACGTACACAGTGATGTAAATATTGAGGGACAATTGACGATAAACTTTAAACTACGTGCTTGGCAACTATATAACTACTACTGTGTGAGGTCTTTCCACGCTGTTCTAACGTGAAAAATTTCGTGGCCCTAAAACTGAATTATTTATACCAACTATCATGAAATTATAATAGCAATAGTGATGATTCTGGTACACATATTCATGAAGCCGAGAATAGAGCGAGAAAAGAAACATAAATGGAACATAATCATAACGAAGTGGAAAATAAAAAAAGGGAAGGCAAATCAGAAGATGGGAGGACTGCTAGATAACGCCAAGTTTGGAAAAACTTAGAAGAGGCCTTTCTCGAAGGGAAAAGCCGTAAGCTAGCGAAAGCTGTAAGTAAATAAATTGCCGTTAGCTATAGATATAGATAGGGACTAAATATAATATTACTTTAGGCACATTTACTTTAAATTTAGCACGTAAGCTGAACAGAATTAAAGGCTTTTTTTATTTATTTATTATTAATGAAACCCTAACCTCGATCTAGTCTTATTTTTGCCGCGACACAGAAAAACCTTTAAGAAGCAACTAATAGTAACTGATTAAATGAAGATTTAGACTGTTAAAGCGCATTTTTAGCTTTCTTGGTACTGGGGCAGTGACTTCAACAGGTGCTGAATATTTTTTCGCTGTATTTATGTGTTTTAAGCATCAGGAAGCAACCGAAAACTACAACTTTGAATATGTACTTAATGCCGCATCGCCTCTTGATGTTGTTTGAACTCTACCTAATTTTAACTACATCTGTATGAACCCATTTTACTGTTTTATACATATCATGTGTTTGTTTGTTCTAATGGGGCAATTGATAGGATCTGGTAAAATCTTCTGAAACGAATTACTTTAATTACCCATGATAATTATATAAATTTGATTATAACCATACTGGGTTGCGCGGAAGTTTTGGTATGTTTTTGTAATAACCCTGAATGTAATTAATATAGAGGTAGCTTGAATGTCATTGAATTAAATACCGTATCTTCTTATCAATGAGAACGCAAATTGCTTGTATAATTTAAAATCTATTTAGTGTTACGACGATGACTGTTATAGGTATGATATTTAGCGTATTCTCTAAATTTAGTCGAACAATATTTTCCCAGCCATATTTGAGTTGCATGTAATAATAATAAATTATGCATGCGATGCCAAACTTCTGTTCTGCGTCTAGATTCTAAGATCTTTATATTTCATCATTTAAAAGTTGTACTAGCGTATTGTATATTTGTAGTATAAAATAACATTACATTATTTTATGTATTAACCTAAATACAATCTTCAGTGTCAACGGATAATTAATTCCACTTTCGCTTTTTAATTGCAGTACTGAAAATGACATTTAAAGAAAAGTCATAACCTTTTAACTTGTGTATCACTTTCACTCTCAATATTTAATGATAACTACCTACATGATACATAAATAGAATGTTGTTATCGTTATTATTGTATTACAAAATTATTTAAAGACTTAATAAATATTTCGTATATTTACATCAGCTATTAACTCGATGCATTTTTAAACTTATTGAATTTAAAAAAAATAGGCTCCACTTAAGACGTAAAAAGTAACGATTCATGTGTCTTCTAATAACAGTCAAATCACAATATTCAACATAATATGCTGAAAAAACATTTTTTTTTATAATTTAGTATTTACATTCCAAGGGGCTTGCCCATAGATGTGATCTGATTTGCTCCAAATTGACTGATTATGAAGTGTCAACTTTCAGGTACGACGTTTTTGCGACCGTTAACTTTATTCGAGATGTCTATGTTTAGAAAGTGGAGCATTTACAGTTTTGACATTTGCCCCAAAAATTATAATTAGGAAATTTTGCAAATTACTTTTGGTAAAATTAGACTGCACATATCACTTACTCACATAAATACGTTTATTATATTAAGTTCTTATTATTTAGATTGAGTACAACGAAAGTTATGTTTGGAAAACCAAAACTGAGGTAAGGTTTTCCCTTTGGTAAAATATTTTTTATTTTGTAATTCTTCATACAGCTGTTCGTAGTTTTAGGTTACACTTCTATGACTATTACATTTGTTGCTATACACTTTGAGTGTGTAGCTTTACTATAATATATTAATGTTGGTAACATTCATCACGCGTGTGTACCTAGCTATCAACGTAAATCCAACCATTGACCTAGTTTGCAACAATAAATTTACATACACTATGTTAGACATATTGCAACTTATTTAAAATGTTACCAAATAGATATTAAAAAACTCACCTTCATATATGGACCTATCATAAAGAATGTTTCTTTCAGCGTTTCGCGAAATGAATTTCACGAAACAATTTTAAAGTTATAAAGTTTAACACTTTAAATAGCTTCACAACACGCTATCACAGACTGACGAAAACGGCGTTAATCACCCGATACGCGACAAGTCATTAAACACTGCCAGTTAGCACATTTTCATATATAAATTACAATAAATATAAACAATATCACGTTTACAAAACTCCCTATTTCTTTTTAGGCATATTTAATTTCTGAATTGAAAAAATGGAATGATGTTCTTTAAATATTTTAAATTGACCGCGCGAAACGTCGGTGCGCGCGACGAATGGCGCCTGTGCGTTCAGATTGGTGACTGGCTGAATAAATGTTTTATTCTACGCTTGTATATTCGCAACCGTTAAAAAATAAATACACCGAGGTGTTCAAAGGCTCAAAGGAACGGTTATCTAACATAACCGGCACATCCAACGTGGATTTAGCGAAATCGAATGACGTTGAAGATTGACTCAGCCGTTTCATTTCTTTTACACGTTTTGCGTCACGTGTAACCTCTTAATTAATGTTGATTATTAATTTCTATCAGTTATCTGAATGATCTGACAACAACCGGACTTTGAATATTTTATGTTTTTGTCTAATGTCAATGTCAACGATTTACTGTTTGTTATTTCATTATATCTTATCATTATATACATTTCAATTTAATGCTAGCTGATAGTAATAAAAAGTCCTTAATATGTGTTTTTTAAGTATTGCCGTTTAACGTTGTTTCTTCTTCGATCTAAAATTCTCCATTAAATGGAGGATTAACAGAAAAAAAGATGTCTCATTTTAAATAACTTTATTCAGCATTGGCGAATTATCCTTTTTCCTTGTACATACCTGCATACTTTATTCTGACATTACTGGAATTGTTTACATTTGATTTGTTTTATTCAAAGGTCAATGAAGGCTATAAATAATATAGGTTATCGCTCTGTGATGCGATTATTTCCGAATAAAGTTGTTGTCAATGCAGATGCCCTGCTACTTTATAAAACCAATAAATAGGTAACGATGTCAATGACTCTCTCAATAATTGTCGAATTGGCTGGCATAGGTAATCCCTAATGACGTCATCTAGAGTCAAACCCCAAATTCGATGTAAATCGTATAGACTTAATATTGTATATGGTTAAGAAATTTAGTTTAATTTTTTGTTACAGATTAGCCCCGTAGGAATCTTAAATTTATTACGGAGTTGCTTAATTAAAAAAAAATAGATTTACGAATAAAAAGTTATGTAAATATATTTTTTAAATAGTTTATATTCTTGACAAAAGTTATATACATAAAACGTGGTAATTAAACGCGCTGTCTGTGTACTTAAAGTTAAGAACACATCTTTGTATATATGTATATTATATATTATTATTTAATTATTTATTATCACAAAGGTTATAACTTCTTATAGTACAAGGCCGGTATAAATGCGACATTGACCCTAATTTTAATTAATTATTATATATTGCGGTTAAATTAATAAATATGAAATCTGTTTTCACTTACTTGCTTTACCTTATATGTGTTTAAGTACTGCCAAAGGAATCCTTAAAATACTTTCGTACTTAAAAGATTTATGATTCATCATGTGATATGTGTTACAAACATACAAAAGTCATAAATATTCACTAGTCACAATTAAAAGTTTATTTTTATAGGACAGGGGAAACCCCCGCCCATGGACACTACCAATGCCAGAAGGCTCGAGAGTGCGGTGCCTTTTAAAAAAAGGTACGCCCTTTACTTGAAAGACCCTAAGTCGAAAGTTTTGTTATATCATGCAATTTTGAGTGACTTGTATGATTGTTAGTTGTAATAACATCTAAAAAACTTCTAGTATAAGTAAACCAGCAGAATATTATGCTTGTATTATTATAAGGAAATAGGAAAATAGAAAACGTTGCTAAGACTGAAACAAGTTCTCAACGTCAGCGTAGATCAAGAAAAATGAATTAACGAGGTAGATCTTACAAAAGTATGTAATGTGAAATTAATGCATACTACAAATAAATAAAATAATAATAAATAAAAAAATCGTTTATTTGCAAAGATAGTGGTACAATTAGATCGATTAATTATAACAGACCGCACAATCAGGCATATATAAAAAGGCATGCAAATGTCATATAATAAGCACATAAACATAATGTCATAATAATTAGTTAACTTATTTATAATTGCTGTCAAACTTATAGAAATACATATGAATGCTTCTAATTTTACATTTACTGCCAATTCTCAAATCAAGGGCGTAGAACGAGAGAGAAGAACTGGCAATAAACTCTCCGCCACTCTTTTTAATCGCCATTTTTTCGTTTTACAAAATATTTGTAAGGAGCTGCAACCATTACACCATGTCCCATGTGACATCTTAAGTAATTAATAATAATAACACAAAATAAAAACAAAGATTTTTCCTCTATCAGCAGATGGATGGCATGGTGAAATAGGAGCACGCACTTACATTCTCGTGGGAACAACACGCAAACACATAGTCGAAATAACTAATAAAATTAATATCCTTTAAATTCCTATTACAATGACCTTTTTTCTTAATTACAAAAGAGCTAAATTTAACTTAAGCCGCCAGTCTCTAGGTATCTCTGATAAACGTTTCGGACCGCAGATCAACTTAAATTAAGTTGATTACTCACATTTCTTTGGCTGTGTCCGGCCCGGATAAGTGCCACAGCTTGGGCGGCGACTTCAGGCGAAGTATCCATAGATTATTGATAGAACCTCATCCTTATGTTAAGAATAAGTAATGTTTGTTGCAAAACCAAAGAGAAAAATCACACTTTCAAGAATTAAATCCAACTAAACCAATAAAATCAAGTTTTCTTAGTATTCGATTGTTTGATATCGATGACCAGGCTCCAAATTGTCTTTTGTTTCTTTAAATTCTGTGTTCGAAATTAAAAAAAAAATATTGAATGCAATTATGAATGTACCAGGTTCAAAACTGCATAAAAACTTTTTACTTGACCTAATACAAATTTTTAGGTAGGACCAAAAGAAACTGAAAATCCAAGGTGGGCCAATAGATGTGTCCAGAAGTGTATTTGAAATTAACTTGATCGCTTAATTCTGCTTGCATGTTTCATAATGTTCGTTCATTTTAGAAAATTTTTCCACTAAGATAAAGTATCTGCAAAGATACTTTTATCTCAGTGGAAAATTCAATTTCTGGAAAACTCTTCTCCAGTGAAAGAGGTCGAGTGGGTTAATGTCCGGTAATTGTGGACCTACATATTTGTATAGATACATCAAATATTGTATTCTTGGGAATACAGAGATGATTTTCAAGAATACTATGTTTGGTGTTTAAATTATTTTGTTTATTAGGAATCGATTGTGTTAGTGCTTGTAGAAATATTTTAAAATATTTTTTTTCATATCTTAAGTTATATCTTGGTACATTCCTGAGTCTGTTTTACATCTCTTTACATGCGTTTCCTTTATCAGGTCAGCCTGATTCGTCTTTGACCAAGACCTAGATACACGCATTGTTCGTTACTACCACAATTATGGAAGCTTCTTATTTAAAGTTTCTTTGAAATTATGCTAATTTTGTGTATGTCGATGAAAATTTGGGTTTTCAATGTAAAATTAAATGACCTTTGAACGTCTAAATATAACTATTCTGTCACGCGTCTCGCTAGTGACTGTTACCGGCAGCTACGAATAGATTAGAATAGCAGGGTTATTATGAAGTGATACAGCCGGTAGGAAGGCAAGCTCCAACGATCGGTATTTGTCGCGCGATCACTATCGCTGGCAACTGATCACTGTTAATAGTGGTTAAACGAAAGTTATCAATGTTTGTAAGAAAAATTAGAAGCTTCATTTCTTTTTGTAAGGAAAAATAACCTTACAGCGTTTCTTGCAAAATTTTCACATTCGAAGTGAGCTGGCTCTTAGACTATAAATGCCATCGAATTTGTTAAATTTTCCATAGAAACTTTTATCGTTTAATACTTTTTCAAACTCATAGCAGAGTAAGTACTGTGGTGGCGATATTGGCATAGTCTGTTGTAATGTGATTCCTGTATTGTAGTTTAAAGGTCTTTATGAAGAAATTGATGGTTGACATATCTTGGATCTGGCATTCTACCATTTAAAAATTAGTTATAAAAATGTGAAATTCTATTAATTTTTTTATTGGGGGCATTTTGACAACAAATTGAATAATATTAAAGTTAAATCATGGTTAAATGATCATTATTAATAGTGATGGTATAACAAACAATACATTTATCAACAATAATTGCACAATTTAGCTGTTTCGACTGCTACACAAATATTTCTAATAAGGAGGCCGCCTCTCTAACGAAATGGTTAGCATTTCGCATTCCTCTTGTGACACGTCCAATAAAAAACGAATCGATTTTGTACTTAATTTAGGAACCATGTCATACCAAATACAAATAAAATAAAACATGAACAAATAAAAGTAATAGTATTTTACAAAGGTGCACTTCAGTAATATGTTGGAAAAATATTATATTATTCGTCAACTGGTCAATAAAAATCAATTTAGAAAAATGTAAAAAGCTGCTTTCCCGTACCGGGAATCGAACCCGAGCCTCCTGGGTGAAAGCCAGGTATCCTAGCCACTAGACCATACGGGATATGGTTGCAGATAAGAAAAAACTTAATAAATCCTTCATGGTAATTCTTACTTTAAATAATGATAATATTATTTCGTCGACTGAATTGTTTTAACAGTTTCTTAATTGCATACAGACGAAATTACTTAAAGCATGTATTTTTAGTTAGTCTTAGTATATGTTCATTAGTCTAAAACACATTTTTTTTATAGTGTGGTCTGGGAAACTCAAGTACAAATTATAAATATATTATCTTTATAAAATAACGTAATTAACAACGTACGTACGTTAACAACGTAGTATGTCTCATTTCTTTAAGTTATAACACACATAATATAACTACAATACTGTAATATTTGGCCGTTCACGCCATCTAGTGGGTGACTGTTACATTCTTATAACGTTTTTTTTTTCTTTAGAATTATACTGTTCCACTAGTATTACGCTACTGTCAGAAGATGGCGTTGACATCTATAATAATATTTTATTTAATATATTACTGACAATAATTAGGTATTCTATTAACTATTATTAATTTATTTATTATGTTATATATTTTAAGTACAACAACAAAAAAAAAATATTATTGATGGTATGAAATGATAACAGAGGACGCTAGTGGTACGGGTAACGGGTACCTACTTCTGTATAGCAATGACTAATAATAATAGTTTTACTTGTGATTTGTACATAGACAGCATACCAATCGTTGTGGTTACATTACTAGTTTGTAAGTGCATATCCTTATCTCTAGCTGATTGAGATCCTTTTAGTAGTACCTAAACGCCATTATATACAGCTGTAATCACATATTTGTATTGATCAACGTTTTTAGTATTGCTTTGCTAACACTAGGGGCGCTGCAAGATTTTTCAAATAAATATATAATAATGCTAAACAATAGCCGTTACGCGTAAATCCTAAATGTCCATTAACTCTATATTTCTCTAGGTCGCAATACTATTACTTAAACGCACCATAAACCTTTAAAAAGTTATAAATAACCAAATAAGAATATTGGTATATTAAGATTTTATCATCTAACCACTTCAACTCCTAAATCCATTCGACCTTTCAACCTCTTGACAAATAAAATATTACTAGCAACACCTAATAACCTATTTAGAATGAATTTAGTGATGTTAAAAGTAGATAGATGGCGTCAACTTTCTTTTAATGTAGGCCTATATTGCATTATTCATGATGCAAAAAATAAACCAAGGACAAGTGATAACAACCTTTGCATTTTCTTAGCACGTATTTTGCAGTTTCGCTTTATTGCAATAACATTGCGTGTTCTGCGTAGCAGTCGGGAAATATGAAAAGTGCTACTTCCGACTTGAAGAAATACGCGAAAATGTTCGGTTACATTTTCGCATGAATTAACCAATTAACGCTAAAAGTCTCTTAACAATGTGGACATTTTTAATCATGCTAAATTATTTCGAAATAATTGTTATTTAGCCCTCAATCGAATCATGGACCGCTGAGTTTTACGCTACATGAATTGCCCACTCACTTTTAAAACGCGGAGATTCCAAGTGTAATTATTTTCAGCCTCCAGAGAACGTAGCATTTTATATAACAAGTTTAAACTACAAAATACACCTATTAAAATCTCAATTTAAACCATGTAAAGACAATAACATATCGTTTTGTATTCGAGTTTTGTGCTAATCGCTCTAAACAGACAGCGCTTCCTGATTTAAATGTCACGTGAAGAATCGTGAATGAACCTCTTATTTACAAGGTTCCAATATTATATCCTTACAATAAACACAACAATGCATTTGCGTGCAACATATTTAAGATACCGTTGAGCTAAAGCGTCTAAAGCATTCGATAGAGCATTTCGATTTTGATAATCTATACACGCTTTCCCCACTCATCGTATACCTTTGTTTCTTTACATCTCATCATCTCATCTCCAATAGGGGACTATATTATTATTACTAAAAATAATAATAATAATATTTAGTCTGTTTTTGTATTATATTCAATAATTAATTAAATTCATTTAAAAAGGGCCTTCTGTTAAGACAAGAGTTTTAAAATAAATATGTATAAATATAAATACAAAACCGATTTTGTATATTCGTCCATTCCACTTTATTTATGACGAATTTTTCTGAAGACTATTTGTTAATCTATTCAGATTTAATATAATAGTGTAATTACTTAACCTTCGCTTTAGATTGATGAGCTATTAGTAGAGCGATTTAAAAAGCGATTATTAAAACATTTTCTATGTTAAAGAGTTAAATTAAATTTCCATATACCCCTAGAAGAATGCGAAGGCGAACTCGTGAGCCAAGTTTCAGTATTCAGGTTTCTTACCTGTCTCAAGGTTTGACTGTGGGATTAACCGCCACCGTCGAAGGAAGCACTAATTAAAAATTTACATTTCATTTCACCTTCATTGAACATTTAACGATAATACAATGCTTTATCACAATGTTATTTCCTGTACAAATTGTTACATGCATAATATTATAAATGTTTATATATTTGAGCCTCGGAAGATCCTTAGCAGTCAACCACAAGGTATCAGTTTAATTTGCAAATCAATGTCTTAAGAGTCGGTGATAAAGGTCACATTGCAATCTATGGTATTGCATTAAGGTCACATAACTTATTGAATTGTGATGGGTGTAGCAGGGTTACGTGAGTTGGCCATGTGCAGTGTGCACAGACTTTGTTATGGATCCGTTTCTGGGCTTAACCAGAACTTAAAATAAAAAAAGGACTCGCGAAATATTCCTAATTTATTTTTATTCTGCATAATTAGTATAAAAACTTATTATATTATTGTTCTCGCACAGGGCACATCCCACGCATCTTTTTGCATTGTTTTGAGTTCCCAAGTTCGGTGATTCATCCTCACAATGAATCACTTATTTCTTATTAATAAATGGTTTTTGTGTATTATGATAATGATATTATATTAAATCTGTAATTAACACACTAGTAAGACTTGTAAATTGTGAATTTGAAAAAGATAATATTTTTATGCATGTAAACCTGTATTGTCCCCCATCGCCACAGAACGAAAGGCAGACATTTCTGCGACCGTTTAATTGATCATTTGTTTATTTATATATATGTTTTAACTGCGCAGCTTATAGTCCTGTCCTATAAGCTGAAATTAATTAATATTAGATGAAATTATGTTTTAGGTTTATATTGTCTACATAATTTTCTCTGCAATTTTCGTAAGCGACTATGTAGGATAACAAAATAATCAATGTTAGTTGACATTAGTTTCAATAATAAAGCGCTTTTTGGTTTATTATAGGAATCATAATTTTTTTTGACAAGGTAATTTGAACTTGTCGGCCCATTGAAATCACAGTATGTACATATGTGTGCTACGGAGAGTGGCCGTATCTAACATACGTCTTATCCGTCAGTAAATTAGGTTTACTTTAGACATTAGAAGATTAGAAAATCCGCTGCAGCTGAAATCGATTTCGGTACGTTGTACATAAACGGCTAGACTGTCGGACCCCTACTTCGTTAGGGTGAGGCGGACGTCCTCGGTGCACCCTTGCTCAAATATATTTGCATTTGTATAACAATTTCTATTTACTGAGATATAACCCAGGGGAAAAGTTTATATGTGATTTGTCGCTGTTAAGATAAATTCGTTCATGCGTTAAGAATGCATTAATCGTCACATCAAAATTAATGACGTAGGCCGGTGACACACGCAACAGGGTCCCAAGTCACGCAGACCGGTGCTCAAAGTATCCGTCAGTCGCATTGCTCGCGCCGACCGCGATACACGCTCCAAGTACCGCGCTCATCCCGACCATGCTTTTGCTGGTCTTTTACGCCGTCTTAGCCGCTGTTGTGGCGCAAAATGACAAACCAACCGCAAAATCAGTTACTCCACACCGCGAACAATTTAGAGTGATTTACGAATGGCGCTCTGTTGATTTCGAATGGGAATCTCCTGAAGATCGTGAAAGTTACCTCAACACCTCTAGCTATATTCCTAAAAATGTTTTAATATCTGGAATTAATTTCTATGGGGACAACCTCTATATGACGTTGCCGCGTATGTTGAACGGCGTCCCGGCTACTTTGGCGATGATACCTGCTTTTCAAAATGAAACTACAGCGCCGAAACTGAAACCATTCCCGAGCTGGGCGCAAAACAAACTTGGAGACTGTGCTGCTTTACAATTTGTGCAAAATATTGAAATCGATCGTAACAGCATAATGTGGATATTAGATAATGGAAGAGTTGGAACACTTACCCCGAAACCGGACTCTAAATGCCCGCCGTCCATTGTACTGATAGACTTGAAAACTGGAAATAATGAAATGGAACGCATCCCCTTACCAGGCGATATAGTGAACCCCAACACAACATATTTAAATGACCTCGTAGTGGACAACCGCGATGGAGACTACGCCTATATTACAGACAACAGTGCAGTAGATCCAGGAATCATAGTTTTCCGCAGAAGTGACAAGAAAATATGGAAGCTCCGCGACAAACGATCAATGTCGTCAGTTCCGGAAGCTACACTTTTCCGCATCAACGGAACTACGGTAAACCTTCCAGTGAATGTGGATGGAATTGCACTTGGACCGCAATTTCGTACGGAAGACCAAACCATCGACCGCACTGTCTACTACTGTCCTTTATCAAGCTACCATATGTACGCTATTAATGCATCAGTTTTGCGAAATGAGTCCTTGGGAGAACAGGAAGAAGGAGCACTTCAACCATACGTCGTAGATTTGGGAACTAAAACATCGCAAACTGACGGGATGAAGATGGACTCGACAGGCATTCTCTTTTATGGTCTCATTGGCAACTCGACCATAGCAGAATGGAATACCACAACTGATTTCCGCACCGGTCAACGCACGATTGCCCGCGATCCTAACTATATTCAATGGGTGGACCGTTTCACTTTCGATGACCGTGGTAACATTTACGTTATGGTCAATAGATTGTTCAACTTTGTAAAAAACCAAGTTTCTATTGAAGAAGTGAATTACAGAATCTTAAGGTCTCACACTGGCTTGAAGAGTTACATTTATGGCGAGGACTTGTCCCCACCATCTGGCCCTGGCCATCAGCACGGCGGCGCCGCAGTTCCGACGATTGCCGCTTCTATATTGTTGCTATTATTTTCCCACATCCTAGTTTAGTATCAAAATGTAGGGAAACCTATACAGCGTCGATTAAGACGTATTTATTTATTGACGTTCGGACTAACGTGTGACATTACCAAAAATTAACAAGTTACCTTGACCTCGAGGTCGCAGTGATACTGATAATACGCAATGTAGATAGCTTTGTATATTTTATTTGTATATTTAGTGTAGGTGTGTTATGAATATTCAGTGGCTTTTGCGCATCGGGTCATACAGCTCAGAAACGTGTTGAAGACGAGTCATGACACTCGTAGTAAAAGGTCGGGGTCGCATTGCCAAATGCCTCGATTCGCTCAACGATAAACATTCCAACTATTTGTGTAATGCGACATGTGCATTGTGACATCACGAATTAATTTAAGAAACAAGACCAATGATTTTATTTAAGTTTGTTTAGATACAAGTTAGTAATCCATTACCGCAGCAAATTAATGTATCGAAATATATTTTATAATCATAACACAATATGAATACTATAGTTCAATATGAAACCTAAGCAATATATTACTGCATGTATAGTTATTATGTGGCTGCTTGTGGACAAGCTGGATGTTTGACGCAAAATAAACGTGTTTATCACATTATGGTATTTACCTGTTTTATTTACCTGCTCGTTTGTCGTGACTTTGTTATCGGCCTCCGATGGCATGAGATTAAACAACACTTTTTTATGTTTCCTATATAATCGCAACTTACCAAGGCAATGAAAATAAAACACTAAAGTAAAAAACGTTCTAGTATCAAAGACAAACTTCAATTTCTCAGGTAAAAATTTATGGTTCAATTTAATGTAATAAAACTACCTGGAATCTTGGGATTTTTGGAATGTGACGGCACACTATCATGACATTTATTAGGAAATGCGTTATTAATACATTAATATGCTGATGAGATTAAAAATTATAGCCGATTACAGTACTTAGTAAACTGGAGATAAAAATAGGTACCCTGTGCTCTTACAAGATCATAGAGATCGAAATCGATAAAAATATAGTGATTTAAGCATAAAATATACATATAATTATAAAGCATAGTTCCAAAGACTTATACAAAGTACTTTAGTTGAATTGTCATGTTACAATATATAATACGTACGTATCCGAATTGTATTGAGACCGATTCTACCATTGATATAGTTTACATACTTCCCTAATACTGATAAAACATAAATTTGCACCGTCTTTTGTATTTATCTGTTAGTCTCTTTCTATCATAGTGTTAATTCAGTTTGAGAGAAGGCGTACGAGTACTTATAATATTTTGTATAAAAAATTGTTTAATATCTATAAATTTATATTTTAATATTATAATTACGTATTAAAACAGCAGTGCAACTCAAGTAAGAAATTTATTGCTCGGTTAGATGATTGATCTAAGCCTGTATAGGGAAGTGAAAGCTAAAGTTTACGCTATCCTTTAACTCTGATTGAACGACTACGTCTGCAAATAACTTTTAGTTCTTCTTAGATACAGTATATAATATTATTAAGGGCTGAATTCAATATGGTTTTGTATTATTACGAGCTAATTACACTAATTTGACAGTGAATAATAATTACAAACTAAACACTAACGAAAGATATTTCTTGAACTAACAATACAAGATTTTAAACATTTCGTAAAAAATACTTTCACTTCTAATCTTAATACACCTATAATTTTACTGTTGAAATATTGACATCTAAGAATGATATCGAACTGGTTTTAATTCGTTTTAATATTGACATAATTTTTTCGATCTTAATTAGAAAGGATTGCTTAGAAAGTAATTGTAACGAAAGTGATTTTCATTCATATTATAATGCGCGTAAATTTAGACTTAACCAGGCAAAAATAAGTCTAATCCTATCTGATATCCTGTTATCTCACTCCAAAGAAATAAACAGACCCAGTATACGGGCCGTGATCTTGTCAGAATCGAAATAAATTATTTTTTTGTCGGGGATCGAAACTCGAACTAAAGTTATACGACATATTCATAAATTACATGGAGACTAGACTAGTTATCAAGTTTTAATACTGCTTTAGAATTAATTTTAACCCATGCAGGACACTTTATTGTTGTGCTTCAATACAATTAATTTATCAAGTACATATTTTCACGAAGTAGTTTTTATACGATAGGGGGACAAACGAGCCTACGAACCTACGGCAGCTGCCGCAGCCCATGGTCATCCCATGTGAGTGCGTGCCTCTATAAACGAATCGGCCTATATAAACGAATATCTGCTTGATATAATAACGTTATTAGCTGACAGCACCATCACAGCGATTACCATAGATTTGGTATGTGGCGTGCTTCAGTTTATTCGGTTCTAAACGCTTCCAGTGAAGTGTTACTATACAAATACATATTATTTTTCTTGATAAGTATTGCTCGTACTCACTGGGCTTACAATACATTTAAGAAATACGGTTGAATCGCGAATTGTGTGTAATGAATTATAAATTCGTTATTTCTTATAAATATTGATATAAAACTCAAATCAAAACTCAAAATTACATATTCACCTCGAATGATAATGTCTAAGTTTGTCTAACTAAGAGAAGCGAGATGTTTTTTGGGTATAAAGTTAAATAGTTGCTGATTTTATTCATACCGGAGAACTAGATTTTCCGCAACATACATGTGAACGTCTGAAGACGTCAAAAAACCACAAAACAAAAGAATAAATTTGCGGTTCAATTCTTTGTAATTTAATTCGACGCGCGACTGACTCACAAACATATTAGCCGAATGTTTTTATTAAAAAGGAATTACCCGCTCATTACAATTGGCTACTGTGAAGCCTAGGGGGGTTTATATATCAATTTCTATAGAGCAATTAACGCTTGTTCGGTAAAAGAAAACATCGGGAGGAAATTAGCATGTCATAGACCCAAAAAATTTAAGATGTGTGGCGTCTCGAATAGAATAGAATAGGTAAATTTTATTTAGACTTTTAAATAAATAAGTGCACATACACTCTTTTCTAAATCTAAATCTTTTAATACACTGAAGTATGTATTAAATAAATATGTTTCGCGGGCTCATTTACGCAGATTAATTATTTAATTTCTTATCAGTATAATATTTAACTTAGTAAAAGATAAAATTATATTAAATCTTTGAACGACGAAGACAAACGTTGTAGGCTAATGTAGAACTCTTTGGAGCCACATGCCTCAAAACTAACCACAACTTCAGGCTTAAACTATCCACCACGACTACTTCTTGCTTACAACGTCGTTACTTATATCTATACTAATATTATAAAGATGAAAGGTTTGTATGTATGTATGTATGTTTGTAACGGATTGGCTCAAAAAGTACTGCCCTGCGATTCTGTAACTCACACAGCGGTTTTCGGATCGGCGGTCGTTCTCAAATCTGTCGTAAAGCAGTCATTTTATGATTTGGCATTCTGATAAAGAATAAACTACAAGCTCCCACCTTTTCAGAATGCCAAATCGTAAAATGACTACTTCACGACAGATTTGAGGGCGACCGCCGATGCGAAAACCGCTGTGTGAGTTCGAAAAGTGAGTTACAGAATCGCAGGGCTGGACCGATTTTAAAAATTCTTTCAACATTTGAATGCTACATTATTACTGATTATTATAAACTACTTTAATTGCAAGAAAAAAATAAGGATATATATTCTAAACCACAGTGAAATGTTTTTTAGAAATTACCCGTTGATGTCATTTATTATGTTGCCTTTTTCATCAAGTCCCGTAACCAAAGGGATTACCAGCGATACACAATTGCTAAATACATTATTATTAGGTATATCCGCATTTACTGTACGTTTATGGAAACATGTATAAAAAATAAAGCATTAGTTTTAATAATTTATATACGCTCACGTAAACATGAAACCTATTTGCAAACGTTCAGTTTTATTTTTGACAATATCGTGACAAGTAGATACCATAACTTCGCAATTGAAACTTTAACCTGTTAATGATTTTTAACAGTGTATTGCGACTTCATTTTTAATTTTATGTAAATGATATGATGGTTTCAATGAACATAGAGAATTTCATAATAATAAGATTTCTATAGTTTACGTCACTACTAAAGAGAATATTAGGATATTATGCAGATGTGTCCTTGACTAAAATTGTTGTGCTCTGTAAATTAAGTCCAATTAAAACGCTGACAGCGACCTACCATACCTAATTTATAGGAATGCCCATTATTTTATGTAATCATAATCCAGTTAAAACATAAAAATGCATGGTGAATGTCATGAAAATGTATGAAGCGTGAGCAAGTGGAGATCCGTGGTCTTTGGTGGTCGGTGGTAAAATGCGTGAATAAATAACCTAAAACATAACAAAATCTCCTCATTAGGCAGAAGCTGCCACTCATTTTTTATCTCACAATATTTTTTACTTGAGAATTACATAGTTCTTAATTATATTATAACAGCGTTTATAACTTGGAAACAGTTGTTTGTCCTCTATGGACTCCTAAACTACTTAAACGATTTCAATCAAACTTGCACACAGTGTGCAGTTCGATCTAACTTAAAAGATAGGATAGCTTACATCTCAATTTATACCTGCAATATTATTTTATTGAAAATGATTTGTTTATTATTTGACAGTCACAGTTCTAACAGATGGCGCTGTGTTGAAAGTAGGTACCAACATTTCACATTAGCTACAATAGAATGCCATAACCACCAAAAAAGCACGGTGGTCCCCATGACTGGTATTCTCCTACCGTTTCCCTTTAATAGTTTACTACTATGTAATATAACAACAACCTTAGCCACAGCAACACTAATTGACCGGGTCTGCAAGTAAACTATAAATCTGGTGACAATTAAGAATCTAACAATTTTTCTGTGAAAGAGATAATCGCGTAAACAGATATCAGTAATAGTGACACATTAGATTATATCACAACAAACAATAAAGTGAAACTTTAAAATTCATGTCACCATTCTTACGTTGTTGTTTAGTCAGAGCATGATATCATGACGGTTTTATTTGTATCCTTAAAACAGAATAATAATAAGTTATTGTTAGGTTGACGATTTATTATATTCGAATTCGTTTAGGTTAATCTTTAGGTGCTTAAACATAATAGGTGGGTTTGTATAAGTATTTTTTTCTTCTATTGGCTTCTTTTTTGCGTTATGTTAAATTAAAAACACCGATTTCATGACATACCTATTAAATTTTACCTACAGAAAAATCATTCATCAACATGCGTGATAAGTGTACTGTGTATATATGTATTAAAAATATTCTTACAATAAAACGTTGTTAATAATTATGTTTTGGTAATTTACAACTATTTTAAAAAATACAATTTGTTTTTTATAACTCTTTTATATAGTAAGTCCCTAGTCTTATTTTTCGCGCGTTTCTATAATATGATAATATAACGACTGATTGCTACTCTGAGCGCGGTACTGCGGATGATGTGTCTCACTTTTTCCTCAGTTATACAGGAATTCACTTCGGATGTATCAGTTAGTAGCTTAGCACACAGAGACAAGACAACTAAGACAAGTATTCTGTAAGTTAGTTATTTCTTCTTGGTTTGAAGCCTTACCTAGTTCTTTCTAAAAGTCACTATTGTAATTGGATAGATAGAAGTCTACATGTAATGTAGGGGACACTGAAAAGAAGAACCCCTGTGCGTTGACTTGATAAAAATACCGACTGTATAATGTATGTATTATGAAAAATAGTTTCCTGGTTGGTAACGCACTTTCCGACTACCATGACAGGTTATCCGTGGCGGGTTCACTAAACATTCGATAAGTGTTTAACAGAAAAGTTAAGTTACTTTAAATTTACCTTTAAAATTGATCCTATTTGGTTTTAAAGTCTTCTAATCGTATATAATCAAGGATATAGCGTGCTAATAATATTTGATGTTCACATTAAAGTACAATCATGTGTGATTTCCATGTGACCATATGCTAACGACAATCTTAAACACTCCGTAGACCTTGTTACTGTTGCTCATAAGATTACTAACTACGATATTTTTTTAAATTATGTCATGCCTATAAAAACTTGTTTTTGTTATAAAGATGTATGTAAGCTATGAATAAAATATAATAATGTTTTTAAAAATGTAACCTTCGCTAGTAACTTGATGTTATACATATAGCCTATCATTCCCAAATACATATTATTGTGAGATTTAAAAGCAAAAAGGTCCTTTTTTTGCAAACCATATCGACGATAAATTATAAAACAACAAAACACTTTACAATGCGCGTACATACATATCGGTATTTCATATATATATTTTTGTAGACATTTTTGTGCTTGTATCACATATATGGTGCTGGGACAGGTGCATTCTAATGTTACGGTTGGACCTTTGAACTGTGCATAACTGTGCATCGGTTCGGTGCATCGTTCTTGGTATAATGATGAATCATGGATAATTACAACGCGGCAGCATTTTTTTTGCAGAGCTTTTATAAAACCATTCGGTTAATATTCTAAACTATATACCGTATTAGGGACTGATGAAAATAAAAATCAAAATTGAGATGTCTAAGAGGGTCGCTGTATCAATATAGGAACGGTTGAGTTGTACCGTATCTGAGACTCAAAACAAACATTTACACCTATTTTAATCACTACGAAAAACGCATTTACGATTTTACCAATGGTTAGTCATTTAACTATAGTTAATGTAACAAATGGTTATACCATTTTTTACTACGGATCAAAAAACTGGCTCTAAAGCAATTTTACTTTAGTTCATACAGTTTTTTGAAGTCCCAATTAAAATTTTATATATAAAAAAAGAGGTAAACTAGCTTATTTAAATTTAATATAATCATATTTAATATTCTTCATATATTATAATTCAATGATAATAAGTAGTAGTTAATAAAATATCAAGCATAAAACTCTATAACAAAGTATTTAATTATTATTTCAATGACAATAAATTCTGCAATGTTTATTCAAGGAATTCTTTTACGCTGAGTGCTGACACATAAACGATTTATATTTACATTAGCTTTATAATTGTTTGTTTATCATTGCAATTATTGTGTTAATCTGAACAATGCTCTCAAATTAATGTTTGTTTTGATTATATGTTGTGTTCACTGCTATATGATATTAAACTGTTATAAAAAAAACATCGTTCAAGCACTCTTTTTAATCAATTAATTGCAGAAATAATATGTACATTAAATTTATATCAAACTGACACTTTGATTACATTTACATATTTACTAGCTGACCCGGCAAACGTTTGTTTTGCCATGTATATTATTTATATATTTTTTTATGTCAATAAAAATAACTTTCTACAATAATAAAAAATAGGGGTTGACCGTAGAGGGGTGAAAATTAGGGGTTGTAGGTATTTTTGTATTCTGTATCATAAAAAATTAAATTAAAAAAAATATCTACAAAATAAAAATGTAGGGGTACCCTTAACATTTAGGGGTTTGAAAGATAGATAGTAGCCGATTCTCAGACTTACTGAATATGCATAAAAAATTTCATAAGAATCGGTCAAGTTTCGGAGGCGTATGGGAACGAACATTGCGACACGAGAAATTTATATAATATTATATGAAGATTTCTTAGAGCCTCTAACAAACTCCACCTCTCTGTATCTTGAACTCAAGATTGAAATTGGTGAATGCTTTCTTCTGCCGGCTTTGCACGCCGCTTGTCGACGAGGTTGGTCCATGTATTGCCTTCTTCCAATCATAAAAGGTATGAAATAAACAATAATTGCTTAGGTGTTGTTTACTAAAAGAACTCATTAATAGGTAAAAATGCAACCTATTGTTATGTCGCCCATAACTAGTAACTAGTAACTACTAATTGCTGACACAAGGATGACTTTAATGCCCGTGTTGTGCAAGATTTGTAATTGTCAGTTATTATGTAAAGCGTTATTTAATCGAGAATCCATCTAGAAAAGTTCTCTTTTTTATATACATAAGCCAATCTGCTATTGGCAAAGATAGAAATATCTGGAAAGGTTCCTAGGAGGCCAAGAGGGGGTCCTGTGAATATCCACAGGCGACTAACATATTACTACTAATAACATTTGAAATGGAACTTAATGATATGGAAATTAAAAAAGGCTTCATGATTATATTAAGCCAATCAATATGTCTACCGCAGCTCATAGACACTATTTTCATGCGGTCTTTATTTTATGGTGACTATATGGCAGTTTAGCTGATAAAATGTAAATCAGTGGCGCTACAACATTTTTAGGTCTGGGCCTCTGTATCTGTTTCATGATCATTTTTAAAACTAATAGGCAAGTAGGTGATCAGCCTCCTGTGCCTGACGCACGCAGACGACTTTTTGTGTCTAAGGCAAGCCGGTTTTCTCACGATGTTTTCCTTAACCGTTCAAGCGAATGTTAAATGCTATGTGCGCATGAAAGAAAATCCATTGGTGCACAGTCGTTGATCGAACCTACGACCTCAGGGATGAGATTCGCACGCTGAAGCCACTAGGCCATTAACACTGCTCAGTTTAGCTTATACAAATTACTATTTCTTTTAAAGAATCGCGTTTCAAATTTAAAACAGATCAATAGAATTTTACAAAGTCACACATATATAAGTGCTATAGGTACGAGTACATACGGGTCGGAAATGAAAATACTGGGTCTATTTAATAAGAGATAACGAACATTATTTTGTATTAAATGTTATTTTATTTTGCGACGCAGTAAAATTTCAAGTTTTTATAATTTACTAGCTGGCCTGGCGAACATCGTACCGCCTAACAGTATATTCTTTATTTTTTTTTAAATACTTATTCTGCTATTTGGGACACCGGTCTAGCTTGTAAGATAAAAAAAGAAAGTTGATAAGACAACAAAAGCATTATGTCAAAAATAAAAATTTACCTTCCCGGAACTCCTTCACTAACACTTGAACTCTATGTTACGGTATTAAAGTTGAAATTGACTTTTAAGTATTATTACGAATAATTTGTATGGGAATAAAGAAAAGTTGTTTTTATACTTTTTCACTATTTTTTTTAAATTTTTCTCTCCGTAAGAACCATCCTCGTACTTCAAGGAATATTATTTTAAAAAATCAGACAAATCGGTCAAGCCGTTTTCATGTTATGTCGTGACAACGGAAAACGGAAAAACGGGTTTCATTTTTATATATATAGATTTATAAACCTTTTTCTAAAGCTAAAATTCTCTTTTGAAAAAGAATGTTCCTGATTCCTTATTTAAAAAATCCAATACATCGGCGGCTACTGCCACTTCAAATTTATAACATCTAAGAGTTTCCTTTAACCGCGGAAATTCTTAGAGTTAGGTTTAGTAAATATGAAGGTTGTGCCATCAATTCGGCCAGCTTCTTGAACGGCAGCCATCGCAACTCTGATCTGATCTTGATAAAACAAAACAACTTTACCGAGTTTGCCACGCCGTAGTTTGTTATTTGTCCTGCGTACAAAGTCACCGTAATAGTGGCTCCATTAATAAGATATTCGATCATTAACACTGGCTGTCCGAGAAAAACTGCCCATATTCACACCGGCGGATAGAATCGGCTTAAATTTCTTCGTAGTTTGAGAAAATGGTCTATTCCAAGTCATTTTCATGTTTTTCATAGCATTACTTCTGCTATAATAAAAACAGTGACACGACAATAATTATATGTTCAGTTACTACCGATGTATCGCATCCTGTGCGAGGTCGTTAATGAATATTCATCCTGGTTTGCCTTCAGCCCACCATCGCGCAACCCCAAGGAACATGAACCCATCTTGCTTTTACGTCATTGACTTGCTAGCTCTGTATTAAATTTTTTAAAGCAGAGATATTTTATTTCTTTCCGCGCGAACTTCAATCGTATCCATTTAAGAACACGTTCCAACACGACGCAAACAATTGACTCATTTTTTTTTAAAACAAAAGAGAAGGAACATAGAGGATTTTTTTCTTTCCAAGGAGTATGTATCACAGCATCACTACTAATTGAACACCTCTCGTAGTAGTTACACAATTAAATTTTTTTACTAACCACGCATTTAAAAGAATTACACTTTATTTTTTAAGTTTTTATTTAAGAACATACGACTTCGCGACTTATTGTATATTTTATATATATATGTATATTTTGAGTCATCACATATGACAGCCAGACAATTTTATATTGATAAGTTGTGATTTTCAAAGGATTTTGACGTCCAATAAAGTGAACTTTATAAAATCATTGCTACCTTTATCGTAGGTATAAGCGTATGTATTTTCTCATTTCTAACCATGGAAGGTTATTAAACATTTGCATCATGGCCTAGGCTAATAAGCTGAAATTGTAGAGCTGTTATTCACGCTACACTCGCGACCTACACCGTTGTAACGTAGGCATATTCTAAATTATTTATAGTCAGAACAAACATAGAACACGAACTATTAGCTAAAATTATGCATTGCCTTGTAGCTTTATTTTCAGCCAATTTACACAGTAAGGTCGGTGAAATGGTCGAAATTCCAGTAAATACATTAATAAAGAACCAGCAAGTTTTTAACAAGTTTATGCCAGAGCATAGTGATTTGCTTTGGGGCATAAAACCTACAATTTATATTGAACCTCAATAAACTATTGTTTTTATGTTAATGACTATAAATTATTATATTCTTAATGATCGTATGTTCCTCAATAAAATAAATAATCTACAGACTTCCAAATGATTGAATTGTCGAGTCGGAGATATGTAAAAAATTATGAGTGGATACATGTTTAGAGAGTCTTTTGTCGCGTATGAATTTTTCATCCACGTAGGAGTAACAATATTTCATACTCAAAAATAATGCATAGGACATGCCGTACAATAAAGAAGTTTTGGATATCCGCTTTCGCCAACTAATTGTGTACAAAAAATTGTCCCGTGACCATGCGTAAACAGACTGCATAGAAACATTGATAATATTGGTTCTGCGGTTTTATATTGTCATAGCAAAATACCTGCCACAAAACACTTGGAGTAGTTTCGCGAGCGCTGTGCGTAAAATTAAGATATTGTAATCGATAAAGTTTGCGTGTTGTATGTGGAGTTATAACGAAATAGCTAGTTACCTAAGACTACACAAAAGAACATTCTCGGTCACCGACCTTTCATGTTGAGCGATGGCAATTGTGAAAGTATTATAATTGATATTATAATGTGACCTTCAAATTAATTAGAGTTTAAAATTTAATTAGAAAGCGAACGATCAAACGCACTTCGTCACTAGTGGTAATCACCCAACGAAAAATGAAAGTTGATGTACCTATTTTTTTTGTGGTGGCCAACCCTTCTATGTTGTTAGACAAAAATTACACCCTGCTAAAACAAACAAATATAACAATTATTGTTAAGCCGGTATTTCGAAATCTGTAACTCCGAATATCATCTTACTAAGGCGGGTTTATACTATATAAAAATATCATAATTCATTAAATTTAACTGAGTAAACTTATAATATGTAGCTGCTTGAAATGCAACGTTTGGTTTAGTAATATTTAATTATTTTTATCAAATATACAATTAAAATTACATATTTTAACTGAGAAGTGACTCACCAAACCAGGTCATATTATTATGCAAATTACTTCAATGTTAGCACAAATGCGAGAAGTCTGCATTTATACAATTTAGTTTTGTTTTAAATATGGAAAATAAAAAAGCAATAAGTTAAAATTAAAAGTCAATCAAGATAACTTTGCCAAGTTATATATAAAACAAAGTCGGGTTTGTTCGAATACTTATAACCAGAGCCAGAAACAGCTAGACCGATTTTCATGGGTTTTGATTTGTTGTTATTGTCTCCGTCCCGAACAGCAAAACAAATCCAATACAAAATGTTCATAGCTTTCGTCGATATGGTAAATATTCCCCTAAAAATAAAGAACGTATTTAAATAAAGATTTCAAATTGACTCGATATTAATCGGATAATGGCGTTCATTAGATTTAAAAAAATGTAGAATAATGGCAATAATGAAAAAGTATTGACGTATATATTCGAGGTCAAATATTTACGTGTGAGTTAAGTTTTTTTTTTGTATAAACTAAGGAACCAAACTACTTAAATATACAGCAAACCAAGGCACATGTAACATGAGTATTGCAATTTGGTGCTAGTGGTGAAATTAATATTTATGTTGTTTTCATTGTATGTATTACTTTCATTCAATCATAAATTAAGTTCAGCTAATTCGTGACACAATATTCATTGACTGTTAGGCCTTACGTCCTTGTCTTTAAATATCATATGTTATAAGGGAAACACTTCTTATTCATTAATGAAATCTGTTACTACTGATAGCCTGCGAAAATAAAAGCAAACCTTTAAAAAAACTTGCATTAATAAATAAGAAAATAAGTAAACTGATGTGAAAATCATACTTTTGTCCTACAGTAAAAGTGCGTAAAAACTAATAAAAAATCTAAATAAATATAAATCAAAACCGCATTTGTAGCATTCTCTAGTTTCTATAAAATATTGATGCGCATATAAACCGCATCTCAAACTGGTTTTATGACGTCGCTTGCTCCATACAATAGATAGTCTTCTAAGTGAAGCTGGTATATGGATGCCAATTTAATTTCACTTTGTAAGAACGATAGTGCCTAGGTAAGTCACGTAAGTTCATTTCAATATCTATATTGTATATAAATGATCCTTTGTCTATAGACAATTTATATATTTAATAAAATAATATACATTGAAATAAATAACTAACCTTAACATTAACTAAAATATATTAATAAAAGGAGTCCCTTTAGACAAGGTTCCGAAGATACTGGCAGCGTTCCCCCTTTGAATCGCTAGACTTATTCTTTGTCCGGGGTAGTATAGCTGCCAGGTATAAATTATTATGCTAGAGAGAATATATTTAATAAAAACGTAATTAAAGAAATAAAAACGACGAATCGGTCATATTTAAATATCGGATCCAGGTTTGCATAGGTAGTAGTGTAAGTTCCTGTATTACTATTATAACTATGTAATAGGAAATTTCTTGCTTGCTAATACAGCTCTGCAATAGTAATGAAATTATCTACTAAAACATCCAAGTTATTCAGATAGTATAAAATAAATTAGAAATTTAAAATGAAGAACTTTTTTTTTCAACATCCCTTTGAAAATGATTTCGTCTCCATATTTGTTAGGGCTAGAACCCTCTTTTAGACATCTAAAGGTGCAACTTCAAGCTTCAAGGTTAACATTTAAATAACTCCATTATGTTGTTTGTGTGTGCACCTATTCAAACTGCAAAATTACGCAATACGAGTATAGATTTTCCTTTAATCACATTTATTATGAATAAATTGGTTTAGAGCGCCACAGGTCTTATCTAAATGCAAATGCGATTTGTGGATTACACCTTTATAATCTATGATTATCTTGTCTTTATTTATAATATTACTCAACAAAGCACCTGATTTTTATTTTATTTATCATAGTAAGCCAACGGCTTCAGTTATTGTAAAAAACAATACGTTCTACCTGATTAAGGAAGTAGATTTAACGTTTTACGTATAGCTTCATTCAGCATATAGTATAGACAATGAAAAATCATTGTTTCTTGTTGAATAATGATCTCTTATATGCGTACTTGATTTTAGAGTATATCCAGCCAAAGCTAGAATTATTGAATAACAGGAACTAAGTCCCATTATTAATTAAGATATATTTGGAGAGGAGATCAATAACTATTTAACGACGTGTTAAGTAATGAAAATTAAATATTAATTAAATACGCATTCATAATTAATTTCTATAAGGATATCTAACTAAAGGCCTATTAACTCTGAAATAAGCGAAATGAAAAGCAGTAATGCATTAATCCGATATTGATGGTAGGTATAATTTAGATTAAAATCACTGCGTCCATTGACCAAGCAAAAAGATGTACTGAACTCGACAACTTATGTAAATGACCTAATAATGTGCTATTGATATGGAAGTTATTACAATGTTTCAATTACGTATTTTTTATAAAAAAAACCTTTCTAATAGGTACATTGTAAAAAAATAAGAAATAATTAAGCAAAGATTGAAAAGAACTATTAAATATATTTAGCACTGAAAATGAACCTAATTTTGGGATATGATGGAGTAGCACATAAAGTAGTGATCTCTTATTAAATCCGGAAGACAGCGCTGCGCACAAAAGTAGTTATGTCGAAAGACATACATATATACAATATCCTAGAAAGTTGCCTAGAGGCGAGAAGTAAAATCTTAGTTCATATTATAATTAGAGACCTTGACGTTAACCTTTTCTTTGTTAGTAATCTGTTATGGGAAATTGACTGAACAATTTATACCATTATTTATCACGCTATCCCCTAACCGTGTGAGTATAATTGCAATTATGTTATTTCTCGTAACACAGACCGGACTTTTATTACTTTTACCTATACAGATAAGTTTGAGGTATTATTATATTTCTATTAGCTGACCGGGCAAACGTCGTTTTGCCATGTATATAATGTATAATAAAAAAATAGGGGTTTATCGTAGAGGGGTGAAAGTATTTTTAATGCTGTATCATAAAAAAATTAAAAGAGAAAAAAATATCTAAAAATAAAAAAAAAACATTTAGGGGTGGACTACCCTTAACATTTAGGGGGATGAAAAATACATGTTGTCCGATTCTCAGGCATACCCAATAAGCACACAAAGTTTCATGAAAATCGGTCGAGCCGTTTCGGAGGAGTTCGATTACGCACCCCGTGACAGAAGAATTTTATATATTAGATCTACAGTCAAAATCTGTTAAAACGACATCAAAGGGACCATTTATATTTGGTCGTAAAAACCGATAGTCGTATGCCAATGACGTTGTTATTGAGTTATTCAGCCGGGACCTTTGATATTGGTGAATATGTTGCCGTAAAATTGTAAACACCGTTAGATTGTAATCTATCTCGCGAGATTGTAAACTGTCGAAAGATTGTCAACTCAACATACTGCTTTCAATTTAACGTATTATTATTCGGTGGATTGTAATCTATCGAAGTGAAACCGTCAAATTGTGAAACGGATCGCACCTCGCGCGCTGATTGGTTGAACTGAATATGCCCCGCGCCACCATATTTGTTTGTTAATTGTTAATAATAATACGTTAAATTGTAAGCAGTACGTTGAGTTGACAATCTTACGACAGTTTACAATCTCGCGAGATAGATTACAATCTAACGGTGTTTACAATTTTACGGTGACAAATATAACCGGTATGTAGTTCTAAACGGTTTTGACTATGTTTATAAATAGGTATAAAGAGATTTTTAACTGTCGATATAGTACTATAGGTAAGGAAAGCGTCTAGACTGTATCATAGTCTACATTAAAATATTAATTTATAAAATAATTTAGAGCAAACCATTTGAGTGTTACTTAACCAGTGTTAGTGCATTAGTCTTAATTGCTAAACAGTGTCTTTCCCTTCATAGAGACTATTAGTAGTGTTATTGGACACTTTTTTATATGTAATATCCTGATTAGTAAATTACGTTAGACTTAAATTACTTTTAATAACTTAGTTAGGATAGTTCGTAATGTTCAATGATGTCTCAGTGAAAAGACAATATATAAGAAAAACAAATTATTTAGTAAAACGTAGACCAATCTAAATTAATCTTAAAATTTATTAACTACGTATTTTTTTTTTTAAATCTCGAATAAAATATAATCTTCTGTGCGCCAATACTTTATGCATATTTGCATGTGCCTATATGTTCTAGAATTAGTAACTTAGAGTTAGCTAAACATGTCACGACTTTCGAGGTGAGATTCTATTAGCATTAATTAACTTGTCACCCATGGACGCACCTAAACTGCTTTTGAATGTAGCTAAGGGATAATTTATTTATGCTCTCAAAACATCACATGTCAAAGTGATGACAATCTAACACTTAGGTACTATGTGTAGAGACAGGATATACACGTGTTAAAATGACTTAAGACGGCGCAGGCAAACCAAAGCCATGCAACTTCCTCACAATCGAGTAACCCGCAATATCGCAGCACATAACTCCTGAGGGGACATTTTTATCATAGAAGTGGCATGGGACCGGTCATGGTATTCTATACTTTGATTTTACCCCATTATTAACAACCTGTACTTTGTTTGTCTGTCATATTCATACGCGTCATGCCAATGGTAGTCAAGAATATATAAATAATAGCTTTTTATTTGTAAAGTACTTTCGATCAGTAGTTTCCAAGATAGTACTCTTTACAAACACAAGCCTGTTTATGATATTAGGCCCGGCACGTAACTTAGTACTTAAATAATATCATAGCAAATACTGAGAGTGTGTCAAGTATATATAAGATATAATATATGTGCCCGTATCACTTCTTAGAACATAATAAATCTGAAGTTTGTTTTTATCTTGCTTGACGTACTTTCTACCCTGCAAATTTTCCAAGAATTTAAGAATTATACCACAAGTACCGTTTAAAAATAACAGCTGTTATTAAACAGGTCAACCGTAACACTAGAAGATAATTAGCCAACCGCATTGTGGAGTTTCTTTCTAAAAAATAGATTTATGTTGGCAAATTTTAAATGAATCGTTATATTACTAACAGTTTTTTTAAGAACAAGAAATTAGAGTGGTTTGCTTTTGCGCTACTTATACAATATATAAATTATACTGCCTGTAGAAAATGGTTAACGTACCAGTTCGATGCCCGGCAAACCAATGATGGATTCGGATGGGTAGTTAAGTATATAAGGCTGATACTGTGCTATTCCTAAAAATATCAATGATGCCGACTCAAAATAGTACCTGCTTTCTCAATTACGACTTACTCTAAACACAACAGCTCTGTGATATTCTTTTTTTAGGAATTCAAAGAATAAGGAAGTGCGAGCAATCATTAAAAAAATCGTAGCATTAGCTCAAGTATGATTTAAGTGTGCATTTACATAATCGATCATCAAGAACAAGCGAATAGTGTTCCAGTGTATTATTTCAGCAACATTTACGCAATTAACGTTTCACCGACCGAAAAGGAAGCACTTCACGCTCGGACAGAGCTGAAATATAACTGCTTAAGACTCTCACCTCAATACAATGTGGGTAATGTTTTGTATGTGTTTTAATAATTTTACCAAATTAATGCTGAAAAAGGGTCGATAGTTTTTTAATAGAACAGATGGCAACCAGGCATGAGGCTCACCTAATGCAAAGTGATACCACAGCTCATGGACACTCACATCACCAGAAGGCTCGCAAGTGCGTTGCCGGTCTTTTAAGAATTGCGCTCTTTTCTTGAAAGACCCCTAAATCGAATTGTTTCGGAAATACTTCAGTGGACAGCTGGTTGCACATAGTGGTGGTGCGCGGCAAAAGCTGACTTCAGAAACGCTCAGTTGTGGAACGGACGTCGAGGTAATACGGATGGTATTTTGTATTCTGCCTTGACGTCCGATAATGAAACTCAGCTGCAGGTATTAGACCGAACAACTCCTCTGAACTCTCTCCATGGTAAATGCGGAAGAAGATGCAGAGAGACCCAAGTTCTAGTTAGCTAGTTTATATAACTATTTAGTGTATTTATATTGTATTGAAGATACAGGATCTTAGATGTGAGCAAAGCCAATTTCATACTTATGGAGTAAGGTCATAATTACTATAAACCTAGAACAGTTACAAGGTTTTGTCACATTTTACAAAGAGTTTTATAATAGCTAAAAACATTCAACCTTATTCCTTAATAAATAAGTATTTTAATTATATTAATTATTCATCTCTTTTTAACAAGTTTTGTTTTAGGTGTAATGGAAAGTGAAAGTAAATGAAAACAGTGTGATTTGGCTTATAAATATGAGGGTTATTTATTATTGATAAAAAAAAAATTGGAAAATTCCCCGATTATATTGTCTTTGGAGTAAGTAACGTATGTGTATCATTAGCAAAATAGTATCTGTAACTAGTATGATTAATAACTACTTATTTATTTAAACAACTTTGTGTATTATATTTGCAGCAAATTTTAAGGTGTCCCTAAAATTTTTAGTCAACATTATATATGTTATGTTCAATATAATTTGTACGGTGTGGTACCTTTTGTAGCCATACACTATACTATACAAGTGTATCACACTGAAAGGGAGCGCTTGAAGTTTACCGTTGCGGTGGCTAAGACACTTTAGGTCACAGTGCCAGGGGAGTGATAATAAAACACAACAAATAAAGATAATAATGTATTTCTTTTCTTACAAAATTATTTACAACACTTTATTATGCATGTATCCATTGTCATATACAATAGAGATAAATTAATTGCGGCCATTTACATAGCATTAACGATAATTACATCTAAAACAGATCGATAATCACCATTTCCTAAATACAACACGCTAAAGGACTCTACATACTCCCCAAATTTAAAAGCAATAAATATTGGAATGTTAAAAAAATTCAAAATATCCCTTGGTGACTAATTTCAAGAGATATACATGTAGGTCCCGGCACTTATCTCGGCACGATGTGATAGCGCTTTTTAGTATGAAAACACTTAAATGACTTGCCGGGAATTTTAAATGATGGCTGCTTTATAAATTAAAATCGCAATATACAATAATGATATATGTCCATCATTGGTTTGTGTAGAGTCCATATATTATTTACATTTATATTGGTTTATGGATTAGTAACTTCTAGAATACATCGCCATGAGTATATGCGCAGTTAGATAATTATCGACATAAACGCACTAATAATATACATACTTTATTGACGTGTTCTATCTATATACAAATACGTAGTGCCTGTGTAGGCAATTATTATATTTATCTATAAAGGTTTAGTTATGATTTTCAATGTTTTAAAGTCATGGAATAGATATTGTTGAAAGGGCATAAGTATCGCTTTTTTGACAACACAATTTCACGTAGTATATGCAAAACCTATTAAGTATGATGGTCTAAAGTTTTTAACTTATATTCCTATTCCATCTCAACATAACTTTTTCGATACAAACCCAAATTACCAGATGAACTGAGTATATTTGGAAAATTTTCGTGAACATTCTTGTATTATCATTTGCGTATGGTTTAGATGAAAATAAGTGATATTCTTCATATATAAAATAAATTAATATATTAAATTGTTTTTAATAAATATTAAAGCAATGTATCGGATTTAAAATAAATTGGCTATTATTAATAAGATTACAAAAGAAATTGCCATGACAATTGTTATATCATAAAATATTTCTATTTAAATTGTATTGTATTAAATAATATATAATTATATGAAACTTTCACAAGACGATATTGCTGTGATCTTGAAAATGTGTTTGATTATATGTTCTAACCTAATTTCATACCCTGTTAGTCCTACAATAGAGAAACTAACTATGTGATAAAAGTTGAAACTTTGAATCCTTAAAACGTGGACCTGAGCCCAAAAACCTACGAAATCGTAACATGACTATTAATACTTATTAACTATTTTCAATACGTGTCTTAAAAGAACATTAATTAGCTATAGAAGCAACACTGATTTAAAAAAAAACTAATAACGATGCGACGTATTTTATTAATAAAATTTTACCTAAGTTTTTTGTTAAGTTTTTGTGCTCGGCTCCTAAAGTGTGTTTAGGTATAGGATTTAAGATGAATCCTAATTAGGCCGTTTTGGCAGTTTCTCGGATATTTATTGTCGTGGTAACGTAGAATTAATGATATATTAAATCAATTGGCAGACCAAACAATGCTGGCCTGCGCAATAAAGACCCATAATCCTTTCGTAATAAGGCGTTTTTTCCCATATTTGAGTAATCCCGCTATTTCGCTTAGCATTTATAAAACTGGAAAGAACACTTAATTTCCAGTGTTAAAAGATGTTGAATATAGTTGAAAAATCCAATTCAAGAAATTATTAGCAACTAATTAGAAATATAAGAAAGTATACGGAAAAAGTTAGAAATAGGTACCATTTCTCTCCATTATACTTTCCATGAGTGAGCTAAAATAAATTAGGCCATACAAAGAAAAACTATTTTGTAATTTGTATGCTTTCCAGTTTTATTTTTAAGTTCCTTCAGTCTTTCTTATGTTTACATTTAATGTACTGTCTTAGAGAGTGTAGCTTTTAAATTGGCCAATATATTATCGAAAACAATATTAAAACCATCATAGTAAACTTAGTAAATCTTAAACAATTTAAACAAAATACATGAAAAAAAAAACAGTTTTAGTTAGAACAATTTCGTTTTGTCTAAAAGTTCCAATAGTACGAATCCATATTTCAAGGCACGAAATATCTACTCAGCTGCGCCGATAAGTTTTACTACGATCAGTTTTGGTATAGTCTTATCTGCAGACAGTGCATAACCTAGTGTTTTTATACATTAGCCAAAATAAATATTGTATCCTTCACTAAGACAGTAAGAGCGAGAGTTTAACACCACCTGCATCCAGTACTATGCAACTTCGAATAGCGATAGCGGTTTTGTATGTAATTTCTGTATAGTATTTATAGCGCTATATTCGTAGCGCTGATGAGATGGAAATCACGCAATACAAAAACTCAACTTGGACCTCAGGATCGCTAGAAGTTACTGTGGAAGTACTTTAAATAGTGTATAATTTTAATCAAACGAAATTTGGATTTTTTAAAAGAAACACTATATCCTTACTATACAGGAATCGAACTCGTACATCATGAAGTCGTAGTTATGAGGGTCAATTCTTTCCCAAACTCATGATGAATAAATGAACACAATCTATACTAATTTAAATTCCATTTAAAAACATTCATTTTCAAAAAAATATTTCATAAGATATTGTTTTTTTTTTTTAAAATTCTTTCGAGTAAAAGAGTACTCAAATTTTTAGAATCGCATTTCTAATTCAAACTCAAGATTTCTTCAGACTGTTCCCATACAAACTCGTTTTAGAACGTTCAGGTGATGTTAAAATCCAATCGCTAGACCTTGTGGTCTGATGTCATTTATAGAACATATCAAATTTGGACGACTACGATTTTATTAATTACGTAAAATTATCTAATGATGTACTAACGGTTTACATAAAACCATTCGTAAATGCTTAGTCATATATTTTTGACCGAGTTTTATTACGACTGGTAAATTATATAAACCGTATGTAAGAGAGTAGAGTCGTTTAAATAATTCATTTTATAATACATTATTTCATTGATAATTTAAGCAAGTCTGCCCAATAATATTTATTTATTAAAAATTATTGTGTCGGTGGAATCCAAACCTACGACCACGTGATATCGCCTTTAGTTTAATTACTATTTTATGACAGGTTGATAAAGTCCCTTCATATCCAAGATTGTTTTTCTTTGAACATTTCTTGTTACATAATTGTGACATATTTTTCATGGACAAATTGCGTTTCTATAATCGCATGTATTATACGGACGTTTGACTCGTACACCGAACATCGCTACATTAGCTTAAAAATAAAATAACATCTATATTCACATACAATATTCAGACGCTCTTGCGTAATACTTAGGCGTCTATAGATAGTGCCATCTATAACCTCTTGATAACAAATAATCTACTGTTTCCCTTTGCCTTTAAAACAGTTCTTGGTTTACATAATGACGTTAAAATACTTTTATTTATTTCGGAATAAAGTACCGCAAATGTATTTTTATTTATTCACGTAGTAGAAACCGCTTTGTCTTATATACTCGTTAGTACTACAAAATTAAATTTTTCTTACTTATGTTTTACTAATACAAGATAGTTGTAGTTGAGGTTCGGCGCATTGCGGATAAAGAATATTTCCAACTCAGACTTAATTTTAACTGTTTTTAGTCTTTTTGGATGGCACGATCTATATTCAATAAAAATCTAATACCAATATTTAATTTAACTCCCTCTATACCAGACATCACACATCGCACTCTCATGAAAGACATAGTTTCAGATAATTGTGACATTTTGAGCTAAAACTTCGTTTGTCCGAAGAAAATATTCAAACGAAACTTCGAACGCTCTTCTATTATTCGCGTTGCTTTAAATTAATAACATTCAAAACATTAAACAAAATTTCACTCTCTGATGAGTTCTAGTTTGGTACAATTAAATAAACCAGATATATTTGGAGTCCTTTACATACACATTCGTTACTAATGTGCTGAGTGCACACTATGTTGCGCTTTCTTCTTCCTCTGCGCCAACATATCGTAGAACGGGTTGTGGCTAATTGATCGACGTAAACATTCTATCCATTCATCTCTTTCCTCCACCGTTGAGGCAGACATTCTGAAATTAAAATTGTTTATTATTGAGGTGATATTTTCGCACGCGTTTTAACCCCGCCTGATGTTTTATAAAAGGCATATGATCAAAATATCATTTATTTGTAAAGGTCACATACAATTATGAATGTCGATAAAAAGGCAATTCACCGACTTACTTGACTATAAGAAAAGATATGAAGTAAACAGAAATCTGCACCTAGTTCACGGGTTATACATTTTATAGGCCACTGGTTTTGGGAGCGTTCAAGTATTACGTAACGCGTTTTTTCCTTTTGTAAAACGTTACGATGCGGGGCGGGGATTAAATAACGCGTTATTGTTAATATTATTTTCGACTTACACCACATAATAGTAACTAAAGAGACACAAGGTGATCACGAAACGTTTTACTATACTTGGTCTACTAAGTCATGTGTAAAGATGGTTTGTTTTGAAGAGTAAGACATACTTGAAATCCAATCTATTACATCTCTACAGTTATATAATATTTAATCAAAAACTATAACTATATATATAAGACAACCAACCTATATACTGTATGTTTTCCCTCTACGACCTTTCCCTCAGAATCAGTCTTGCACGCCTTAATCAAGTCCGCGCCGCCACTCGCGTACAACTCTAAACAATGCGGCCGTTGACGATCACTTGCTGGACGGACCTAATACATACAAAGATTGTTATGTCACTAAAGATAAGACATTATTCGTATAAACAAAATAATTAAATCAGACTTTGGGATAGGAGGCAAACGAGCCGGTGGCTTCCATGTGTGTTGCCGACCTTTAAAGGAATGGTACGCTCTTATCTTGAAGGCTCCAAGGAAGTCGTAAATGTACGGAAATATCTGCACTGGCAGCTGGGTCCACAAACCGGTGGTGCGCAGCACAAAGTACCTTAAAAGCGCTGTGTTTTGGAACGCCAGGAATCGAGGTAGAAAGAATTTCGTATTCTGCCTCGACATCCGATCATGGACGTCAGCAGATATTAGTCCGAAAAAATATTGGTCTGATATTTTATTTATTAGTAAGGTATTCATAATAATCTGTGTTCTATTTAAGACATGTATATTATATAAAGTTGGGTCAATTTATACAATATAAAAATTAACTTTGATTGCACATTGATAAGTTTGTATTGAAACAATATCCTGTTTAGATTAACGGTTTGTTACATATAGGTATTGTAGTGACACAAAACAATGGCGTGTAACCGATAATGATACGTTATAGATTCGTTGGAAAGCATAACATAGAAAGTTAACGTACAAATTGTCGAGAACTAATTTGGTATCAACATTAGATTACTAAGGTGATTTGCAATGTATGCATGTATCTTATCTCGGTTAATTATACCGGTTATAGAAAAGGTTAGTGAAATTAAACGGAAAATTGTTAGATTAACTGGGTGATTAAAGTTATTAAGCGTGTTAAGTTTAAAAACAAGAGACTAACACGAGAAACTACTAATAAAGGTTTTAGCCCGATAAAAATTACAAGAACATTTAATTATAAAACACTTTATGATACAAATTGTACTAAAATTACAAATAAAATATCAATAGTGAACCAAATTTTGAAGGCAAAAATCGATCTATTTTAATATATAGATATATATAAATTAATTTATCATCAACTAGCTATTCTACTCAATCAATAAAATATGATAATAAAAACATCCTTGTTCTTTATTTGGTTTGACACATCATTTATCTACAAAGTGTTAGTGTCTAAATCTTCAATATCGTTTTGAAAATAAATTCTTTGTTCCAAATACTATTATATGAGTTGATACGCGTTAAAGATAATGTAATAACATAGCGGACATTTAACAAAAACTATGCATGAGATAATTTAACAATATGTTCACCAAATGCGCTAAATTGCGTTCTCTGCATGGTGAGTAATTAAAACTGAGTTCTTTACTCAGAATAAATAAAGCAAAAATGCTTAAAAGGACGAAATACTTTAATGTTTATTTTACTATTTCTTTATCGCTTATTGCCAGGTAAAATTCCCGATGTAAGCTTCCGATGTCGCATTTCATAAGGAAATGGCCCAAACAATTTTGATAAGATGTATACGAATTCTTATACGAGACTTCAAAAATCCATTAATAAGCGCATACACATGTGCAAGAAACTACAATTTTACTAGATTTATGTATTACAATCTCGCGTGTTTTACACCAACCCGTTATAGTATTGTTGTATAGAACCATTAAAGTCGTACATTTTATAATTAAATTAAATAAATAAACGAGCTTTTTCCTTATAAAACAGTGAATAATTACGAAAGTTAACTTACAGATATATTTTCTAATGGGATGATTCCTCTAGGCTCCTTATCCGTCGTGTACTCGAAGTAATATAAGCAGTTGTCGTTCAGAATAAACCATCGTCTCTTCCATGATTTATATCTGAAATTGTAAAAAAAAAACTATTGTAATACAAAAAAAAATTGATATACTAATTTATTTTTAAATAAATTTAAATATGCAAGAGTTCTACGATAAGATTTAGGATCAGAATCCGAAACGAGACTTTGACACCTGTATATCAAAGCCTAATAAATTTCTGAAGGAGACCGACTTAGAGCTAAGTTTTTTTTTCTGAATCTCTTCTAGAGTTCTAACTAAGCACTAAGTTTGATTCAGAGTTACGTAAAGAGAGGAAAATAGAAGGAGTAAATATACAACAATTTCTAGTCGCTAACATAACATAATAATAATGTGATACAGTAGATAATAAACGTCATAATACCGAGCCTAAACGCTATCTTAATCTCACTTATCTTTGTACTAATATACAATGTTTACTTTACTGGAAATTTCGTGTATTATAAATTTTCTCTATTTTCCATTACATTCAAAATTTTATTTGAAGCTGAGTGATCTTTTTATTCATACTAAATAATATCGAATTGTAATTACTACTTTTAATTTTTATCTTCGCAACAATTCCTAAGGTGAAATATTAACACAATTTATTTTCATTATGCAGGGTCGATTCAGGAATAGCCTGCCTACGTGGGTAACACTGAAAATGTTAAGAACTGGCCAGTTGTTAATGAAAACTTTTTTGAATTTCAAAGCTTTGTTGTTGAGTTCCCACAACGAAAGTCATAATAAATCATTGACCGAAAATTTTCTCGCGTTAGGTTCATTTGCACGTGTAACAAGAGTTTTAGATTTGCCCCCAAATCACAAAAACAAAATATGACAAATGAATGCAATCTACTACATTAGGTTACCAAAGAGTTCTAAAATTGAAATGTGATAATATAATTTCTCTCACCTGCCACCTTGTTTCCAAAGCCACCCCTCCTTGTCCGGATTGAAGAAGGTATGCATAAGATCATTGCCGTCGTCCTCTGGAATCTTGAATGGCTCCGTCTTTATCGACTCGTATAAGGACTGAAAATAAATGAGATTTGTCTTAAATAATAGTTATTACTCTTAATAAGGTAAGTGGTAATGAAACCAAGGCGATTTAAAAATATTTAGAAAACAATTAAGTAACGGAGGTGATTCCTAAATTAAAACAACACACTATCACTTAAATGAAGGCTGTGAACACACAAAACGTCTCTTTGCTTTCCATAGATTAAAGAAACTTAATTTTAATAGAAATAAAGTATGAGTTTGTAAAATAAAAGAAGTTCACGTCGAAACATATTAAATAATGTTCAGCAAAAGCATTATGTAATAAATGGTTGAAATTATACCAAGCTTATAAAACACATTCCACACAATTCCGCGATATACATTTAATACAAATTGAAATTGATAAATGCGACTTACTCAACTGGTCCGTCAAATGCAACTATTATCGGGCATTGCTCAAAGTGGCGATAAGAGGCCATTATATTGACATCAAATATCATTTATTTACTTTATAATGTGCCATTTACGTCAGTGACAGATTAAGTGAGTGTATACATTAAGTAACAAATTCAGTTTGCTAAAGTATCCTTTTATAAATATGGATATGTATTTATTATGTAACTCTTAAACGGAACATTGAGAGACACATTTTTGCATTGTTTTATTGATAATTTGCCTGACGCATGTCCATTTTTGGTCGTTTCAGTATCGTACACTAAAATTGCGTAACACTATGGCTCTGTAAATTATTCTTAATGGATCAGGACCTTGAAGTCACCAATAGCAATAGGCCTTTCATTCTTTACCTTTCCGAAACTAATATTATTTCACTAAATCGAATTAAGGACCTTTCAATAATACGAACTACATAATATTACATATATTCAGCAAATAAAAAAAAATATGTTTATTATGGAACATAAGATACATGTATCACTTATTCCACATCATTAAATTTGAATTTTGTAGGCATCCCTAAGCATCGGCAAAGAAGACAGAGGGTGTAGGCCGAGAGAAAAAGCCGGCGTAAAAAACTCTCGGTACTCTTTTAAAAAAGTAACCTTAACTATTAATTTTTTTTTATATATATCTGTTTGTGATATATATTATAACATAATTATTATGTACCAACGGGAAGGTAAATATGTAGTGGATATTATAAAATTATCAACATCATTACACACAATAAACCCTAGTTACCTAATTGATTAACGAGAAGTCGATAACCAATTAAATACAAGGAAAAAATGTTTTTGGTTATACCGTGACCAATTTAGATTACATATTTTCCATATTATAATCGAGTTGTCATGCAATGTTAAAGTTTAATAGATTCTGGCGCATAAAATGTTTTAAATAACTAAACTATATTCGCTTTTTTTCTCTTAGCTCCTTTATTTTTGTTGTACTTTTTATGTGATTGCCTACCGCCGCCCATGGTCAAAGCTTACTGGCGTGTATTTTAATATGATTGTCTTATATATAATCAAAGCTTGTGCACGCCGAATGAATATATTTTTAAATATAGTAAAAAAAATAACGATTTGAAAAAACAAACATATTTTTAGGTGATTTGGTAATAGGTCAAAAAAATAATTAACAAAAAAAGGCTTGTATGTCCAAAATTAACGTTATTGAACATAACATTGGAAAACCTATCAAATCTTTTCATAAACAATGTATTGTGGTTTTCCACCTTTTATACATCTATAATTTAAAAACACCAAGTACGTGTGAAGGAGTTTCAATGATTTGAAACACACACGTACAAGGTAAAATTACAATATTAATCTTTATCCTCATTTGGTCCTTACAAAATGAGAAAAACCGTTTTACGCGCAAAATGTCATGAGCATGTTTCGTGGGTCACTTTAACATTTAAACTCTGGCCAACACCAATTAGTTTGGAAAATATAAATGATTACGCAAAAAATGCATGCTAATGCAGAAGCCGTATTTTAATCTGAGTTATTGATTACCCTGAATTGTATTGTCTTTGATTAACATAATCTTTACACATTTAAAGAAAAAAGCTTTTACCGGATTAAAGTAATGTATTATTATAAATTTACAATTATTTGACATAATTTTAAGTCACCGTGACCACGCACGCTGTAAAGCACGCGAAACGTCGGATAAATTTAAAATAATGTCAAATAATTGTAAATTTATAATAATACATAATTTTAATCCGGTAAAAGCTTTTTTCTTTACACTAAATTGTATTTAAACTCTGGTATGTAAGTCAGAGTCGAGTCATACATACATAGGATATAGATATATATATAGATAGATAACATATATAGGATAAGTTTCTTGGCTGTTTTTCTCAGACACACACCAGACCCACCATTAGGAAGATTATTTTTTCTTTGTGTCTGTTCTATTAAGACAAAAAATTTGAAGTAAAATTGGATAAGTTTGACATTCCCTATTACTTTTATTAACTATAAGCGTGTTTTGAACAGGCTCTTTTAAAAATGCTACTTACATTGTTTAAACTAAGTCAAAAGTCAAAGTTGTATAGTTGTCAAAGCTGTTTTTATAACAGGGGAAAAACGGGCAGGAGGCTCATCTGATGTTAAGTGATCCCCGCCGCCCATAGACACTCACATTGCTAGAGGGCTCGCAAGTGCGTTGCCGGCCTTTTAAGAATTGGTACGCTTGAAAAACTCTAAGTGGGATTGGTTTGGAAATACTTCAGTGGGCAGCTGGTTCCACATAGTGGGGGTGCGGAGAAAAACTGCCTTAAAAAACGCTCAGTTGGGGAACGACGAATATCGTGTCTTACGTAAAATTTTACTGATGAAAAGCCATTGAGTTTTAAAAGCAACGTATATTATTATAGGGCTGATATGTTTGAAAATTGTTTTCTTAAATTCAGAACTAAACATTTTATATTTACACATTTAAGGTCGCATCATCGAAACAATGTATAAATTTCTAATCCTAAAAATTTCAATAAACACAACCTACTAACATTGTTTATTCCGTCTAACCAGACAGGTTGAAAAATGTTTGTAATTCTGTTACCACAAAAGTAGGCTAATATTATAAACGAGTTAGAATAATGTCGCCTACATTTGTCATGTACTATTAACATGCAAGGGTGTTTAAACGGGACATAATTTACTTTAGGTAAATATTTTAGGACACATAGCTTTTAAAAGTTCTGTATGAAGTAAGTAAGTATGAATTATTGTTTTATATTTTTTCATGTATACAGTCACAGGGAGCGTTCAAGTATTACGTAAGCACTATAGGGGGGAGGGAGGGTTTTTGATTTTCTTATTTGGTGATTACGTCAACAGTAATTATTTACTTTTATACACATATTACCCACACATTGCTTCAAAACGAAATGCATTTTCGAGGATTCCTACAAAAATTAATACGTTTATGTACTATTATTTTTGAGAGATTTGCTTACTTTTGCTGACAAGATGGGGGGGATTCATTGCAGTAAATCTACTTACGTAATACTTGAAGAGCCCCATACACAATCATTCATATAGTATGTATTTCATATGGAGGTGTTTTGGGCGAACAAAAGGCACCAACAGTTTTCGGGAGCTGTCTTTGGACATCGTAAATCATGAATTTACTCACCAAGAGCAACTCCTGAGGTAAATCACCCCCATTATTGATCCCTCGATTCATGGCAACAAATTGTTCAGGCGACGGCTTGTCTTTCACGCTCGGGTTATGTAGGGACGTATTCAACATAATAATCGCAAAGCTGAGTACATAACATGTATCCGCGTTCGTGAATATATCGGGGTTGAGCTGACAATACCGCTGTGCAAAACTCTCCATCATACGATCAATCTTCTGCGCTTCGCCAGGAAGACGAAAACTCCATAGGAATTGCCTGAAATTTAAGAAACACTGTTGATTATTCTAGAACTTCGTTACGTTCCCTAAAATGCTACTGTGAACACTCACGATTTTACAAATTAAATTTTGAAAATTTTATCATATTGCCTTCAAAACCGAAACCTGATTAGGTAGCAAACTCGCATGAAAAACCCGAGTCACTAAACATAGCTGGCAAAGAATAAAGTAGAATCAAAAACTGCTTATAAAAAGCCAACACAATCAGGTAAAAACTCAAACAAAACATCTTTACGATCGACCAATATTGATACTAGACAATGTACCTTAACGCTTGAACAAGTATCAAGTCTGTGAAGTCGTGTAACTCGACGAATGCTCTCAGTACTGCCTCATTGAAGTCGGACCGCTCGCCTAGGTAATCGCCTATTGCGGTTTTACTCAGGCCTTCGCCTTTATGTAGAAATTGTGCCACGTCCTCTGGTGTCCTTTGTAGTAATCCGTTCTCGTACAAATACTCTATACCTGTAAGTTCCATTACAGTTTCATTAAAATGCCAGCATGAACAGCTCGAGTACGAAATTACTTGAATGAAGTCAAGTACAAAATGAGCTCTGCTTGGTTTTACTTTGAGGTTTAAATGTAAAGTAAAATAAATTGATTTTTATCTATAGTAACCAAAACAGATAGACGTATTTAGATAAATAGTTTTTGTATCTATCTTGGTCTACCATAATAACGTTAACAGATGTTAGCCCGACTTACATTAAGAGATTAAAAATCTACCTACTCCAGCTATTCTACTTTAAAAACATTTGCATAATGCAGACCGTTCAAGGCACGAAACATCGTCAAAGCTCAACCACGCCGTCTACGGGTAGGCTTTTTGGCATAATTGAAAAACGAGATAGTCAAAGGTATCTTTATAACAAGATCTATATCAGTATAAAAAGCTATCAATTTATAAGATACGTAATGCTGTTAAATTGGTTTTAATGAAACGAATTGCTAGCTGTGAAATAAAAAATTAATCGGCTCAAATTTAGAAACCATTTAGTGCAAATTTTATATAAAAGTTTTTGATCACTTTTGTGACGATTTTATTATAATATATAGTTTCCCTGTATGTATTACATAGCATATCGAAAAACTATATCAATAACTTTTAGCCCGTTGTCGCAACTATCGTCATTCCTTACTGCCTACCCTATGACGTCACACCCACACCCCGAGTAGGCTTTCACATTCCAAGAAATCCAATGCTGAAAGTTACTAAATAAAATCCTTTCTTATAGAATCATTCCCGCGTTTTAGTACGCGATTGAAAAACGTTATTTTAATCCTGAATTCTTTAATATTTTTTATTATTACAGCATTACTCTCTTAAGATTTAGTGAGGAGTAAAACACTATGTTATGTAGTATGGTGTCAGTATAAAATAAGATACCTATAACATATCCACGAAGTCCATATACAGTAGAATAGGTATTACGATTTTATATGTAAAGGTTCAACTCAGCAATTTGGAGCATAGATCTATGCTGAACTTGTTTAAATCTTTACCAAGGAAAATATCCACGATATACATAAAAAGTTATTCCACAACACTTGTAAGTAACTAGTACGCTCAAATAGTGATACACTGAGGAGATTGTTATTAACTTTTTATGCTATCATAATCTTGGACTGTGAATAATTGATAATAGCAGGATAATAAATTGTCATAAAAAAACTGCTAGTACAGATAGCATTTGCTAACGAGTAGCGACTGATGATTTCGCATAAATTGCAGCTGTAGTCTCAGTAAGCACTGATTTTATTAGCCTTGCAATATTAACGATGACAAATGTGACCATGATGAGAGTTAGTATTGAAGTGCAATTGCGTAGTAATTTCTGTACACAGACCATTAAAACAATTTATCGGACTATTAGGAATACCAGTAAAATAAATGAGCTGTGAATAGATAACGTTTTTACTTTGTACCGAGACAAATTGTAATGTCGCTTTTGATGTTGATAAAACGTAATTTTACAGCTTCTGTGAGTTTGTATTTTAAGTATTTAAACATTTATGTCAGCCATAACCGATCTACAAATACTTAAACAACGAAGGATTTCGTTAAAAGAACCGAAACCCAAGACCTGAGGAGGTAGAGAACTGTTTCTATATAGTGAAAAGGCACAAACTTATTAGATTAAGTCGCAATAAGATGTTCAGTGTGCTTCTTATAAGCCCAAAGAATCTTGATTATTCAGCTGTCTTATGAATAATAAAAAATATTAAAAAAGGAATAACCTGTCCGTCGTCAGGTAAATGAAATTACGTCAGAAGCTAGTCTAAAACAAATAAGGTAAATATAGTATTGTCTTTTATTGACATAACTTTCACATATTTGATAATAAAAAAAAATTTTTTACCGGAGTGAAGTTATGTATTTATATTTTTTTTCCATAATTTTAAATTTAACCGACGTTTCGCGTGCTTTACAGCGTGCGTGGTCAAGGTGACTGAAGACAAAAGATGTTGAATGTCAAAAAGTATCACAGCTGTAGAAAAAGTTGTATTATCTGTATTTGTTTCCCCGGAGTTGGTATCGACTAATTAAGTAAAATAACTAAGGATAATTATGCAAAATAATTGTAAATACATAACTTCAATCCGGGAAAAAATTGTTTTATTATCAAAAGGGAAATACATATATATTTTTAATAAACATCGCGGAACTCCAAAACCGGTTATATAAACTAATTATTTCTGTATCGATTTAAACAAGGCAACATATTGTCATTTTCCGTTTTCCTTTGACGTCGAGTGATTTAGAAACTATGTATTCTCATAAATCTTTGTTCATATAGATGAGTGTAAAATGAATAACAGGCGGTCTGTGTCAACCATGCAATTTCGCAAGACAACCGTGAGAAAATAAGCACCTGTTTCAATTGCTGACACACAATTATTAAATATCATCAGTTAAATTCCCATACAATTCATAGAATAAAAAATATATATAACATTAATGTATTACTGTACTGCTAAACTACTATTTTAAAGCTGAAATTACTGGTTTGAATTAAGAACATGTTAGATAAAAAATGAGGAAGCAACGTCAGTACTTAACAACTCTACAAATAAAAAACCTAAACCTGCAAACAGCTGGAAAAAAGAAGCAAGAGTTATTTGTATAAACGCTTATTATTTAAAGCAAATTACCGAGTCATTATAAAAATCGTATCTACTTCTATCGTCGAGCATAGCAGGTAGGTTATATTTTATATAAAAACTAGACTACCCTTCAATATTTGAAATGATGTAAAGGTTTTTTACGCGATTGAATTATCTTGAAGTGACTTAAATTGACATATAATAGTTTGGTCCCTAATACCGTATACATATTTTCCCCATGAGATATATGAACACACGAATGAATTCAAAAATACAACGAGCAAATATAGGCTTTGCATGGTCGGATATTTATTTTATTAAATATATAATAGTTTGACTTATGGTATTAATTGGTATTTATTTATACCTTGGGTTTGATTATCAAAGTTTTCATATAAATCGCTAACTTTTTTTTTTTTTTTTTTTTTTATAAAATAGGGGGGCAAACGAGCTGCGGGACGACCAAAAAGGGCAGTCTACGCAGCCCATAGACACCCATTTTTAGTGGGTGCGTTGCCGGCCTTTGAGGGAGGAGTAGGCTCTCTTTTTAAACATTTGGAGGTCGTATCTCTGAGGGAAGACCCCCCCCGGGAGCCGATTCCTTTAACAAAAATATCTAACGGTGAAAAAAATTTTCATCGGTCATATCGGTCCAGTAGTTTCTAAGCCTTTTCAATGCAAACAAACCATCGAATCTTTACTTTTTATTTAATATTTGTGTAGACGCGTGTTTACCTGTCATTAATCGATCATAATATTAACATATTTAGCACTTAACATTACAAACACACTTTCTAATATAAAATCAATTATAGCCGTTGCCCACTTAATTAAGGAAACCTAACCTGAAACTCGTGCCTTGTTATCAGTTTCTAAAACTTGCGGTCGGTTTTACACATTACGTAATATTGCGTACAATTGTATCACGTATGTAAATGGAATTTAAATTTTGATATTAAATATTCATAATTTTATGTAATAGTCCTTGTTTATACAAGTGAACTGAATATGTCACTGTTACGTTTAACGTTATATCTACTTTTAGAAGGTAGGTGTGTTTCGATATAAAATTTTTGAACTTATACCTTCATTTAAAGTTCTCGCGATCAATCATGAAAACTTCAGGTGGGTAAGGCCGAAGCTGTGTTAATACTAGCCCCTAATAATGTTATGTTCACGAGATAGTTTCGGTCTTTAAAGTATGTTTTTTTTATTTGATTCATCCAATAAATACTTCTTTGTTATATTAGATGTTTATAAAACATGTCAAGACATTGTCTAACAAAGCGAGTACTGTGATACCAATGTAGTTTTAAATCACAGTTATATTCACCTTTCTTTGGATCCATATTAAATTTCTTTCTGCCTATGCTCATCTGTTTGGCTTTACTGTTCTGCTTGCACTCCTCCTGCCCGTCAAGGGCCTCCAGCTCGGCCACCACTTCACCCAGTTCATCTTTGAGTTGCTAGAAAGAAAGAAACGGACTTTAATAAAAAACAACGTGCGACGTAATTTAAAAAAACAAGGACCTTGAAAGATAAAAAAATTCTATACATTTTCACCATCTGTCCCTTGAAGAAGATAAAGCGCTTAGCTAATGCTTATCACCATGGGCCCATAGAGTAAAGTGTCAGACTGTAGCAATATATTGTAGTACATTTATTAGTAGAACGAATCATTTACGACTAACATTTTTCATATAAAAAGATAAAAAGTTTGTTGAGCACATCTAGAACAGAGGTACCATTTATTCTTGTAATAAAAATATAGGACGAGTTTTTCAACTGAACGTCAGTGCACACAATGGTTAAAGCTACAAAGAAAATATCGTATTCAGTAGCCTGAACAAAAGTGAGCTCAGATGATAATAATTACGAACGCCAGTGCCATTTATCGCATGCTGCTTGAATTATTCAAAATAAAATCCCTTAGGATAACATTAGGTGAAAGCCTACGCCGTCTACCTTCTTTGTGTGAATACTTTAACTTTGTTTAGAATGTCTGTCGATTCTTCGATTGTTATATGATTGCATATAGTGGTGTCTGCGTTTTACTAACTTCAAGAACTTAATATAATTAAAACTTAAAGCTTAATATTTCTTGTTACAATATGATAGGATAAACACTGGTATAAAGCAAGTAAATAAAGTATTCAATTTCGCAGCAAGACAATGACGAAACAGTTCTCAACTCAAGACTTAAGTTCTATACCATAAGCACATACTGAAGAAGTTCTGTTACCGAATCCACAGAGTTACGAGCTTAACCACGACTTCGCATACGGAACTAAAATAGTCTTAAGATCTTCTATAAATATATACAATTAATAATGTAATTTACATTTTCATAATGCAAACCATACATGTTCAATATTAATTTTCCAAAAGAAAGGTGAGCGGTATACTTAATATTTTATACTCAGTTCAAATACAATCAAAGAATTTAATTGCTGTACGGTTATTAGAACCCCACGAAAGATTCTTTAAGGAGAAATATTCCTCGTTAGCTTTATTGACTCTAATATTATAATGTATGCATTATTTAAAGGCGCAGGGCTCAGTGTCTTGAATCTCGCCGCGATACGGTCTGACGGCGTTCCAACATAATTTGCGGTCGGCAACCTATTCCCCTGAGGGATGCGCTACTGGTCTTCCGTGTCTAGACGATGAAATAACAATACTATATTTTATACAACAGAGACAGTTTCTTTAAATGCCACAAAAAGGATAATAACTTCGTAAATATTATTATTTTTTATGTCATTTAAGGATTAAACACAATATTTTAAGATTAACGATAGCTTTAGATTGGTCGTTTATACAAGACGTGTTTTATTTCTTAACTACCCGTCTCGTGTAGATATTGATATATTCTGTAATATTGTGGAATATTTTTTTGTTCTATCATCAATCGTTTTCGCAGCGCATGCGACAAAAGATATTTTATAGGCATTTTACACCTTGGGTAAACATTATTGTAATTTTAGTAGCGATCCTTATATTTTTCTTGAAATTAAAATAACATTAATCAGTGGTAATGTAGCAATCAAATGGTGAAAGAATTTCTAAAATCGGTCCAGTACTTTTTGAGCAAATTCGTTACAAACATTACGTTACGTTACTTACATACAAATCTTTCTTCTTTGTAATATAGAGTATTAGATTATTTTATACTTTTTGTAAGCATTAAAATTAATAGAGCTATTTAGTGAACGACACTATATATCGTCGATTTATCTAACATCGATACCCTACTTAACTAAACACGATATGAGAGCTAAGGGCCTACAAGATGTTTATTAAGACGAGATGTCTAGACAGGTTTTTTCTAGTACTCATTTTCTCTTTAAACTTGATATCTTTCTCTATATGTACCGAAAATAGAAAGGTACAAGGAAAAACATATGACAGGTGTACCTTCGGCTTAAGATTACTTTCGCAATGTAACCCTAAAGCAGTCTTACTGTGTAATATTTTTCTTTATAGACTAAAGGGGGTGACCAACCTTCTGTGCCACCCGATCTGAAGGACATTGTGCTTTGTTCTACATCTACGGGAAACCCCTTGTATTTAATCAATCTTTTAAAATATTATAATTGAATTAGTTATAGCAGATAAAAGAAAAATGAAATAAAAAATTAATACTGACTTTCCTTATCCATTTTAAAACCATATAATAAAAAAATGTTGCATCTCAAAGCTTTCATATCTACGTCAAAGCTTAAAACGTGGTTAAAATAGAACCTTTCACCGATAAAAGTGAACGCATGCGTTAAATTCGATGCTATATATGGAATAAGTCACAAAGTGTACAGTAAACATTGTGAAAATAATAATTGGTTTTACATTTTTATATATAAACCAGAAAAGAGAGAGTAGAATCTATATTCATCACGCTAGGCTTGTTTTAATTTCTTATTATTTGGTATAATTTGAATTTTATTCTAGTTTTTAATATATATTTACATATTCTGCTGTAATTTTCATTAAAAGGCAACAGCGAATGCACCAATTTTATTTACTTGCTGTATTAACCTATATCTGTTAACCGAATGTTAATAAAAAAATTCTTTGAATACTACTAAAATTCTTTTACTAGTAGCAAACAATAAGCATTACACTACCGTGTCTAGACATATGAGACCGTCATGTCTGAATCACTGTTCAATCAAGTTGAGTCACTTTTATTTCAAGCAAATGGATATTTAGACATTAATAAAATGCTAAGATGTTTACATTAAGAGTAAATAGCGGAATATTTATAGAGCCATAGGCGTGAATCGTGCCCGTAAACTGGAGTGCAGCGATTACAAATAATCCTCTTAAAAGAGGAACTTTAATGGCGTCATCGTATCAAATCGAGGCCCGAAGGCATCGTTATCAGTATGAACCCTTGATAGAGCTTTGCGGTTCTTAAATGTTATTGACTACTGGGTTCCTTTTAGTTAAGGATTAAGGAAAATCTATTGTGCTAAGCCACGTATAAGACGAATCCTGTTAAATACTAAATTAGCCCGAATATATTGAAAATTTATCTAAATATTAAGTTGCTATTTCATTATAGGTAATATCGAACCAAATTCTTTATAATAAACTAGCTGATCCGGCAAACGCCGTTTTGCCATGTCATTATATCATTTATAGTTATTGTGCCTCACTCGACATAGATAGGTATAGTGTGTCGCGGACTTTTTTGTAGATATTTATAAGATCTACAATTACTTAGAACGTTTTATGGTTCTATCTTTAATAGTTTAGGCAGGGTACGCAAAATAAGTAACTTTTTTGGTTGATTTTTTACACCTTGTGTCCGAAAAACCCTAATATCTTACGGAACCCTATTTTGTTCAAAATTAAATATAGCCTATATTACTCGTGGATAATGTAGCTTTCGAATGGTGAAAGAATTTTTAAAATCGGTCCAGTAGTTTATGAGCCTATTCATTACAATCAAACAAACAAACAAACAAAGTTTTCCTCTTTATAATATTAGTGTAGATGAAAGTGAGTAAGTCAAATATTGTACAATAACTATTATTGCCATAACAAAATACGCGATTGTTTCTGTCCGTTTCTGTATTGAATAATAATTATTGGTCACACTTTCACCAATTCGTTTCAAATATAATTTGATGGCTATCATCATTTAGATTACGGCGTACATTTTGTTAAACTATTACGTTATTGTTTTATGGTCTCTTAACCAAACATAAAAAGGTATGAAACTATATTTTTGTAGTGTTCATACAGATATATAGAACTCTATTTGACGAGGCCCTTATAAATGTTTAATTAATAATTATTAATCCGCGAATTCATAACTCTTAAAAACTTACACCGTTTTAAAGAGATAAGGCTTGCATCTACGTTACATTAGCACTAGGCCGAAATATAAACCAAAACCAACCAGGCAACACAGGCTTATAAGAACTACCGGCGTCCTTTCTAATAATACGTGACATTATGAACTGTATGAAGATATTGAAATCGATAAACCCGTCCTTACAGGGCCTCATAAGTTCAATTGAACAATTGAGAGTGTTATTTTCAATTTGACTCCATTATTACAACAAATCACAGGGCACTATCGTGAACTATTAGTAGTAATCGTTCATAATAATGGTTTGAAACTGTTTACTATGACTATTGTATAGTTACATAATTTTCTTTAAATGTATGAAGCACCTTCTCGTTACGTTACTAAAAAGTATTTATTAACAATATTTCTTTTCCATTGTAACAAAAACATTAAATGTTAATTAGTTTATTTATACGCGTATTTTGGGTGTATATTCTCAATTCGCTGCCAATCCGAATCATTTCACACCCCGACGGCCAGATCGGTCCATGAGCAATGCTTGAACAATCAAAAAAATTACACATCGAATTGTGAACATTCCTTTGGGCTGTTTGAAGTTGGTTAAAAAGATATCTCTTTAAAATCGTAGCATTGTATAATAAGATCCGTCACCTGATCGCAAACTTCCATGACGCTAACACCGTCCATAAATCTATATTAAAGTGAACACGACCAATCATGCAATCAAACTGCAAATGGTTGTATGCAATTCTGTGTTATTTAGTTACTATCAGTTCACAATGCCTTGTTAAAGTTAACAATTTAAAGATAGGTATTCCAATCTGTGGGTCGCGACCAGAGCGTTATTAGACACTACTTGCGGACGCGGCAAATTTTTTTAGGTTCTATACATTGATTCCATTTTTAAACAAATCATTCAATTTATTATATATGGTTATGCAGTGATAGAAGAAATACTCTTAAAAATGGGACCATGTGTTAAAAATATTTAAACGTAAAAAATACTGCATTACAGGTTCAAAGTATAAACTTCAAGTATTTCATAATCGATGTCATAAAATTATAACAGCAATATTATCTTTTATATAAGTTCTTTAAGTACTTGACCCGACTAAGATAGATTATTTCTTTAGATAAGATGAAATTTCAAAGAATCTAGCATAGTGATAGTTTCTTATCTCTCTAAAAAAAATAAAAACTTTATTATAAAAAAAACCCAGTGGCGCTACAACCTTTTAGGTTGTAGGGCTTTAGATTTCTGTATGTTTCAAGATCACTTGTTTTTTTGAATTTCGAATTTCGAATTATATAATATTATGTATATATATATAATTTCCAATTTTTGTGTCTAAGGCATGCACGGTTTTCTTAAGATGTTTAGATCGTAGACATAGACAGAAAGTCCATTGGTGCACAGCCCGGGTTCGTTCGAACTGGGGATGAGAGTTGCATTAGGCCAATACTGCTCTTTACTATGGAAAGATGGTGATTTAATAAATACAATCCGTAAACTAACTTAGTATCTAGTAAAATCTATAATATCAGCTTCCTAACGGGTTTGAATTCCATTAAATAATGATTGCACTCGAAAACAATAAAGCGTAAATATCGCACAGCCGTAACTAATAAGGATTCCAATAAGACGAGTGTAAAACGATCGTGTTCGCGAATCCTTTGAAGACTTTCACCAATTAATTCACTTTCCCTAAGTAGAGTTTCTCAAACACGTCAAAGTGTGTTTTGGTTTTTAATTTACGGGTCTTTAAACTGCTTGACATGCCTGATGGACGATGAATGAATGATTGACTCTGTATATTTCGTCTATTATTTTCTGTATTTACAGTACAACCTATAACTAGGATTTACGACTGACAAGTAAAAATTAAATCAGACAATATTAAACTGTACCTGGATGTAAAATTTGCGGATAATTAATTAAACTTCACGTTCAGTAAGAGATGTAAAATACAAAAGTTTTTATGTGACATAAGGATCAAATTGTTAATTTTGTTAATAACTTTACTTTACTTGGCTGATAATCTAAGATAAGTGATAGCTATACATAGAAGTGATAACGTTACAAAAAACAACGATATTAAACAAAGGTATTATATCACGTATATCAACAAAGCGTAGAGAACTAGGTACGTTGTTTTGCATTCAGAAACGTAAGGCGGATGTTTTGTATATCCTCATAGGTATCGTCCACGTATTTTCCTGTTTTAACAACAGCTCTTTGAAAAGGATTAAAAAAGGCATTATTTGAATTATTAAAATATTAACTAGAGTATTATTTATTTTTGCATTTGAGAGATTAATGTTCTAAAATTATATAAATAAATTGTTTCCAAAGCTTCGGTCTTATATATTATGTATTTGTAATAGCTAATCAATGGTTTTGCTATGCGCTTTGCCAGTTTCTTTCATACGCTGTGCTATAATACAAAAACAGTCAGTTTTTTCGGTTATTTTGTCAAGTAATTCGAGTTTACTTTATAACCTTGACCTTTAGGTTAATTTTGTCAGCTAGAACTGATTAAGATTCTTTATTTCGTTGACTTAACAAATGTTTGGTATATATATGAATAGCACTACGTTAGTTTGTGGTATTTTTAAGTGTGACGTACTTACAAAATTGTCCCAAAGTAGGCATTTTGTTACCTGCTACTAAACCGATATTGATTTTTGGAATATAAAAATAAAAACATTGAAAAAAATATTATCGTATAAAAACATCAAACCGCAAACCCATATGAAACCGCGCTTCTAAATAATATTGACCTAGGAAATAATAATTTGATGACTGGACTGATACGTCTATTTTTAAACTGATATAATAGCAATGTTATGAAAGGGCGGTTAGCGACGTCGCCTAATGGCCGATGTAAGCCAATCCATAAATAACATTAGCTACCTACTTTTCAGCGGTCCATTTTTAGTTTCGACCAAATGTAGATATAGATAAAAAATTGCTTTAAAATGTGTTAGTTAGTAATGAGCCCAGTATAACATTACCAACTGAGCCATCAAGTCAAGAAATGATGTAAAATCATAAATATAGATACACGTTGGCACATTATGATGTAATTATAATGGAAATTATTGAATATAATTAGATAATATATAAAATTCTCGTGTCACAATGCTCGTTGCCATACTCCTCCGAAACGGCTCGACCGATTCATATGAATTTTTTTATACATATTCAGTAAGTCTGAGAATCGGCTACTATCTATATTTCAACCCTCTAAATGTGTGGTGCACCCCTAAATTTTTATTTTTTAGATAATTTGAAGGCGCTCTCCTTAGTTCGTCACACAGCCTCAGTATCCTTGGGGTTTTTCGATCCAATTTCGCAGTCATCTGGAAGAAAAAGCCAAACTGGCTTCCAAAAAGCTGGGTGTTTTGGGTAGGGCTAAGCAGTATTTCACTGAAAATACATACAACCCCTAATTTTCGCCCCTCTACGATCAACCTCTATTTTTTATTATAGTAGATAGTTATTTTTATTGAACTAAAAAGTTTTCTATAAATAATATACATACATGGCAAAACAACATACAAAAATACATACAACCCCTAATTTTCGCCCCTCTACGATCAACCTCTATTTTTTATTATAGTAGATAGTTATTTTTATTGAACTAAAAAGTTTTCTATAAATAATATTCATACATGGCAAAACAACGTTAGTTCCGGCAGCTTGCCGGGTCAGCTAAATTTTTAATATTTTAAACAATTATTGATATTTTGTAACGTTATTTCAATAATTACTGAAAACTGTTTCTCATTGACATCAAAGAGAAAATACGTTTAATGGTTCTTCGAATTTTCCGCACAGACACAGGGACGACGGTCATTAATATTAAAGCAAATAATTTATTTTGGCAATCCTCCAAAGTTTATTTATAGTGTTTCTGCATATATGTAAAAATGACCTTCATACAAATGCAGAATTGATAGTAGGCACTTTTGAACTCTTCAAGAGTTAGCATACAAACTCGGATTTAAAAATTATCCACTGGTTTATTACGACATAGTATTAGTATAGCTTAAAAATTGGTAGAGTTCTTTCAAATGGCCTAGTGATATTTGAGTTTGCTCGGCCGCCTTTGCCAACACTAATAATAACGAGTCACCATTTTAAGTTGAACTATGAACTCTTTTAAAGTTACAGTAACCTCAATTGAATGATTCCTATACCATTCAATGAAGTTTTCTAAACCTATTGTTCAAGGTGTAGTAACATGGAGATACTGATACAATTGCATATTTCGGATGTGAATTCATCATTTATTACATATCTCAAACTGGGCCAAGAACAATTGCATTCACGCAAGTTTCATAGTGAAAGGTGTATGAGGAACGTTCTTAACAGCTATTGTCATATTAGACACGATTTATTTCTAATCTTATATTTCCTACAATCTTTTGAAGAAATTAGTCAAGTTCAACAAAGTTCATTTTAAATAAAAATATTTAAATTTAAGTTAGTTTACATATTTCTTGCAAACAAAAAGTATTGACGACAAAATGATTACGCAATTCGCGAGGAATGTACGTAGACGACATCATCGCATGACAGGTACAACCTTCGCAGTCCAAGAAAAACAACTTGCAAATGTTGTAATACTGTTTACTTCCTTTAATATTAGATATTTTTAAATCTTATTATACAGCGCATAATAAATAGGCATGATATGCATATTGTAACGTTCAATTCCCGCACGGTTAGATAATATACTCCGGTAATACTGGCCAATTAGGAGCTCGAGTCCTAGTCCGTTTAACTGCAGTAGCTAAGATCTATGACAATTAAAATCTATCAACCTTATCACGTTATTTTTGGAAAAAAACTTTCATCACTGATTCATTTCTATTTAATTCATAAAACATGATAGTTGGAGATACATCGTATAGCACAAAAGTAGATTAATTCAAATAAAAAACAGCAAATGCAACCGGATTAAATTCACATTAAATCTCTTTTGTTTCTTTTAAAACGGTTCGCATTTCCTGTGAGTTAAAATATGATTCATCGTTGTTTGGCTTTGTGAAAAACTTTAATATATTGGACGTCGCGTGTGCTTCACGTGAAAGTATTTATATTGTCGATGGTATAATTTTATGTATAGTTAACGGTTATGTATAAAATACTATAGAACGTTATCCTTATCTTTATATCGACCAAAATATCAGTAAGCACATGACAGAACATATTATGATAAACTAGTAAGTTTAGCATAGACAAAACAAAATATTAGTCATCGACCATTAAGTGGTGAAAACATTGTAAAATAGTGTGTCATTATTTCTTGGAATAATGGAGTATGTTTCGCGTAAACTACATATGAATTCCTCTAGAGTTCAAATGAAATTTCAAACTTTTAACAAGAACGACATGCAACACGACAAACGAACGAAGTATAGATGACAAAATATTGCTTTGAAAGTATATCGAAGATACAGTTCGTTAGAAGTGTTTACAATCAAACAAGAAAAAGTTTTTCAAATAGTATAGTGATTATATTTCATTTTTAATTAGAGCATGGGATGTTATGTATAAAATAACATAACGTTCACTAATAATTTTCTAAAGCATACATTACATTTACACAAAAGGGTGATTAATAAAGTTCACATAGTCTACATACATATTGTATTAAATCATGTTACCATTTTTTGATGCAACATACGTTCAGTTATATTATACTACCGATATATCTTTTTAACAATAGGAGAAGCATGCATACAAATTTAGTCACCAGGTATTATCTGAAGGGCAAATAACACTAATAAAAGTCAATAGATATGCAAATTCTTGTCAGTACAATGGACCATGCAAATAAGTGGTTCGTAGAATGAGTGCAAGGGAAATAAAGAAATGCACATTACAAAGACACTTAAGAGGTTGGCTAAAAAGGAGAGAACAAACAATACGTTCATGTTTCCTGTACACGGTCACTGAGCAAACTCATACGCACTTGAAGTCTAGGTGTAAATGAACACTGCTTGTCTAACTGGCCGGAAGCCAAAAGGGAAGAATTGTAAAGTTAACATGTATATTTAACTAAAATTTATTTTTGCTTCACATATTACTAGAATTAAATACGTTTGTTCTACTAACCGAATAGCGTTAGTTACAAAGTGCGATGTGAAAAATTGCATCGCAATAAAAATGTAATTTACTGCTATCTGACAAACTAAATGTTGGAAATTGGATAAACGCTTTCAAGCTCCATAGATAACAATTGTTTTGTGCTTACAGTCCCATTTGCAAGGGCTAAACAGACAGAATAAAAACAAAAGTATTCGCGGAGGGAGCTAATGAGACGGCTCGTATAGAAGCAGTGGGGCGATAAACACATGCAAAGACTTCGGCCAACGCCCGCACAAATTCAAACAACGTCAATGACATTCAAGCAAAATGGAATTCGATATGGCAATATTTTATTTGCAACGTGATTTCTTTTAAAATATTATTATTCATATATACATATTATCAAAAGGTTTTCTTAACGTATTAATATTAGGTGCCAGACACAAGAATGTGCAATATGAAAATACCTATGCATAATGCGTGTCCGATAATGGCAACGAGGTTGCCTGCGTCTGTCAAATTAACCCAGAATGACTCATCAACATTTCTTAAATATTTGAATTTCAATGAATTAAGATATTAAACAGGTTTTTTATGTGGCAAGCAAAAATTTTTATTACCTTTCTTGTTATCTATTATCTACCACGTTGCGCTAGGTATAAGTTTCTTAATTATTAACAGATATAAATGAACATCAATGAATTATAAAAGTGACCGGACCATCACTTCTTATCATACCGGAAGTTGTACATAAATGACGTAGACCTTTATTATATTTTTGATAAATTTAACGAACTTCAATAGATAACATAGTTTTAACCTAACTATTAAATAAATGAGGCCAATTAGGGCAGGTGTAAGCTGCATGTACTATTTCTATTAGTCATTCCGGTACGCCAGGTGAATTGTATGAAATGGATTTATTAAATGTATTTTTAATACAGCTGTTTTAACCCATAAATATAATTAATAATATGAAGTAAACGCTATACTTAGATATTGAATGAGTTAAAAGCAATGATAAACCTCAAGAGTAGATACCCTGTTTATCATCACGGAATGTTTTCAAGTGGGATCATAGAAACCACTCTATTGGCCGTGACCATGTCATTTGTACATTCTAAATGTAAAGTGAATATTATATATGAAAAGAGTGTCGTTGATAATTTACATAACATTCTGTATGACATATTGTTTAATAAGGGCAATAAAGCGGCTGTAATGACCGTATATAAACATGACTATCAGAGATGTAAGTACAAGCGCGGCGCCTAAAATAATTACAACATGGTGTGATAAAGTTCAATGCCGTAGAACGCGGAAGTATATCACTACTACATCTTTACACTCAATTATAGTCAAACAAATAACTCCTTTTAGTCTTAGAGTCGTCTAGGCGTAGAAATATTGAAAATTGGTGGAATAACAACGCATATTTTACAATTATTTGTTGGAATTTTTTATACAATTTTGCCTTGTACTATGAGGTTAGTTGTTTTCACTAACAACTTTACAAAAATTGTGAAACCCGAAATTTAATCATAACACATATTTTTACAACCAAAACATTTATATTTATATATTTATTTTATATTATTTTCTGCTGTGGACACAAATGTTTAATGTTTTATACTATTATTTATTCCGAATCTTTTATTTAGTATCTAAACATGTTTTATCCATATATCGATCCATGCAATGAAAAAAGTCAAGTAGAGTTCAAGTGTGTCTTGAAATTTAAAACAGACCCAAAAAATAGGGTATTCAGTAATCTCTTCAAAACTGTTGACTTTGAGAGCGTGTTTACTTTGTCTAAAAATAACTTGAACTTAGTTTATAACGACAAAGGACATGCGGGTAACATTAAACAGGAGTTACTTTGAAGGAAAATAAACGGAGCAACGTTTCCCGACACATGTCTGTGAAAACACCCGAAGAGCTACTTTAAAAAACATCACTTATTTTAATTATATCTTTACGGGTAGCAGATTTTTCAAATGTTAAGCGATCTAAATGTCGCAAGATGCGCAAGTGGCAACGCTCTTAGAAATGCCAACGTAAAGGCAACTGAAACTACAATGACTTTTTCAGATACTTAAGTTTGTCAGCAACCTCGGTCGTAGTACCCCTAGACCATCGAATTTTCTAGATCAGCTTATTAATCTTGTCGAGGTCGTGTTCGGGTACCAAGCCGAGGACACTATTATAATGATTTTAATATGTCACATCTCTAAAACTTCATGTATGGAAAATATAATAAAAAGCAATTTGCAATAAAAGTTTACTCTATAAACAGATAAGGGTATTTGAGGTTTCGTTTCGAAATAACATTATATTTTGCACCGTTCTTGGAGAACAATAAAATTTGCAAATAATTGTCGCGATATCTAACTGTAAAAGGCGGTTATTATAACGCAATGCATGTTAAACCTGTCGAGCAGGTCGTCGATCGTGCTTAGTTCTTACTCACCTTCCCTCCGTTCCCCTGGCAAGGTCAACTCCCTTTGACAAAAACTATTCCTGGAACGACGCACAACAATGCCAACAAAAACAAAAAAGCATACAATTACGTCTAGATTTATTCTAGAAACAAGATCTACAATCTAAAACAACTCATTTAATCAATAAGGAAATACATGCTACGTTTAAACTTGTTAGAAAACTGACAAACAATCGTGCTGCAGAAGTTTTTGGCTCGGAGCCGAATTGAAAGAAAATAGAGATTTTGAATTGCATCGCAATTTTTGACATTTTATTTAAAGTGGACCGTCTGTCAGAGTGTTTGCTTATAGCAGAGCGTATTTACTACAAGTAAAGTTTGTGAAAATCATTGCGAATGTACAATCTAGTGGCTGCTATACTCTACAAATTACATTAGCTATTAGAGCCATCGAATAAGTCGAATTTGCATTCTTGTGATAATTATGTCCTAAGTATTTCAACTGACACACTTGACTACACATACTAAATGGCTCGCAAGGACGTTATAGACTAATTAAAAAGCTAATAACTTTCAGTACAGAGAATCTTTCCTTTGCCAAACGCAATGCGGATACAGATTCAAGGTCAGCGGAGTCTGGGTGATTGCAGCTATTAAATAAAAAGTATGTAGAAAATGCAAGTGTGAATTGGCACGAAATCATTATTTTCAAATAGCTTTTTAAAAATGCGATGGGAGGTAATTAATCTAAACTGTATTTGTGTGGTATTAAGGCCTTATTTAACGTCAATCTTTAACTAAAATCAAAGCACTGTTAAGTGTGCTTCTAAGCTATTTATATTAGTTTTACACTGAGACGTGATTATCAGACGATGTCCGTAAATTCCAAAAATAAAAGCCCAGTTAATAAGAAAACTCTGGCATGTGATTTTGGTAACACAAATTAAAATTTAAAAAATGTCTGAATACCAAATGATATACAGATGGTAGTAATGTATACCTAACTAGATGGTGTGTTCGTTAATATAAATACTAACATGCACCTCGACTCTAACAACTAAGTCACGAATGTTCTTATTGACAAAAAGACGCTCGTGGCGAATTTAAAACTGTTACTAAGAATAGCACAATTCTACATTTCCTTTCTCGACACGTTTTGAGAATAATAATTTAAATAAGTGAGAAGAATGCTATGTAGGCGAGTTGGCCGGTGAATAATAAAATCAGGGTCTTACAATAACAGTAGGGATAAAATTTACGGTTAGGATTACCTGCCGTCGAAACCGAAAATGTTCGCACTTGAAAGTTCTTAGAAGAATGTATACTAGAAAGTAAATTATTTAATGTTTGCTACAAGCGAAGTAAGTGCATGTATACTATCAACATATGTGTTATATATAAAGCACTTCACGAAGGCTGGATAGTTGTGAAGTCTGCAAGTGAAAGAGCGTTCAACGTTGTAACAATAAAGTGCATCAAACGTCGTAACTCGGACGTGGTAAGATAGTAAGTGGGAACAAAAAATGTGGGATAACTATTGTGCAGCGTACCGTAAGAAAAAATGGACAAAGGAAAAATAACGACTCCGTTTTATGGACACAAACTTATTTACTGTGATAATATATGTCCCGATTTTTTTCTGATTTCGATTTAACACTAAATATCGCCGTCCATGTGATTTACATACAAGTGATACAAGGTAGTCTGATCTTATCTTAATGTTCTAACAACATATGGACAACGAAATTTTAAATAAAATCTTTAAATTAATAAAGAATCATTTCTAAAACAGTTGAACGGAAGTAATTACGGTCAAGGTATGTCAAACTGTAAACCTTTGTCATTGGCACCAAACCTAAAGCGAATTTGGGTCCGACACACTTATAGTCAGTTCCAGACGTCATTCAAAATACGTTTTATATTATTAGAACATGAATGTTATTAGAAAATGGCTTTAAAAACATTTCTTAATTTAGATTCTATGTATGTATAATGAACGTCACTACCACGTGCAACCGGAGCACGTGGTCTTTTACTACCATTTCGGTACAAGTTTGCCCCAATGACAAAATTTAACAGCTCTATGTCTCTTTAATTTAAATTTGATTGTTTTCATTACCTTACACTACAAATTTATTCATTTCTGTGTTTTTTTTTTAATATTAGGAAACTTGCAAAATATTAAAAAGGAACATTTATAATCTAAATTTGACTCACAATAAATATTGATATGGTAAATGAGACCATTAGTTGAATATTGTTATCTTTAATACAATAAACAAATCATTAGACAATGTAATTGATAGAAAAACCGTGAGTCATAAATTACAATTTGTAAGTAAAAAGATTTCTGCCTAGATTTAACAAATGCAAGCCCCCTCGATTAAAAGTTTAAATAAGCCATTTAATACATAAATACACCCGCATTATTATTGTAATAGGTCGTGGGACGAAGGGAGATAATGCAGTGATCTCTTCATTCGACTAAGTAACAATAATATTATGAACAGCGAGGACCGCGATACCATTGAATACTGTCCAGTCATCGTTCTGCTCGCAGTATCCGTACCAGGATCGATTCAGCAAATTTGGATTATGGCCAAAATTTCATTTTCCAGCTAAGTTCAATCGTTAGTGATGCTTAACTTTCGCCTTTAATAATCTAAATAATATCAAAATACAGACCATTCTTGTGACCGTTGTTAAATCCCACGCAGATCTCGTTTTGCCGCGCGATTGAGTACCATCCTTTCGTCTTCCCAAAGAACCATAATTTGATGGTACTCCATTATCTTCGCGTTTACGCCGACCTCCTCGTCTCAATGAAGAAAACCAATTTGAAACCGAGCCACGGCGCTCATCTTCAGCGGCCACGGGCCCGGCCTTGATAAACATAACTTCACAAGCGCTAACTCACCAAACGCATTACACTTCGCAAACACAAGTCTCAGCCTACTTTACGGATAAGGTAATTGAAGCAGGACCAAAATCTACAAGCCCGATAAGAAAATTAAGGAATTTATAAAGCAAAACAAGTGGAATTTTGGACTACAGATTGTCGATATGAGTGTCGTTAGCCTACGTCTTACTGCCAAATATAGACGAAGCCAATACTCTGCTGTGCATAAAGCGGCATCTTTACCGTATTTAACGCACCTGATCATAGTCGTCATCATAGGTGTGCGTAGGACGGGCACATCTCAACAGCACCGGCCACCAGAGCGCCTCGCACAGAAGGCGAAAATGTAAACACATCGCGCGCCATACACTTCCCGCTAAGGAACGTTATAGACTGAAGACAGGCGCGAGCGCCACAACAGTTTGGCAATGTGACAACTGACAACAACTATACGCACACCTATAGATAATAATTATCTTACAACACGTATGAGTAAACGTAACCAACCGTTATCACCGGTTGTATTGTATATTCAAAGTAAAATTCTGAAACTATAAATTACAACAAAATAAAAAGTTTTGCAAACATTAAGTAAATCTAAGTACATAAAATATTATTTTATTACTCATTACTATTTGCAATTGAAGTGTGGGAGTTACTATCAAAAGCAGAAATACAGGGCCGGAAGTGTTCAGAGGAAATATGATACGAGCAATGAATCAACACGATTGTCCAATCTGTTATATGGGAAAAACCGAAATTTTTATACAAGGAAGGGTAAGGTCAAGACGTAATGTACGATTATACAAATACATATAGACATTCAAGGGGATTCTACTTCAGTGGTAAAATCTTAGTTTGCAAGTTTTGCTTCGTTTCAAATTTGCTTAGTCTTAACGTCTTTTCTGAAATCAATTGCTTAATTGAATCAAAAACCAATTGCACATGTTAAAAATTCGTTAATTTTAGTCCAATTTGTGCCAACGAGCAACAATGTTTTATAAAAACATCGATATTTGTATATATTATAAATTATTATTAATATAACATTATATAACAGAAATGCAAAAAGACTGTTAGTATTGCATTTAAAAGATTTTGTTAAAGCAGTAATGGATGGTGTGTAGACATGTTGATGAATCATGTTCAAACAAACAAGTAATGAACCTAATTAAATATTAAACATTACATGTAAATGATTTTAATAACAATAAAGATTAATTTGAAAAACAAAGGAATTGTAAATCTAAATAACACGAAATACGACTTGAATTGATAAAACATTTGATCGACAGCCAAAATCGAGTTCTATTATTAACTAATACAACAACTAACCTGCTTTAATTAGTTTGATCACCCTGATTAAATAACAGTTTGAAAAAAAAATCCTACAAACTTCAAATAAGGTTTATGTTACATAACTAACCATAGTAACACTTTTATAAATTTGTGGGTAGTAAATAACTGTAAGAATTCTACCGAACGTAATATGAAGTATAGCATGTCTTATTACGTACATTTAATATTTCTTAACTTGATAATAAATTAAGCAATATTACTGCATAATAATCATGAATTAACACTTGGAAATATGTAATGTGAATTTTAAACTATACATTATTTAATTTTTAATTAACATCTAAGGCTAAGCCATAAGACGCAAGCTAATAAACAAAATCAACGAGGACCAACGTAGTCATAGCAATTTCCACTTATCTCGCCTTATCACTGGCAAACTTACTAATTAGTTATTACGCTAGAATGCGATAGTCGTCACAAAATATAACCTTTTAAAATATCACAACAATAAAACTTTTCAATTAATGCGTTTTTAATATAGCTTTACACTGGAGCTCAGTTTTGTCACTGACGCCACAACACGTCACGCTCACAACGCGCCCCGCCAGTTACTGGTGTACGCACTGTCATGCCTCTCTCGTCGCCCCTCAACCGTAGTAAAAGCTTGCATTGATGCCTTACATTGTGATAATATTACAGCTTTTTCAATGAAAAGGTCTGGCTTTTTGTTAAAAAAAATGGGTACCCGTCATTTAAACCCGATTCTTTTTAAATTGTATACAAACGTATATTTTTTATTATTGCAGTAAAGTGATGTCTATTAAATAGTAAAATTTATAATTTAAACTTTGACAACACTAAAAAATCGTGAGTATATCGATTATAGCGTAACAAATAAACAACGCAAAATAATAAATTAACAAGAACATGTATTAAGTTTATTCACATAAATTTGTTGGCCATTAGGCGAATATAAGCCACTAGGCAAGGAGCGCAATTCACATTGCAGCACTCACGGTGAAGGAAATCGTCATGAGGTAACTGGTTCGTTTTGAAATGTGATAGTCTAGGCTTAGCATTAAGTTTGACTCCCATGTAAAAGTCCAATACATTATTGGCATACAGTAGTCATAGCACTATAGCTTCAACTCTAAGTATCACCCTAACATCCAAGAATTTACAGGCATAGAAGCCTTACATGGGAGTCTATAAAGATCAACAAAAACAAATACAGACATCTGAGGCCAAGGAAAAGGGTTGTTCCATCTACAATTATGGTTTTTTAATTCACAAAAACTTTTATTGAATTTAAGTCTAATCCACCAGTTTCTAGAGGTTTATATACCTATGATATAGTTTGGACTATATGAAAATCCAAAAATGAAATTTGCCGGAATTAAGTTTTTTAATTGGCAGATAACAAATCTATAAATTAAAAGGAAAAGGGACCAACAACCACAACAACAAATAAGAGTGTTTGTTTTTCATATAACCTATTTGACTTTCATTACATTTAAATTCTAGTTTATATTAGCTTATACACATATAATCTAAATAAAAATCCATAATCATATTATAGTTAGCTTTTACTGCTACTTCACAATGGGTTTGTCAACGAAGATATAACATTTAACATTAAGCGTTAAAGTGTGGATTAATAGTCATTTATAAATTGCTAGTTATGTACCTCAGATAAACAAGCCATTACCAACTCAATTTAAATAACCACCTCCTACTTATAAGTCTTTGCATAATTTAGTAGCCTTTAATAATATAGAACTTGTTTTAATTATTGGTTATTTTTAATTGTCATTTGTGATCAAAGGATCATTTAATAATCTGATTTTACACATCCAGTAAATACAAGTTCTTAAATATTGCATTGTTTCTTTAAGATAGACTAAATACATAAATTAATCTTAATTTTCTTTCACTCAATAGTTTTCCAAGTCAATGCTGAACAGTATCCTATTGGGCATTGTTTATATTTAATATGATGTTACTTTTTATATAAGTACTATTTAGAATTTACTCTTGAATTATGTTACTACACAGTAGTTGTTAAATCATGATGACTTATAAGTATTGATTGACTAATTCTATATAGAACTTGGAGGTTTACTGACAGTTTTACTAATGTAATATAATGTGCAACAAGGATTAACACTAACCTGTATCTCCAACAATAATTCCGTCTTCCGCCGTCGTATATCAATTAAAGTCTTTTGTTGTTCGGGTGTTAACTCTGAAAAACAATAAATACGGGAAGTGAGATTGAAGATTGAACAGTAACCAGCCAAATACAAGTAGATATTCATTGAGGTCAACAACCACAGCGTACACGAAATTTAAGACATATTTACCAGTATGTGTGAATGGATCTGCATGACTGCTTGCAGAATTGTTTCCTCCAAGAGACAAATTCTCAAATTCACTTATCATTTCTTAAAATTTATTAAAAACATAAACAAAAGTTTACATCGTTAAGATTAAATGGCGGCCATATTTATTTACTACTTTGACAATCCCATTTTTAAGCTTCTCATTTTGACAATGATTGATATGACTGCATTTTCCCTGGGTCTTGGCTTAAGTTTTTCGACCAATTTGAGAAATTATCATACACGCCCGTATTTTCTTTAGGAGGACAGGAGTCATAGTTTGCACTAAGTCTCAACTCGAAGTGGACTATCAAGGTCACGTTATCGATGCAATGCACAACTAACTATGTACTAACTATAGGTCTACCAGAATCTGATGGCAAAAAAAGAAGTTTAGAAATATGGCAATAAAAGAAAAATTTCATCTGTCAACTGAAAATTCGAGGAATTATTTTTGGTTTGGCTTCAAATTTCCTTTAAAAAGTGATGAATATGTCGAAGAAACCTCTTCGATCGCAAGCAAGACATATTTTTTTCAATGTTTATCAAAGAATACTTGGTCAACAAGATGCAGAACATACACAATCATCGATATTGAGCCATGTGCAAGCGTTGACTGGTTAGTAGGAATGACACGTCTTGATACTTTGGTTTATGGGAATTTTCGTGTGTATTATATTATGTACTTAAACTAAACTTTGGTTTATTTCAGGGGTCTCTTATACTACGAATGAACTTGGATAGTTTTGATTTAGAATTGATCAGAAACAAGATAAATGAGTTTTACACTGTTTCTTTCTCAAATAGGGATCGATGAATGGCGAAAATTTTGTGAACATGTAATAAAAATTAAAAATCAGTTCATTCAACAAGATCGGTTAATTGAGTTGCAGGAGGAAAGGTTTATCATAAATACTGCGTTGAAGACTTTTTTATGGATGTGCAGTATTTGGAACAGTTTTCAAGTTCTTAATTAATTAATAAACTCATGAACGGAGTAATTGGAGTTTTCATCTAAATTTCAAACCCCACATTCGCCACATTTTCAAAAATTTTCCTTGTTCATTGGATAAATTTTTATATTTGCATGTATCACACACTGAATCAGCCGCTATAAGTAAAAAAAAGTATCAAAACATTTTACTCCAATTTCCCCTGTATTGCTAGCGTCAATTTAAGTAAGTAGTTACGTAAGAAGTATAACTTCTTTTTTGTTCAGCGTAAAGATTATTTTTTTAACAATTCAATGCAGATTTATTATATAGTATGTATCCATCTAGCCCTCAGCCCTTCTTATCTAAAACTATAATGTAATGATGTTTGTCGACTGACGTAACTTTTGAATTATCGAAGTGTCGTACAAATTTCGACACTGTCTGTCATTTCATGTCAGTTCTAATCCACAAAAGTTTTAATTGTTTGTTAAACGCCTATATTTGACAATGCCGAAGAATTCCTGGTAGATCCATCAACATTAGGAACAACAGATCCACGTAATAATGGAGAAACACATGTAAATTACATACAATAATTATGATTGAATCATTAAAAATTCGTTTTATTCAATTTTAAACAGTTTAGCAGTTTTAAAAATATTTGTATAGCAGCACAATTTTAGCAAAATTATCTCATTACATTAGCAAATTGAATATTAGGCTAGTTGGCAACACTTGTGCCGACTGCCGAGCCGAGTGCCGACTGGTGATTGCCGATTGGTGAGTTGAATGGTGCGGGTCGGTCGTCTTTTTTGTTACATTGCGTTTGTTTTGATAAAATAGAGAATAAAGGATGATAATGGTTTAACATCAAGTTATTGAATAGCATTTGACCAGTGTAAAGTAGAGCTAGAATTTATTTATTCAAAATATATAAAAAATTACATGCATGTAGGGCGCTCCATATATATATTTAAAATTGTTTGTGTTTTAGATCGGTAAAAGACGCAGTTTGTCTTAATCGGCTTTTTCGCAAGCAAATCAAAATGAATGATACAGGTTGCATTCACTTAAACAACTTTAAGGCCGCAAAAGGCACCAATCCGTATAAAATTATCCATGCATTTTTTGTGTCGTGCACATCCTTTGAAGCTAGAAGATACAAGGTAATAATAGGGTTTGCCTATCACTTTTAGACTACTTTTTTTAACTTCAATACATACCCCTAGCGTCGTAGACAATCAATTTGTAGGTATTAAAAGATGATGCGTAATCAGCTGATCCGTAACCTTCAGCTGTTTAGGTAAATTTTACGTCGACTTGCGAAAGGTTTTATGTGTTTCTTTGTATATAACACCTAATCCTTTGTCCATTTTGGAAATAAATTACTTCATGGCATTAATGAATAGATTCTATACTATTAGCATTTGCTTAATATTTTACTACTATCTAATTCACAACTGTCCTCATATAACAACATACATATAAAATTGTTGGCATTATATTTACCCAACATGTGTGTACCCAATGATTTTTTTTATTCAGAAGTTGTATTTTGTATTCATCATTGTCATTTGAAATAATATTAAGATACAAGAATAGTGAAGGCTTTCACTAATAAAATAATGCCTTTTTTATTATTTTAGGCTACTTCATGTCTTTGTTTTGCTTGTGGTCAACCTGGACCAAGAATGCATTCATGTTTACACTGCATATATTTTGCATGTTATGGTGGACATATTCAAGAGCATTCCAAAACTAAAAAGCATTTTCTCTATGTTGACTTGAGCTATGGAAATGTTTATTGCGCCCAGTGTCAAGACTACATTTATGATCGAGAACTAACTGAGATTGCAATGTCACATAGATTGAAGGAAGCTAAGTGAGTAAATAGTAATTTCAAAGTATATAAAATGCCATTGTTTAACATCATTTTTAATTTGGTAGAACTACAGTTATTAGTATTTGTTACAAATGTGTTGCTACTTGTTTTTATTGAAAACTGTAACTTCAGTTCGTGCTCTAATTAAATAAGTTAAAGCATATAACATGTTTAACTAATAATGTTAAATATGTATTGTAATATTGTTACATAAACAGATGTGATTATATATGTAGGATTGATATTGTTTAAATTCATTGCACATACCTTTTGTATGGTCAGCCTTATTTTAGTAATTCAATATGTTTAGGTCGTTGGGAATGTGTGTCCCATTTACTCCTTGGATCCCTAACAATAATGAAGCATTGGCACTTCGACGATTACGTAAAAGACGTATGATAGGCCCACATACAACCATAGGTCTACGAGGATTACAAAATCTAGGATCCACATGCTTCATGAATTGCATTGTCCAAGTAAGTTTAGATACTAAGAAACTTGTGCCAACATCCAACGGAATTTGCTTATTGGTAAATAATTAATATACATGTGCAACAGTTCTGCAGTTTCTTAAAAGTGAAGGTATAACCTAAAAGAAAAAAAGAACTTACCTTTAATTAGTAAACATTTATAGTGATAAGATTATAATGATGTTACCAAGCTATTTTGTAGTGCTTACTCATGCACAATATTTGTATATTGAGTTAACTAACATACTGGTGCATTGACCTGAAGTGACTTTTGGACTCCAAAACAAGAGCCTTATTTTCTACACATGAATGATTTTTGAGTTACGTCATAAGGGATCCGGATACTCGCAATGGAAGAACCATAACGGGTCTCCGGGCTTGGGTCCTTGATATAATATTGTGTTCGTTTAATGCCTCCTGTTACACATCTTGTTCCTATCGCTTCAGGTTTTTTTAGGACATCATTATAGATTTTTTTTTATCCCACATAATGATGCGTAACGCTATACTAATATAAGCGATTTTCAATATAAAATGTAATATGTCAGCTGCGAGGAGAATACAAACACAAACTGACTAATATAATTATATTAAATAGATACGATATGGTTCGATTTGATAAATTTTTGGTATTATATGAAAACTCGGTAGTCGTTTTAACGTAATTTATTTTATCCTAATTAACAACTGCTGAGTTAAATCAGATGAATCAATATTCATGTGTCTCTATTATGTATTTAAAAAAATATGTAACAAAGGCAGTATTGCAGAAAACAAAAAATTTCAGACATTAATTCACACGCCATTGCTGAGAGATTATTTCCTAGGCGAGAAGCATAAATGCAAAGCGCAAAGTTCGGGGAAGTGCCTCGTGTGCGAGGTTTCAAAGCTGTTTCAGGTACGCTATAAATAACTCGCGAAATATTGATTTGTCAGCGCTCAACCGGCAATTCAATAACGTAGGACGCTACCTGTTGCAATCGTATTACACTTTGATGTGATTTTAAATTTATATGTATTGTTGACTTTTACTTTAATAATTATTATGTTTTAAATATGAGGATCAGATTTAGATTAGTCAATACGTTTAGAGATCTATTCCCGAGGAAATATAAAATGTTTCAATTTCGAAGGAATTTACTAAATATACATTACTTATTAATAAATAAATATCTAATAGAATTCTTTATTCGTTATAAGTATGCATTTATAATGTGCAAGATTGGTTCTAACAGACTTTTCACTTTGCAACGTTATCCAGATATTAAAATTTGGGTATTAATATTATTATTTTATTTAAATTTATTGTTAAATTTGCGGAGTGGATTTGGTTATTCAATACGTTGAGAGAACTATTTCCGGGGAAACAAAAACAATTTTAACGTTATTATATATCTAGAGAGTTTATTTAAATATTTTTATACAAATAGTTTAAGTTATGGTTTACGTAATTATTAAAAAAAAAATAAGATTGCTTATAAGCGCATTAAACAGTTTTAATGATTGAGTTTTTTTAAATACATTTACTTAAGTATATAAAAGGTTCTGGTGTTGTAATGTATGTTTATTATGATGATTAGGAATTTTACTCGGGCGCAAAAACACCGTTGACCCTACACCGTCTTCTTCACTTGATATGGACTCACGCACGCCATCTTGCCGGCTACGAGCAACAGGATGCACACGAGTTCTTCATAGCGACACTTGATGTGCTTCATAGGTACGTTTATTATACCAGCACTTACAGTTCGCCGATTTTATTTGCGTTTCAGATTATCGAATAATTTGATGGTAGGTATCCCCAATTTTTAAGGCAATAATCAGAATATATTTGAAAGTAGTATAGTGAAAAATACATTTAGTTATTCATAACAATTATAGGTATGCCTTGTGTTTAATGTCAGAAAGTTTTCTCGTAATAATTTATGATGATAATATATGATAATTTAAGACACTGCATGAACGGAGTAGAGGATAATGGGGAGAAGAAAGAGAATGGCCGCTGCAATTGCATTATTGACCAGATATTCACCGGCGGATTGCAGAGTGACGTTGTATGCACTTCTTGTTCTGGGGTTTCTACCACTATCGATCCATTTTGGGATATCAGCCTGGATGTTGCCGGACCTGGGTTAGTATGCATTCGTTTTTTTCCAAAAGAAGAGCGTATTTTAAGGCCCCCACTCTAGATCGTCAATCATTAAGTTTGACATATTCGACAGCGCTCAAGACTAGTTTGTCACCGAAATATTCCTCATATTTTTAACAAACTTCCGACATGACCTCGAAAAGTTAAATATCTTTATAAATTAAGAACCATCTCGATCACGACGGCTTTTTGACACAAATCGGCATCATAATCTGTCCATCTGTTTAGGAGCTATAATGCAACAGATACACAAATACCTCTTAAATGTTTAGTCAAAGACCAAATTTAAATATTGGTTCGTAGTGTATTTTTTTAAGGTTGTAAAGAACACGAAACGTCGGCACTTTCATAAACTCATAAATACTAAAACAAAGGTCTATAAATAACAAAAAAACTTTAGAGGTGTCAAGGGACACCCGGATGGAACGAAATTCCTTTCGATTAATTTATATGTTAATTGGTATCATAACAGTATGATCGATTTTCTCGACACCAATCTTACGACGATAAAACAAAGCCAACATCACGAGGTGTCACCCATCCAAGTACTGATCTCGCCCGACGGTGCTTAACTTCGGTGATCGGACGAGCACCGGTGTATTCAACGTGGTATGGACGTTGGCTATAGCTAAATCGAAAATGTAAAATATAACAACTATAGCATAAAGTGTCGTTACAACTTTTGGTCTTAATTTATTCCGTCTAGCCCCCTTTCGCAACGCTCGATAACTTCGTTCCAACAAGACTAATTTAGTTAAGTGATTCCAATAATAATTTTCATTTCTTATCCCTACAAAAAAAAGCCAACATCACGAGGTGTCCTCAGGCGGTCACCCATCCAAGTACTGACCTCGCCCGACGTTGCTTAACTTCGGTGATCGGACGAGAAGCGGTATTACAATAGCAAATAGCAAAAAAGTGTCGTGACAACTTTTCGTAAGATTTTTTCCGTCTAGCCCCCTTTCACAACGCGCGATAAGGAACTTCGTTCCAAAAAGATAGAGAAAGAGAAGATATAATTTTTACTTTGTAAGCCGTTCATACTCGTAATATCGGGCTAATTTAAGATATCACATTTGACATCTGTCAGTTTTAGCTTCATAGGGCTCTGACGCATCATTGTTTTGTTCTCTCTTGTTGTTAAATTGTCAACCGATATTGTTTGTTTAGAATGGACAAGTGAAAGTAAATCGTAAAATTCTATTGTCATTATTAAAATAAATGTGTAATCGGAATTGAAGAATGTTTAGCAACTGTGCAGTTACATCCAAAAAGTAATATTTTACCCGCACGGATTCTAATTTTATTATACGACTAGCAGACCGGCCGAGCGTTGCTGTGGCTAAGGTTTTTGTTATTTTACATACTAGTAAACTATTCAAGGGAAACGGTAGGAGAACACTAGTCATGGAGACCACCATGCTTTTTTGGTGGTTATGCCATTAAATTGTACCGTGAAACGTTGGTACTTTCAACACAGCGCCATCTGTTAGAATTATACCAAATAATAAACAAATATTTGCAATAAAATAATATTCCGGATATAAATTGAGATGTAAGCTATCCTATCTTTTAAGTTAGATCAAACCGCACACGGTGTGCAAATTTGATTGATATCGGTTCGGTAGTTTAGGAGTCCATAGGGGACAAACAACGTGACACGTAATTTATATTTAATAATAAATACAGTGTATATTTAAAGTCTTTTTTCATTTTCAGCTCCCTCCAAGCCTGTTTGGAACGCTTCACTCGGGCCGAACATTTAGGCTCCGCGGCCAAAATCAAATGCTCCAATTGTCGGGCGTACCGCGAATCCACAAAACAATTAACCCTAGAAACACTACCAATCGTCGCCAGTTTCCATCTGAAGCGATTTGAGCATTCCTCGCAAATAGATAGAAAAATATCGGCCTTCGTTTCGTTCCCCGCTGAGCTGGACATGACGCCATTTATGTCGTCTCACCGCAGGGCTGTAGATGCAGCCGATAATAACAATGCACCCGAAGGGATTTTTGAAGATAATAGGTAAGCCATTAATTTTTAATTAGCAATTTCTAAAAATAAAAACTTTAGAGGTGTCAAGGGACACCCGGATGGAACGAAATTCCTTTCGATTAATTTATATGTTAATTGGTATCATAACAGTATGATAGATTTTCTCGACACCAATCTTACGACGAAAAAAAAAGCCAACATCACGAGGTGTTCCCAGGCGGTCACCCATCCAAGTACTGACCTCGCCCGACGTTGCTTAACTTCGGTGATCGGACGAGAACCGGTGTATTCAACGTGGTATGGACGTTGGCGATAGCCAAATCGAAAATGTAAAATAAACCAACTATAGCAAAAAGTGTCCTTACAACTTTGGGTCTTAATTTATTCCGTCTAGCCCCCTTTCGCAACGCTCGATAAGGAACTTCGTTCCAATAAAGCACGTGTGTTTCCTTTAACTTTAATTAGGCCTGATGTTACATAGCCAAAAATTTCGATCCACTTCTGTGCCAATAGACTTTTGTTTCGGTTTGCGCATTTAACAATCGCTCGTACTGTGAAGGAAATGTAAGGCAACTGGCATGCCATATACCCGAAAAGTCGATTACGTGTGTCAGGCACAGAAGGTTGGTCACTGACTTGGCTATAAGAAAAAAATGGTCATGAATTAGATATAGATATATGAGGCCAAGGGGTTGTAGAGACACTGTTTTTGTAGATAAGCGTATTACAAAGAAGTCGCCTTTGTAATAACAGTATTTATAATATAGTAAGTACCTAGTTTATTTATAAAATTAATGAGGTGTTTACGAAAAAAAAACATTGCCAGTTGTTCTAGTTCTTTCGACGCTCTTGATTTCAGTACTGCCTGCGATTCTGTAACTCACTTTTCGAACTCACACAGCGGTTTTCGCATCGGCGGTCGCTCTCAAATCAGTCGTGAAGCAGTCATTTTATGATTTGTCATTCTGATAAGGTGGGAGCTTGTAGTTTATTGTTTATCAGAATGCCAAATAATAAAATTACAAAACCAGTGTCTCTACAACCCCCTAAAGTGAGTTACAGAATCGCAAGGCTGGAGTAAATGCAAATTTAGTAAAAAAATATTTTTCTGACGTTCGTTAAGTGTACATTTAATCACCTATTATTATTATTATAGCCTCTTCATTTCCATAATGAATAACATATTAAACTACCTATATGAATAAATTATATTTTTATATCAGAATGTCCGTGTTGGATCATTTTTATACAAAATCTAATTATTTGTTTTACCGTTTAAACGTATTGAATAAATTAAGTTACCAGTTCATTATTTATTGCCCTTGCGACGTAATAAATGTCAATGTATAATGTTTTTTTTTGTATGATGTTTATAAAGATTTTCACTTAAATAAAAGTATAAATGTGATCATTATGACAATTTCAGATACTCATTGTTCGCCGTGGTGAACCACCTCGGTTCGTTGGACGCGGGGCACTACACTGCGTACGTCCGCCAGATGAAAGGCAGCTGGTACAAATGTGACGATCACATGATTACACGAGCCTCGCTGAGGGAAGTGCTGGATAGTGAGGGGTAAGATTAAAACCTCTTTAGACATATAACGTACAAAAGTTAGTAGTCTGTGTGGAAAGAAAACTGGTACGGAAATTATGCGAACTCATATAATTCTTATGTTTTAGGCGTCATTTTATTTTTCCACAAAAAAAAACATTAAATACAGTTTAAACTCTATATAACGACACTCGAGGGACTGTGCATATTTTGACGTTACAAAGAGTTGTCGTTAAATAGAGACAAGAAAAATCTGTATTAGAAAAAGGAAAAGATTATTTCAGATAAGTGTTAGTAATTACATAAAAAACTATTCTTATTTGAACGCTATTACGTAATATAGTCTGTTATTTTCGCCTGACATCTTTGGCTGCACCAGTAATTATGTTGTATGTTTTACTTGTTTTATTCATATCTTGCGATATTGAGGCATGTTTGTGATAAAGCACGTGCAAGCAATCCCAATTTGTAAACAAAAGAACAGATTTCTTCAAAAATTCGATATGTATGATAGCGACAGTCGAGTTTTGCGGACTAGGACAATAAAGCGACAAAAGAACGTACACAGTTCGCAGTGTTAACTAATTTCGGCAACTTAAAAAGTACTTTTCATTTAATTGTCGTTATTGAGGTTGGGTGCCATGCTATGTAGATTGTATGGACGACAAGCTTAACCAACCATAGCCGAGTGATGTCGACGCTTTAGGGGGTTTGTCGTTAATTCGAAGGCCGTTACATGGAGTTTACACTGTATTACTGTCGAACTATTATATTTAGACGTAACAATGTTGTTAATATAACAAGGTTGCAAGCCTTGTACATACTATGTATTTGTTACCATGATTACGATTGTGATTCCATATAAAATGTTAACCATGATAACAGCCTAACTTTTATCTACATTTTATATGGCTGTTTGTTTGCTCTGAAAATATGCATAACTTACATGTCTGTTCGTTATTGCCAGGTTAAAATGGAGTATCAGAGAGTTTTTGGATAAGAAATAATATTTCGGTTGGAAGAAGGATGTTAACCTACTTGTCATATAATAGGCCCCATGCCCCAGCCTATGGTAGAGTTATGTTACAATAACTAAATATCACATTGGTAATATTCAGTTCTGTCTCGTTCACTTTTACTTAAATATTACAGAAAAAAAGAATCGAGACACCTATTAGTTATCCTTGTTTGTCTATGACCAAATATGCAATTGACAAAACGTTTTTTTTATAATTATTTATATTAAACTATAATTAGCTGCGAAAATGAAACAAACGCATAAATATTTTTTCTCAATAATTAATGTAGGAGGGGCCTCATAGCCTAGCGGTCTTATTAAGTGGCAGCTAGGTGAGGGGTTCGATTCCCGGTTCGAGGGCAAGTTTTAATTTAATTTAAATTTGTTCTCGGCCTTTGGGAGGGTTGTGCGGTGGTACCGGGCGAGAGTGCTTAAACCGTACATGGAGGACACGGTCAAATTTCTAAAGACAAGCACGAATCATAAAAAATCCTATACTTGACGCTGACTAATGTACAAATCGTGCCAGAGCCATTTAAAAAAAAATGTAGAAATATACACGACCCGTTGCATTTACGATTAGTATTGTGATCTTTGAAACCCGGGTTATGATAACATAAAAGTATTTTTTATATGCTTGCATCTTTGCACGGAAAAAACTGCATCTGTTTCACTAATATAGTTCCGTAAATATGTGTTATTCATTATTATTTCCTTATAAAAATTGTTTATAGTTCCCGGCGCGTAAGTTAGCACATAATTTGTCTTTTAAGTGTCTACTTAGAGTAAAAGCGCTAATACCAAGCAAAACCTTACCAAATTGTGACGTTATTAGTATGGGAATGTAGATTAGTAAAAGTTTTCGTGGTGGGTTAAATGAATTTTAGTAGGTAAAACCAAAAAATAGCTTGCCTTCTTAAGGTGCGTCCACATCTGCGAGCGAACTGCGCGCGGGCGGCGTAGGAGCAAAAATGCACGCGCGCAGCTCGCAAACTGCTCGCGAGCTGCACATTCGTGGCATATTCGCCAGATGTGGACGCGCCCTAATTATTGTCCAGCTCGGAGTCCTACCAATGTCAATTGCGTGTTTATCATGAACTTATTTCTTGTGACTATTATTATTACTCTTTCCTCAATATCTCAAAATAAGCATTTATTATTCCCTTACAGATACCTGCTCTTCTACCACAAGACCGTTCTGGAATATGAGTGTGACGTCTCCTAAATTGTACCATATAAATAATGTGTAATGCGCAAATTTCAATCAATTATTAATTTATTATCATGATTTTGAATTTGGAATATGTCAACTGTTAACCTTTTTTAATTTATGATCATCATGTGTTTCAGTCGACATCAAAGAACAAAGTTTTGCCATTTAATAATTTGTTAATTTCCAATTATATTTTTACTTTTGAATTTATTAATAATAAGTTAATATTCTACAATGTGTGTGTATTCAATGTTTAATATATACAAGGAGGAAATTTGTAAGAAATATAATGTAATGTGATCCATCGTTAAATTTTTCGCGTAGAAAATACTTACTATAATGGCTCGATAGAAATACAAGGGTATATTTTCATACCAACGGTACATTGACAGAATTATTAATATAAACAATATATGAGAAATTACCATTTTGACAAAAAACCACAGATGAAACAAAGGTTGTATATGGTTAAAGTGGTGTCAACGATTATTTGTACTAAAAACTGAACTCTATTATCGTGATATTACGGTGTAGAAGCTATTGTATAGCATAAGGAATGGATTTTGAGCGTTGAACGAAATTTTTGAATAGCTAAAAATGCTGTAGTAAGCTTTTTTAAATTATCTTAAAAATATTGTGTAAAAGTTTCCCTCTTTTCAATTGCTCAATATCCGTAACCTGTTTGTTTCTAACGAATTTGTTAGTTTATAAGCTATTGACTGAACGTTTCTCAACTATTTTAGTTTTCTATTCGCTTTATTGACTAGAAATGTTGCCAGTGATAAATTATCTGATTTTAAACTTGGCAAAAGAATCATTAAATCTAAACGCAGACACCGTTTGATCGCAATTTGGAGGTAATTTTAAAAGATTGACAACTCTCGGAACTTGATTTAGAATGGGCCATGGTAAGAAATAAGCATCTATGATGTAACAATAATATGTCGGTACATAAAGAGCGAGTAATAGCCACCAAAACCACCTGGAGTACTGCCAACTTCATTCCTCTGTACTGAGGCAGTATATGGCTTCATCTTAGTATATAATACATATGTGGTAGAATACTAGTTTACTTCTACTTTTCCATACTTCTTCTAACCATAGACGTCGTGCAAACTCTATCCTTAAATGTTTTGACATACAAAATTGGTTGTAGCTGATTTAAACGATAGCTAATACATAGACAATTCGATGAAAATCTAATTTGATGAAAAATATTTAGTCTACACATCATTCATCAGTAGTCTTGCGATACGCGCCAAGACTTAACACTGACAGCTGTCACAGGCATGCTATATTGCAAATGACAAATACAACGCTGAGATGTTTGTAAAAAAGTCATACTCTACGCACTATGTTTTACAAAATCGTGAAACAAGATGGGAATTCAAGTATAAATGATGACAATTTTCATATTACTAATAAATGGTTGACGAAAATAATATAGATTTAATTTCAGTTCCATTGAAAAAAATAGAGATTAATGTCCTTAAATGTTTATAGATAATACGGAAATTTAAAACTTTGATAACTTAATTACATATAACATTTTGACGTGCTTTCGCTAGCTATATGTGTATAACATTTGAATGGATTTTGAACAAACTATGCTTAATCTACCTCGCTGTTCATCGTTTGCATTATCATAACGTTTCTATACCCGCCAAATCTCGAATAATTGAATTACGTAAAAACAAAATATTTCATTTAGATAAGTGATATTAATTTAAAAATGTAATAGTAAAAACAATAATTAAGATTGGGCTCTATAAAAATACCTTCGTTCCTTAAGAAAAAGAGGAAAACCAAATAAAAACAGTCACATGCGGCCACGTAACTTAAAATCCATATAATAAATATATGACACGGTGGGGTTTTTTTTTTTAAAAATTATGCCTTTTTCGAACAAATAGACCGTAAGGGGGTAAGAAATTGGTTTATTATATTTATGTGGTTTTCAGCTTCATATTTCATTAGAGAATGTGTTCATAAAATAATTTTGCGTTGTACAATCGCTTTGTGTAGTTAAAACTTGACTGAACTGACATTAGTTTGTGATATTTAATATTTATGTGTATGTAATGAGTAGTCGTAACAATTTCCTAATAGACTAGGTTAGCTGACTTTTTAATTTGACAGATCCGAAGGCCTTTGATTTCAAAAACGAATATAACATGTTAATTGAATACCTTTATCATAAATAAAACTAATTTAATATGTAACTTGTGACCATACAATTATACTTTTCCAGAACACCGATTGTTGAACGTTACATGTATAAAACTTAAAGGTTTTTAATAAATTTTAATAGGCCACGGACGCATCTCCTGACGATATAGATGATATTTTCCTCATTTGTGTTCATCTAACGTAAGGGGGCGTCCATAAATTACGTGAGGTGTTTTTTTAAATTTTCTGTACCTCCCTCCCCCCTGGTGAGATGTCGTGAGATTTTATTCAACCCCCTCCCCCATACCCCAATCTCACGTGAGATTTTACAAAATGTGGGTTTCTTACGTAAACGCGTTGGATTGTTATTGTAAAAAGAAAAAAAAATTAGCTTCGTGCTTTTATTTACGACTAAAACAAAAAAAGTGAAATATTGACCGTTTCGGTATGGAGTTAGCGGGAAGTTGCAGAGATGGCGGGGTCAACCGTTTTCCTAAGTTTTTTTTTAATCAGAAAAAAAATTGCGTGATATTTGCCGAGACCCCCCCTCTCTCCAACGTAAGATTAAATGAGATTTGACTCGACCCCCTCCCCCCCTTAAACACCTCACGTAATTTATGGACGCCCCCTAACAGGAAAAGACATTAAGGTGTATCTGTTGATATAATTATTAATTAAAAGTTTGATTTTAAATTGACGTTTGGATCTGCTACAGATATTAAAAATATATTAAATTTAATGATTTGTAAACGATAATATTACTATTAAAGATTTGTAAAAAAAAATCACTTAAAATGTAAAGATTGTTTTTGGTGCAACTTTATTAAAATTTTGTGTTTCTCTGTCAAAGGTTATCCTTTTAATAAGATAAGCTTTAGAAGTTAGTTATGTATGTACGCTATTTAAATTAAGTTACTTGACTTGATTTTCTTAAATTTTTAAATAGAGACAGATGTCGTATTCTGTTTTATACAACACAACAGTTGTGCAATCAGCGCCCGTACCCTGTAACTTCACAGCGATGCCGATGCTCACGTTGTTCGTTCAATGTAGTTCTCACAGTAGCTCTGACGTCGCAATCTTCGAGTTCCGGATCGTGGTCGGTACCGCTATCGGAAGTAACAGAATACAGGGCCCTGGTATGATATTCCTATTATTATTATATTCTAGACAATTATGTCAGCTGAGCAAATTTGTGTGTATGTTACAATTTTAGATTCTCAGTCATTTTAAGAAACCCTTATTGAGACGAGTATTAGTTTTAAATAGCATCGTCCTAATGTCTAATAGATGTCGCCAGTAATTTTATTTGCATTTAATAAGTTAGATCCGATCCCTACTCAAAATCCTTAGAATTAATGTGTATAAATGTAATCAAATAATTGTTAAATTACTTGACCACTCTTTCCTGTATTTAATATACGAATTAAACCAATATATATAGCGGTTTTCTGACATATACGTTCATATGATAATCTATTCGTAATTTAAATGAAGGAACTAGATGTGTATGTAATCAATTTTTCAATACAGGTATTACAGTAAAATATTCGATTGTATTATTGTAAAAATTGGTGTTATAATAAAAATTATTATGATTTACTTTTTTATTTACATCGTTTCCTTGAAATCATCGTTTTGTTACGCCATAAGGAACAAGCGAGCTACAATTTTGTGATTGTGACATGTTGGAAGAATTCTTCTACATGTTAGTTAAACAGAGCCTTATTTATTTAAAATTGTATTAGTTGATTGCTGCACTGTCGTTATAGTTATTTCTTGAATAGAATTTTAATAGAATCGACTGTGTAATATTTCTTAATAATGATCAGGTTAAATTATATTATACTACTAGTAAGCAGAACTCGTTCGCAGGCAATTCCTTTGAAGGTGGAAAAATCTGCGGTGGCAACACTTTTGAATTTTAAAATGTGGTAGAATACGTATTCATACGCAGAATAATTTGCTTTGTAAAAGTTTAATTTAGTGAATTCTGTATTTTTTACAAACCTACATGAAGTGTATTTCTAGCGGACGGTGTATTTTATCTTTTTCAATTAGGTGATTATCTGCTTCCTGAAGAGTTAAACAACATCAGAATGAACTGAATCTCATATTCTCTTATCACTATTAATACCAAATTGCCTTGACTAAGGCAGCCTAGAGACATTAAATCCATTAAAGTAACACCAACTGAATTACTGCTATTGTTGATGGGGCCTAGGGTTTCACCGGGACACCAAGTAAACTGAGATTACGGTCCTTCAAACTTAGGACATCATCAAGGTAGGCAATTGCATCACTCGCTTTATTAAAATAAGTTAAAAAACTTGTTTTAAGATTACTAAATACATACATATATTTAGTATAGGGTACCTAAATGAAAGTCTATATTTTCATTAAATACGTTTTGCGATGTAGTTTTATGTCATTGGAAAATGTCAGCGTTAAACAAAATTAAATAATGTAAACATTAAATAATCAACGTTTGAAGTTTGAACTTTGAGTTACAAAAGTAGACCGTTTGACTTTGACGTTTCTCAAAAGTGAAGTAATAATAATTATTGTTATACATTAATATAATTTCTCACTTCTCATTGTAATTTGATAATTTCATAATTTGAACTTGAAGGACAATTTTTTAAATATTAAATAATAAAGTTTAAAAAGCCACTCAGACAGCGACAGTACCCCACGCTTTTCCGCAAGCGGAAAAGTGAACGATCATCGAAGGCTAATGACTTACGTCACTGCCCGCCTCACGCTCAGGGTACCGCGCCACGTCTCCTCATCATGGCTGGAAATTTCCCACGTATAGTGAGAAGTTGCGTGAAGAGCTTACTATAGAAATGATCCTATGAAGTAAGGTCTTGTCGATTTATTTTTTCGCGGATAATAAGTACGACTTGAGATATACTTCAGTAGCGTGTTTTATAAATCGCAATGTTGGACTAGCGACGTCTAAAATTCGCGTTATAAAACTAACATGCGCACGCGCATGCGAGTCGCTGTTTGTTCGCGACATCTAGTGAAGCTTTTTGTTACTAAGCAAATATATTGTTTTTTTATGTGGAATGAATATTGACAGCGGACTGCGCTGCCCAATAGTAGAGCTTTATAATTAAGCTTTGAAACGAGTCTCGTAAGCACCATATTTATAAAAACGGTACAGTATACAAACCAGATACAATATATTTTTCATCAGCAGAGAAGATAACCGAGGAACAGATAAAGTTAGGAACAACGATTCCTAGCAACTGCAACCTGCCGTCGCAAATACTCCGGCAACTCTGACATTATAATTATGATAATACAATGAAAAACGTGCTATAAGTGTAAAAACATCAAATAAATAATATTACTGCAATTTAAGAACGATTGCGCCATGTATGTAGGTATCTACAAATGTAACACCAAATAGATTTTTCTTTTCTATAAACATAATCACCTCATGTACATACCCCACATACACACCTTCACACACTAACCGTCATTTTTACACCATAACACAACACAGCCAAATTAGGTACCACTTTTAGTTAAATGTATTGAATAATTTTTATTGTTTGTTTCCTTTTGTAATTTTTTTTTTTTTTGAACCTTTTTGAAGTTAAATATTATGTATTCCATCTCAGGCTATATTTTCAGTGCAATTATTTGTTATTATGTATAATTTTTGTAAGCTGTATAATTTTTTTAAACAATATGCGATTCCAGTGGAAACAAAATATTGTAGTAGATTTAAATTATTTTATTTAGACAGGCCCTCTAAAAATGCTCAACACTGAATTGCTTTAATATTCCATAAATCCGGCATATTTGCGATCGATCAATTTCGGCCAACCATTGGTTACGTGACGTTATATTTTCATACGTTACGGAGTTTTTTACTCTTACCTCGGAAAGGCGATACGATTGAAGGCGCATCGTGGGCACTTAACGAGTGTAGTTTCAAATTTTTGTATGTTAATAGCGTATATTTCGCTTGTCCGCGTGATGTTATGCTATCATTGAATTTTACGGTGGATAAATAAATCTCAGCAGGTAAATGTAGGTCAAAAGTGAGTAAATCGTAAATTGTATTAATTTACAACGGGTTCGTGTTTTTGGCCAAGCAATACTAATTTCAATTAAGAAAACTCACATTTTTACCTTACAGCAATCATGGTCATAATTAAAGGTCATAAATATCTGGTAAAGCCTATATTAAATGTGTGAAGCTCAAGTAAATAAAATACATTATACTTGCAAATTATATGGCGCTTGTAATGGTTCTGATATTCTAAATACTTGTCCTTCACATCAATCAAGCTCTTTGAATATAAAAAAACAACGTTCAAGTGGGACTGTACCTCTGTCTATCATTTGCATTAACCATAATCATTCTATGTTCACGATCAAACATTTCGCTTTAAATATTTTTACTTTGATTGTATGAATACTACCTTTATATAAGCAAGTGTTTTGCAAGTATAACATAGAAATTAAAAGTCCTAGGTAGGTATGTTAGTTGGTAACCACTACTAAAAAATCAATGATATAAACAAAAATATGTCTTCACCATAGGTTATAAAACTAATACTTATGAATAAAATACTTTTTTTTAAAGTGATGGGCAAAATTACATTAAAAACCATAGTTATTACGAATACAGGTCATAAGTAAGAAAATTTTTATATAATTGAAAATGTATTTAGTATAATAAAAAATTTAGTACAATAGCAGTCTTCATTTACTGTTTAGTTAGTTTTTCATTTTCGATCACCACTCCCACTAACATATTCCTTACTGGTTGTTCGAGTTGGTAAATTGTCTAAAAATAATAATATTGTTAAACTTAAAATTTTTAGAGTTAAATAAAATATGATATTATAAGTTGAAGATATTTCATTTTTAATTTTTCATTAATTTGAATGATATCAATTCAGTTTACTGTTTAATATTTTGCAAACTACGATCAGATGGGCTACATTACTAAATTAAATTTCACCTGGTGGTCGACAACACTTGACAGTGTTGCTAGTATTTTTTCCATTATTCCCACTTTTGTTAGAAGTAATTGAGCGTGCCGTATCGCATGGACAGCAAGAGTGTACGCTACTACGCGTCGTATCCATCGCTCCTATCTTTTCTTCCTGGACAAATGATATCGTTTTTAGAACTTAGTCATTTTTTCCTTTGATAAAATATTCACTTTTTCGAATATCTTTGTATAAAATAAAAACAACATCTATTTAAGGGTTAAGTTTTTGTGTAGGTGTTTGTCAGTTGCGGGTTAACTGCAGGCAACCAGACAAAGTAACTTCTTAACTTAAACATAACTAATCTCAAAACAATGATAGGCACAATTACGGACCATTGTCTCCTTAATAAACATCTTTTTGTCCTAGGCATGACTGACAGCCCGATGTGCGGGGCTATTTCAGCGCAGAGGAATCAGTCACCCACGTAACGAATTCGAGGCTGTGGCTAATCAACGTGCAGAAATCCTCGGAACAGTGAGATCGCTCCGTGAAGTCTGCGAAGTGTCCAGGAAGCTTCTGTCTTCTTTTGGAAGGAGTAATGCTGGCTTAGTTAGCCAGGACTTTACGCACAACGGACCTAAGTCCGGAAACTGAGTCCACAAACCATAAACCATAGTGTGTTCCGTTAAAATCCTTTTACTTTAGTTAAAAAATAGTAAAGCCTAATGAAACTAATTCATAAAATTTACTTTAGAAGGTCTTGCAGGTATTTTAGGCTGTCTGTCTCCGGCAGCTTTCTGAGTAGGTTTTTCTTCGAGAGGCAAGCGGAGTTCCTCTTGCAATCCCTTTGGTGCTTTGGATATACTGTTTCTCACTGACGGAGGTTTCGAGTCTTTTTGTATGTATTGCTGCAAAAAATAACTATTTTGTTATACTATCTGGATTAAGAAAAGTTATTTTTAATCTAATTACTATATCAATATTCATTCAAAGGAACAGAAACCACAAATTAACCGTTTCAAAAGCACTTTGGAGTATTACTATGTAGTTCTATAATGCTTTTTCCTAAATACATATTATAATATATAATGTGTTGTTTACTATTATATGCCTTTTTTGAAAAAAAAAGGCAAACGTGCATGCAGGAAGCTTATCAGATGTTAAGTGATATCGTCACCCATAGACTCTCACATTGCCAGAGGGCTTGCTAGTGCGATGCCGGCCTTTTAAGAATTGCTACGCTCTTTTCTTGAAGGATCCTAAGGGTGGAATTTTGTATTCTGCCTCTACGTCCGATGAACCTCTGAACACTCTCTGTGTAAATGTAGTAGAAGATGCAAAGAGACCCCACGATCAAGCAGCTCGGAAAGTGACTGGTCGTCAACGATTCGAATTCGAAGAAGCCAGTAATAGCTCCTTCCCGCGGAGCTCCCGCCCAGACGTAAGAACAGTACTCCATGTGGTGTCGAAATTTCGCTTTATAGAGCAAGCGGTGGCCTAGTATTCCGATTCTGGCTATGGCTTTAAGAAGAGTGTCGTTCGAAAAGAGGAGTGGCGACAAAGGGTGTTTTGATGGTGCCTGATTCAAACAGTCAGAGTTTAGACTGGCTTTATATTTTTTATCAACCTCGAGATACATGGATACAGGAAAAGGATACTGATTCGGGACAACCGGGATTCGATTTCGAATGGGAACGAAAATTATAATAAAGTTTATTTTAATAAGTTCTTTCTCAACCCCTCGTGCGAGACGCCTTTAAAGCTTGACCGAGCCACACATATTTTTTCTCAGCCCATATATTTTATTACCTCTGGCACATTCCATATGATTATGCTGCCAGCTGCACAGCAACTAACAATAATTTTTGCATCGGGACTAAAACGGCAACATGTTACCGCTCCAGCGTGACCAAGCCCCGTGTGTGTGTAGATTCCCTCTTGGTATTTCCATAGCTGCAATCATTCTAAATACAGTATAGCATAGTTGTATTTCTGATATGAGTTGTAACATTAGGTATAATATAATAGAAAATTGAATACCAAATTAAGAATGATAAATGAACGATTGACTTGAGATGAATTAATTTAAAAATGTTCTTCATTCAATATAACTCCAATGTTATCTACACGCGATTTTTTAATATTATTTGCAACAATCGTAATCGGGTAGACATTGACTTTGTAGTATTTGCATAAACCAAAGAATATTACGTTCCAGTTATTGTTTTTAACTTTGTCCATTTCAGACAAACAATAAAACATATTACATCTTTTTAATATTATTGTACCTTGACCATTTGATCATTGCCACCAGTCACAAAGAAATCCCCGCTTTGTGTGATATGTAATCCATTGATAGCACCTACTTTGCTTGCTTCTAACTGCAATTATTAAAAATGTATATACTACTCATAGGAGTTAGTCATTAGCAATAAAAATTACATAAATAACAACAGATAATACAAACAAATACATACAAAAGGAAATATAATACTACACGCACAAAAAAAAGAAGCAAAGCAGAGTTAACACTAACTAAATGACATAATGAATTCAGTAATTCATTAATTTTATGTAAGCTATACGTAAGCGGTCAGTTGCCAAACATAATAACCACCGTAAGGCCCTTTCTGCACTGCTCCGGTCCGGCGTCGGAAGCCGGAATGAGTCATTAAAAAAATATCGGAAAGCCGGATTGCGCTTCTCCACTATATCCGATCCGACAATAACCGATTCTTGTATATTTATCATGCAACACTGATATTAACTTAAACCCATATACTTTATTTTATTAATAAAACGTTCTAAATTCTGAATATTTTATTGCCTGGCTAGTTTATTACTTTTTTTTATATTGTCTATCTTGAAATATTATAATCTACTTAATAAATAGTTCACTAATACTTAATTATATAATATAACTATAAATAAATAAACCTATGAATAATAATTTATAACCTCTTGGATATACTTGGACCGATAAAACACAGCGTTCCGATCTAGCAAGTTAGCGGATCGTTAAAAACCGGATGCCGGAGTAGTGGAGAAGCACGTAAGTACTGTTGTGAGTTTCTAAATCGGATCGGTAATTAACGTTTGCCGGACCGGAGCAGTGGAGAAACGGCCTTACTATGTGGTACGTATTCGTATGTAGAGTATTACTATAAATTATTTATAATTAAAATAGTGGTAACAAAAATAAGTTCTGATGTGGAGGATGTTATTAGAATTGGTACTGGTAATTTATTAAAATAGACTCACTTCCCTAGCTAAGTTTCCACTTCCAGTCTCCCAGTAGGCCACGCGTCGATCTGTCCCACCCGTCAATAACTGACACCCGAGTGGCTCAAAACATACGCACATAAACAATGTATTTGCGTACATCACTTGACGACGGGACAGTGATCTAAAATATAATTGATATGTATATTTATTTAATAGATTTTATTATATATTAAATTATTATTATATAATAAAAAAATATTAATGTATTTAATATATTTTCCGAGACCCGGCTTGTACAGCTTTGCGATTCTGTAACTCACTTTTTGAACTCACACAGCGGTATTCGCAGCGGCGGTCGCGCTCAAATCAGTCGTGAATCAGTCATTTTATGATTTTGCGTTCTGATAAGGTCCCTCCTTGTAGTTTAGTTTATCAGAATGCCAAATCGTAAAATGACTGCTTTACGACTGATTTGAGCGCAACCGCCGCTGTGAAAACCGCTGTGTGAGTTCGAAAAGTGAGTTACAGAATCGCAGAGCTGTTAAGGAAACAGTACTTAAAGCACAGAAGGCTGATGTACTTAATGCATTTAAACTCGATGAAGCTGATGTAGAAATCAAAGGATAACATCCTTAAAAGTTGTAGGAATCGTGTAACATGGTGTGTTTGAGTTTCGGTAGTTCAAAGGTGAATTTGTGTTTTATACATTTTCTTGTAATCTTAACACGATTAACACAACTATTTAGGGTACCTTTTACCCTCAATGAGGTATATAACCAATTACTATTTATTATTAATTACATATGGCAAACGAAACATAGTGCACAGAGAATTGTGCACCTATTTAAACAATCACTTGTTGTAGTTTAGTTTCCCTTCTGAATCAGCGAGTATTAGTTTTCGATAAACCTATACAATTTTCAATAAATCCTGGAATCAATGGCATAATAGAAATAAAGCCTCCCCTTGCCCTGTTAAACATTTATTTATAAGCGTTTTGCATTTTTACGCAAAAATTTAATAAGTAAAGAGTAGAGAATGTTTATATACTATGAAAATATTACACAAGATCCCATATAATGCACGAGCCATCGGTCCCTGCACTAACAGCTTCCATATTGTTGGGAGACACTTGTATAGCGGACACGGGACTCTTGTGTTCTTTCAGAACTTTCTTCAAAGACTGGCACTCTGGCTTTATATCCCATACACGCACCTTAAATTGCACAGTTTATTACGAACAGCTTGTAAAAGTTTATATGAATATTAATAAAGCGTTAAATAGATTTTAGAAGATAAGGCTTTTTGACTAAACAATCTATAACTATAGCTACATTTGAGTCTGATCTAATTTAGCAAACTCTTTTTATACGTTTTTTTTTAATGATAGGATAAAAAGAGTGGCGGAGAGTTTATTGCCAGTTCTTCTCTTCTGTTCTACGCTCATGATTTGAGAACTTGAAGTAAATGTAAAATTAGGTGCAATTATGTATATTTCTTTTTTGACGTTCATGTGTACTTTGTATTACCTATATGATTTGATTTTTGACTTTTGATAGAAATTTAATTTTATCTATAGAGCGATGCAAAACTGCAACGAAATCGAATGCCTAATTAATCGACGACTGATTTAATTAATTTCATAAGAAACGAAAATATAATTTAGCTTCGATTTTGTTTTTGGTTTATTCATAAAACATTATTTCATATGAGATTGTGGATCATGTAAAAAGTATTCGTCGAAACCTCTATTAGGCTTTATCTACTGAACAAACAAAGTGCCTTAATTAAAAAACCAAATATACAAAACACTACCTGTCCTTCGCAGCCTCCTGATATGAGGGTTCTACAATCGGTGGTCATGTCTAGGGCTGATGTGCCTTTATTATGAGTATTGAAGATGCAGTACATTAGTCTGCCAGTGAGTGGTGTAAACGCTCGTATGGTGCCGTCGTTCCATCCTTGTAAATATTAAAGCAGCCATAAATATACTTAAATAGGTTTGTGTATATAGGTATTCGGAAAGTATATTAACTATTAAGCCAAATAGATAATTGTAAATAAAAAATCTAGATTTATGAATACTAAATACATATATGTATTTGGTATAGGTGACCTAAATGAAAGACGATCTTTATTAAATGATTAAATACGCTTGCAATAAAGTTATGTCAATTGTCAGCGTTAAACAAAATAATTTATAATATATTTATATTTTTGTGAGTTGTTAGTTTTAATAATTTATAGAGGTTAAAAACTAAAAAGCCACTCAGACAGCGACAGTACCCCACGCTTTTCCGCAAGCGGAAAAGTGAACGATCATCGAAGGCTAATGACTTACGTCACTGCCCGCCTCACGCTCAGGGTACCGCGCCACGTCTCCTCATCATGGCTGGAAATTTCCCACGTATAGTGAGAAGTTGCGTGAAGAGCTTACTATAGAAATGATCCTATGAAGTAAGGTCTTGTCGATTTATTTTTTCGCGGATAATAAGTACGACTTGAGATATACTTCAGTAGCGTGTTTTATAAATCGCAATGTTGGACTAGCGACGTCTAAAATTCGCGTTATAAAACTAACATGCGCACGCGCATGCGAGTCGCTGTTTGTTCGCGACATCTAGTGAAGCTTTTTGTTACTAAGCAAATATATTGTTTTTTTATGTGGAATGAATATTGACAGCGGACTGCGCTGCCCAATAGTAGAGCTTTATAATTAAGCTTTGAAACGAGTCTCGTAAGCACCATATTTATAAAAACGGTACAGTATACAAACCAGATACAATATATTTTTCATCAGCAGAGAAGATAACCGAGGAACAGATAAAGTTAGGAACAACGATTCCTAGCAACTGCAACCTGCCGTCGCAAATACTCCGGCAACTCTGACATTATAATTATGATAATACAATGAAAAACGTGCTATAAGTGTAAAAACATCAAATAAATAATATTACTGCAATTTAAGAACGATTGCGCCATGTATGTAGGTATCTACAAATGTAACACCAAATAGATTTTTCTTTTCTATAAACATAATCACCTCATGTACATACCCCACATACACACCTTCACACACTAACCGTCATTTTTACACCATAACACAACACAGCCAAATTAGGTACCACTTTTAGTTAAATGTATTGAATAATTTTTATTGTTTGTTTCCTTTTGTAATTTTTTTTTTTTTTGAACCTTTTTGAAGTTAAATATTATGTATTCCATCTCAGGCTATATTTTCAGTGCAATTATTTGTTATTATGTATAATTTTTGTAAGCTGTATAATTTTTTTAAACAATATGCGATTCCAGTGGAAACAAAATATTGTAGTAGATTTAAATTATTTTATTTAGACAGGCCCTCTAAAAATGCTCAACACTGAATTGCTTTAATATTCCATAAATCCGGCATATTTGCGATCGATCAATTTCGGCCAACCATTGGTTACGTGACGTTATATTTTCATACGTTACGGAGTTTTTTACTCTTACCTCGGAAAGGCGATACGATTGAAGGCGCATCGTGGGCACTTAACGAGTGTAGTTTCAAATTTTTGTATGTTAATAGCGTATATTTCGCTTGTCCGCGTGATGTTATGCTATCATTGAATTTTACGGTGGATAAATAAATCTCAGCAGGTAAATGTAGGTCAAAAGTGAGTAAATCGTAAATTGTATTAATTTACAACGGGTTCGTGTTTTTGGCCAAGCAATACTAATTTCAATTAAGAAAACTCACATTTTTACCTTACAGCAATCATGGTCATAATTAAAGGTCATAAATATCTGGTAAAGCCTATATTAAATGTGTGAAGCTCAAGTAAATAAAATACATTATACTTGCAAATTATATGGCGCTTGTAATGGTTCTGATATTCTAAATACTTGTCCTTCACATCAATCAAGCTCTTTGAATATAAAAAAACAACGTTCAAGTGGGACTGTACCTCTGTCTATCATTTGCATTAACCATAATCATTCTATGTTCACGATCAAACATTTCGCTTTAAATATTTTTACTTTGATTGTATGAATACTACCTTTATATAAGCAAGTGTTTTGCAAGTATAACATAGAAATTAAAAGTCCTAGGTAGGTATGTTAGTTGGTAACCACTACTAAAAAATCAATGATATAAACAAAAATATGTCTTCACCATAGGTTATAAAACTAATACTTATGAATAAAATACTTTTTTTTAAAGTGATGGGCAAAATTACATTAAAAACCATAGTTATTACGAATACAGGTCATAAGTAAGAAAATTTTTATATAATTGAAAATGTATTTAGTATAATAAAAAATTTAGTACAATAGCAGTCTTCATTTACTGTTTAGTTAGTTTTTCATTTTCGATCACCACTCCCACTAACATATTCCTTACTGGTTGTTCGAGTTGGTAAATTGTCTAAAAATAATAATATTGTTAAACTTAAAATTTTTAGAGTTAAATAAAATATGATATTATAAGTTGAAGATATTTCATTTTTAATTTTTCATTAATTTGAATGATATCAATTCAGTTTACTGTTTAATATTTTGCAAACTACGATCAGATGGGCTACATTACTAAATTAAATTTCACCTGGTGGTCGACAACACTTGACAGTGTTGCTAGTATTTTTTCCATTATTCCCACTTTTGTTAGAAGTAATTGAGCGTGCCGTATCGCATGGACAGCAAGAGTGTACGCTACTACGCGTCGTATCCATCGCTCCTATCTTTTCTTCCTGGACAAATGATATCGTTTTTAGAACTTAGTCATTTTTTCCTTTGATAAAATATTCACTTTTTCGAATATCTTTGTATAAAATAAAAACAACATCTATTTAAGGGTTAAGTTTTTGTGTAGGTGTTTGTCAGTTGCGGGTTAACTGCAGGCAACCAGACAAAGTAACTTCTTAACTTAAACATAACTAATCTCAAAACAATGATAGGCACAATTACGGACCATTGTCTCCTTAATAAACATCTTTTTGTCCTAGGCATGACTGACAGCCCGATGTGCGGGGCTATTTCAGCGCAGAGGAATCAGTCACCCACGTAACGAATTCGAGGCTGTGGCTAATCAACGTGCAGAAATCCTCGGAACAGTGAGATCGCTCCGTGAAGTCTGCGAAGTGTCCAGGAAGCTTCTGTCTTCTTTTGGAAGGAGTAATGCTGGCTTAGTTAGCCAGGACTTTACGCACAACGGACCTAAGTCCGGAAACTGAGTCCACAAACCATAAACCATAGTGTGTTCCGTTAAAATCCTTTTACTTTAGTTAAAAAATAGTAAAGCCTAATGAAACTAATTCATAAAATTTACTTTAGAAGGTCTTGCAGGTATTTTAGGCTGTCTGTCTCCGGCAGCTTTCTGAGTAGGTTTTTCTTCGAGAGGCAAGCGGAGTTCCTCTTGCAATCCCTTTGGTGCTTTGGATATACTGTTTCTCACTGACGGAGGTTTCGAGTCTTTTTGTATGTATTGCTGCAAAAAATAACTATTTTGTTATACTATCTGGATTAAGAAAAGTTATTTTTAATCTAATTACTATATCAATATTCATTCAAAGGAACAGAAACCACAAATTAACCGTTTCAAAAGCACTTTGGAGTATTACTATGTAGTTCTATAATGCTTTTTCCTAAATACATATTATAATATATAATGTGTTGTTTACTATTATATGCCTTTTTTGAAAAAAAAAGGCAAACGTGCATGCAGGAAGCTTATCAGATGTTAAGTGATATCGTCACCCATAGACTCTCACATTGCCAGAGGGCTTGCTAGTGCGATGCCGGCCTTTTAAGAATTGCTACGCTCTTTTCTTGAAGGATCCTAAGGGTGGAATTTTGTATTCTGCCTCTACGTCCGATGAACCTCTGAACACTCTCTGTGTAAATGTAGTAGAAGATGCAAAGAGACCCCACGATCAAGCAGCTCGGAAAGTGACTGGTCGTCAACGATTCGAATTCGAAGAAGCCAGTAATAGCTCCTTCCCGCGGAGCTCCCGCCCAGACGTAAGAACAGTACTCCATGTGGTGTCGAAATTTCGCTTTATAGAGCAAGCGGTGGCCTAGTATTCCGATTCTGGCTATGGCTTTAAGAAGAGTGTCGTTCGAAAAGAGGAGTGGCGACAAAGGGTGTTTTGATGGTGCCTGATTCAAACAGTCAGAGTTTAGACTGGCTTTATATTTTTTATCAACCTCGAGATACATGGATACAGGAAAAGGATACTGATTCGGGACAACCGGGATTCGATTTCGAATGGGAACGAAAATTATAATAAAGTTTATTTTAATAAGTTCTTTCTCAACCCCTCGTGCGAGACGCCTTTAAAGCTTGACCGAGCCACACATATTTTTTCTCAGCCCATATATTTTATTACCTCTGGCACATTCCATATGATTATGCTGCCAGCTGCACAGCAACTAACAATAATTTTTGCATCGGGACTAAAACGGCAACATGTTACCGCTCCAGCGTGACCAAGCCCCGTGTGTGTGTAGATTCCCTCTTGGTATTTCCATAGCTGCAATCATTCTAAATACAGTATAGCATAGTTGTATTTCTGATATGAGTTGTAACATTAGGTATAATATAATAGAAAATTGAATACCAAATTAAGAATGATAAATGAACGATTGACTTGAGATGAATTAATTTAAAAATGTTCTTCATTCAATATAACTCCAATGTTATCTACACGCGATTTTTTAATATTATTTGCAACAATCGTAATCGGGTAGACATTGACTTTGTAGTATTTGCATAAACCAAAGAATATTACGTTCCAGTTATTGTTTTTAACTTTGTCCATTTCAGACAAACAATAAAACATATTACATCTTTTTAATATTATTGTACCTTGACCATTTGATCATTGCCACCAGTCACAAAGAAATCCCCGCTTTGTGTGATATGTAATCCATTGATAGCACCTACTTTGCTTGCTTCTAACTGCAATTATTAAAAATGTATATACTACTCATAGGAGTTAGTCATTAGCAATAAAAATTACATAAATAACAACAGATAATACAAACAAATACATACAAAAGGAAATATAATACTACACGCACAAAAAAAAGAAGCAAAGCAGAGTTAACACTAACTAAATGACATAATGAATTCAGTAATTCATTAATTTTATGTAAGCTATACGTAAGCGGTCAGTTGCCAAACATAATAACCACCGTAAGGCCCTTTCTGCACTGCTCCGGTCCGGCGTCGGAAGCCGGAATGAGTCATTAAAAAAATATCGGAAAGCCGGATTGCGCTTCTCCACTATATCCGATCCGACAATAACCGATTCTTGTATATTTATCATGCAACACTGATATTAACTTAAACCCATATACTTTATTTTATTAATAAAACGTTCTAAATTCTGAATATTTTATTGCCTGGCTAGTTTATTACTTTTTTTTATATTGTCTATCTTGAAATATTATAATCTACTTAATAAATAGTTCACTAATACTTAATTATATAATATAACTATAAATAAATAAACCTATGAATAATAATTTATAACCTCTTGGATATACTTGGACCGATAAAACACAGCGTTCCGATCTAGCAAGTTAGCGGATCGTTAAAAACCGGATGCCGGAGTAGTGGAGAAGCACGTAAGTACTGTTGTGAGTTTCTAAATCGGATCGGTAATTAACGTTTGCCGGACCGGAGCAGTGGAGAAACGGCCTTACTATGTGGTACGTATTCGTATGTAGAGTATTACTATAAATTATTTATAATTAAAATAGTGGTAACAAAAATAAGTTCTGATGTGGAGGATGTTATTAGAATTGGTACTGGTAATTTATTAAAATAGACTCACTTCCCTAGCTAAGTTTCCACTTCCAGTCTCCCAGTAGGCCACGCGTCGATCTGTCCCACCCGTCAATAACTGACACCCGAGTGGCTCAAAACATACGCACATAAACAATGTATTTGCGTACATCACTTGACGACGGGACAGTGATCTAAAATATAATTGATATGTATATTTATTTAATAGATTTTATTATATATTAAATTATTATTATATAATAAAAAAATATTAATGTATTTAATATATTTTCCGAGACCCGGCTTGTACAGCTTTGCGATTCTGTAACTCACTTTTTGAACTCACACAGCGGTATTCGCAGCGGCGGTCGCGCTCAAATCAGTCGTGAATCAGTCATTTTATGATTTTGCGTTCTGATAAGGTCCCTCCTTGTAGTTTAGTTTATCAGAATGCCAAATCGTAAAATGACTGCTTTACGACTGATTTGAGCGCAACCGCCGCTGTGAAAACCGCTGTGTGAGTTCGAAAAGTGAGTTACAGAATCGCAGAGCTGTTAAGGAAACAGTACTTAAAGCACAGAAGGCTGATGTACTTAATGCATTTAAACTCGATGAAGCTGATGTAGAAATCAAAGGATAACATCCTTAAAAGTTGTAGGAATCGTGTAACATGGTGTGTTTGAGTTTCGGTAGTTCAAAGGTGAATTTGTGTTTTATACATTTTCTTGTAATCTTAACACGATTAACACAACTATTTAGGGTACCTTTTACCCTCAATGAGGTATATAACCAATTACTATTTATTATTAATTACATATGGCAAACGAAACATAGTGCACAGAGAATTGTGCACCTATTTAAACAATCACTTGTTGTAGTTTAGTTTCCCTTCTGAATCAGCGAGTATTAGTTTTCGATAAACCTATACAATTTTCAATAAATCCTGGAATCAATGGCATAATAGAAATAAAGCCTCCCCTTGCCCTGTTAAACATTTATTTATAAGCGTTTTGCATTTTTACGCAAAAATTTAATAAGTAAAGAGTAGAGAATGTTTATATACTATGAAAATATTACACAAGATCCCATATAATGCACGAGCCATCGGTCCCTGCACTAACAGCTTCCATATTGTTGGGAGACACTTGTATAGCGGACACGGGACTCTTGTGTTCTTTCAGAACTTTCTTCAAAGACTGGCACTCTGGCTTTATATCCCATACACGCACCTTAAATTGCACAGTTTATTACGAACAGCTTGTAAAAGTTTATATGAATATTAATAAAGCGTTAAATAGATTTTAGAAGATAAGGCTTTTTGACTAAACAATCTATAACTATAGCTACATTTGAGTCTGATCTAATTTAGCAAACTCTTTTTATACGTTTTTTTTTAATGATAGGATAAAAAGAGTGGCGGAGAGTTTATTGCCAGTTCTTCTCTTCTGTTCTACGCTCATGATTTGAGAACTTGAAGTAAATGTAAAATTAGGTGCAATTATGTATATTTCTTTTTTGACGTTCATGTGTACTTTGTATTACCTATATGATTTGATTTTTGACTTTTGATAGAAATTTAATTTTATCTATAGAGCGATGCAAAACTGCAACGAAATCGAATGCCTAATTAATCGACGACTGATTTAATTAATTTCATAAGAAACGAAAATATAATTTAGCTTCGATTTTGTTTTTGGTTTATTCATAAAACATTATTTCATATGAGATTGTGGATCATGTAAAAAGTATTCGTCGAAACCTCTATTAGGCTTTATCTACTGAACAAACAAAGTGCCTTAATTAAAAAACCAAATATACAAAACACTACCTGTCCTTCGCAGCCTCCTGATATGAGGGTTCTACAATCGGTGGTCATGTCTAGGGCTGATGTGCCTTTATTATGAGTATTGAAGATGCAGTACATTAGTCTGCCAGTGAGTGGTGTAAACGCTCGTATGGTGCCGTCGTTCCATCCTTGTAAATATTAAAGCAGCCATAAATATACTTAAATAGGTTTGTGTATATAGGTATTCGGAAAGTATATTAACTATTAAGCCAAATAGATAATTGTAAATAAAAAATCTAGATTTATGAATACTAAATACATATATGTATTTGGTATAGGTGACCTAAATGAAAGACGATCTTTATTAAATGATTAAATACGCTTGCAATAAAGTTATGTCAATTGTCAGCGTTAAACAAAATAATTTATAATATATTTATATTTTTGTGAGTTGTTAGTTTTAATAATTTATAGAGGTTAAAAACTAAAAAGCCACTCAGACAGCGACAGTACCCCACGCTTTTCCGCAAGCGGAAAAGTGAACGATCATCGAAGGCTAATGACTTACGTCACTGCCCGCCTCACGCTCAGGGTACCGCGCCACGTCTCCTCATCATGGCTGGAAATTTCCCACGTATAGTGAGAAGTTGCGTGAAGAGCTTACTAAAGAAATGATCCTATGAAGTAAGGTCTTGTCGTTTTAGTTTTTCGCGGATAATAAGTACGACTTGAGATATACTTCAGTAGCGTGTTTTATAAATCGCAATGTTGGACTAGCGACATCTATAATTCGCGTTATAAAACACGCTCGCGCATGCGAGTCGCTGTTTGTTCGCGACATCTACTGAAGCTTTTAGTTACTAAGCAAATATATTACTTTTTTATATTGAATAAATAATTATAGCGTACTGCGCTACCTAATAGTAGAGCTTTATGATTAAGCTTCGAAACGACGCTCGTAGGCACTATATTTTTTTATACGGTTCAGTATACAAACCAGATACAATAGATTTCCCATCAGCAGAGAAGAGAACCGATGAGCAGATAAAGTTAGGAACAACGATTCTTAGCAACTCCTGCGCAGTTTTCACGCACCACACTCTTACGTCACCTGCACCTGCAGTCGCAAAAACTCCGGACATACCTCTGAAAAACATTATAATTATGATAATACAACCAAAAACTTGCTGTAAGTGTTAAAATATAATATTATTTTCTATAAACATTTTTTAAACAATATGCGATTCCAGTGGAAACAAAACGTTCTAGAAGATTCAAATTATTTTATTTAAATGGGCCCTCTAAAAATGGTCTACCGTGTTTTGTTTAATTATTATATTCCATGTATTACGGCATATTTGCGATCGATCAATTTCGGCACCACGTGACGTTATATTTTCATACGTTTTGGATTTTTTTACTCTTACCTAGGAAAGGCGATATGATTGATGGCGCATCGTGGGCACGTAACAACGAGTGTAGGTTCAAATGTTTGTATGTTAATAGCGTATATTTCGCTTGTTCGTGTTCCAGCCAATAGGAGACGCTTATCTCCTCGCAACTGAGGTGTCTCCATTATCTCGAGCGATGTTATACTACCGTTTAATTTTACGCTTTTTAACTAAACAAAATAAATCATTAGTTGTTTTCTTCTTTCAGATTTTAATGTGGATAAATCTCAGCGGGTTAAGCAATAATGATTTCGGGTTGAGCAGCACAGAAAACTGATCACCTATCGTGCAGGATCGTAGGCCCGTTAGGGTGTTACGGGCTTTGCTCCTGTGGCAACATTTGTGGAGTATACTTTTATCAATATAATTTTTTTTGCGTTTTGTTGGGCGGTTCATACCATTATAACTATCCTTACATAGATACTTACAGCTTTATAGTGAGGTTTATTTGGGTCTACTAATTTTCCCTTGGGAAACGTTCCCTTCCAGTTGATCTCATCTAATATGTCTATTACTCCGTCCCCAGTCCCCACGATAAGGCAGCCATCGTCCATTATCATTATTGTCTCAATGCCTAAAACATAATTTTCAGTCAGCGCTTACGGATGTGTCCTTACCATCAATACCGTCTTCACCATAAGGGCACACCGGACCGACAATTTCTGTCCCACATTTATTTTCAAAACATTTTTGTCGGGCACATTACATTTTTACACAAATCAGTAATCAAAAAAGTTATCAGCCTTGCGATTCTGTATCTCACTTTTCGAACTTACACAGCGGTTTTCGCATCGGCATTCGCTCTCAAATCAGTCGTGACATAAATGACATAAAAGAGATAAATAGCGCAGTTGAAAACTTTAATGATAAAATATACCATCATACAAGCAGCAAGAAACCATCAGGAAACAATGGATGACCGCCGTTCTCTTAAAATGTGTAAGACGTAGAGACATTCTTCACAAACGCGCAAGATAACACCCCAAAGATACTCGTACAACAACTGGATAAATATGTAAAATATCGAGACTTCTGCAACAATCTTCTAAAGAATCTTAAAGAAAATTACGAGAAAAGCACGATAAGACAGAAAGTCTCTCTGCCATATCAGATCAAAATAGTCGCATTCCACTGGCCTACTTTAAATAACTTCCGATCCCGTGGCATCACTGAATAAAGCCAACTTTTTACAAACATAGACAATAACTTAGCGGGAAGGACTGTCACATTAGAGGAACAGTTATCAAATTTTTTGAAAAAAAGCCACCCAATCCAAACAAAATTTTCTTACATCCAAGGGACGAAAAGGAAATACGTGCAACTATCAGCAAAGTTGGGTAACTCAGAGGTTGAGACAATATAGGAAGCGAATTGATAATAATCAGACTAAAAGGCACCCTAGTGGCTCCTAAAACCTTATTTAGCAACATTAGTATCTCGATTACCTTTCCTGCAGCTAGGAAGCTAGCCAATCTAACCCCAATCTGGAAGGCAGAAAACAGAATGGAAGTTGATCCTAGAACGTATAGTGAACAAGAGGCTGGCTCTCATTTTAGAAAAGCAATAGCTAATAAAACAATTATTTACCGGATTGAAGTTATGTATTTACAATAATTATTTTTCATAATTTTAAATTTAACCGACGTTTCGCGTGCATTACAGCGTGCGTGGTCACGGTAACTAAAGACAAAAGGTGTTGAATGTCAAAAAGTATCACAGCTGTAGAAAACGTTGTATTATCTGTATTTGTTTCCCCGGAGTTGGTATCGACTAAAAGATGGAGGGTTTTGGCAGAAATGGCTCCCCTATTTTCGCGGCTTGTTTATCTTGAGATTTTAATTTGGATATTATTGAATCCCAGGTCTTTGACAATTTTAGGCCGTCTACTCTATTGAAATTGGGGTGTTTTTTGATTTCTTGGGAAGAATCTTTTTTCTTTCGCAAGTAATTTCGGTTGGTCAAAGCGTATGTAGTGATGAGGCTTATCTAGTATGTGTTCACAGACTGCTGATTTTGTGTGTCGTCTTATGTCCGCAATGTGTTTCTTGAGACAGGCGTTTGTACCGACCCTCTTTTAAATATATACTTATTAACAACCTCTGCAACAGACTGGACAACGAAAAACTTTACTCATTCGCCGATGACACATCTATGATACTTCATGCTAGCACTTGGGAACGGGTTTCCGTCTTCGCAGAGGAAGGTATAAATTGCGTTTCCAACTGGCTTCAAAACAATCCGCTCAATCTAAATCTTAACAAAACCAAATTCATGTGTTTTAGCATAATAGTTTGCTCACACATTCACACATGTCATAAGCAACATCCATGCCAATGTCCAGTTATCGAATACACAGAAAGTACTAAATATCTATGAGTAATAATAGACACCTTACTTGGGAAAAGCAGATAGATGCACATTGCAAAGTTCTACTTAGAGACCTAGTACGAGTAGCAGAGGACGAAATGATTAGAATAATTTATTTAGCAGTCCATTCTAACATACTGTCTACCTGAATGGGGAGAAACGGCTGAGTATTCAATGAATAAGTTAGAACGTGCACAAAGAGCAATTCTTAAAATTGCCTATTACAGACCGTTTAGATACCTCACAGTCAGACTCAACCTAGAAACAAAAAATATTCAGTAAGAAAGCTATACGTAGGGTTCAGCCTGCGTTTGCAATGTAAGCGGAAATTTTTTAAAACCTTACGACATCACATTAGCAACCTCAAAAATAACAGTTATTCTCCACTCTTTGATGGATGTTATTATATATACAAACCTTCCTCTTCAACCACTCAATCTATTAAAAAAACTGCATCAAAATCCGTTGCGTAGTTTTAAAGATTTAAGCATACATAGGGACAGAGAAAGCGACTTTCTTTTATTTAATTCAAAGTAAAAAGTAAAAAATAATAAGTGACTTAAGAGAGAGAGAGAGAAAGACAGAGTGACATTACCTTGACTGTAGCACACAGATTCGGGTCGTTTTCCTTTCTTCCATGGACCGCATTTTGCCAAACAACCGAGTAAAGATGGCTTGCAATGCGACACATCTTCCATTGGATCCGGAGGGTAGTTTAAAGAGAATTTTATCATATCACCCGATCTATAAACATATTTTCTTGTACTTTGTTAGTTGCGTATCCATGCAAGTAAATCAAAACAATTCACTAATATTCAAATATATTAAGAGGCTGCAATAATAGCTAGCAATAGTTTCAGTTTTGTTTAAATTTAATCAAAATATTTTATATATAAATCATTATTAATTTTTAGAAGTTCCATTATTACGTCGTTCCAGCTATCCCATAGGAGTCATCGTGGCTGATCGCAATGCAGCGTACACTCCTACGCAATTTTCCTAATGTTACATCGACAACATCTAGGTTCTTGCTCGCCGCACGAATATTCCATACTCGAAGGTTCGCTAGAATCAAGAAAGAGCAATCTTTTAAAAAAAGCTTATCTTCACTTATTAACATTAAAGACCCACATAAAAATGTAATACTTCGGACCTAATACTAATAATATGTTCGAATGAAGCTTTTAAAAGCATTATTACTGCGCATTAGAAATAGGTCAGTCCAGGTAATTACGAACGAAAACCATGTAATGGCATTTACGAGATGAATGTATCTATTTAAAGACTGGCAACTAGGGATGATCTATGTTATAAAACCATCGATATTGACATCGATGTCATAATCGAAAGCCCAACATCGATGTTGGGCTACAATGATAATTTTTAAATTAATAATTGACAAAGAAATAAAATACAGTGAAATGGTTAGAAATTTATCAAGAAACAGAACAAATTATTACATATTACTTATTTATTTATTTCGTAATCCTACAGCTAACATAAATTATATATAATTACAAACAACTACGATACTTTTTATCAACTGACTTACAGAAAAGTAATTTTGATAAAGAAGAACCTTTGAATAAATTTCTTTGTTGATAAAGAGTAGTTAGGAAGTGTGAGAGAGAAAGAGCGAGGGAGACTATGAAGAACGAACGAAGGGAATGACCTAGGCGCAAAGAATGAATACGCATTCAAAATTTTAATAGACCTGATGATCGGCTCGATGATCATTGGTCATCCTTACTGGTAACGCTTTTGTACCTATTACCTAAGCCTCCAAACGTTGCAGGTGTCAATGGGCAGTGATTGGCACTTAATTCTAAGTTGAAAATGTAAATCGGGAATACATTCGTTAGTTCCCTTAGATTTTAGTACCTACAATCACCACGTTACTTACAATCACCACCAGTAACAAATGAGTTCATGCGTTGTGACAGTGCAGTAAGTGTGACAGCGTCACCCGTGGTTAGTCTAGCAGCAGCCGCTGTACCCGTAGCAGCTCCAGCGATACAGTCCCATAACACCACGCAGCCATCGTCCCGCCCACCCAAAGATATCATGTAGCGTTCATCCGAAGAGAATGTGAGCGCTTCAACTCGTACCTAAATTGTTTAGGTATATTTCGATAGATAACAGCTGAATTTATGTTTCTATATTTCTATAAATTATATTTTGTCAAGTGATATAAGAAAACACATAACTATATTTTTTGTACTGCATATTAAATTTCTTTAAATATATTATATTGTATATTAACAATCATCATCACATATATTCTACATCACACATCAATTTTATGTGAAATCAAGGTACAGTTTTTTTAAAGTTACCTTATGTAGTTCGTGTGTTCCAAGAAGGGTCTTCTTTTTAAAATCCCAAACTTTGGCAGATGCCTTGAAACCAATGTGGTTGATTTGACCAGACCCGATGTATGTCCCCTTAGGCGATACAGCTACAGTCGACACGCTATTTGTATGGCCACTAAGGAAATACATCTTTTTGGTTTTCCAATCTTGAATACAAACTTTATTCCCCATGGGGTACACTATATGGTCACAATCTGGATGTACTTTAAGTCCCCTTATTGCTGAACCTATATATTTTGAATAATGATTGAATGCCTTAATATGCGAAAAAGGATGAGGCAAAATTTGTTAAGTGATTACGTAAGTACCTACTTAATTCTATTACTTATTCTTGTCGCAAATTCGACACTTAGCCAACAAAATGTAAAGCGCATCGAAATACAATGATTTCATTATTTAATATTACTAAAATTAAGGCTTATTAATACTGCGGAAATGATTCACCGAACCTATTTACTACACGCGTCGATTATTTATAGATGTTTAAGTATAACAAAAAACATCGCTTTGAGACACAAATGAAAATCGCTTCGTAATAAATATTAGCAAAGGATTTGCATTTCTGCATTCTGTTTGTATACTTTCATAGCAATGGACTGAATAAAATCTTACCATCAAATCCTATAATTGAATATGGTTCTAAGCTTTTAACATCCATTTTAATTAATATTAACTACAAATTCTTTACTAAATTAACTAAATTAAAAATATATATTTTAACTAATAAGTAATTCTTTTAGGCTGATTTTCTGCCTTAACAATGTTTGAAAATAGTGTGTTGCTATGGAAACAAATCAATAATAAACATTGGTGATATATTGTCTATGTATGTATGATATATAGTCTATTGTCTATGTAAGTTCTACTCAAAAATAACATATCTTAGGTCTCGTTACTCGTTAAAATTATAAAAAAAAAAAAAATAACTTTTAGTGTAGTGCTTTTCATGAAAGAAGTCAAATTCAAAAGTCATTTATTCACGTAGGTAACACAATGTACACTTGTGATTCGTCATTAAAGAAATAAATATTAATGCTTCTAATTTTACATTTACTGCCAGTTCTCAAATCAAGGGCGTAGAACGGAAGAGAAGAACTGGCAATAAACTCTCCGCCACTCTTTCTAATCGCCATGTTTTTTTTACACAACGTTTGTAAGGAGCTGCAACCATTACACTATGTTCCACATGACATTTTAAGTAATTAATAATAATAACATAAATAAAAACAAAGACTTGTCCCCTATCAGCAGGAGGCATGGTGAAATAGGAGCACGCACTTACATTCTCGTGGGAACAACACGCAAACACATAGTCGAAATAATTAACATCACCGCATACACGAATTCAAGTACGACCAGTCACCACAAGTAGCACCCGTTCACGAGTATGACGCATGGCCAGCCATCGGCCCCCTCGCCATATTTTAGGGAGAGAGACAACCCGACGCATGGACGCCGCCACAAGCAATGACATTTAAGCGAGCATGACGATCCTTGAAATGTGGACTTGGCTACATAAGAAAATAATAATAATACTGAAATAATTGGATACCACATGGATCACGGTTTGTTCCCACTTTACATTAAAACAGTCGTGGATGTTGACGATCGCCCCAGAGTCTGGAAATGCAGCCGAGAGATTCAGTCGTGTTACCTATAATATATACTGGAGCAACTCATATCCAAGCACTAGGATCGTTTAAATATTCATTTATATTATAATAAGCCTTAGCAAGCACTTTTACTTTAATGTACGATTTAAATTTATTTATTGACAACGATTGTATCTCACTAGGGATTTTGTTGAAAAAACGTATACAATTGCCTTGGAAAGAATTACTCGTTTTATGCAGCCTTCTTGTTGGTGCGCTAATTTTGTCTTTATTACGAGTACTATAATTATGGAAGCTACTATTCTTCCTCCCGCGGTGATTTTTGGAATTAAATATGACGACAGGTCGGGCAATGTTGTCATTCGTCGATGTTATCAAGTTCGTTTGTTGTGGTAGATTTTTGTGAGTTTTTAACTAGCTTAGTGCATTGTAAAGATTGATTACAATGCCAAAAGTTGTAAAAAGTTCGGCTCGAAAAATTATATTAAAAGTGAAAGAGTTCTGTGAAGCGGAACATAAGAATCAAGGTGTTTTAATACCACTAAACAATGTTAGGAAGAGAGTTGCCGCCACAACAGGTACTTTTTAGAGTTGCCATTTAATAATTTTTTGCTGTATTGATGGGACTTTTATGATATAAATTCGTCATGACGTCGTTACGACAAAATTGAACAAATACATAACATGATGAAACTAGGTAACTGAAATTAAAACATATATTACATAAGCATTATAAACTTGAAGTTATTATTATTTTTAATTGTTCATAATTTAATTGCAGGTGTGTCAGATAAAACTGTAACAAGAATTACAAACAAAGGCATAACAGCGGCGTGTACTTCGAAAACAATTGTAACCCAACAATTATGCAATAAAACTCTGAATAAAAATTGTATTGCTTTTCTTTACTCTATTTACTCATCTTTTCCCTGTAAGTAGGGAGAACAACGCTAATATAAGTAAATAAAAATATACTTTTTACATAACATAAAAATTGTTTCATCAAAGTATGCAGAAAATAATATTATTTGATAAATTACATCTGCTAAAGGTAAATAAAATAGGTAATTTTTTACTCATAAATGGCAACATTACGTCATGCGATTGCAGCGCCGCGTCTGGGGGAGTTCTTTCATGAAAAGGACTATAAGATGCAGTCTTATTCGATATCTAGAGGATACTTAAGTCCTTGGTGATATAAAAATACAAAAAACTCACATAGTGGCTACTATAAAATGTTTGGTAGCAGACAACAGCAGCAGCTGTGATTTCAGATTTTCTGTCTTATTAATCTTTAATGTTCTATTAATTTTGCTATGGTTTTTAGTAGTGTAGACTTAGTGATTGACTGGCGACACTCAACCCTAAGGTTGTCTCCTAACCTGGGCCCTAAACTTTAGTTAAGTTAAATATGTAAAATAGGACAACTGGCATGACTTAGACCTAAAAATCGGTGAAATTAGACAGGCAGTAATATGTTAAATACTTTCCTAGAGCAATGAAACAAGACCCATAATAATAATATATAATTAATTATAATGCCTCTGGTGTATTATAATTGAGAAAATTTATAAAAAAGGGTTAAAATTATATATGGAAGTTTTAAAAGAAAAATTAAACAAAACCATTAAGAAACATTATGTAAAATATTTATTACAGTTTATAATTATGTTACTTAAGTAAAATTAACTATTTAAATTATGATCTAAGCTTATATTTTATTTTCAGTCACAGAGACATGAAATTTCTCAAATAGTTTTAATTAAAATACAAAGAAGAAACTATAGTCTCAAAGAGATATTTGAGAATTTTCAGATATATACATATATATAATTATATGTACATAATCATATTTTTAGATAGTGATTAAGTATAAAGAGGTTACTTTCGTCCTGCACACCGACGTCTTACTTCTTCTTGTTTGTGAGCAATGGCTTCCTTGGCAAGATCTGCCATACGCCTGATATCATTTATCATATATTGTTTGACTATTGACAGATACTCTGGAATCTAAAAAAGAAACAATATTATAGTATATCAACTAGAAAGAGAGTATAATTAGAAATGACAAATATCTAAGAAATTCAAAGTTTAGTCTTTTTTTATTATTGTTGACCGTTTATCATTCTGTAAAGAATGTTACCAAATACAACCAAAAATTATGTGGTTGATAGTTACAGAAGAGTATTCCATAATTTAGAAATCTGGAATTCTTTGGTTAAGGGACTGAAACCCTAATGAGTAAAAATATAATGCAGTTGTTATACAATATTATGTTTACATCAGCACGAAAATTATAATGTCAAAGGAAGGAGTTTAGTAAGTTTCGAGTAAATTTTTTAAATAAATATGCCGTCCTTCGTGAGTACGTACCAGTAAATCGTCATGCTTCTTCCCGAGTTGAACAAATGCACATCTCGCTGCGTGACTCTTATGTTCTTGCCACGGATCATCGGTCGACTCCCAACCATCCAACTCCTTACCACATAGAAAACATTTAGCAGCATCAGCATCTTTTTCTCCTGTTGCAACAGAGTAGAATCCAGCCTCTGCCATGTTACGGATGTTACACCGATTTTTGTCGCTAAATGGCCAAATTTTGAATGTTTTAACTCGCTCCTCTACCATAAATAAGGGAGGGTTTTCCATTTCAATTATTCTGATTACAGGATAGAAATTAGAAGAGATAATTTTTGTAAGAAAAAATAAATGTATGAAGACAAAGAATTCGTTGTAGATTGTAGAATTCAAAAGTTTATGTCAATTGTTAAATTGACGTTTACTGCATTTTTTTTAAATAATTTTTTGGCCTGGTAACGAGACCTTTAAGCCAATAAATATTATAGATGATATTTGTTATTTTGTGTCTGTTATAGGTTCAAGTGATGCTAAATGTTTATAGAGAAGTAGATTTTGTTTTATCAATTTATAAAATATTATTATAATTTTCGTTAGAACGTTAAATTTAGATTGATTCTTAATTCTAGATTCTATAGCTGTCAAACCATTTTTTCTGTATGAAGTTTGAAAGATCTCGAAACTAGATTTAAATTTGATTGGCGTTCTAGAATACGGGCCTATATTACTACGAGTATTGTATTCATAGTTCAATATTTGAGAAAAATAGATAAGGGGGCTTTTTAAAAATTTATCAAAACGAACTGTCATTTTTATAAAAATTTAGTTATATACTTTCTACATGCACCAACGCACCAAACATTGAATGAGGAAGCAATAGTTTAAGATAAAAAACAACAGCTGTTTTGTCACAATTTTAAGCATTGGTTTTATTTCTTTTTGTGATAATAAATTTAAAAAAATACCTGTTAGTGAACCCAAAAAAATATTAAATTTTTTTAAATAAATAAATTTGCCTCAATTTACGAAAAATGAATATTTTATGATAAATATTTCTTATAATTACGAGCACATGTGACTGTAAAAATAGTTTACCTATGTTCAGACTTCAGTGTTAATTTTTTGGAGTTTACTCCTTAAGAAACGATTTGAGTTATAAGGCTCGGTACGGAAATTTTATGAGGAGTAAAATCAAGTGTAACACGAAAAGTTGAGATGTTATGTAGAAAGAGACAAACATATATATCTGTAGGATTGAACATGTAAAAGACATGGCTTTTCTATTTTGAATTCACATTTTGACAGCCACGTTACAACATTGTCAGTGTTGACAGGTGTAAAAAATAAAAGTAAATTGTCAAGCGTGCCATAGAGTTTTGTCAATAGTAATGGTCAGTGAAATTAAAACTAAAAAGATTGTTCATTCTTATTCTTCTCTTACTATAAAGGTAACTTTGGTCCCAGAAAGAAAATCCTATTTGGGCATAGATGATGTAGGTATGTTTTATATCTACTACAAACATTTATATTATAAAAACATATTATATTCTTACCACCTTTAGTATGAAAATATGGTCGACAGCTACAGAACATTATCGCCATTTTATCGTTCGTTAAGCCCCATCCACATGCTTGACAAACAATGGCAAACAGCAAACACGGACGTGTGGATGGGTGTTTGTCGTTGTTTGCCCGTTTGTGTTGGGCAGTGTTCGGCATCGGTGTCGGTTTATCTTGCCAGATCAAAGGATGTTTGGCAAACAGTTTGCTACGTATCCACATTCCACACGTTTGGCAGCGATCAGTATGCGCGCGAGCTTGCGGGAGGCGGACGTATTTACTTGCTACACTTTTTCGTTGGCGCGCAAAGCGTAAAAAATGTCTGATTGGAGGAGATTTTTGGAGGCTTATCAAAATGAGCCATGTCTCTGAAATTATTATCAAATTATTGATAATAAAAATAAATAATTATAAAAACAACTCACCTTTATTTCATTTCTTAGAACATCATTAATTGCTTTGCAGACTTCAGGTATAATTTTTGAAATTGCTTAGGGAGACACTTTGAATAAATAGTGTAAACTTTTATAACTGTCACCACAACCTTAATGTTGCTAGACGATATTTCGCTGGTATAGCTTCCCTGAAGTTCGTATCTTGTTTCGAAATCAGAGGAGATTTTTGTCTAGCAAATACTGTGAAACTCATGCGGCAGAAGTTATGAAACTCCCCTGATGGTTCGTAAAGAAGCTCATTAAATTTTTTTCTATGAATTGTCTGAAACGAATAAAAACTTTTAAGTAAAATTAAAAAACACGGCAAATTAAAGCCCAAATAATAGGTCTAAAGCAGTACCTTGTACGATTTCTAAGTATTTTAATCATCCACCATCGTCTTTGCTTTCTTCTTTTTTTCCTTTTTTCTTTCTCTTGCTTTAATTTATAATAAAAATATGTCAATCCGAAAGTAATAGCTGCCACAAGCTCGTCGTCCGCCATGTTTGCCGATTCGGAATGTTATGAAGTATGAACGTTCGCCAAGCATGTGAATGGCTGTTTGTGTTGGGTGATTGTGGTTGGTGTTTGGGACTTCGTTTGCTGTTTGCAGTGTTTGTGACAAACAGCCAGCGTGTGGATGCCCCTTTAGGAGTAAACTCCATCGTGCGTCGTAGCTGACACACACACACACACTTTTGTACATTTGTCTCTATCGTTCTCAGTTCTGTGTTCATTTCAATGACCAATCACAAATCATTCATCATTCGTAGATCGTTTGCATTATTATTCATTTGCATTTCACATTTTGCTCCGTGTTCGCTGTACCAGTTACCTATGTGTTTCAATTTATTTACCTAGATACAGAAAGTAGAAACTAGAAAGTAAACATAGATTTAGTCTTTTGAAATAAAAGCGTTCTCATTTTAATATTTACATATCTCGTACATAATAAAATTAAGAATATATACCTCGATACGAATAAATAAGCAATAGTTACGTTAATCGAAACAAGTGCCTGAACGTATAGAATAATTATTCTTTTGTTATTCTATTTGAAATAGTCTTTCTATAAGATTAATTAAGTGTTACGCGTTTTAACTAGTATTGCGATGATCCGAGCTGTTTTCTAGCATTGTCCAGTGGTGTGAAACAATTTGGTAAGTGGATTTTTAATAAAATATAGACTTTAAATAATACTGTCACTCATCACTTGTTAATATTTTACCTTGAGAACATTTGGGTGGGAGGTAATTATAATTACTTTGACTCTTTATTGCATGTTTGAATTCTCCTTTTAACTTCTACACATTCAACATAACTGTTTCCTAGTTTTTAATAAACAAGGTAAAGGTTTTGGTAAATAAGGTTACATTAAATGAATTTTTCATAACAAACTTAGTGTACCTATCCATAATATGTAACTAATATGCAACTACTGTGATAGTTTTGACTTATAACTTTATGTAACAATGGTGTAACATTTATTTATTTATTAAAAACACTCCTGCCCTAACAGGCAAATAAAAAAATAAATAAGGTTGGATACATGAGTGGGTAAAAAGGGTACATACCGTACATCCTAAGATAAATGACATAAACGGTTATGACTGCCTTGAGCTATAATCATATATATATATATATCAAACTCAAACTCAAAATATCTTTATTCATGTAGGTAAACAAGTACACTTATGAATTGTCAAGTTAAATTAATTGTTAATTTACATTTACTACCAGTTTGCAAGTCAAGAGCGTAGAGCGAGTAATAAGAACTGGCAAGAAACTTTCCGCCACTCTTTTTAATGGTTGTCATACAGTATATTTTATACTATACCCCCTTTACTAATTCTATATAAATACTTTATGTAAACAATTATTGTTAAATAATTATAAAAATAAATCCAAATTGTATAGTATACTGTGCAAACACTTTTAGTGTAAAGTGTAGTAGTGACCTCATGCAGTACAAACCATTAAACAACCTTCCCACCAGTAGAAATAATAGCATCTGCAACTATTTCTACTGGTGGTACTAATGTATCAATATATATAAGAGAAAGACCGTCAACCAATTCAAAATAGGTCAATTTTTGTTAGCAAGCAATAACTTACATTTGTAATAGGCTGTGCCCTCTGGTTTCGCTAATATGTATCAATTTAAATCAGTAGTTCCTGAGATTTGTTTCTTAACAAAACAAAGAATCTTTTCAGCTAGATGTTTAAAGTAATAATAGTGTAGCATTTCTCATATTAATTCAGTTAAGGTCTCGTTCTCTGGAAATTCCGTAATCGCCTTATGCGACATAAAACTGGAACATCGCGAGAGGTCAGGGGATATTTCCGGGATAGGCTGGAATCGATGCGAAAAGCGCACTGCAGACCCATTTCGTATATTATTATTATCTTTACATATATTGAAGGGCATGTTGCGTTATCACTCGCTCTAGAACTCAGCCATGCAAATATGAGTCCGAGGAATCTGTTGTGATCGACTGAAGATACATAAAGGTCGGGCAATTTTTGTTTAACCCACGAAACCTCTATTGAATCCGGTTCTCGTGAAAATAATTCGTTGAAAGGATGATATTTACCCTTGATCGAATGTAGGCTGTGCTAATCAAAATCTCGTGTTGTTCCTAAAGAATTAAATTCATACTTATTTATTTCTACTTTATTACGATTAGGATAACTCAGTAAAATTTTAAATACGTAGTGAAACCAATAAACGCTAACGAGCGCACAAAGAACCCGAATCAATAAAAAGATATAAAAAAATTGTGACGAAATGAGTTAAAAATTTACTGAAAGGGGCAGAACAATAACTAAGCTACAATACCTTTGTTTGTTAAACTTTGTTTATATCGCTATTCGTAAGATACGGTAAATGTGCATAAAACCATAATACAGTAGAACCTCGATAAGATAAAGTCCAAGGGAAGCACAAAATATTTTATGTTATAGAGGTTTTAAGTTATCAAGGTTATATGTCAGGTAAAGGTTAATATAGAGGTATGTACATGTTTCTATGTACCCTTCCTCCCATTTTTACTTGAATGCATCAGAAGGATGGAAAATTAAATATGTAATCATATTTATTCACATTACTTACATTACATAAAAATAAAACAACAACTAAAGGTTTAGTCTACTTAAAAAAATCTGTGATTTTCTTTTGTTTTAAAAAATTCACTGTTTCTAAATCGATTTGATTTTCAATGACAAATAGAGAGGAGAATACATTAACACATTAACTTATGATGCAAGTAAGTCGTTGTCACAAAGCTAACCGCCGCAAAGCTTTGAAGAATTTAGATAAAGCAAACAATAGGTAATATTGTATTGTTTACGTTAACAATACATTAGTAAACACGTGCAAGCAATAAATACCGAAACCATTTGTTTTGACACTCTTATAAAATGACTCATTCACAAACAATTTTATGTTATAGAGGTTGTGGAAACATTTCTTTTAGTTACTGAGGGCCTATACAGGGATTATTTATTTACGTTATAGAGGTTGCGTATTTTAAGTTATAGAGGTTTTGGTCTCTGATGGGAAGGGAACATAGTATTTTTTGAAGTAACTGAGGTTTTTATGTTACCGAGGTTTACGTTATCGAGGTTCTACTGTAATATGATTTGGCATCAAGGTTATAGAGAGAAGCTCTACAGTTTATTAGATTAGTACACACAATACAGCGTTTTAGAAAAGTATCGTTGATCAAGAATCCTTTAAATGCGATACAGCTATTCCCCAATCAAGTGATCATTAGTCTATTGATGGCTGTAATTAGGAGCAATTGGAAACTGAGGTCAATTTATTTTCAGATTGTTCTCGAATACCTTCAGCAACACACGCGTTACACGTGACATAGAATAAGTATTTACTGGAGCTCTATGTTACTCTTTAATGCTATCTATGGTTTTTGAGTGATGACTGTTAGTTATACATTTCTGAATCTAATTGAATTTATTTCCTAAAAATGCTGTTTCTCAATTATTTCATTGAACACAATAAATAAAAATTACTGCAGTCCACACAATACTTTTTTCTTAACTCTCAAAGCATTTCATTACGATAAAAAAATTCTGCGGAGTATGAAAATTTACGCATCAGATAGCATGTTAAATGTATGAATAGGATTTTTCCACACCATGGCTGCGTCGGATAAATTAAATGATGTTTCGCTACTTTCTACTATTCTTTAACTGATAGGAGAATTCTGTTTAAACAAAGTTACATTTAACTTTTTGAAAATATAAGGTTTGTTTAGTATGTTGTAGTATTAATATAAATGAAATTGAAAATTTTCTTCGCATCTTTGTGTCGAACAAAACTCGGCCGTATTTCTGCTATTTTTAGTAACCTCTGTTGGTACAAATAAAGATAATAAGGATTACTGATAAGTATACTGTAAATAAGGTTCAAAATAGGCACATTAGTGTGATTAAAGCCTACTCTGATGTTTTGCGTTCCTACTAGCTATATCCCATTCATTTACTTCAACAAAACTTTTACATACACAAAGGGTGCACAGAAATTAAAAAATAAAGCATCTGCCGTGTTCCCACCTCCCACAGGTATCTGGGTCAGCTATGTGATGAAATAAACCTGTCGCGTTTCGATCGTTAAGCTCTAAATAATGATTTGTGATTTCAATCAGCAAGCTTGGTGTAATTGATAGAAATAATTGCCATGGACGTATATTGGCTGCGCAATGTCAGATATAGAAAGTTCATGATCGTAGGTCTCATTATTGATTGATATTGTTTTTCGGTTACTGTTAACTATTTTTTAAGTAATTTAATATTTTATTAATCACCAGTGCTATTATCGTGTACTTAATTAAATGAGTCTTAATTTAATTAGTTCATACAATTTTTGACGTTGATTAGTGTACAATTAGTTACATGAATAAATATTCTGACCGTATTTCCACTAATAACCAAACATAGTCATACAAACATAATTAAGGAATAGAAATAGCATAAAATTATTACGCCCTTAAGCGCCGCGGCCAGTCGTCTATCGCAGCACGCACCATATTCATTTCGATTTCAGTGACTGCTTTTTTTAAAGATGACTTCAGACTCTCAACATTTTTATGGGGTTTATCACAGATCTTCATTTAAAACCTTTTTTACTGTTTTCCTACTGACACCCATCTACCAAGCCATCAACTTCTGTTTTCGGACAGGCTTTCTTGCTATCCGCGCCTTGATCGCTTTGATTACTGCTGGTGTTCTTGCGGAGCGAGGCCGGCCAGTTCTTTTCTTGTTCTCAGCTCTGCGGACTTCATTGTACCTATCAATAGGTACACAAACCTAAGCGTTATATTCAAAATTTTGAACAAATTGGAAATGGTACTCGGCGAGTGCCCACAGCGGTGCAACGCAATAACAGCTATTCGGTTTTCTTTCAACGTCCACTCCATCGTAATAATTACGGAAAGTGATTGTTTTTTTGTTTTAAAACGACAGTCAAACATTCAAAAATAGAATGCAATAATTTTTTTATAAAATCATGTGCCAGTGACAGAACTTTGGGACCAACTACTTTTCTTTTAAAAAAATCTGTTATCATATATTACAAATTGTATTTGCGTTTATTTTTCTCTCCATTAGAATCGAAAGATAATATAATTTTACTAAATATGTACTTGAGAAAAAAAACTTTCTTACTTCAAGTTTTTCCTCGCTCGAACAAGTAAGTATAATAAAAATGTTGAATTAGTACGTGAATACTGTCGTTGATAAGACAATGTAAGTGTCAAAGCTTCCTACTTCCATATAGGAAATAACTATCCTAAGTCATCTTTCCGTCAAACGAGGTCAGGTATTTTAACCCATGAATTGACAGTAAAGGAGTGTTTAAAAGGGTTGTAAAACAACAGCTTATTTTCCAGAAATTATCAAGGTATAATTCCAGGTATTTTAATACCTCCTCTTAAATTACCGGATATAACACAGTTAATAAAATACAATGCAAGCGTGGAAAGGTTCCTTCTTCGGAAACAACTGTATTAAGCCAACTTTTCCGCTAAACGAGGTCAGTTAATTTAAACGCTTTTTAAAGTATCTAGCTATAGTACTTTAGTGTTGAGATCATTTTAAAATGTTTGAAATTTTTAGGTTTCTGTTGATAAATTACGTTTTAAGATTACGCATAAAGTATTTAATTTTGAGTTAAACATTTTAGTTTATTTAACAAGAATCGGTTTCTAGAATGAATACTTTAAATCTAGTTTCAAGATCTGTCAAACCGTTTGTCGTTTGTTGTTTTGTCAAACCATTAGATTTGTTTAAAGTTGGACATTTTGACAGCGCTCAACACGCGGTTGTTACTTGATATACTAAATATAGTCCTAAAACTGTTTTAGAGAGGCTATAAGTATCTACTAATAAATATCAAGCAGAAGCTGATTTTATCGACCACAGGAAGACACTAGTTAAGGCTTCTGTTTATCAAGTTCAAAGAAGTGTACTGTAGGTATTACATTTCCGCTGCGGTTAAAATTCTTTGTTCCTACATTATATCTAAGTTGAACGTATTAGCAACTTGTCTTTCAGTTAGTGGTTTGTTACCCAACTATTGTATGTCAATAGATATTAGTGCATAAAACAACCATCGGGAATGCCGCTTTAAAATATTTAATCTAAAGTAAAATGAAGATATTCTACTAAAATTATTTGTAGCGGTCTCCGCGTGCATTTGTTTAATATCTATATACAAGGCCACACTTAATCAAGGAACTTAAAATAAACGTCAAAGATGTGGATAAACAAGATGTAATTACAAAGTGTGTATGGCTAAACATTACCAATATTGACTTTAGACGAAAACATTTAACGTGACATTCTTTGGCATTTGTCAATTCTTGGGTAGTTAATCCAATGATTTTGTCGTAACCCTTACGTATTGAAAAACATACAGAAGTAATGTTACAGTGGACAGTTGTTACTAATCGTTGTATAGCTGTATTTATTATCCCTATATACTGGGTATTAACACTCGCTAGTAAGGTGAAAGAAAACAGCGTGAGAAATCATGCATCGACTGCGAGTGTCAGGCACAGAAGGCTGATCATCTACTTGCCTTATTACAACTGATCACGAAATATACAGAAATGTGAAGCTCAGAAAAAAGGTTGTAGCGCCACTGTTTTATTTATAAATTCTATTTACGCATGGTACCTACATTAATGTAATCGTTTATTCTATCTCAAAATTTAGTAGCAGTACTTGTCAAATAATGACTTCTTTTCAAAGTTCGTACTTGCCAAAAAATTAGACCTTATAAAAGTCTAAGTTCGAAAGTTACCAGCAAAACATTTTCATATTCACCTCAAAGATCTCTTTAAATCTTTTGCGTCACTTGGACATGTTACATAACTTGTCTAGTACGTTTTCAGGTTTCTACGATGACAATGCAACTCTATGAGGGCACTTTTTAAAGGTTAAGTGTCATCCCACACGTTTTATTTTAAGTGCTATTAAAGATTTTATTCGTCAGTGTTGCTGACTTCACTCTTATGTAGCATGTCTTAATGATTACATTGTCTTAATTTTTATAATAAATGCGGTGAGGTACCCATATATGGGCATTTGCTCCTCCTATTCCTTCCAAATTCCTCTTCAGCTCGCGCTCTCCTCCCGTCAAGTAGACTGTACCAATGCCAATGTAGGACTCGGTTGCTCCATCCATTGTCTAGTTCTTGCGACAGGTCCGGGCCATATCTACTTTAGTTTACTTGCCAATTCACAGTCATTACATTGTATTAATAAAAGATAGTAAATGAATTTAATAAAAAGCGGATCAATAGTTGTACATTAATAATTACTAAATTTAATGGTTGATTGTTGAATTTAATTAATCGGATGTTATTAAAATTCAGTATAATAACACAATTTCTATTCTTTAATAAAAAAAACAATGTCTTATTAATTTTTGAAAATAATCAATTGTAATAAAAATACGGGAGTAGGTATATGAAATAAAAACACGTTTTAAATTGTTAATCACTTCGAGATTTTTGTTTTCGGTTAATTCTATAAATGTTTCCTTTGAAAGGTGAGGAATAAGAATACCTACTATATTACTTTTTTCCAATTCTCCATAACATACATCATCTAAGCAAAAACATATAGATATAATATTAACTAGTACATCAGTCGGATGCTTATATAACGACGCCTCGAACTCTCCAGTCACGTAGTCGTGTCATAGTAATTCCCATGTCAATTTAGCATTGGTATCACACACATATTGTAGATATAACATATCAGATTCTATGAAGATGAGTAAAGCACCTGATGTTCCTGACCTGCGATTTTTTTTTAGAAATACTAGAATTAAATCTAGACTACATAATACTCTGTGCGCTAAACAATCTGTGCATCTTTTGAGCTTACACTTAGTAGCACCTGGAGTGCGAATCAAAAACTTGTCAACCTCTGCTTGCAGACATTTTTAATTGGCAACCATGGATTATCGTAAACTATAATAAAAATCTATAATTTTTCATTAAAGTCTAAAACAAACAGGTATATTTTTTGTTTAAATAATTAACAAAAATATACCTGCTAACTGCTGACCGAGCTGTTGACGCAATTTAAAAAAAAACTACATAATTTCCCTTCAACATTCATTTGGAATTAATTTCATCAAAAAAATAGATTGCTGCAGAATCGAGCAGTTGGATCTTGGTCCATTTAAAACGATATGACTTAAAAAGTTGAACTGATAAAATAATTGATTATATTAGTATCTCTTTGCACTCGGGTTCTTATTTCAACAGGCCAAGCGTTATTTTAAAAGTATTCGTATTCTATACAAAAATGATTCATAGCAATTATAACTACTATTTTGAATTCAGAACCCGTTAATAGGGAATACGCTTGTTGCCACTTATGGAGGCTAAAATCGAAGCACATCAAAAAACCTGCAGCAAAAGTTTTAAAACCGCCAATTGTAGGTCAAAGCGAGTGGTTTGATCCAAAGTTTACGTTCGCAACTGAGTAGAACTGTATGGAATAAAAAAAGCCAGCAAACGCAAAGTTTGTCGCAATGTCCTTGAAAACTCCTTGACACTTGTTAGGTATATGAGGCGACCCAGATGTAGCCAAAGGAATAGTCCATCACCCTTATGAAGTTTCGTTCTCGTATACGTGATACTAATATACACACTTTAAAGGTAATGACATAGCTCACACCTCGATATTTTCCCTAAAAATATTGAGATAAATTCAAATGTTGCAGATGTCCATAGAATGGTAAAAATTGGTTCCGAATTGTAAAGTCCTATAACAATTATCGCGGCTTTGACTGGCATCTTTAAAATCTATGAAATTTGTGTGATGAAACAATAATGATTGTTTAATGACGCGGTTCGCTTTGCATTTGCGGCACGTTTGCGGTTCCTACATAACTTTGCCTTTCAGTATATTTGTTTATGATATAAAAATTACAATCTCGATCCTCTCTTTCTGTTTATGTTTCTATTCATGGTTTAAAGCATGTGTAAATATGTATTAATTATCAATTTATTAGATACATTTTAATTCCTATTTAGATTTAATATTGTCGTTAAGCATCTCCATTGTAGCCAGCGAGTATCTGTTGCAATCAAATTCAGTTTATAAAAGTCCGCATTGCAGCGCCTCGAATTTCCTTCTGTGAATATTATATGATCCCGGGTTTCTTTAGCCGCAAACACTGAGTCTTATTAATTAACACAGTCTAAAGTTAGACCAGGTTGTAGGTTTAGCTATCTTTTTCTTATCTTAGAAATAAAAGAAGATAGGTATAAATACCCAAACTACATTTACTCTAATATTATTAAGAAGGGTAACATTAACTATAGATGTCTCTCGTATGTCAATGCATGCATTAGGGAGCGTTCAAGTTTTAGGTAACGAATTTTTTTTGTCCTTTTGTAAAACGTTACGATGCAGGGCGAGGATTGAATTACGCGTTATTGTTACTATTATTTTCGACTTTCCAGTAAAAAATACGTAGTATAACATATTATTAGCAAAAAATAAATTCAATCAGTTACCAAAGTAGTATTTACTCGTTTTGATTAACGGAAACTAACAGTTGAAAAATTGATATTCTTTAAAATAGACAAAAATGAAGAGAAATATACATTATTCAGTTAAGGCTTAAAATAACTAAAAGATGTGAACGAGAGGTCGTGCGCTCTAACCCCGACCGATGATTCTTTATATGAGCGCAATTAACATTTGTCCGTACACGTCATGAGAAAAACGGCTTGTGTCAACAAAAATACGATGTGTGTGGACGTAATATAAGGAAGAGGCGACTAAGGACTAAATTTTATTTTCGTTTGTCAAATCCAAGGCGTTTTTGACATACGGCAGTTACACTTGGCGCCAAATGTCGACTCTGAATCTGAGGGTTAGGTACTTCCCTAATATATTTATTAATGAAACATGTATAAATCATCGCAAATCGCAATTATTGTAAAGAGTTTATGAATAAGACCGAAGGCTTTTTAGTTTAATTGTACCTACTGAATGACGTCTACGTATTGACACACGTGTTTGTAATAAAGCGTTAATAAAGAGCGTATGCAGAGAGTATTGTTCTTGCCACGTGCAATAAATTAGACATAATTGAAATAAAAAAAATCAGGATATGTGACAGAATAAAAAAAAAAGGGTGCGTATACTTATGTACGCGCGTAAGAAGTTATACTTCTTTGGCATTATTAAAAATAGTTTTTGATTGCATGCAAATAATTATTTACAATTAAATAATCAAAGACTGGAAAAGGAGTCAATAAAGTTCAGTTTACATTTGAAAAATTAAATAAATAAATATTAATTATTATTCTCTTACATTAGGTAAGTGTAACATAAATTCTATTAGGTAAGTTAAAAGTATATAGTATTATATATTTAGAAAATCTCTACCAAACACTTAGATGTATATTGTAGCTTTGGCAGTATTGCACAATGTAGCCATTGATTTCAAAATCAAAATTGATAGGTTGATAGTTCTTAATTTAGGTTGTTTTAACAATTAAGTTATTTAAACAAATAAAACACTATTTATCTTTAAAACATTTTTATTTCATTATACTATTTATTTTTAAATGACTCTAATGTCTGCATCAGAATTTCGGTTTGTAATTTTAAATTAATCATTACTTGGTTGTGCATCTCTGCCATATTCTTAACTCTATGTTTGTGTTCTATTTGAAGCCGCTCATTTTCCAGAGCCCGAAAGCTATGCATATCTTGATACGAGGCTTCTCCAAAACTAAAACTACTACTTGCTTTCTGCAACAAATAAGAGAATATTAATAAGTTCTGTCCATGCAAGACTTAAAAAATTTATAATTCATATTATAAAAATCCTTCCTGGAAGAACAGTCTATATATTAGTCAGATCAAAACCCGTTGTGTAGTTTAGAAAAACTAATTTCACATGCTACAGACCTGGATAGAAACTTTCTGTTATCTATTTAGAGACTATAGAGATGATTTAAAAATAATAGCGGTGTCTTCCTTGTAGGTTTCTTTGGAGTTGTTTGGGGATTCTTACCCTTTCGATTATAATCCTACAAAATAATGAAATTGTTAAGTTATGTTGTCACTGTTGTGCACACCTTTGTCTGGCTTTTCTAGTATTCAAGTTATGTCAAAACTGATTTATTACCTTATTGTTCGCTTTGTTTGCTTTTGGGATATCAATTGTTTCCAAAATGATTTTATTTGTAATATCCCAAAATATATAAATAACATCTATTAATTTAAGTTCATCATGTTGAGTGGTTCGCATTCAGGTGTTAAGGTGTATCATACCCACTGTCCATTATAAATGGGAATGGGCTCACTTCTGGCTGGACAGAGTTTTGGTACTACAAGTGCAACATGGATATTTTGAGGTATTAGAATATCTCTGACTACCCTGTAGGAGAATAAAGTACTGTTGTGAGCATATTATGCTTGAGAGGTTGAACCTTGAACATCACCATACATCATATTTATAATTAACATTCTTACCTCGACACCTTCACAATCAAATTCATTGAAATCGACTTCAAACTGTTGCGGTATCATCTCTGCCACGTCCATTGTGTCTGGAGAAGGTGATGGTGACTTTGTTCCACCTTTGTTATATTATTATTATTATTATTATATCCAGTTTTTGATGTTTCACAGCGATAAGATCTCAGAGAAGACAACTCTTTTTTTGTATTCAATTTAGTGCACTTTCACTGATTCATCAATTGTATTTGTCTCTTGAATTTGGTTAAAAAGGTAAATGACAAATGTCATTAATCATTATTGTCATTCAAAATTTGCGATCTTCGAACTTCACGCATATTCTATTTCTTTTTACTTGTAGATTGTCTTATTTCTATCTCGCTCGCGCACGCTATAATCACACTGCCAATTTTGTGTCACAGGTGCGCGCGCATCGTAAAATTTCACTCTCATAAATTTTTCATAACGCGCCTAAAGAAGTACAACTTCAAAAACGCATGGTTATTTGATTTTTTTTTCTTCTGCGCGTCTTTGCAATCAGCCAGGCTATGAGCGACTTTGTGCTGTGGTGCTGTCATGTGTAGCGGCTTCCCATTGGAAGCATCTACTCATCTACTGCCTAGAGCTACTGCCGGTCTTCCAGCTCTAGAATATGGTGACGTTTTAGTCGTCTCACATAATGTACTATGGTGAGTTGGCGAGCAAGTTCGTTCGGATGACAGATTAACCGCTCTTTGTATTTAGCTGCCAGTCTCCGGATTTCCTCTTTGATTGTTCTCATTTTAAGGTGTTCGTGAACTTCGTCGTTGGTTATTTACCACGGTACTTTTGCAATTGCTCTTATGATATTGTTTTGTTGTCGCTGGAGTATATTTATTTTGGTATCACTTGCATTTGTCCAAATGGGCTTAAAAAGGCAACCGCACTGTATTCGTATTCAGCTCTTTTCGCATTTAATACTTACTTTACTTTTATATGATAAAATTACCGTTGATAAAAATATCGCAGCTACTAACATTTACGAAGATCTTTATCAGATTTTGGATTATATAGATAAACTTCGATTAGCGCTCTACTTTGTATGCTTTGAAGCAGGAAAGCGTAGTTTTATATAAGGGACTAGATGAACCGTTCTTTGTATCACCTACATATTATATTTGTGTGAAAACTTAATACAACATTTGTAAAACAGACCAAAGCGATCGGACCTCATACTACAGCTATGAAACACAAATTTCTGATTGGTATCTATAAATATATGACTACCAAGTAACAATTTTTTATTAAACAAAAGACATCAAATATTTCCCAGCTAGGAACACTTTAAGTATTTTTCTTTACTTATTATTTATGTTTCACATCGTTTAAAACTTCGCCGAACTTACACAAATATTTCAAGATCATTAGCCAAATCGGTCCAGCCATTAGCGAGACAAACGATTCATTTTTATATATACATATACATTATTCATTTAATCTCTTAGTAACAACTCTGTTGCGTAGTTCTAAAAATTCCATGCTCACTTCAAGTCCCCATTACATGCAAATCGACAGAATTTTACTTTTTTTAAATTTATTAATAATATTCTACTCCCATGCCATTGTGTCCAGGGACTTTTTCTATCTCTAAAATTTTTACAAAAGTATGATACATGATATTAATTACAATAAACTACTTCACAAATGATGTGTCTTGCGAAATACGCCCCAGCTACATTGGTAATATTTTTATTTACAATATTCATGGGCGAGCCATGGCGCAATTCCTCGCGAGACCCGCTCTTTCAGTTCTGTTTGCCGCCTTTATATATTTTATAATTTTTTCGCGGAACCGTTCCAGGCACGGTCTGTGTTTTATTAACATGTCCTGTAGGCCGTTACGGTCTACAGTCATCTGCATTTGTTGCTCCAGGTCGTGCCTGGACGATGCGAATATAGGGCAATGTAGAAGCTCATGTTTATTCTTCATTACTGCAGGCACATGTTGGGCTGGTCCTAATTTTAAACCTATGCAGGTAATGTGCAAAGGCTCCGTGCCCTGCAAGAATGTATGAAATTCACTCATTGGCACGGATGTCTCTCCTCTGTCATAAAGACAATTGCGGTCAAATATAAACGCTTTATATATATGTATATTGCAATAAACATACACACTTCAAACGAACACTTCTTTTTCGCGTCAGATGAACAAGTGGATATTGTACCCACATTGTAGCAGACAAAATGCGGTCGACCGAAAAGACAAAAGGTATCGTACAATAGCCTTTGACCCTGTGATACCTATGCACACCTGAGGTCTGGCTAGCGAGTGCAAAAAACTTGAAATAGCTTGTGGTTTGAATATCGAGTTTTGATTAAAACTTTACTTTATAACCGTCGATTGTTGTTAAGGTTAAGTTAATTTTATTGTTATAAAAAAATAAAATATGTTTATTATGGAACATAAAGATACATGTATCACTTATTCCACGTCATTAAATTTGAAGGCATCCCTACTCATCGGCAAAGAAGACAGAGGGTGTAGGCCGAGAGAAAAAGCCGGCGTAAAAAACTCTCGGTACTCTTTTAAAACAGCAATTCATCAAACAACACTTATTTGAAACAAATATCGCAAATTAATTAGAAGCAGCCTGTCTAGCACTAGTCCCAGGTCCCCACTATCACCTAGATAATCGTTGACTTTATAGTAAGCCTTTTTACACAGCTTTACTTTAATATATTTCTTAAATTTATTGAAAGGCAGTGATAAAAGAGCCTCTGGGATTTTATTAAAGAAGAGTATCCCTTTCCCCCAAAAAGAATTACTAACTTTAGATAGTCTAGTACGGGGAAATTGCAACCTGCGTTTGTTCCGTGTATTAACATTGTGCGTATGTTCTATTCTAGTAAACTTATCACTATTTTTGTATACATACATAATATTTTCATAAATATATTGCGAGGGAAAGGTAAGTATATTAATTTCCTTGAATTTATCTCTAAGAGATTCCCTACATTTTAAATTATAGATTGCACGAATAGCCCTCTTCTGCAGGATGAATATAGTTTCGACATCAGCAGCATGACCCCATAATAATAAGCCATAAGTCATTAAGCTATGAAAGTAACTAAAATAAACAAGTCATTATACTGTATATGTAATATAACGTGCACTCGTAGGCTCTGAAAAGTATAGAAGGCTTCCATATAAGTTTTGTACCCCCAAAATAGTCAATATGCTCATAAAAATGTTATTTATTATAACGATACTATTATAAACAAAACAAAAATAAGAATTACTTGTCCGGGTAAAAAAGGTAACACTTCACAGACTACAACATTCAATTGACATAATATATAACATAATTACTCACTACTCATAGCTCTTGATACGATATCTTTGTCAGTTGGCAGTTGTTTATACATGAATTTGAATAATCAATTATTAATAATGCTCAGACTTTTAGAATAGAATCATCATTATTGATTGATTGAGGAATAGGATTATTTGGCTTTACTTGGCAGTGACTGTCATACTAATAATCTTTCTTTTTTAATTGTATCAATAATTCTCGTATAGAGCTTGTTTCTTTCGCAGTTCCCAGAAACAATCTCCATCTATTTCGGAAGACTAGATTCAATTCAAGTCCAAATAATAATCCCTTGGGGCAAAGAATATACTTACTAAATAGTACAAGAAGAGAGTGACAACAAACATATACCCTCATAATTTATAGTTTGTAATACGTCTACTACTATTGTATTAATGTAACAAATGTTTTAAAATCAAAAATCTATTGGCATTGTTCTAATTTAATACTAATAAAATAAATCACAAATACTGTGTACTCGTAATCTTACTTATATAAAGGACTTATCTCTCTTGACGACATTATCTATAGAATATTGTGTCGGTTTTAAGTTTATACATGAATCTACTAGGAATTTATTCTAGAATATTCTAACGTAAATGATTGTTAGCTATGAAAGACAGAATTCTATGAAAATGTTTGGTTTAAGCGGTGTAAGAGCTGTTTAACATATTTATTTTTTCAAAAGTGTTAAGCGAAAATAATCTTAAACGTTTTGAACACGCGATACGCAATTTTATTTATTTAATTATAAGTAATCTTACAGCTAACATACATAATATTATAAAACAAACACTTAGACAGTACAGAAAGCCAAGAAAGTTTATTACTAATTGAAACGATTTTAATCCAGTAAATCTATGAACTTAATTATCTGTTTAGAATAGTGTAAAGCATAAATCTTACATGTATTTTAAAATCAAATGGATTTAAAATGTCTCTAGAAAAGACCACAAACACGAGTAGATATTCCGGCTCCTCAATTTGCGCTTCTATTTGAATTGTCGTTTCATTCATACGATAATAAGTAATTTAGTGCTGTATTGACCGAGGACAACTCAATAGATAATCTTTTATCTGGCTATTAAATAATGAGACGTCGTGCTGAGCAACCGGTCGCTCAGTGGTCTTTTGGCCGTATACTCCTCAATATCACACCATAATTCCTAAATTCCCTTCTAGTTTCCTCAGTATTTAGTACCAGTGAACGATTTGATAGTGAAGTGTTCAGTGTATTAATAGTATATATCGTGATTAATAAGTGAGAATGCGGTGATTTATTCAACGGATTTTGGCAATAGGATTGTCCACGACGGCCAAGATGGATATACAAATAAAGGTGAATGTTGTTTACAATTTGGAAATGAAATGTTAATACAAATTCGTAGAAGTTTACAGTTGGAGTTGATTAAACAGTTATTGTGTGGTTCGTTCGAAGCTTAGTTCAAATGGCAGGTAATCTGTAGAGCAAACATAGCTTCAACTTGTTTCCGAGTAGTTTGAGAATACTTCTCAGAAGTGTTTTCTAAATGTGTCAAAAGATACACATTTATGAATTTTATTCTTTCTTTTTCTTGAATTAATTCTTAGACAATAGAGATAGTGCGAGTTATTAAATAGGAAAATATACTGAATAATATTTTGATTTCTATTGCTGTTGTAAGGATTTCTGTAATATACTACGGAAATGTGTCAATTTCTTAGCAGAACCATGAGCGTGTAATTTATATAGAAAACAACGAATAATGAAATGTTTTTATTTAATTACTGCCTTGTTAGTTAAAACAATATTTGATTTGTACAAAATTTTCTTCAACTGGTGTATAACCTAAAATTATTCATAGTCATATTACAAATTTACTTGATTTCCTGTTTTAGTAAAAAAAATCTATCCACTGTTTTTAGTTGTTTTCTAATTTCAACGTCATTCGCCTTAAATTGAGCGTAAAATGACTATTATTTCTTTTACAAAATACTTGCAGATATCCGCTTCTTGCATACATAACAGTAATTATGTATACTCGGTTAAATAATAGTAAAATAATTATATGTAAATTCATCTTACCTCCGGTTCGTAAAAACGTGCCCAAAGCGTGGTCAAGAGTGCTATTGGAGCAGACGTTCGCCTATATTATTATGATAACATTATCGTACTGTGACCCACGAGATATTATTCTCAGTAATTGTTTACAATTTTGATAATTTACAAACAGATAAGCTGCCTATTTGCAATTGTTACACTGATTTAGAATAGAGACGTTTCAATTTGACTCCTTCATGTCAAATCCAATATCATTTTCGACAAACGAAGATCGTACTTAGTGGTAATTGATCTCGTGTGATCTTGAATCGTTCTTTATGTGAAAGGTCACTTAAGCAATTCAGGAAAGATTTAATAATTTAAGATTTAATTGGAAATGTAATCCTTATTCCAAACGCTGTAACTTTTGATATAAAGTTGAAAGTTTGAGTTAAAAACCATGAAAGAAAATAACCACTGATAAATGTACTTTCATCAAAATAACGATACGAAGCAATTAAACTAATGTTTTGAATTTGAACCCAGCGTATAAGTAGCGGCACGAAACTCTAGCGCTGACCGTTATTGCGCAGAAGTAAAAAATAAGGTACCTGAGGGGGGCTAGCGGAATGAAGAGCGTCGATTGGCTCTCCAGTCGCATTTGGTCCCCCGCGCGACAGTACACATGCGCAGCAATCCCCTCCACGTATCGGCCAGCGCTAGACTTACGTGCCGCTGGTTATAATACCAATACAAGTATAAGGATTTTTAGCGAATCATTCAAGGGTAGATATTAAATAATGCAAATTACTCACTAAGAGTACTTATAAATTAATAATAGCTTAAAATTCTTTAACAACTTATATATATAGTACCTACTGCCGATCGTCACATGTTTTGATTGACTTACTGCTTTGTTTCACTCGGATTATGTTGGACGCGTTTTTTCACTTTTTTTTTGTGTTGGCCTTTTGGTCAATTATATTTGTTAGTCGTTACGTCCTTACTTTCATAATTTGGAAGTGAGTGTTTTGTGCGTTTTGTGATTTTTGTGAGGCAAGGTAACCTCTGTTATTGTTCCCAAACTGCCTTTCTTCTTGTTAAGGATATATCGAGATGAGGTATGTTCTCAGGACTTATTATTTTAATATAAAATTGTGTATCGACGGCCACCAAACCGTTCTTTGTGGTACACCTACTATTAAGCAATATTTTTTTATGTACATCAGGGATATGAAGTTTCATACATAAAATAATATTTGTAGGCTTAGAGTAAAACATTACATTATTGTTATACTAATCAAAAGTGCCATGTTTAAGAGTATATCAGATAAATGTCATACTAAGATTTTTCAGTAAATCTAACCCTGTTGCGTCTCATGAAAACACTAAGGCTAGTGAAACTGGCATTAAGCCAGCGACCCGAAAGCCTTTTTCCAGATCGTAAACTTTATGCCTGTTCTAGTACAGCTTAATTTCACTTCGAACACATTTTCCGAGAAAATTCAGGAGTATTTTTCAGCGCATTTCTTTGTGGCTCGTAAAGGAATTGCTTTGGTGCTAAATTCTCGGTGAAAATGGTAAAATATGTAGGAAACTTATCAAACTAATCTCTTAATTTCACATAGAGATTTTTCATTTAACAGTATTAAATAATTTTTATTATATTATTATACTTTAAATATCTGCTAAACATTTTGGGACAGCTAACTCTAAGACCTGCATAGTTCACTTTTCTTCTGGGCTTCATTTTTGACAAACCAATTAGTATTTTGGTTTGGTAGACGTTTATATATTTATCATAGAGCAACTTCGTCAGCACTTACACTCATAAATCATAGTTTATGTTATTATTAAGATGAAAACCCCTTATTAATGGGTTTTTCATCGTATGTAAAATAAGCCAGTTACTGAGAGAATTTGTAATGTATTTCTCTAAGCTCCTATGAAATGGTATTGATTTCCCTAGGGGTCGTACGGAGCTCGTAGTTTTGTATTAACATGACAGTATTAGGCTTAAACTATAATAAAACTGTATCATCTTGGTTCAATCACTGATTGAAAGGTTGTTACTTTATTAAATTGAGTTCTCGTTTTACATAGGAAATTAGGCCAGTGCTTTTCTTAATTTAAAGTCAAAAGTTAATATAGGTGTAATAGTGAGTAAAATTGCAAGTTTATATTAAAATATATTTATATCGTAATAAGCTCATTAAGTTATTTCATTCATAAATTCATCAAATATCTAATAAAGGTAACTAATTATATTTTGGACCCCGGGGGCCTCTTTGATGCGGTCGTGTTAATTACCCAAGGTGGTTTTAGTGGGTATAGCTCACCCGTGTCTTAATAGCCGAGTGCCTGGAGTGAGTCACACTTTTCCTTTTTTCAAAAGAAAAGGTATATTATTATTATTATTTTGAATTTATAGGGTTTTATGTTTAAAATACTGCAAGAATGTTGGAAATAAAGGCATCCCATTTATAGATTTATTTAAATATTATGTAGTAGTCTAGTAAATGATATATCGTTGTATGTACATTGTACATATCTAAATTTAACTCGACGAGATGGCGCGCAGCATCTAGTATTAAATACGGCTTCACCTGAACTTATAGATAAAGCTTTATCTTGTTAGACTAGTGATCTGAGTGATTCGTTTAACTGTATGATTGGATGAATGGTGTGTTAAATGGATAATACGCGTTTAAACAATGACACGCGACTGTGGTTGAGAGGGTCCGCCGTTACCTCCCACGTTGTTCTACTCTATTGGGAGAATTGTATGTTATACGAAGTGTGAAATTTTAGGGGTTTGGGAAAGAGGAGTTTACTGCCACGTTTTCTAGTTGGGGTTAGGGTTGGTGGACTCAGTTTCCGCAATTAGACACTTAGTTGGTCCGTTGTGCGTTGTTTTCTAGTTGGTAATAGATGAGAGAGATACTTGAAATAACTGAACATTCCTGAATGTGCCTGTAAAAGTAATTGTAAAATTGTCATTCGCTAAAAAAAAATATTTCAAAATTCGAATAGAATAAGAAATAAATATCTGTTTAGAATGAGCAGAGTTACGAATAAAAGGTGAATTATTATTAATAATATTTTATTTGGAATGTAATCGCTATCCGAAAATTGATTATCGTGAAATATTTCGTTACTTTAAACGAAGGTCTGTGTTAAGATAACAAATCTTTGATAAATCCAGATTCTTTAAATTATATTTCTTACAAATATTTGTATGTGACACAATATAGCCTTGGTAAAACCTTGTTATCCGGAATTAATTAATTTGACATACCATATACAACCAAATATTGAAAAAAATTACACCATGAGTATTTTGTGTTATTATTTTAGATTAATTAAAAAACTGGCTGTACGCTTGGCCTGTAGAATCAGAGTCGTTCATTAAGCATTACGGTTAATTTAGTTAATTCACCAATAAATCCAGTTGGAAGCGAACAAAGGTGCTACTGCTCTATACTTAATTCACTCGCTAACTAGGACTCGAAATTAAGTTTCTGAAACCGTTTTTAGATTTAATCTACCGTCTGAGTACGGCAGATATTGCATTATTGACAATGATTAATGCATGTTTCAGGTTTTATTATGCTATATCATTTATCGTTATACTTAAAAAATGCTAGTCTTTAATCTATCTCATCGAAGCGACACTAAGAAAGCGTCGACCACAATGGCTTCTGTCTGAAAAGGGTAAATGCAGGAAATACATTAACTGAGATACTTTGCACTAGTCACACTCTTCTATCCATCAAGTTAAAACGTTAACATAAAATATAAGACTCGAAACCATAATATTTATTCATAAACGCTAATAAATTTATTTACGAATACCTTAAAAGGTTGTAGTGTCACTGGTTTTTTTTTATTAAATTAAATTACTTTACCAAATGGAAATATCTCTATGTCTCTTATGGATATCTTCTACGGCAAATCAGTCAAGGCTATCAGAGAGAGAGACTGAGATTAAAATCACTTACTTAAAGTATATTCTTTCCGAAAATCTGAAATTATGCAAGCGTTTACTGTCTTATACTCGAATAAACATCTAATGAACACGTATCTCTTTTGGATTTTGGTGATCGGATGTGATTAACGTGCATTAAATATAGTAAGGTGTTTGTTACCATAGATACCATCTCAACATGGAATTTTTTTGACGTTTGTATAAGAACCCATAATTTATAACATCACTATCAGAAGAATGTAATATGGGCTTATGAATAAAAAACTCTATTGTAATGAAGAAAGGATGTAGCGAATTATGCTTACTGACTACTCAACCCGAAAAAAGGTATCTGTGGGATTCTCATTTTTAACCACGGGTAGCGTTGCGGTACCTGATACCATTCGTTCAATCGATAACGTAACCAGGCTGTAAAAGTTTATCAACCTTTGCTCATCTGTTCCCGCGTCTATCGGTCCATGTTTGTTGCCAAACATTAGGAATTATTTATAGAATTTGACGTAAACATAGGCTTGGAGAAGAGCCAGCTCCACGTCAGACCACATGTCTCTTTTCCAGTCCTATACGGAATTCTCGATAATTTTGGCAGACATGAAGGTTAAATTAAATTATGCAATTCACGTCTTTTATGTTTCTGGAGTTTTCTTATTTCATACAAGCTTAGCGTCGCTAATAATTTGTTATATATATGTATGTCATAAGTTTGGGAATGTTCTGATACAATTTTTTTATAATTCTACGAAATCTGGGACTTTATTTTATACTACTTTACCTATTCATTGTTTTTAACAATAAGTTGTTATATTAACTCATTGACCCATTTAAACGACACGAAATTACCTCGATTCAAGTCATGAAGAACAGCTGCCCTTGACCGAGAAATAGTTGTGATTGCAGTTGAAAATATTTTTAGGTACAATTAAAAATCTATATAAATATTCACAGTAACGTTTTTACATTATGTACAATTCTTGTCGCTTTTATATTTTTTATTTTTTTTAGGGCAGATACAAAGTAAAGATATTATATGACTTTGATCTTGAAATTATGACTCCTGCAATAAAACTAGTACAGGGTTGTAAAAATAAAGTGTTAGTATATCCGTACCAATAAAATTTAAGATCGTATGTGATCATGTTGTCCAGCATCGCACACGCAGGGCAACTGAAAATGATTGATGTGTTTCCATAGACCGTGATCATTTCAAATCGAATGAGCCTGCGGACTGTGTAATGTCTACAGACTACCTAAAATTTTTGACAAATATTAAACGATAATGTTCTTATTAAACATTTGGAAGTTACGCCCGTAACCACCAGGGACGCAGACATATGTCTTATGCAGATTAAGATAGCAAGAGGAATAACAATGTCGAAGAAAATCCAATGTGTTTTTGTCATTTGTTTTACTATAACTCCACATGGGAGCTGTAGTGTATAATTATGTACATATATTTGGTAAAACTGCGCATTAATACTTCGCGCCCTTGTATGAAGGTCGTTTAAGATTATACACAAAGTTGAGTTGCGGATAAATCCAAGTTTTAAGCAATAAATCACGGGCTACGATATTCACGGTAAAATTTATTAACGATATTTCAGTTACGTAGATAATTTACCGCTTCCATTTGTTTACTTCAAGATAGTAAAGTTTTATGGTTTAATCTTGCTGTGCCTGTCATTTATTGTAATTTTTCATGTTGGTTTAACGTATTTTATTATGTTTATTATCCTGATAAAATTCGTGAAAGTGTAACACATATTTTTATAAATATAACTTACTTTTCGTACGCTCGTACGTTTGATTTTTTAAGATAATGCGTTTAGTTCTGTATTATAAACCCTATTATTGTTAAATCTGAGTATAACCTATGGTTCTGGAACCGTATAAATGTGAAGCAGACACAATTCTGCATTTTTTATTTATATATATGTGTATATAGATTTCACGAATTATTTTCTTGGACTATCCATACACCTGGTAGCTCTTAAGAACTAGTGTTTCAAATCTTTAAGCATAGGACAAATCAAGTTTTTTACTTTAACCAAAAATTTACGCATGATTGTTTTTTTGCAGCATGAGGTCGCGACGGCGCTGTGGTTACATACGCATGGAAGCCCGGCGGACTGCTGACCCCGCGCTGCACACGTTGCGCGCGCAGTTTCGCCGAGCGTTGCCGGAATGGACCGCGCACGCCTCTCGCCGTCGCCGGATCGCGAGAATCATAGGCCGATCCAAGGACGATCCAGCGGAACCATCGACACGGCCATTGCGCCCGCGGAGGCCTTAAACGACCCAGAGACTCCGCGGCCTACGCCGCGCGCGTTGCCTTGTATACCCGAGGGTGAGCCCTTGCTCCGCGACCAGCTCAGTGTCAGTGAAGTGCCTCGAAAAAATGGACGATTGCTCCATGTCAAATTCGATACGCAGTCTCCGCCCGCGCCAGAGTCTCTTACCGGCTCATCTTCCAGCTCAAGTTCCGATGATGAAGACGTCTCCATCACAGAAGCGCGTCCGCCAGATGGGGGCTGGGGATGGGTCGTCGTGTTTGCCTCATTCATGGTTAATCTCATCGCTGACGGCATTACGTTCAGTTTCGGAGTTTTCCTTCCATATTTTCAGGACTACTTTGACGAGGGCAAGGGAAAAACTGCATGGATCGGCGGGATTTTCATGGCGATGCCACTATTATCCGGCCCCATTGCTAGTTTTCTGACGGATAGATATGGTTGTCGACGTATGACCATTTTTGGATCTATTCTCGCAGCAATAGGATTTGTAATCTCAGCATTTGTAGACAATATTGAAACATTATTTTTGACCTTTGGTATTATGGCCGGCTTTGGATTAAGTTTATGTTACGTGGCGGCAGTAGTGATAGTTGCATACTATTTTGAAAAGAAACGATCTTTAGCTACCGGTATATCACTCTGCGGTAGTGGGATTGGTACTTTTATATTTGCCCCATTAACATACATATTACTCGATGAGTATGGTTGGCAGGGAACAACACTCATACTTGCCGGATTGTTCTTAAATATGGCAGTATGTGGATTGCTGTTCCGAGATCTTCCGTGGACAGCAACAATGAACGAAGTGAGGGCAAAAGAACGAAAGAGACGAAGGGAAAGAAAACGGAATAAACGCTACGAATCATCTGCAGATAGCTTGTCTGTCAGTAAAAGCAGCGCAGCAGGATCAGGCAAAATAGGAGATAATCCAGATATTGAAGCTGTAACAGCAACGATTGTACCACAATTTAGTTCGCTGGTTGATCTACCCACCTTTATGACCGGCGATGAAGGTGTTCCCTTGGAAATATTTGAAATGATGTCAAACCGCGGCAGAGCTTACGCGATTTTAGCCCAGAATTACCCAGGCGTGATGTTGCCGTCTAGAAGTTTTAGTGACAGCGGTCGTCTTAACGAACAATATCCGCATAAAGCGATTTTGTCGCCTGGTTGTACCTCACCGGGACCAATGTCTCCTAATACTGTAACAGCCACAAATGCATCACAAGCACCTATAAATGATAAAGCAGCTTTATCGTTATGGTTAAAAAGGCAGGGAACTGGTACCACAAAGAAACCACCAGCGTTTTTGAAAGATTTGAGGATACACAGACACTCTTTAACGTATAGAGGCGCTATGCTTAACATAAACCGATATAGGCTAAGAGCTTCGTCGTGTCCTAATATATTTAGAAATTCTATGACCACCATTGCTAAAGAAAAGGTTAGTTAAGTTGACGACGATGTCACCGATCGTTAAAGTCATATCATTTTAATTGATTTATGATCATATCTTTGAGTTATGATCAGTTAAAACTTAAGTTAAAAACGTAATGGCGCATAGTTTTGTTTTTAAAGATCCAATCTTACTATTAATTACGGCTAGGCTTGATATGATGTTAGTGTTTCATTGATGGCTTATTATTGCCGGTTCTCAAGACCTTTCTTCTCAATCTATCATCATCACTTTCAGCTGCAGTGGTACGCTGGTCTCTGGGACTTTTGGGATCTCGTTGTGGACGTCCTGGACTTCTCTCACTTCCTGAACCCGGCGTTCCTTGTATTTGCGATCTCCAATTTTCTTCTATACATGTGGTATGATGTGCCGTACATGTATACGTCGGATTACGCGCAAAGCATTGGCTTCAACGCGTCAGAGTCAGCCATGCTGATATCTATCATCGGAATCCTCAATATGTTTGGCGAAGTAAGTGTCTGCTTTTTGAAATTTTACGAATCGTAAATTAAGCATATCTTAGCAAGTGCGATATGTTTACCTTATGCTAAAACTACTGAACAGATGTTCATGAATTCTTTATTGAAATATGAAGGAGACGAGACGACGGAGAGAGAGAGGTTTTTTATTTATTATTGCTTGATATATAGAAACTAAAAGTAGAGGAAATATCAAAAAAACTATTAGGGGTAAATTTTGGTGTAGCCTACACCACAGTACAAATCTAAATTCCTAAAAAGTTAAAAAGAAATACTATTAATACAAAAAAACAAATAGAAAAAAAATAACTTAAACCAGTGTCAAGGACACTTCACATAAACCAACATAGTAAGTATAATGTATATTCCAAAAAAATACTAGCATGTGCCAATAAAAATTTAATTATGTAATTAGACGTCACGTCTTTACTTCGCAACGCGCGAAAACACTAAAGGGCGGCGTCGGCGCAGCTAAATCGCTGGCACCGTCCAAACATAACATTAAAAAAATATTATAAGAACTTAATGTCGCTAACACTGCTGAAAAGACCTAGCTATAATTAAACAAAAACTATTTAAATTACATAAATTTTATAATTGTAACCAAATTATGTTTTTTATAGCATAATACTAGACTAGCTTTTTCCATTAACAGAAGTATGAATATAACTGTCACTTGCTTATGTCCTAAGTTTAAGTTTTTGTGAGAAAATAAATAAATAAATAAATAATAGCATAATACATTTCATCATTGCCTTGTAGTGAGTAAATGAAACATTATTGAAATTCTGTACGCACCCTTAGATTTACAATTAGATGTATTTTTTTGTATTTTACAAAAGAGTACAGGAGAACGTTGGTTCGCTCGTTATATAAACATCAATTCTTACTCGTCAACTCTTACTCAAAAGTCGTAATTTTAATTTAATATATCGCCATCATAATCTACGAAGCATTATTATTTTATTTAGTATTAGTTTTCTGTTTAATTAAATTTGTATATGAGAAGTTTTTACCTTATGCCAATGCCAAGAAATTAATGTTTTTTTTTATATTATTTAAGTAGTAATTATTGTAGTATATTTATCGCGTAATAATGCCGCAATCAATTCATAGAATGACTTTTATCTGATAACGCAAATCATAAGCTCTCGATAATTAACGATATCTGTTGACAACAATATAAGTTACACGAGTAAGACTATTATTATTATTTTCCTTTATAATAGAAAACCACGGGACTTACTAGGCAACTGGTGCCTTTATCTATATATCACGGCATCCCTTAGTTAAGATTCTGAGTTAAGACTTAGCGGGAACTCGTCCCGAATGTCTATACATTTTTTGTTTCCGGGAGTTATTGTTATCAAGACGCTTGGGGCATACATAAAGTGATCATTTATTATTTGACCCAAAACGGGACATGGTTTCATTTAGGTCAAATAATAAGTGGTATTTTTTTTTAAGTTATTTATTTAGAAAAAGTTACGAATCACAAAATATAGGTACCCAAAAAGTTTTAGTTATATTTACCAGAAGAACAAATTTGTTTTAATATGGCTGGTGACGATTTCAAATAAGAATGAAAGTCTTGGCACGTTTTTTTTATATTCTGCTGCTTAAATTTTCGCGCGCTTTCTGAAAGCGGGACAATTTTGCGTCCCACAGTTCATTTTGGGGACACCTAGACTCGTAATTGGAAACGGGGGCAGTCCCGTTCAAAACGGCATACAAGACATCTATTTTATACTAACGTAAATTTATAAATAAAATTTTAGAGATACAATTCTATGGAACTGGAACCGTGTACTAATGATTGACATTAAATGGAACTATAATGTTAAATTTATACACTACATTCCTTTGTATTATATGTGTACTCTTTTCCGCACATCGACATCAATAATATTATTTTCAATATAAACGAAAAGTATAACAAACACGGATATGCTGTGCTAGTATAAAATTTGACAATGGAAATGCTTATATTTCGTGACGTTTCGTATACCGTAATTAGTAACTAGCTTTGGAATAGAATTAAACAATCCAGAGTGCCGCGGCATATGGATTAACATTCTACCAATATTATTCAAGTATTTTTTACAGGCGGTCTGGTCTCGAGATATCAAATATCCCAAATCCTTTATTTATTATTGGCTTGACTTAAAAAATCTAAATATAATTTATTCTTGTAGGTAACTCTTATGTACTTATAAACGTCAGTAAACAAAATTCTTATTTATTTACATTTATTGCCAGTTCTCAAATCAAGGGCGTAAAACGGACGAGAAGAACTGGCACTAAACTCTCCTCTCCAGTAAGGTAACCATTTTGTTTAAGCTTCAGACTTTTTTAAAACTTGAAAAGAACTAGTTCCATGGTTTAGTGCGAAACAACGTAATCAATACAAAAGTTTCGTAGTCTGTGTTTGTTGCAGCATTCCTTTAAAACGGTTCAATCGAATTTTATGAGAACAGTTTGTAAACATGAAATAAAGACAGACACAATTGAGATGCGCTGTTTGATCTGCGCCAGGGCACTATCTTTAGTTGTTAGTTGTATCTACGCATGAGGATTCATGGCAGCTATATTAATATACAAAGTTATTAAAGCGATTAGCGCGTTTCAGCGTCTTAAGCGAGCCATAGACGGACTGCATATTGTCAGTCAAGACCGACTGCAACATGCGGTTTGCTCAGGAACTGCTCGAGCGGTCCGTGTATTGCGTATATGAATTCAGTATGGAAACTGCAGATCGCCGTGCGGCGACCGCTTAGAGGAGTCGGTATCGGCTGCAACATGCGGTCCGTCTATGGCCCGCTTAACACTGTCTTCTACGTTAGCACGCACAACTGATGTTAGTTTTACCGTCACTGCCATGTGGATTGACTACTCGGTCAGGTTCCAAAGGCGGTGAACCAATTAAACATTAATTACAATATACGCTATGACTGAGAATCGAATGCGATATCTAAGAGGCCTTAAAAGATCAATTCGTATACGTCTGCTTACTCGAATGCTTTTGCATACAATTTGTGTTACACGAACTTATACGAACTATGTATGTAGCTATAATTTTCCATACAGTGTGTTGTAACTATTCTCTTAAATACCATTAATTTTACGCACTTTTCGTGCGTTACAACGTGAATCATATATAACGTTATAATAGTACAAGCGATAAGCGTGTATTAGAAATAAAAATAATCTATTCACTTCATAGTTATCTTGACCTATTTTGTATGGAGATAAACGAGCGATAATGATTGTTATATAACAGCATGCTGCGTTTAAATGATTCATATGTCAGTATGAACATTGAAATCTTCGTTTGTTTAGAAAATTAAAGACATTATTACAAATTATTTCTGGGTTAATTTACTTAATAAGTTTTACTTCAAATTCAAAATAACATCTGTTAAAAATGAACATTTATTTAATAGGTTTTAATTAGTTTAACTATTAAATTTGAATAGTATATCTCCTATTCAAGAGGAGCTTTTTAAATGTGGTTAAAACTATAATTTCAATTTCAGTTTAGCTGATTTTTTTTAACTATGCAAACGCAATGCCAATCTCCCAGCTCGATGTAACATTTTATTTTAACTAAAAAATGATAAATACGCGTATTCCTTAGAGCGCTCTCGGTCTGTATAAATATTAATACACTCATTAGCGAAGTACGAATAGACGGTTTTTACCTTTTAATTTTCAGCGAAAATTACTCCACCGCTTTGTATGCGATGTTTAAAGTCCTTTTCAGCGTTTTTAAATAAACAGTTAGTTTTGCGAACAAAGAAAAGTGCTTTCGAAACAAGTACGTTTATTTTATATAATTAAAATGTGTATTTAAATGATAAAGGAATTGTTTTGTTTCCGTAGGTGGAATAAAAAAATAATTTAGGCCTGAGCCCGTACAATAGGCTTATTTGACAGTATGAAAAAAAAGAAAGAGTGATCTGTATAAAACGTGAGTTTACAGGCGGTTATGTAGAAAAATAAAAAATGTGTGCGTGTACTAGGTGTACACACGTAAGAAGTGAAACTTCTTTATAACCTTATTTTTCGAAAAATGATCTACTATATGCAACTTAACGAAATTGGTTAAATAAAGTTTAACAAAAGGCTTTTATTATCACAGACATGAATACAAATACAATTATTTCATTTTACCTTATTACTACTAAGATTATTACAGAATTTCATTAATTGTAATAGAATTATTACTATCATTGTTATCGTTATTATATATTTTTGTTATTAATGGCTTCGTGACGATTTGCTACAAAATTTCTCTCATACGTCGATAAAAAATTCATTCTAACGTCGATAAAGAAGTTTGACTTCAAAAAGCAACATGGCGCGTAACCGAAAAATGTGACGCATAACGAAAAAATGTTACACTAATTTTTTTTCCAACCCCGATAAAGAAGTTTCACTTCAATAACTCGTAAATAATCATTCAAATTAATCCATTAGGTCACAGATTAGTACATGTCTAATCCTAATACTATATTGGAGTTTCTTCAACTCTTAAAAAGGTTGACATTAGTTTATGCATACAGCCGTGGACGTAGTTGCGATGCCATTTCGCCAAGAGTAGAGTTTTGGGGGTTTCATGGAATTATTTTAAATTATTATTATAAATAACAATTTGTGTAGGTATGACTATAGTCACTTGGTAGAATGTTTACGCGACCTCAAGTTATCCCAACACTGACGTGATTGGTGGGAGGGGAGTGGGTAGTTTTTAGAGCGAGTCTCACACTCTGAGCGGAAATGCCGTGCTAATGCAAAAAAAAGGTTATGGCTATAGTAGTATTTTTGTTATTATTATTATAATTTTTTTTTAAATTTATAAATGCTACAAATGTAATTTTTTTTTTTTTTGTATCTCACACTGTTTTGTTGTGTTTTTTAATATTTTTATTACACTTTAATGTTAATATTCTACGGTTTCGATATTTGTAAATATGTGAGGAACATGTATACTAACTTTTTTTAGTATAGTAGTTTATGCTAAGAGTACATTGTCTTCACATTTAACAAATGTATCAAAATATTGTAAACCTATTTTAAAAGAGTAAGTGTGGAGTTTCTTGCCCATTCTTCTCCACACGAAACTACCTTTTGGAAGGGGCAACTAGAATCTTCTATATGTATATATTTTTAGACGTTCAAAAGTGCCATTTTAGATGGTCTAATTGAAATAAATGCTTTGACTTTGACTTTGAAAGAATATTATACATTTCGTTAACTTGAAAGGCTCAATATGACGCGCTAGCACGAACAGACATAACAAAATAGCTCCAAACTTTTTGGAAGTAAATTAACATAAATTTTATGCAATTTCAGATCTTGCTTGGCTGGGTTGGCGACTGGGAGTCCGTGAACCCAAGCCTAGTATACGCTGGATGTATGGTCCTATGTGGAGCTGTGACCCTCATAATGCCGCTACTGACCTCATACTTATCAATGGCAGCGGCGTCCGGAGCGTTCGGAGCGTTTATAGCAGCCAACTATTCGTTAACCAGTATTATACTGGTAGAGCAAATTACGCTTGAGAAATTTACTAATGCCTATGGATTGTTGCTGTTAATACAGGGTGTCGCAAATCTTGTAGGCCCATCGTTTGCTGGTAAATATTGTTTGATTACTAATTTTGACGTAGGGCATTTGTACCTATAGGTTATGTACCTATGTCATGTATGTCATTCTGCAACATTAATAAAAAAACCTTTTATAATAATTTTCTATGTTTTGTTTTCAACTTGTGTAGTTACTAACTACACGTCAACTTTTTTAATAGCAAATATTTTGAATTTCGAAATTAAAATACAAGACAACAGACTATATAATGCCTTAAATGGTGGCAAATAGACTGTAAGAAATGTTTAAATTACCGCCATTTAGTAAAGTTTACCAGAAACTACGCTACGTCCATCTCGTAGACGCGTCATCTCTGTTAGTTGAAACGGATATCGTAGACTCTCCTATTAGCACCAGTCTCGCGTAAATATTACGCTTGCGGTGTCTGGATTGCCTTTTATTACATACCCATTCTGTGGGTGTGACGTTTGTAGAAGCACTTATTGTTGGCTAATACTAGGTCCTTACATATGAAATTGGCGTTTTTCGTACTGGCCACTTTAATCACCATGTCCTCACTCATGTATTTGTGCTTCGATGACCGTCATTCTTTTTTTTTCTGTTTGCGTCACTCATTTTACAAAATGGAAAACTTAAAGTATCGCATTATTTAAGAGCGGAACTCGTACCGCCGTGGCACTAGTGCTGCGGAAACGACTCGAAGGGTGAATGATGTGTATGGCGGTCATGTTGCAAAAGAAAACACAGTTCGTTTTTTGTTCCAACGTTTTCGTTCTGGATATTTCGACCTGCAGAACAAGCCCCGTGGACGGCCTGAGACCCAAGTTGATAATGAAGTATTGAAGGCTATTGTGGTGTAAGCTTGAAAGATGGGTACCTCACGAATTGACTGAAGCAAACCGGCAAACGCGCGTCGACTGCTGCGTTACATTACTGAACCGGCACAATAATGAAGGTATTTTAAACCGAATCATTACCTGTGATGAAAAATGGATTCTTTACGATAATCGGAAGCGCTCAGCGCAATGGTTGGATCCTGGCCAGCCAGCCAAATCCTGCCCCAAGCGAAAATTAACCCCAAAAAAGTTACTTGTAAGCGTTTGGTGGACTAGTGCCGGTATTGTTCATTGCAATTTTCTCAAATCTGGCCAGACTATTACGGCTGATGTATATTGTCAGCAATTGCAAACCATGATGGAAAAGCTAGCGGCTAAACAACCTAGGCTGGTCAATCGCTCCACGCCACTGCTACTTCACGACAACGCTAGACCACACACTGCACAACAGACGGCTTCCAAATTAGAAGAGCTTCAATTGGAATGTCTAAGACATCCTCCGTACTCCCCGGACCTTGCTCCAACAGATTACCATTTTTTTCGAAATTTGGATAACTTGCAAGGGAAAAAAATTATCTCTGATGGGGATGGGGCAGTCCAAATCGCCTTCACAGATTTTATTGATTCCAGTCCGACTAGTTTTTTAGTAAAGGGATCAATGAACTACCTATGAGATGGCAAAAGTTCATAGAAAACAATGGTTCATACTTTGATTAATTAAATATATTATATTTAAAAATATTCGACTTTTTGTTCCTCCCATACAAAACGCCAATTTCATATGCAAGGACCTAATATTATGGCTAGCAGAGACTTCACAACAGACAGCGTCACGTAACCATTTCCATACAAATCTGAATGGCGACATAGGTTCATAGTAACCGCAAACTACTTGTTTAAGCATACGCGGCCATGTACTGTTAAAAAAACCAGTGGCGCTACCACGTTTTAGGTTTTGGGCCTTTGATTTCTGTATCTGTTATGTCATCATTTGTTTTTTCTAATAGGTAAAAAGTTGATCAGCATTTTGTGCCTGACATACGCCGTCGGCTATTAAGTCCAAAGCATGGTTTACTCACGATATTTTCTTTAACCGTACGAGCGAGTGTTAAAATGTACACATAGACGTATATTCCTTAAACAAAGACACTTTTAAAAATAAGTAACTGGTGTTTGAAAGCTTTTGTGCCATTGACACGTAAATCTAATTCCTTATGCGTTCAGTGAATACACTGAATAGCGCAATAGCGTTCTATTCATTACTACATGTCTGTACCAACATATGCAAAACCGTACAAAATGAATTTTCAATTTCCAGGCTGGGTGATCGATATGAGAGGCTCCTACGATCTCTCTTTCTACTTTGCGGGTGTGTTCATCGGCAGCTCGGGAATAGTTCTTCTCGTCTTACCAGTGTACCAACATGCGAGAAAACGACGTCATCGACACACGCAAGTGAACATCAATGGCGTTGTTAAAGCCAATGGAAAACTTATGGCATAAGTGTGAGAATTTTAAGTCTTAAAAATAAAAAAATTGTCATCAAAATTATTTGAGTCAGGCGGAATTTATAAGCGTATTTAGCTTCCAGTTATGATAAAAAGCAATAATACGAGTTGAACTAATTTGTTTGATCTGGAAAAACAAAGATATCGAATGATTCAAGTTGATATTAAGTCTGAGTTGTACGCTTTATAAATTTCTTGCTTTATTCCAAGAGATAACTCGAGTCATAATCTCCATTTGAGGTTAGTCAAACTTCGAGCGGAAACAAAAAATCATAGTTCTTGAAATTAGATTTAAAAGATGTTCTGGAAAAGGGGCCTATGACCAAATTTATTTTTTTGATCTGTCAAAAGAGACTGTCAAAGACCTATATCAAGGGAACGTTTTTCTAGGTCAAAAATTATGTATGCACGCAATTTAAAAAGAGTCGAAAACAATTGAAAAAACATTTGTACATGGCTCGAACAATGAATTGAAAAGTCTACTAAAAGTTGTATTTGCTATTTCAATACAATTTTTCACTTAACCAAATATTTTGTCACTGGTTTTTGACTTCAAAGTATACAAAGAAAGTATTTTTTACAAGGAAAACATGATTATGATTGTCGCCATTTTGACGCATAACGAAATGTGAGATGTAATTGAATTAGATTTAAGAAGTTAGTTATTATAAGATTATTATGGTTCAAATATTTAATATATCAATAGTTTAAACATTTACTAATCAAATATCTATCTATCACTATCGTAACATATTTTACATATACATACTTTTATAGGATTCACGCGATTTGAGAAAAAATATGTCATCCATGAGAAGGATTTATTAATTATATTATTAAATATGTATCCTTTACATATATACTCGAAGTGAATTTTAATACTTGTCTCAATATCATAACTTGTATAATCTTTTCGAAATTAATTCTATTTTCATTTATAATATCTAATTCTGTAGCAAATTTTTAACAATATTAAACTGATACAATACCACACAAATATAGAATAAGAAATTAGACTTGATTAATTCAGTCTTCCCACATACTCCATAAACATATTCTAAATATATTTCAAATGGCCTTAGATTCCCGTAGACATAGACAATGCTAGAGATGTAGATAATATTATTCTATTAGGTGTAGATAATATTTTTAGATTGACCTAATGTTTATCTGTATCGGTTGATTGATAAGTGAAGGAGAAAATATGAACTATCTGTGGATGTAATAATTACATGGCGAAATACAAATTATTTTTTCTATATCTAAAAATGAGTTCCAATTGATGAGCCGTCGATTTTTCTATATGTGATGCATTTGGCAGCTGGTATTTTACATAGAAAAAGCTATGACTCGCAATTAGTTAATATATTTAAACAGCGTGAGTGATAGTTACTTAAATGACACTGATTCCTTATTTAGGCGGCTGTAATTTTAAGTATGTGCTAAGTTCTTGCTTTGTGTGAAGATGATCTTGCAATCTCTGATTCGATTAATATTGAAAAAAGTGCAGTGCGTTTATAACTGCACTTTTAATTAATCAGGTTTTTTATTATTTTTATATGCGTATGAATACGTTGCATAGTTTGAAGTGTACGTATTACGTATACAATTATCAAATTAAGAATGTTTAAATATAAACATTCTTAATTTGATAATTAGAACACAAATATGGCACAGAAAACAAAAAGATTTTAACACCCATTCTCATAGACGTACTATACTAAAAGTACTAAAACTGTTTAATCCTTGTGTCATTTAGCAAAATACGTAACTGTTTCCATGGTTACCATGTGTTTCCCAAGTATTGACGTGTATAGTACGTTTATGAAGGTAGACACGATTTTCTATACAATAAACTAAAATAATGTAAACAGTGTGCTGTCATGTAATGTTATAATAATTACAATTTTGAACTTAGTACCCGTTTAACTTGTTATATTGTAGTGATTACAAGTTTCTAATCATAAAATAAGTGAGATTTTTCCTGATTTAATATATCTTTGATCTAGATTGATCGCCTGTTCATATTAGAATAAGTGTAAAATCTATTTTATCCTAAAGTTCATGTTATATTGTTGCGATTTATAGAGGTTCTATGTATTCGTACATAAGTATGTATTTTGAGAGCAATAAATATATAGGCAGTGAGACTTGAGCACTAAGAAATTTTAGAGTTAAAAGAGCTATTTGATTGTGAAGTTCTACGGTTCACAAAACCACTAAAATGTTTTACCATCGTTTACTAAAGTGAAAATGTAATCGAAATTCAAACTCCTTCTTCGTTACTTTAATCAATTCAGAGAAAGCCTTAAGAGATAGCGTATTTTTACCATATTGTCATTATTATCTCTATGGAGTTTGGATAAAAAAAGGAAGTTTCACGATAAATCGAATGACTTTACACTGTGGTTTTTAGATTATCCAATATTATACGACCCAATAGGTATATACAAACTGAGAAAAGCAGGCATGACTTGACATGATTGTGAGAAACGGTAATAATTCAAAAATGGAACGCTACAAAACGAAACAATGTATAAAATGTTATTTAATATACAGCTGCAATCAGTAAAAAGGCGTCAATACTATTATATCAATACAAAATCTAAACCTTAGCTATTGGGGCCTTCGAGTCATTCCGTGGTTAGACTGGTCAAGGGTTCTTTCCTTTAGGTAGTAGAAAGGTAAGTGCTTTCTAAATATGCCAATTAGATTGTCCAAGTAAGGGGTTGCTAGATAAAAAAATTTTGTGCTCAAGATTGACACTTATTAAGTAATACCACAGATAAACACCAAAGACTGTTTCCTATTAAAAGCCCATAGAGGTAGTTTTTAGCAGTTTGAAGTTAATTATCGATGTAAGGTGCATTTTGTAGGAGTTTTTAGTAGGATGAAGAAAGTTCACGTGTAAGAAAGTGTCAACTTAATTATGTCAAGGGTTAAATTGCGAGTGTATGTTATTTGCATGCTTGATATGTATGGATTCTTAGAGCATTTGCTTGGTATCGATATAATATTAAGAAATTTATATCTAGTTTTAATTATCCATTTTATCTTACGTTTTTAAGGTTTAGGGATGGTTTCATGAAACTAAATTATTAACACTATGGTTGGTGGACTCTGTTTCCGCACTTAGACTTGTACTCGGTCCGTTACATAAACAAATAATACTGACTATCAAATGTAAGCGTTCAAAATGCAAAAACAAAAGTGATTATTTTAGTGAATTTGTAATTTTAAGTTATTTTATTTGCAAGACACGAGTCTCACATAGGAAAATACTATAGACATAGATTTAGCGAGTATTATTTGTGTATTAGTTTGTACCACGATGATTGGAAAAGATGTAGAATCTTGTATTCCTACCAAAATTTGTTATGTATGTTTATTCATGAGACACGATCTTTTATCTATTTCGTGCACATTTGTGAATTTAAAGACTATTTTTCCAGTTTAAGTAACTATAAAAAGGGCAGCTTTACAGGGCAGGGCAACCATCGGCCTAAGAAGCGAAGGCAAATCAATCAAACATGAGAAGTTAACTTAAAATAGGCTTAATTTAATTGCGTTCTACTACTGGGAAACTTAATTCGCGCTTAGACTGGTCTCTGAATCTCTGCCTTTATTTTTGTAAGTTATATTTCCGATTTGGAAAGAGGCTATATTTTGAAAATGGAAAGTGGTATTGAATATGTATATTGGTTTATGTTGTGGTGAAACGAAACGGGTATAATTTATGTATTATATTGTGAGTGTCCTTAGTAAAATTATTATTCAGTTTGTTTTGTTTGTATTTTTATTTGATTTTTTTTGTCTCCGTATGACTACTACACATCACATGGTCAATTATAACCAGTACGCTTTTTATTGAGAGAAAGTTAATACATACAAAGATGTGCAATTTGACATTTATTATTGAAAATGATTGAGAATGGCAACATTGCGTTAAAAGTTACTTATTAAAAAGCAATAATAGAGATGATTTACTCAGTGTTTCTTAACTTGCCGCAGTAACTTAAAATTGAATAGTTAATTCAGAAGTGATGTTTTAAATTTTCCATGACTTAATTCGAACAATGTCTCAATAAGGGAAGTTCATGTATATACTTTGAGATACTGAGGTAACACAAGCGCAATAACAGCAGCTCGGTCTAAGTCATCAATAAAATTAGAAAGTCTAGAAAATTACTTACCCGATTATGAGTAACAATAAAGCCAGAAAATTAACAATGAATGAAGCTATATTTGTTAACCGTATGGCAATATGATGGAGTTCATGTGAATCACCATGAAGCTGATGCTGTAGTTAAAGCGTGAATCAAGATATTCGAAAAAAATTTGTTTATAAATGTCTTGAATATGCGATACCAAGAGGAACTAGAAGAGAAGGTAGTTGTTACAGGAAGTAGGTAGTAGATTTGGGTGAGACATCACTCGAGAACAATTCCAGATCAAAACCATCGCGCTTATTAGCTTTTTAATTTATTTTTTTTAAAATTGAAGTATTATTTTTATAGATATTATTTGTTTATTAGGGTTGAATTTCAAAATTGCTTTATTTGAAAATAACATGTGATCGCGATTTTGGGTCTCGAGTATATTTTGGCTCCTTAAGTATTAAAGTTAACACCAATATTATCCAAGGACTTGATATTATCAATTTAAATTAAATACCTCATACTTAACTTTGTAGTTCAACGGGGCCTTTTAATATAGGGCTCGACGACACCCTTGTAAATTAGTTTAAGGTTAAAAATAAAAATTGTTTATTCAAGACGTTTTTCATTTGTTTCCTTGACATACTTCCGGATGATGTTGACGCCATAACCACGTCGCCATAGAAAATGACCATATTTTATAGCACAAGGAAATTCTCGCATTAGGGACAACATAATATAGTTTTTTTGTATAACATTTACTAATTTTTGACGTGAATCTGATACTGCTTTATCTCGGAATCCTTAGGACGAAGTCAGCCTGAGTACTTCAATGGACGGTAACAGAAAATCTGAAAAACTGAATTCCATTGAAAAAAATAACAAATAAAGCAAAATAATATTCTATAATAAAATAGATAGATAGACTTATAAATAGCTAGTTTTCCCAATGCCTCAAAAAGTTATAGGGTTTAACTATTACATTAAGAACCCAGCTTGAATTCAATGTTAAAACTCATGAAACTTTCCTTCACAAACGTTGTTTAATTAAAGGGGAATAATTGCCCTCCGTATGATATATTAAAAAGGTAGCAAAAAGTTTTGAACTTGTATTTCGTTGCCGTCGTGATTCACGAACATTTCGCTCGTACTAAATGAAAAGGAAAATATATTGTCTAAAGCTTTTAGGTAACGTGGAGCGACAACACGAAAACTACATTAAATTTTCGACAGTATTTTGTAGGTATAACATATGATATATGTTGACAAGGAACGTGTAAAATTTTTACGCTCTAGTAGCACATACCTTTTTTCATATAATGTCGGTCTTGCTGTGCTGTGTCTTGTTAACGTAATTCTTGAAAACAAAGAAACGACATCAAACATACATGAAGCCAAAAATGAAGGAATTCAAAACATTGACCAAAACCAAGATAATTTTGTTAATGCACGTGAAATACAACCAGTACCCAATAAAAGGAAGAAGACTAAAATTACTTCAGAAGAGCGATTGGCTGACATATTAGAAAATAGCATTGAATCAAGGGATAAAATACAGAGACAATTACAAGAAAGTATGTCAAAGCAAGATGATGATGATAAGCTTTTTTGTATGTCATTGTATAAAGAGTTAAAAAAAGTTCCAGAAAATAAGCGTTTGGCTACTAAAATTGAATTACTCCAGGTAATACAGAAATGGCAGAAATTACCAGCGCCTATTCATATCACGAGCCAGCAGAACACGCCTAATGAAGTATTTTGGCAAAACCAACAATATTCAAACCCACAAGGATATTTTACAGGATATTCTACAATCGTACCAGGAGAGTCTCCATCGCCTTTATCATGCAATAGCACTGACGACTCACAGTCTTCTATAGTACAAAACATATATTCTGATGTATAAAATAAATATCTTACCTTAATGTAATCACGAGTTTTTCTTCTGGGGCCACGCTTGACCTCATATGGGTATCATTAGATGCAATTTGTTCACTGATCATTTCTAATAATTCATCAAATGAATTTATCGACATTCTCAAATAATTAAAGAATTTTGGTTCAAAACTTCTTAATTTTGGATATAAAGTCAGAAACTGACCATGGGTGAGCCGATCACGTAATATTGGATGCACCCAATACTGCCGTTTCTTCTTTCTTTCTTTTTTACGGAGCAACAAGTACACACATATTGCTTCTTCGACTTCCATGATTGGACTAGAACGCTGTCACTCTATGCGGATTACGGCACTCCGCATTTACATCCGCGTCTGTCTGAACACTTGCGTTTAGAACCGCGCGATTTGCATCCGCACGGATTCCGCCATGTCTGAACTAGCTCTTAAACATTAACGCCCATTATCTGGAAGGAGTGCTACTAACATAATTGTCAAATCAATGACAAAAACTTAGAAATTTTATTAGGTTTTTGTTTCAGTAAAAACATTCAATAGATCGAATACATAAATAAAAAGTGAAGGAGCTGTAGGAAAATTTAATTTACATTTTGTTTCACAACGCAGACGAAGTCGTGAGTACATGCATGTACTGAAAACTATTTACAACGTGCCTGGTGTTTATATTACTTTATTAAAAACTTATTCAACAAACAGCTGACACGTAGATTTCGTAATTGACATTTGCAAGCGGTATTTTGTGTCAAGTTAATTAATTTGATAAACGAGTGTTCCGAGTACATTGCATTAATTAAGGGTAAAATCACTAAAAGCCATGTCAAAGGTTTCAGCCAATAAGTGCAGTTAATGTATGAGCTGTTTTTGTTTCATTCGTTGAATAATTGAATAATGAGAATTAAATGGCGAAATTGAATTCACTGATTGTTATTAAGGGCGTCTCTGATATATGAAGTAGCTAATAAAAGGATGCTTAGAAACTTGAGATTTACGATGATGTAATTATCCACTAAGAAGAGATTTTCCTTAGTTTTTTCCTTAATTCCTCTTTAATACATCAATGGTAAAATGAAAATTGTAAAGAAACACAACATTCTTATCTATAGTTTCACGTCAATGTAGTCAGAAGCAAATAAAAAGTATCTACGATGTATATGTTAGACAGTATAACATTCTTGCTATTGCTAGAAGCAATTACTTTTACAATTCGTGTCATTTTGTTCGTAGGTATATATTATATATACCTACCATTTATTGCCTAGATTTATACTAGCATTTCACAAGGAAATTACTCAACGTCCGTACCTCGTACAGCTTTTTAATTAAAATTTCACCATAATATGAGCCGTCGATATTTCAGATATTTATTCGATATTTCACGGTCATAGTACTAGAACGCGATAATCTTCATCAAGGAAGAAATCAAGAAAGTCTACGTAGCATGCCGCTGCGAGCGAATCAATGCAAGTGTAACCGCTGAGCACATGTAATATAAAATAAACAGTTGCTTTATAGAGCTCGAACTAATAAGCCTTGTATTCATGAACCGATAATTGAAAAAGCGTGAAAGGAGTTGCTGTTGCATACAAAGGCATACTAGAACAGCAAAAGTATTTGTTAAGATTATGTCGATCACGTATCCAAAGACTCAATCAGAACGGGATTCGATATATCCCGTCTGATCCCGCGTACCGGAATCCGGATACGTGCCTGATAGAATTAGAAGTTCTGGAATATTAAGCAAGTTCGTCCTTAATATTAAATATTTGTTATAAAGAAAACTTACGGTGTCGTTATCTCAAGTTCGTTTTGTTTATGCCTTGAAACTTGATGTTTAAAATTCAAAGAAGATTTTATTTTTAACTGGATTAAGAATAATTACATACTGTATTATTGTACTAGCAGGGTTTAATAATAATAGCAAAAGAAAAAAATCTTATTACAAATAAGATTTTTTTCTCTACTCATTATAAGTACAATGTTTGAATATGACCGGCAATGCCCACGTGAGTCACCGTCCTTGGATAGCTTTCCATCACATGAGCATTCCCTCTCCTTGAATCTATAAAAATAATTGTAATATGCATCATAATAAATTTTCTATAAACTTAAAAATAGCGATACTCGTATATGCAATGTTTATAACAATTTTAAACAACGTAGCAAGCTTCTCGTGGCACGGTCATAGTACAAATATCACGTAGCATGTTAATGCTACACAAGTCGTAGCAAGCTGTGTCGCATTATCAAGCTCCAATATTCCTCCAAATATTTTAGAGGAGTATTATTTATGGTTTTTTTATTTGCCCACCCAATAATAATTTATCTTCATATACTTCACACTTAGAATACTTTATACATAGAGTAGATAACACAGAATATGAGTTTTGAGAGTTTTCAAACTCGAAATTTAATATTGACAGATATTGATGCTGTGAAATTATATTCGCTGCACTGCGATTTGTCGTCTTCTTATAAGTTTCGCTGTCTCTATTATAGAACACTGAACGAGGGTTTGGTTGGTATATTATGATTTTTAGTTTACGAATACACGCATTACACAATTAAAACGTAGCTTATTCTTTAAAAGTGTCTTTGTGTGTGTTTAATTAGTAATAAATGTTATGTCTATGTCTATGAATAGCAGAATAGTTTGATAATCGATTTTTTAGTCCTGGTTATAAATACCTATAAAATAAATAAGCGGACACAAGCAGACACATGCCCCATAGGTATCTTCAGTATACACGTAAGTAAGCACGTAAATAATATTTTTAGAAGCGAATGAGATAGCTATTTTTCACCAGTAATTTCTTCAATACGAGGCCAGATGAGAAGTCGTAAAATATCTTCCAATACCGTGTGGAATACCGAACTTCTAGAAATGAGAATATTTTTATTACGTCAACCGTATGTAGCTATAAGTTGTAGTAATGTGTTATTGAACCTACTTGGGTCTAAAGACACACCCATCTATCGAATGTTATTGACGCATATTTAGTGTGAATGATATAAATTTTAATAGATATGAAAAATTGACTATATAAATTGTTATGTTTATATTTTCTTATGTATGTTTAAACAACGAATCATATAAATATACTCAAAGTTTCTTTTATAGCATTATAGATAAATAAAAATTGTAAATCATAAAATAGTTATTAATTTACAAATATAAACAATCTCTTATATCTTTATTTTCACCATTTATATGTTATTTAACTGGCAAGGATTTTGCCTTTTCAGCAAGTTGGTGTCAGTGACAGCAAAAATTAAATCCCAGTAGAGACCGCACTTATTAAAATCTGCCCGAAAAACTGCGCTTTGCTACACAATGGGTAATCTAGCTGGCAAAAGCCGCGTTGTAGAAACACGGTCTGCGTTATAAGCTTTAAAAGAATATTGAAAAAATTCGGAAATGAACAATTGCGCTTGGCAATGAGGTGTGTGAGAGCTGGTGCAGAGAGGATTGTGATTTGTAGATTTATAAATATGAGTCAAATAAAACATAAATGATTTCAAAAGTCTTTAGAAAAACATATACGTATAGTACTTTGATTATTTTGAGTGAGCTTAGTGTAAGTTTTTTTTTAAATATTATTAGTAGTAGTACATTCGTTAATTCGAAGTTTATGTATTAAAAATAATAGTTTACATCTGAAATATAACCATTGTTAACATTAATATAAGAAGCTCATTCGTAAATGAAAGTAGAATCTTGCCGCTGCAGCTTTTGCTTTAAGCCATGTAAAACCAGCATTAATACTAAGCGGGTATTATTAAATTAATTTTGCGATGTGTCGTGCGAATCGTGTTGTAAAATGTGGCTGTTTCAGATTATCATGTTCGTTTATCCCGTGAGAAATATTAGACGCCATCTTGTGTGCACAGCTGTTAAAATTTAGATAACGTTCTTTGAGAGAAATCAGGTAATTAATTAAAGGTTTTCCTTTTTAAATAAGTATGAATGTAACTGTAACAACAAATACAGTTTGTTAGGGCTTTAATGATGGTAAATTTTGTTTCTTAAATGTATAGTTCTAGCTTCTAAGTGTACGTTCTCAGTCTGTGATTTTTTGTAATTATTTGCTTATAGAAACTCAAAAAGATATACTAGATCGTTATTGGTCAGAAGCGTCTCTACTTCAAACACAACAATAGCTTATAGCATGTCTTTCGTTCTCCATTAATTTTTTCTGCAAGTGTTTTTAAAGTGAAATGAACGTATACAATTAACATTCATTAAAATAAAAATATTTAACAAAAGTGTCAAAGCAACCGTGGTTGAGAAATTCTGTTTCCCAACCCATAATACAAAATTCCTCAAAGCAAATGATTTGATTTCCTCAAGGAGCGGTTTACTGAGTTTTTAACTTCATCATTCTTTGGGTATACTTAAGCGTATAAACAAGAGAATGCCCATTAAATTAATAACCTAACTTTGGTTGAATTATTGCTTCGAGATTTAGAAATATCACCTAAGACTAATGATTCTTGATAAGTTGTTTTTCAAAACTAACATGATATAATAAGGTGAATGAAAGCATATTAAATAAGTGTGCGATTGTCGGAATATAGTAATAGTTTTGTTTGAATATTTGCAGATATATACAGATATTTTTGTATATAAAAAAGGGATTTTTTAATAAAAAAAAAAATTATAATTAAAAAAAATAGCTTTTTTGCTTATAGGATTTATCTTGAACATCTAAGTAAACTCGTAATATGCAGAGTTAAGAACGAATTACTTACTCATGGCTGGCTTAAAAATTATGAATTTTATGCATACTTAGACAAATTGACAATTATTGATTTCTTGTTGAACATACTTTCCGAGCCATTAGTAACTCAAACAACTTAATAAGTATTAAGTTAATAACTTAGTACATTAACTTAAAAAATCTGAACAATGTTTTTGAACTCGCTCGCTTTATTCTAAAAATATTTAATTTGTTTAGCGTCCATTTAGTTTCTACGTTTAACGAAGGCTTAGTTAATTTATCAAAAGGGCAAAGCAAAATTTGTCACGTAAAGCTCAAGTCTGGCGAAAAGAGCTTTTTGCTGTTTATAATTTGATTGTCAGAGTATCTTAATAACCAGGGCAAACGAAGGAATTTTTCATATTAAACCGTTCTCTTCACCGTTATAATTTAAACGTTTTTGGGATGAAACAAAACTAATGCTTATTTCAACCGAGTGAGTTCAATTGTTTTGTAATAGTTAGAATGTAAGGATTAATTGAAACATTTATTTTTAAGTCCATACATTTCTTTTGTTTTAGAGACGGTTATGTTTTTGGGTGTGGTGTGATGCTTAAGGGAACGCTTAGGTGGTTTGGCCGTAAAGAACGGATGTATGAGAAGCGGCAGTAGTCAGATTGGGTTAGGTTAGCCGGATAACTGGACAAGGCGCGGTGAAAAGGCCCAGCTGTTACCCGCCCTCGTCCCATAGTGAACAGTGGGCCCTGCCAGTTTTAGTGGGTATGGGGTCATCGCATCTTACGACCTTGACCCCCTCACTCCCCGCGCCATTTACCAATTTGCCCAGGCGCACGCGCCCGTAATCGGGTTTCCCCAGGTTATCCAATTATCCAATATAAAAAATCCAATATAAAAAAAAGGTTATCCAATATAAAAAAGGTTATCCAGATATGGCCTTCTAGGACGTACTAGAGTTGCATGTATGGTAAATATTATGAAAGTGGATATTCTATGGATCTCTGCTTAACCCTTCGAAATAACATTACTCGGCCAATAATAACACAGCATAAATAAAAAATGTTTCTATAAATATTATTATACGGTTTGAATTGAATAATTCTATGTGTTCTTGATAGTCCATTTATCTAGACCCGAACCGTGATAGCACGGGCAGCTGTTACCCTGACCTTGAAAAGTTTTATACATAAACTTTCCTCTAGAATCCTTCTAGATATTGATGGAATCCGCTCTAAATTTAGTTTTTGGGTTTGTGGCGAACAGGCAGACTATATATAGACTATACTATAAAAGTAAGACATGCTGTCGCTAACTTTTAATCATTATCAAGCGCACAACTTTTCTCTCAACAACTCTAATCTAGGTAGCGTTCGTAAGAAACGTTTTCGTTCGACCGATTTTTTCCTTGCAAATCCGACTGCCACAAAAAGTCAATTTTTAGGGTAATATATAGCCTATGACATTCACAAAATAAAGTGATTAAGATTAAGAGAAATAAGTAGTCCTTAGCAGAAAAAAAAAACAAATGACACGAAATAAATACAGTAATCTGAGGCCCAGACCTTAAAAGGTTGAAGCACCCACGGATCCCAAACCGTTCAGAATTGTTTAACAAAAGCCTAAAAATAATTACGGACCACTATAAGATCTGGGCATGAGCACGTTAAGAATAATCCCTACTTATTATCATAAGAGGTTTCTCATGTTTCAGCCACTAGATGAGCTACAATAAATTCGGTAAAAGCCTTTTACTGTTAACTCAGCTAAATTAATACCATGTACTTAACCTACTAACTTTTGTTAATTATGACGGCAGAATGTTGAGATTTATTGCGTTCTAAAAATGTGCGGTAAATGCAAATGCACTAAATTTACTTGAAGGTACATTAATAAGGTTATCGTATTTATTCCCTGGAAAAAATGTTTTATAATAATTACATTATGTGTGGCAGCATGCAAACTTTCGATTGTACCACCATTACATTTTTGTACCATATGCTTACAAATTAATGATTTTAAATACTTGGCTTGATTAGTTGCGTACTTCTAAATAATCTAAATGATCCTAATCCTTGGGATTGATTTGCTCCAGTTCAAACAATTTGTATGACAATACTTGGCGATTAAAAAGAGTGGCGGAAAGTTTCTTGTCAGTTCTTCTTACCCGCTCTACGCCCTTGACTTGCGAACTGGTAGTAAATGTAAATTTACAATTAATTTAACATCTTTTTGACGATTCATAAGTGTACTTGTTTACCTATATGAATAAAGATATTTTGAGTTTGAGTTTAATTCTCATTATTATTCCAACTACGTTTTCTTACCGTTTTTGTACTACAGTGAGTCTCACCCCTTGTGTACATAAAAAAGAGGCTAGTTTTTCCTAAAAAGTATGTCAATCACATAATTTTAAGGTGTTTCTTCTGCTGTTGTCATATTATATTGACCTTTTGAAATTCTTCAGATCAATTAGATAGTTATAATTGTATAAAGTTTTAAAGATAAGTTTCAATAGATTAACGACTTCAAAATAAAACATACTAAATAAATGTTTTTCGATAAAATATGTTTCAGCACTTAAGTAAAGTATTTATACAGCTCACAAATACAATCGTTATTCCCAAAAATAATTTCGCAAAACTTGTTGCGTCATCATAATAATTCAATTCCGAACGAACTCTTGGGCAATGGTTAACAGTAGTACATTAGCAAACCTTAAATGACTTTAAAACTTAACCCATTCATAACTGATTCTCATTTAAAGTGTAAATTCACGACTGAATTCACAACAAGGACTCAAAGAGAATAATTATTACAATTTAACTAAGGGTCGACGTCTATATTATTCCAAATATTTAAGACGTGGCATTTTCCATCTGTGATTTGTTTAAATTACGTTTTTTTTTGAAACATATAAGGATTAATACTGTATTATTAATCCTTTATTTATTATAAATAAATTATATTGTTAAAAAAACTTCCGCGCAAGTAATGCAAATCGAGCACATTCACAGCTAAGTAAAAATGTAATACGACTATACCACAGACTACTTGATTCTTAAATTATTTATTCTTTCTTTAAGAAATATAGAATTGTTTATATTTACGTTATTGAAATAAAAATAAAGGTTAGATATATACATAATAATAATCTAATATATAAAATTCTCGTGTCACTGTTTTCGTTGCCATACTCCTCCGAAACTTTGATTTCGATTTTGATGAAATTTTTTGTGCTTATCCGGTATCTATGAGAATCGGCCAACACCTTTTCATCCCCCTAAATGTTAGGGGTAGTCCACCCCTAATTTTTATTTATTTTTATTTTTTATTTTTTTATGATATATGCATTAAAAATACATACAACCCCAAATTTTCACCCCTCTACGATCAACCCCTATTTTTATTATAAATGATATACATGGCAAAACGACGTTTGCCAGGTCAGCTAGTAATATAATAATATTATAATAATAAAGCATATTTATTCAAGACTTACAATATGTTGTGTTTACAACCTATTTTGAGTTAGTATATTTCTTAAACTATGTTAGTAAAAATTTTTGAAGCCATGACCCCATCCAGGTATATGCCTCCTCCATCTATAGCTTAATATAGATAAATACATATAAACTATAATATAGTTTAGTTTATGTTAAGTTTAGTTATTTATTTCAATGTATATTATTTTATTATTAGTTAAAATTACAATATAATACATATATAGCTTAATATAATAATAATACCATAGGGCAATAGAAAAAAGGCAGTAAGATAGTAAGTAAAAGCAGTAAGTAGTATAATAAATAGCTACTAAGATACTCACTAATAAGAAATCTTATTCAATTTATATCAGAAAAATACTTGCTTTTTAGCTTTTTTAGCTAATTATCTATCCATATTTTTTACCCGAGCATTTCATTTTATTACTTAACTTAAGTCGATGGTAAGACAACCAAAAACTAGTGATAAATTTCATTTATAAACCAACAACTTTTTAATATTTAAAGTTTAAATCTCATTTAGTCCGACATAATATAACAAGTTCAGCTGAAAGTTAGATGAAACGTTATTATTCTTCTGAGAGCAGGTTTAAATATAATTACAGCGAATGGCGAAGCTAAAAGTAAAAATTTAAGTAGAAAAAGTAGTCAAATGTCATTTCGTATTTAACAGGGTAAATGATTTAATTTAACGGACGATTTAGTTTACGATAAAAACCTTTTATATATTTTACTGGTTGACCCGGACAATAAAGATTATTACAGTACTAACATCGCCATTAAAAAATTTGTGTTGTTGGAAGGGTGAAAATTAAAGGTGAGTTTTTTAATGCCTTAAATTTTCCCAATCTCAGACGTCAGACCTAAAAATCTGTGAATCCGATAGTTACAAACACCGTGACATAATTTATATAGTATATTACATAGTTTAGCGGACCTGAAAGACGTTGGCCTGCGTGTTATTAAAGCGAATAGGATATTAAACAAAGTATGGAAGACAAATAATATAATCAAACGAAAAATATTTGGGATGACTGGAAATCGAACCCAGATCGTTTGAGAGAGTTCAGAGCTCTACCAGTTAAGCTATCCGAGACTTGTACCTGCAAAACCAGCTGCTTAGTTTTAGTATAGATAAATAACCGACTGCAGCGCCATTTGCCGGGCTGAATTGTGAATCTAAAACGACAACGCTGAGGTCTAACATTCATAGATATTTATTTCTATATGATCGCGATGAGACCAACACTGTTGACCTGCAATCGGCATGACGCACATCGTTTGTTTGACATCTTTAAAAATTAAAACAAAACACCTATTATATTAAGACAGCAAAATCTTCGCACTATAAACCATAAAACATATGGCTTGGAAATGATTAATTCATTTTTACTATTATGAATATTAAATACAGATAAACAAATATCTGTGAGATGAAACACTAAATACATAATATATTTAATATATTTAATAAGACACATCCTGTTGTATGCTTTCATGAAAAATATTTTCTCATTTATTATTAAGAATAAATTTTGAGAGACTGTTTGAGTTTAAATAATTAACTTCCGAGTGACACTTGGGTTTAATTTTGCTGAACTAATGAGCTGCTTATTGTTAATTACGTTCAAAGACAAAACAGGAATACAGGTTCCTTCAGAGCGCAATGCAGACATTTTGGTTTCGCATATCTTGTTCGCGCAAAGACAGTGAAACTTCATTAAATAATCCAATTAACCTAAACTAAATAGGTTATAAAAATGTAATTAAATATAAAAAGCATGCAAATACAGGGGTCTAGGCTCAGAATATGATTTTGTCCCATTCAGTGTCGAGACCCTTGGTCCGTGGGGTCCTAGCGCTTTAAGGCTTTTTAAAGAAATTTCAAAAAGGTTAGTCGACATCACAGGAGACCGAAGATCTGGCAGCTACCTCGGACAAAGAATTAGTCTAGCAATTCAAAGGAGGAACGCTGCCTGCGCTGATTATTTTATTATTATAAGTATTTATGTATTAAAGTTAACCACATCGTACATAATAATCCGATACTTATGACAATATGTTATACAAAGAATATTAATATGTGAGAATGATATGAGAACTGAAGAAGGCGCAGATTAAATATATATGTAATAGCTTCACACCGTTGATTTACTTGTACTTAATAAGTATTTTACCATTTCCAACAAGGGAAATTGTAAATTTTCCAAAAAATACAATGTTATTATATGAACAGTGAAAAATTTCGAATGTTACCGTAAAATAGCAAAAAAACAATGTGAATTACATTTTCAGTGAATTAATTTGCGAACATATTTTTAGTGTCAACTCGGCGTTATCTAACACGTCTGCAAATATTGCTACTATAAATTTATTTTCCATATTCATATTTCAGCGCAGTCCATTTAGATAAACAGAGTTGTATTTGCAATTAAAATGTCGTCGCAATAAATGTCAGGTTGTGGACAGGGTTGCCTAACGGTATAGGAGATTTAAGGAGTTTCCAACGCAATTTGTTTTCTATATTCAATAATTTTAAATTGATGTTTATTTTTTGATAAACGATTCCAACTTACACTTCAACTACTGACCCCGCAAGGTGGCAGTGGGTTCTAGGAAAGTAGGAAAGTATCTTTTGCTCAATGCTTATCCTTCGCCAAACACTGGCACACTTTTGGACTCTATACCGAGGAAATGCTGCCAGCATTGAAGGTACACGGCCACAGGGACCAAACTGTTTAAATTTGTTTTAGTTTTATCAATTTATAATAATAATAATGATTAATTACTCTGTTGGTTAAGTTTAAAGTAAATACTCTATATTTGGGTGAAAAAATCACGTGATTGGTATTCCACCATAAATTAATTGAACATAATCATAATTTCAGATTTCATCTAAACGTAATCTTAACTACTTGTATGTGTAATAAGAGCTCCTTCAACTAAAAATTTAAGGCACAGTGACAGGTAGACTGAAGCAGACGCACGTTAAATAACCTTCTTCAATTGTTTGGACAAAGCACCAAATGGTTATTCAGAAGCGTGGCGTCCAAAATAAATTAGCCATGATGATCGCCACCCTTCGAAAGGAGATGGCACTATCAGAATATGTGGCATAAACTCAAAACTCAAAACTCAAAATATCTTTATTCAAGTGGGTAACCAAATACACTTTTGAATCGTCAAGTTAAATTATAGAAGAGGATGCAGTGACAAGGTACGTAACAAGGTGAGTGTGGATGATGAGAACCGGTCTGGTAGATTTGCTGGTAAACTGAGTCATATTCAGATTGAGAAAGGGCAGGTCCGATCATCCATAACCAACGAGCGTGAATGGAGAATTTATGATAGTTAAGGAAGCGAGATAGGTACAGATATTAAAACAGATCTCGCAGATTCTTTGGCCATAGCCTACACCTTTGAGAAATAGGCGTAAGTTATACAACCGTATATTCAGTTTTCATATTTAATTAATTATAAGCTATGCTTAGCACAAAAATATAGGCTTTACTTAATATTTAACTAATTTAATAACTTAATTTAGTAATTAACTATGCATGCAGTGAAAATATACTTCATTTAAACATTGCGCTAAACTTAACTGTGAATAAAATCAATACGAACAATACACAAATGGTTCACAAACAAGTAAAAACTATTAAACGTCAGCAATTTATTTGTAAAATAACTGGACACAGGTAAAACCTTTGTAATGTTGTCAGCCCTAGTAGCAGATAGTTTGAGCTGTAAACCTTATCAGAGGGAGGTATCTATCTGATGTCGAGGCGGGTGACATTGACTGATGAATTTCAATTTCGTAGCGGGGCATGGCTGAGGCATCTTTACCTAATATATTTTTTATTAGCCGCTTTTATTCGAACTTTATTTACGAGTTTATTAACTACTTTGACGTTCATAGAGATAAAAGTAATAAATTTTCGATTATTGAAGACAGCGATACTGTTTAAGGTTTTGTTATTCTTTTTTAATTTTAATAAATCTGTTGAAGATACCTATTTATCTAATCACGGGAATAATTCAGTTGAAACTATGATGTTAGGCTTACTCTTTATTTATTTATTGAATACATTATCAGAAAAATAAAAGAAGTTTACAATGTGGTGGAAATATAAACTGGACACGGATTTTCTGTCTACTAGGACGTCGATGAGATTTAACACTTATATACTATTTACTACTTATATACTAAGACTATATATATATGTCATTAAATTGTAATTATTATTTTAGTTTTATTAAAATGCAGTTATTCAATGATTTAAAAATATATGTGTTTATAAAAATAGGTCTTCTATTATTTCGTTTTTTTATCGATAACTATTAATAAGAAATGGTTTGGTTTTTTAACTCTTGGGTCTATATTTAACGACTTAAATTTATTATGTCTTTTAATTAAACTCAAAAAAATTGGTTTAAAATTAGGTATAATATATTTATTACACGAAATGTTACATAACGCTTAGCCAGTATTTCTTTGGCATGAAATAATCATTGTAATTGATTATTGAAAACTTAATAACTAATAATAATAATTTAGAATACTGCTTTTCTAACGACACGATAGTTTAAGACAAACGCGAAATCACATTTTTAAATATTGCACCTTATATAGTCGTGCGTTTCATACATTGCTCGCGAGCGTCTTGCACTCTTGATCTCCGCTATTTATCCATCCACCGCAACTTCAGACACCTGCTAATTATTCTTACAAAACACATTCATTGCGAAAGCTATGGATATGATAAATTATAAAACATTCGCCAACCAACTTTTTAAATTGATGTCTAATTGTTGTCTATTGTCCTCTTGAAAAAGACGCGTGTTCTGTTTTATTTAAAGTTTCTGAAAGATGTCTAGTTGTTTCTTTGAGATTGAGAGTAGTGTTGGCTTAGTGGCTCCAGCGTGCGACTCTTATCCCTGAGCTCCCGAACCCCGGCTGGATTTTCGGTCTAATTTTTTTTTATAGAACAGGGGAAAAACGGGCAGGAGGCTCACCTGATGTTAAGTGATACCACCGCCCATGGACACTTTCAATGCCAGAAGGCTCGCGAGTGCGTTGCCGGCCTTTTAAGAATTGGTACGCTCGCTCGGACGTTGAAGGAAAACATCGTGAGGAAACTGAACTGATAAGTTAGACCCATTAAGTCGACGGCGTGGGTCGGCCACTTACTTGCCGATTAGTAAAAAAACAAATATAATGATCACAAAACATACAGAAATCTGTGGTCCAAATCTAAAAGGTTTTAATTAAATTTGATCGAAGTTCTTATTTTCTATCAGGCTCAATCATTTTAGATAAACTATACTCTTAGCTAATTTTGCGTCCTTAGTGAATAATATTGTCACATCCATATTTTGTAACTTTCGGAACGCAATTAACTAAATATATGGGGTTCATCTCTAATCAGTAAATATAATACAAAGCTGTATCATAATTATTACGTTATAATATCTTATAAATGGAAATCCAAGCTTCTATTATCTTGTAAACGTATGTTCCGTAAGAATTTTAAATGAATGTATGACTTTGGGTAAAAGGATGAAAGATATACGTTTTTCGTAATTAGGGGTTAAGGTTAGGGTGGTAGGACTCCTTTCTCCGCAATTAGACTCCTAATTGGTCCGTTGTGCGTACGAGTCCTGGCTAATTTAGCCAGCCTAGCTCCTTCCAGAAGCACAGAAGTCTCCTGGGCACTTCACAGGCTTCCCGGAGCGACCTCACCGTTCCGAGGATTTTTTCACGTTGATTAGCCACAGCATTTTCGTAATTAATTGCACTTAATCATTAATTTTAAAATAGTAAAATTTATGTTGAATTATATTTATTAAAAAGATTACATACTTAAAACTTCTTTGGTATGTTTTTCTAGCGATTTCAACAGCGAACCAAACCTTCATTGAATGTATGTAAAGTGTCAGAACAACATTTTGAATAACACGTATTCGGGTTCGAAGCAGTGATAGATTGTTCGTGAACTAGTTTTGTAAAAGCAGTTTTAAAACTTTTCCATTCGTGTGCCTCGATCCATCACGCGTTATGAACGTAGTGCTTACATGTTTTGAATTTTTATCTACACAAAAGTTGCCTGTTTGTGGGATTATTAGTTAGGATTAAAAGAGGCGATACTGAAGCTTCATCTGAAATAAGGATAAAAACAAGTCTTCTAGAGTATGCGGCTAATGCGATAGGAACCGCTAGATTAAATGTGCATGCGTCCAATCAGTATTATTCCCAATAATTTAATATCATTGGGGATAAGCCAAATATCACATGTAATTTATAATGCCTTCATCGTCAAAGGCAAAATCAAGGCTGCTTTGTTTACTCGAGTGTAGTCGTTCGGCCCTCAAGGAGGTATCTCATATTTCAAGCCAAACAAGAGACATGCCTGGATGGCTTACCAAAGCGATGTACTGTAAAGGCCGCAATAGCCAACCGTGATTTTTTACTTTTATACAACAGGAGGCAAACGGGCTGGAGACTCACGTGATGTTGTGATACCACCCCACCCATACATTGCCAGAAGGCTCGCAAGTGCGTTGCCGGCCTTTAAGGAATTGGTACGCTCTTTTCTTAAAGGACCCTTAGTCGAATTGGTTCGGAAATACTTATGAAGCAGCTCGTTCCATAGGCAAAAGGTGCGCGGCAAAAACGGCCTTAAGAAACGCTCAGTTCTGCACCGACGGTCGTCGAGGTGATAAGGATGGTATTTTGTATTCTGCCTTAACGTCCAATGGTGAAACTCAGCTGCAGGTTTTAGTCCGAACAACTACTCTGAACACTGAACATGGTGAATGCGGTACAAGATGCAGAGAGACCCCATCTCTACGCAACGCCAAGAGATCAATTCGCTCGGAAAGTGACTGATCGTCGACGATTCGAATCGCTCTTCGTTGAATACGGGGCTGGTACTGGGGAGCTCCCGCCCCGAGATAAGTAGAGAGAGATTCTGAAAAGGTGGGAGCTTGTAGTTTATTAATTATTAGAATGCCAAATCATAAAACGACTGCTTCACGACTGATTTGCGAGCGACCGTCGATGCGAAATCCGCTGTGTGAATTACAGAATAGCAGGGCAGTACTGCATGTGGGGACGAATTTGCTCTTTATAAAGTTGCAAGCGGTGGCCCGGAGTGAAGTATCGTCTCGCCTTGCCGAGCAAACCAAGTTTCTTCTTCTTCTTTCCTTCCCGAATTCGCGAAACTGAATCTTATTCTATATGACAACGCCCAGAATTCAGATGTCGCCTCCTGTTACATAAAAAAAATTCGATTATATCTCTATACGAAATTATTTAATTTGGTTCATCGGCATTAATGGAATAAGACAGTTTTGATTGAATATTGTGCGCGTAGCTAGTAGCTAGAGGTAGATTAAATATGATGTTTTTTTGTTATATTCTTAAATAACATTAAGGTATTCTACATTTGACTATATTACAATTAAAATAATTAAATAAAAGAAGGAGGGCAACTGGCGGTCTTATCGCTTTCGAGCAATCCCTAGCAGGTCACCACTGTGATTTTTTTTTAACTTAATAAGGTAGACTAGAATAAGGAAATAAAATAAAGCTCATGACATAAAGTACACACGAATCACGATGTAGATAGATAGGCCTTTATTATTAGTCCAAAAGTTATAATTATTATATTACCTTAATTCTTAATATTATATAATACTAGCTGACCGGGCAAACGTCGTTTTGCCATATCATTTATAATAAAAAAATAGGGGTTGATCGTAGAGGGGTGAAAGTTAGGGGTTGTATGTATTTTTTAATGCTGTATCATAAAAAAATAAAAAGAGAAAAAAATATGTAAAAATAAAAAAAAAAATTAGGGGTGGACTACCCTTAACATTTAGGGGGATGAAAAATAGATGTTAGCCGATTCTCAGACCTACCCAATATGCTTACCAAATTTCAGAGGAATCGGTCAAGCCGTTTCGGAGGAGTATGCAGACTAACATTGTGACACGAGAATTTTATATATAAGATATTGGTCCCTCTAGGGTGCATAGACAACAAAGCAAGAGTCTCTTCAGCCTTTGTAAGAGTATTATTTGATAATTTGATTCGATTTGATTACCTTTAATAGCGTTGTTTCCAATATATACATATTATGTAAAATATAAATATGTCAGTTATGTTCTATATTAAATATCATTTAAGAACTAAATATAAAATCGCTGTTTTTTCTCTCCTTGTATTTTATAACGCTTATAAATTAATGGAAAAATATTATTAGATAACATGCTTTATATATAGTTCCGGTATGTGGATGGTAATTAATTATTTTTTACATAATCAGATTGTATTTTCTAATAAAATATATTTTTTACACTCATTTGTAATATTTGTACTAGTTTCTGAAGCAATACAAGAGTGCAATACACTCTGTATTGCTTTAATCGTGTTAATAATGGTAAATTGCAAAATTATTAGCGTTATTATAGTAAATTAAGAGACGGAGTATAATCGGTAACAAATGGACGGTTACGGAAGAGCTGGTTTCCTTGGCACAAGTAATTTGTAATTACTTCAAAGGCTATAAAACACATTGTACTCATATATACTTTTAGTTATTATGAAATGAACAATTATTAATTTTGAATAGAAAAGAAATATTGATTTGAAGATGTAATGGAAACAGTTCCTTATTTATATTTTACTATTAGCAAATTAGGAAAGTGTTATATGTGAAAATGAGACCCGTTAGTAACAATTGACTAAGGAAAAGCTGTAAAAATCCCCTGTCAACAAGATTTACCGTAGTGTACAGTTAATACCAGTTTGAACCGGCGAGAACCGGCGCAGGTCACGTAATAACCGGTATCAACTGGATTAACAGTTGGTAATATCTGTTATATTACTTGCCAAGCAGATTATTACCGCGGTGTGTTACATTTTGCTGCGAGTTTATAAGACATTACTTTCCTTCTTATTACTTTTGATAACAAGTGTTTCACCTTAGATTTTTCTTTAAAAAGTATTTTGTCCGTAAATTAGTCGTTATCTGTCAACATCACTCATAATGCTGAAAATGTTAATTAGGACGCACTCAGCCGCAAATGCGTCCCCCTCTAGTGTTTTCCACTATCGCGACTTGTCTCTTTCTTTCTTCCGATTTTCCAATTCAGGATTCCAAGTCCAAGTCCATTTCCAAGTCTCCTAGATTCTAAGGAACTCAAACGAACCCACACTCGGTTCCGATGTTTTCTATTACCATCAGATTGAGAGGTCAGAACGACTTATAATTATTTCATATTCAGTGCCATTTTGTGTATCTATCTCAACACATGAATACGGTGTGTCGTAGGCCGTAGCCTTCAAATGAAGCTCAAACATAATATACATTTTAGTGATTTATACAATAGTAGGTACATTAGCCTGTAACATCTAATATTAATGTATTAAAATATAGAACTTATAATTATTTATTAACATGTGTACGTGAATCTGCGAAAGAATTTAACTTTGCTTTTAATAACCTATAAAATTCAAAGAAAAGCTTTAAGAGTCGTCGGTACTTAGTATGTATTAATTAACGGTCTTATTTATAAGCCTGAATTAGTATACAATCTTTCGTCTCGTTTATTTAATTGAAAGGAATATGAGAGTGATTACGGTTTTAATAGTTCTCAACAATTAATAGAATCACGAGAAGGAGAAAAATGCTTCACTTAATTATACTGTAGTTTCATTGTTGGCACTGCCTCGAATATTCATTATGTTTTTTGGCACTTAGTGGTAAAACTAACGGTTATAAATATCATAGTGTGATATTAAAACCGACGTTCTATGTGTATGAGTTTGGCACAATAACGAGAGTATTAACAAAATTGTTAGGGAGTGTGCATAATGTATTAACTTAATAAAGTGATTCTCGGTAGCTGATATGATCCTTAATAAGATAAGATCCTTAATACATCATTGAACCGCTAAAATAAGTATCACATACTGTGTGTTAATTCAACGGATAATCACATTGAAAACCGTTACCGATAAATGCCTAATTCCTAACAAGTAAATCAACATATAAATGGTGTTTAAATATTTTTTACAAAGTTAATCGTGAGCCACTCAAATAACACAATACTTTGTAACTGGGTTCATTCACCGTCATAAATACCATAGTTTCACTCCTTCGTTGTCGAAATCCCCAGATGTCGAAATCCCCAGGTGTAGAGACCTCCACCAAATTAGTGCAGTGCGGCGATTTGTTTCGTAGTTTCTTATACAAAAGGTGTGACCACTGACCTCCAATAGGCGACATCTCTCAACGTCTGTCCAGTTCTATATTATAAATATACAAAATTGGTATTTTTTTTAATCCCCTAGAAAGGACAGTTGACTACCAGTTGAAAGTCTATTATTAGAAGAAGTAGATTGTTATTTAGGCAAAAAAGTAATAATACGTGTTCAAAAAGGTATTCAAGCATTATTACAATTTTCTTTCTGCGCGTGTGCCCGCGGCCTAATCCCCAGCCCAAAGTATCGTATATAATTTTAACAGACGTTTTAATTAACTTGAAATTGTACAAGAGCGGTAATTTGGTGAATATTATACGTTTTGAGACATTATAGCGTTTCTACAAATCTTTTATCAACAGTACTATTATAAAAAGAAATGTTTCTGTATTGTGATGAATAAAAAACTTAATTAAACAATTATATTATGGAAAGTTACTTGGAAGTAAGATAGCTTGAATTCTTGATAAAAATAAAAGATCCTCACGAAATCGCAATATTGTCAAAAAGTCTTTACTATTATTTTGTAAATTAACTAATGAAATGTGTTTATTGCTCTTTTAAATATCTAAAAACAAAATAATACTGTAAATGTCTAGCCTTGATAATTTACGCATACAAGCAAAAATCTGGTTAAATGTGGTATGCGCAAAAGAACAGTATCTCTAAACAGAAAAAGTATCTTTATTAAATTAAGTTTTTTGGCTGAACTTCATGCACATATTGCTGGCCCTATACAATTAAAATGAATATTTTTAAAACGCATAATTCCCGCCCATGGCCGCGACCTGTGCTGATACGTAGCGGATATGTCCACAAGCTACAGGCGCTCCAGTTGCGATTCATGAGAATCGCGAGCTTTTTTACGTCCCCACCATCACTTGGAGCTCACTGCCATAGCACAATGGATGAAGTTGGCGTCCACACGCCACTGCGACAAGGCTAAGCACCATCTCAGCCAAACAGCAAACTCAAAGTCAGACTAGGGTAAAAAACCGTCTTCACGGGGGAAGGAAGGTCGTATTTCTTTACTACATTTTCGCAAACTACAGTGAGCTTTCCTCCTGCTCTTCGGGCAATTGAACACCTCTCGGCGGCCCAAGCCGAAGTCCAGGTCTCGCAGCCCATGCGTCGCGGGAAAGCCGCAATCTTCACGCAGCCGACGAGTTCACACGCGTATGAACATACAGCTGCGCATTGACGTGTGATCACTCCATGGCAGCGTGCATTTGCGTGGCTCAACCACTTAACGTAATCTCGTTTTACGACTTAATGTTTTCAATAATAGGTTTAACTTAACCACCTTAAGGTTTGTCGTTTTAATTGTAGTCGCCTAGCGGTATCCATCATCCATCTACAGACTAAATAAAAAAAGACATACAGCTCTGGCTCCAATAATTACGAAAAATATTACTAAGTTGAATGTATGAACTGCTACTAAACTCAACAACACACTTATATATATTATATAACTAGTCTGGCCATAAATACTGTATCGTAAAAAAAACTTTTTTTCAACTTTTTAATTTTGAATTTGTAACACGTATATTATTTTAAAAACTTTCGATTTTGCGCCATTTCACATATTTTTTCGTATTCATTATCAAATGACAATATGGACTGGGGTGTTAAAGAATATATGATTGCAGTGATCGCCTTGCATAAAGTGGGTATGGAGCCGTCGGTCATATTTCAGATTCCTTAAAAGCTTGGTAACAGTCGTATATCGTAGTATCAAAAGATACAATAACAATTTGTCTGTCGAAGACGAGAAAAGATCGGGGCGGCCGGAAGCTGTTAGAACTACAAAGGCTGTTAATGCTGTTAAAGACGGAAATCGTCGAAACCCCATTTCCAGGAAGCAAAAAATCTTATCGTGAGAAATGAAGATTCTCGTTCGGACTCTGTCGCGTGTTAGTAGTGACGAAATTTCCCTTTGGAAACAGTGCGTAAATCCAAACATTCGTGGGCAAATAGATTCAAAACCTGTACAAAAGCCAAAGGTGGCCATTTAAATTTTTTCTGTGACTTAAATAAATAAGTACGTATAAATTTCTATAACATTACATTACTTCATTTAAAAAAAACATTTTCGTTTGTAACATAACTTATGGCTAGACTAGGACTAGGTGTAACTAGACAGAAACAACATGATATATATTACACATGTACATTCCATAGTTTCATCTAAATTTTCATGGATGTCAATAATTATTAATCACATGCTGAACCCACAGAATCATTACGTTATCTTTAACAGCTCACGCTCAAGTGCATACATTTGATATTTGAAACATTTAGTAATCTTTCTAATGTACAACAAAACAAAATATAATATAAATCTTTACAATTAAGTAACTGTTGAATATTCTACTCGAATCGTGATTTCACATGATTATAAATTTCTTCTAACTAAGCTGAATCCACTGACATAAAGATATGTCGTATTCGATTACAAAATGAAATTGATGCGAGGATCAAAGTGATTGATTCTAGACATTGGTATAATATTTCAGACTAAGTTTCAAACAAGTATGAAAACTTACAATTTATAGGCGAAAGCTACTACTGATATTATTCAATAGTAGCTTTTCAATTATAGTTAAACAGTTATGTTTTGCTACTTCAAATGTTATTATCTAATATATAAAATTCTCGTGACACAATGTTCGTTCCCATACTCCTCCGACACGGCTCGACCGATTCTTATGAAAATTTTTATGCATATTCACTAAGTCTGAGAATGGGCTACTATCTATTTTTCATACCCCTAACCCCCTAGTGATAAGGGGTGTCCACCCCAAATATTTTTTATTTTTTGGATAATATAACATTTACATTTTTATTTTTTATTATGTGGCATTAAAAAATACATACAACTCTTTATTGTATGTAATAGGGGTTTAGCATAGAGGAGTGAACCCTCTACGATCAACCCCTATTTTTTATTATAGATAGTTAATTTTATTGAACTAATAAATATTTCCAAGAAATAATATATGGCAAATAATATAATAATATATCCTACATGGCAAAACGACGTTTCCCGGGTCAGCTAGTTTCAATATAAATTTTCTATAACTTAATAAAAAATACTCCGGGTGTTACCTTCTATACATATTTACATTATTATTTGTATCACTCCCTTAAAACTCAGTTAAAATCAGTATTTAGTCAGTATAGTTTAAATTATATCTGCGCAGATACAAAGCATATTTATATTCTCCACAGTAGAGCCTATTTATGGAAAAATATAGTTTATGGTAATAAAAATGCAAACGATTAAAATTATTATCTATATGACTGTCACAGAGGTTTCTATATAATTGATGTAAACAAATAACAATAATATTATATCTCATATATATTAAATTATTTGACGAAAATCCTCAAAGGAAATTCCCTACAAACAGCGATATGAAAATTCCTTAAAATGATAATAAGATGGTATTTAATTAAACGCAATAATAATAGGTTCATTTTCCAGTTTCCAACTCCCGTGGGTGCCAGGGAAATGCAGAATTGTTATAGCTTTAATATTTCGTACTTGGATCAGAATGGAAACTACAATTTCTATTTGAATAAATTATATTTCGTTATGAAGAAACTTTTGTTCATCTATTTTAGTTTTTATGAATCGTGTAGTTCCAGTTGTTCAATTAAAAGATATTAAAAATGTAAATATTAGGTCTATCAAGAGACTAACATGAAACAATGGCAATGCATTTTTACGGCGTACGAAACTGTTGTGGTCAACAAATACTTTTCTTCCTATCATTTGGGATGACTATAACTTCTAAAAGTAGAACTTCTACAAATCCTTTAATGAAATGCAGACATTAATTAAATATTTTAAACGTTAATTACTTTTAAATATTACCGCAATCTTGGCCCATAATTTACTACCAACGGTTACCTCTGAGGACAATGAAAGAGGTCCGTTAAGCGAAAACCGAGAACTCTTAATTATTATTAACCATACGATACTGACTCTAAACAAATAATAAATTAATCTTAGTATCATTCTTCATCACGACCCGGAAATTCGTTTCAGGACACGCAAATAGAACCACAAAAAACATTCACAAACGCAATTCCGACACAAGTCGCGTTCATATTTGTTCCCTGCAATTAAATGGAAAGCTTGCGAAACGCTAATTAAAGGAGTAAGAGCAAACTAAAACCAGCTTTTGTGAACTAATTGAGATTCGGAATTTGCTAGTATTCGATACTGTTATTAAAGCAAGTCGAAACCATTAAGTTTCTATACAAAGTGTAAAGCAGGTAACTTGAACGTTGGGCAAAGTCGAGGTCAATTATTTTTTTATCGCTGTATTTTAATGATAAGGTTCTTACGGTATATACTGATAAGTGTTCATATATTGGTACGTACAAGGCGTATTCCTTTATCAAACAATAACGTGCACTTATTTTTCAAATACCACGTATAGAAACAAGTTATAGGTATGTTTATAGTAAAGAATATATTTTCCTTACTATAATATACTTATTATGTTGACCAATCATATTATGTCAACGACCTATAGGGTCTTGGCCACAGCTTGCATTTGGTTTTTTTATAGCCAGGTAATCTGCCTTTTGTGCCTGACACACGCCGTTAATTCCTTCCCATGTTTACCTTAACGCACACCACGTAGCACAGCCGTGACACGATTTTGTGTCGCACTCTGAGCCTCCTAGCCTAGCTATTTATTACCTATAACTCCTCAATAAGGACATGGGTGAGAAGGCTGAACTTATCCGTGCTTACTTTAATTGATCTCATTACTTTATCCATCCTTTAGCCTCCCTCGTGTGACTTCTAGACGTGAAACTATAATTCGAAACAATGAACTAGTCGTTGGAACAATTGCCATGGGATCGGCCAACTTAATAACAACTTCCTACGAGTATACTATCTGTTCTTTAATATACAGTTCAGTAATATTTGAACTAAAGTTTGTAAACATCGAAATAAAGAGGACCCTTCAAAGTTTGTTGATTGTTGGCTTACTTTGGTTTATTGTTTACATTAATTAGCTGAGCAATTTCGGTAGTCATCTTAATAATGATGATGGAGATATCTTAGGTTTCCCAACTGTTATAAAAGGTACCAATGTTATCATAGAATATGTTGTTAAAGTAAAATTACATAATAATTAGTAATCTATAAAGAAGCCAAACTAGTGTTGGTACATGAAACTAATATTGCAAGTTGCAACCTATTTACGTGATCAGAGATTAAACACACAAAAAAAAATATTACCTACGTTTTGTATAACATTCATAATAACTGAATTCTAGATAAATCAATTTTAGATATATAATAACTATCATGGTAAAAAAAATGTGTTAAGATTACCTTTTTAATTACATTATTAATAATTGGAAAGAGCAGTGTCCAGAAAAGAAGTTAATATGTTTGCTTGTTTGATAGCAAATTTATAGTCATATGTAATAGATTAAATCAAAACAATGATGTTAAGAATAATGATATTGTAGGTCAATTATTGATTAAGTAAATTTGAATTTCATTGTTCAGAATACAACATACAACCATAATAATCATGCTAGGTATGTTGGATCAAATATATGTATAAGCTTACAATTGCTCAAATTCATACCAAAATCAAGTGAACATGTTGAAAATGGCATTGCCATAACATATTTTATAAATGTAGAAGCAATCAATAGTAAGGAGGTAGTTATTGCTACTGAATACATGCAATGTACACTTATGAACGTAAAAAAATAGAAATGTATAATATAATATATATATTCAAGATTCAAGTTATTTTAATAAAATTATTAATTAAATCTACTGTATCTATGATAAAGATAAACTTTTTATACACTATTCCAGTAACTCAAACAAAAAAATAACCTATAAGAATAGTACAACTAAAGTATAATAAAAAACTAATTCTAACCCAACCCACCTCACATCAATAACATCTACTTTTTACTTGTATTTAACAATCTTTTAATAATTTGTATTTAATAGATGTTATGAAAGATACAATAATAGCTTAATATGTACCTAAACTAAACATGTACATAATGATGATTTTTCATACTTGCGGAAAACAGAATAATGTTTTTATCCAAAACTTTAATGTTATATCAATATTTATAAAAGTATTGAAACCTAAACTGTGCTGTGTTATCATTTATTAAAAATTGAAGGATAGTTGAAATTCAATCGTTTGAAAATGACTGTCTTTCTTTATCTGGATAAAAGCCTTTGGGGCCTTGTCATTGATACAAATGTGATATTCTTCTTCAAAGGTAATACCATCAGGAATTTGAATTTGTTCGTTCTATGAAACTTAAGCAAGGACATTCTTGATAACTATAAGGGAACTTATCTCGACTTTTTTCTCGTCTAGCTAATAATTAATTTTTAGGTAAGGTTTTAATTAAGGTACGAGCAACTTTTGATTTGACGTAAAACTTCGACTTCACTGCTGATTTTAATTCACATGTTCATTATCAGAATACCAAATGCTTACAATTTTTGGGCGAAAGTATTTTGAGTTTTTAATTTAAGTTCCAAGTAAACAATCTCACTCTAGCGGCGCTTTTGTCGCGTATTAGTATTTGGTTTTGCTCTTGGTTGACATTTGATATTCTTAGAACTCCGAGTCTCAAAGGACTCTAAGAATCCTTTAAAGAAATACATAACATCATTTAGAATAACAGAGAATAACAGAGAATAACATAATAAACATGTGTTAAAAAGATACGTTCAGTTTGCCTTTAATTACTTAAAAATGTCTTAGCATTTGTACTTTTAACAGCTATGATTTTTTTTAAAGTAAATTAGTTGTTTCAATTAAATATTATAAATTCCGTAAAATTTTGTCTTTGAATCTGTTTTTATCCAATAAATTCATGCAGCCGTTTGATAGATCTCTACTTGTTAATCGTTCCACAACTGAGCCTTTTCTAAGGCAGTTTTTTCCGCGGACCACCACTATGTGGAACCAGCTGCCCACTGAAGTATTTCCGAACCAATTTGACTTAGAGTCCTTTAAGAAAAGAGCGTACCATTTCTTGAAAGGCCGGCAATGCACTTGAGAGCCTTCTGGCAGTGTGAGTGTCCATGGGCGGCGGTATCACTAAACATCAGGTGAGGTCATGCCTTCTATTACATTAAAAAAAAATCTCTAAAAGATTTTTGATGTTTTTGTCAGGTCATAGTATAAAAAACCTCTGAGTTATGAACCGAATTGTTTATGTAAACATTTCAATGGCCATCCACGGAGCCTACATTGATGGACTCACGAATTACAGACAAAGTGATATATTGAAGAAACTTGTCTCAAATGTTTTCCTCAAATGTTTTCTTTATTGTAATAAAAAAACTTTTAGACAAACTTAAGATAGCTCTTATTTATCTACACTAATATTATAAAGAGGAAAACTTTGTTTGTTTGTTTGTTTGTTTGATTGTAATGAATAGGCTCATAAACTACTGGACCGATTTTAAAAATTCTTTCACCATTCGAAAGCTACATTATCCACGAGTAATATAGGCTATATTTAATTTTGAACAAAAATAGGGTTCCGTAAGATATTAGGGTTTTTCGGACACAAGGTGTAAAAAATCAACCAAAAAAGTTACTTATTTTGCGTACCCTGCCTAAACTATTAAAGATAGAACCATAAAATGTTCTAAGTAATTGTAGATCTTATAAATATCTACAAAAAAGTCCGCGACACACTATACCTATCTATGTCGAGTGAGGCACAATAACCATAAATGATATAATGACATGGCAAAACGGCGTTTGCCGGATCAGCTAGTATTATACAATTCGAATTATTTCAGTGTTTGCCAAATGAAAGGTACGTACGTTTCGTAGACACCACTAATTACAAATAAACCAAACAAAACACAGTTTGTAGAACAGTTCTGCCGTTTAAATTGATATCGGGACATTTTTATACAACATACAATGTGGATCGTAGGATTCATATCAGATAGGTGGTTTTAAAATTATTCACAGAGTGTTTCATTTAGTGTTAATTTAGCCATTAAGTATATATAAGCTGCCTTAAAGGTAATTAAATGTCGTTGCCGTGTTTCATCTTTCTACCATTAGAGTTACTTTCATAAAAAAAAAAACTATTTCGGTCTCAGTGTATTCATTTAACTTGTTATTAATATTTATCAATCTCTTTGCAAAATAGCGAAACAATATGACAGAAAAAGACGAAAGAACACTTTCATTTGTTTATGTCCTATTAATTTAGTTTTACGTGTTTTTATTGATTTTATCATGTATAAAATTATGTATGTAAAAAGAAATCTTTTTATATTTAATGGCTTGATGGTGACTAGCATTTGTCAAATATTGTCATAGTATTTTGTATGTTGTACGAAGCAATTGTTCAATAGTAGTATTTCCAGCTACATTTAGTTCACAGCACTGTGGTATAACACTCGCGGTAGAATAGGCATTATTGATGATCAAGTTCGATGTGTCTTCCTCATATTAAATATGCAATAAACAACCGTACTCAGAATCTATAATTTGTTAACGATATCGTAGATGTATGAATATGTAGCGAAGTTAGTAAGAAAATTACAAGAATGAATTAATGGTACTACATTAAAATAAGTATTTGAGTAATTTTAAACATATAAAAGTCACATAATAAACATACATTTATTTCAAAGATAAAAAATAAATTTCATACAAAGATAATTCTTGTTCAACTCCATATAACGATTTCCAAATAGGGCGTTGTGTTACCAATTGAATCGCTGATTATACATGTGCAAGATATTGAGTTCGAAACAAGGGATTTGTCTGGCCTACAATCAAAATAATCGAACATTCAAATATTTAGGTAATTCCGGGCTAGAGTAATGCACGAATGCGATCGTAAATTGAGTGGAGCGATTACATTCAAAGTATCCAATCAATCTGCATCGTTCCGCAAAGCTTTTAATCCACAGGGAGCTAATGCGATTATTTTACGGTAGTAAATTGTTCAAAGTTTATCCTCGATGACACAGTGCCCTGGTTTAGTGGGTAGCCACATGCAAAATTTGGTTTATTGATTCTTGATCATCTTTATCATTATCGGTTTTATTAATTTAAATCGATTTTATAGTTTTAAGTATAGAATTGGTATGTATATGACATAATTTAATTCTGATTTTTATAAGCATAATAGCGGCAGCTATATATCCCGCAAATTTCCTACCTTTATAGTACCTAGCAACATGGAACATTTTGCTATGCTACCCCGGAGACTGTTCGATTTTCGGAATGAAAACTTTTTAGTTTGTCTGTGATTGGAACGAAGTTCCTTATCGCGTTTTGTGAAAGGGGGCTAGACGGAAAAAATTATTACGAAAAGTTGTCACGACACTTTTTTGCTATTTGCTATTGTAATACAACGGTTCTCGTCCGATCACCGAAGTTAAGCAACGTCGGGCAAGGTCAGTACTTGGATGGGTGACCGCCTGGGAACACCCCGTGATGTTGGCTTTTATTTTTTCGCCGTAAGATTGGTGTCGAGAAAATCTATCATACTGTTATGATACCAATTAACATATAAATTAATCGAAAGGAATTTCGTTCCATCCGGGTGTCCCTTGACACCTCTAAAGTTTTTTTCTCCATATAAACATCTGAGTTCAAGTCATAAGTTTTAAATTAACAAATAATAGGGGTTGATCGTAAAGAAAATTAGGGGTTGTATGTATTTTTATATGTTGTAACATAAAATAAATAAAAAAATGTTTTTTTGGAGTGGACACCCTTTATCACTTAGGGGTTTGCAAGATAAATAGTAGCCTATTATATTACTGAATATGCATTAAAAATTTCATAAGAGTCGGTCTAGCCGTTTCGGAGGAATATGGGAACAAACATTGTGACACGAGAATGTTATATATTAGATTTAGGCAAATACATGGCCTATTGGTTTCGGCAATCCTTCTGGTTGTATATTGGTCAGTTGTAATTGCTAGGAGCCCCAGACTTTTCTGTGTACTATTCAGATTTATTTAGAATACTTTAATGTACAGACTTGGTTATTAGCTAAATAATTACGGCATAGAAAATGAAACATACTCGTAAATATTATTTATCGTGATACAAGGACACTCCATTGGGGCGTTATACCGTTATTTGTAAATTAAATTTTAACTAATTTTTTCATTATTAGAATTTTATAAGAACTAGTTTTTAAATACGTGCATGTACAATGGCTTTGCATCGATAGACGTCTTCGTACTTAAGACCCAAACCTCATACCCAAAAAATGCAAGACTTGATTGACAGGCAATGAATGCGTATTTCTTTCTTTCTTTCGCTGATTGCTATATAACAGAGTTCTGTTGTTACATAAACGCAGAATTGTACGTGCTCCATTCAAATATCTCAGTAGAATTATATTGAAATTATAAGAATACATTCTACAAGAGTATTAATTTACACGAATCATTATTGTTCCTTATATTTTCAAATAATGACATGGGTTGTTTTCTTCTATTGAAAGTTCTTGTGTGTACTTAATTCGTTCATTATTTTTACCCTCGAGGCTTCTATTGTGCGGGTTTTTGTTTTTTCAAGCCTTTGTGTGAAATATTAGGTGTTTATTGGTTGCTAATGGGATGTTTAACAACAATGGTCGATCAAAAGAAGGTTTTTAATATTTATTGGATGAGCAGGAAAGCGGGTCGAAAAATGGATTACTTTAAAACGTCGGTTACTAAAATTTCCATGAATCAAACTGCTTTCTAAAGTTCCTTTTTTGAAAAGAAACTGTTAATGTTACCAATACTTTTAAGGTTTCAATATTGTATCCAATCGTTATATTTAATTCACGTGTGTAGTACACTGTTTAATGTAACTGAGTTAATATTTACTAAAATTAGACGCGTAAATAAAGCTATTATCATTAGATATAAATCATCGCACCGCGGGATGGCGGCGTCGCAGTAATAAGGCAATTTATAAACGTAAACATGTCATACACACGCTGTTCTTGTGCCAAACTACCATACCATAATTATTTTACTTTTTATTTTTGAATATCTACAGAACCCTGAATTGGGTAGAAAATGGAAGTATATAACTGGCGCGATTCACGTAATATATTTTGCATTATCTTACATTTCTTGATGTCTATGGTAATTTTACAACATTTAGAAAGCGTAAATTTAAGTTTTATCCCCTAAATCTGATTTATATTAAAATATCGTTATAATTATTACACCTACATCGCAAATATTAACAATATTACATTTTAAACATAAAACATACCTACATATTGATTGGCTTAGCTTAAAATAAAATTTAAATGAAAAAAAGTATAAATTGAATGAAAATTTACCCAATTTAGATACCTCTTACTCATTATAAAAAGATGCCTTTTAAAATGGGATCTTGATCCGCTACGTAAATACAAATAAATCTGCATTACTTTTTATAAAATATAAATGTACCTCTTTAACATTTAATAAAAAAGGAATTAAATCTTTACACAATTTGAGCTCAGCTATCGAATTTCCTTAAGAAAAACTACAAAGCCGATTGACGAGTTTATTGGATAATCATTCTATTCAAAAGCGGAGTTATCTTAAATGAGCACAGATTCCTACCGGAACCAGAATCAGACAGACTTTGCCGTTCCCGTTATGCCTTTGACAATTTAAAAGATCAATGAAGTATTTTACTATTTATTTCAACTATATTTAGTAAATTTTAACTTCCAATAATAAAATATAATAATTGAATAATTTAATTAAGTAATAATAAAATAACTGCGACACATATTTGGTGATATCTATACGTATATAATATATATGTTCACTTTTGGCTGAGAAGGTAGACGGTCATTAATCCTTATTATTAATTATTATTATCTCTCCAAAAATCGATCTAAGAACCTCTAGTTAATAATATTGATTAGAGCGGTTAAATTACAAAATTACTTTTAATTTTAAAAGATACTTAATAGTACTTTTAATCGCGTTTCTTTTTTATATATAACAGGCGGTAAAAGGGCATCAGGCTCTTCTGATGTCAAGTGATACCGCTCCCATACCCATAGACTCTCACACTTCTAAGAATTGGTACGGTATTTTCCTGAAGGGCCCTGAGTCAAATTGGTTCGGAAATGGTCGAGGTGGTGCGTGGCAAACACTGTTTTAAAAAACGCTAAGTTGTGGAACGACGGAGCTCGTGGTGATACGGGTGGAATTTCGTATTCAGCTGTAGGTATTAATCCAAATAACTCCTCTGAACACTCTCCGTGGTAAATGTGACTTTTATCATCTTGTTTAACTTTATATCCCGACTTCACCGTGTGCGAATAGTGCTTACTTAAAAAGTTATAGGCGTAGAAAATTCATGTCATTTACTAATAGATGTAATATTAGCGAACAATATACAAATATTAATCAAGGTTTACATATGGCTGATTGTTCTGTACGCCAGTGAAGCTTGGACAATAAAAGCCGCCGACACTTCGAAGCATTTCAGTTGTGGCGTTATTGTCGCATGCATCGTATAGGCTGGATCCAGAAAGTCTCTACCGAGAAAGTTAGAATGTCGAAATAACATATGCAGAACATTAAACAACTGAAAATACCTGGGCCATGACCACTACTACCTCCTTCAATTCATTATAATGGGTTAAAACCTGGGTAAACGACATGTTGGTAGAAAGAAAATATCATGGCTTCGCAACGTTAGACAGAGGAGGGCTGTTGCGACTGCGGAAGACAAGACATGTCTCTCGAGACTGACGGCCAATCACTTTTCGAACTCACACAGCGGTTTTCATAGCGGCCGTCTTTAATAAACAGTAAACTACAAGCTCCTTCGCATCCTTATCAGAATGCCAAATCATAAAATGACTGCTTCACGACTGATTTGAGCGCGACCGCCGCTGCGAAAACCGCCGTGTGATTTCGAAAAGTGAGTTACAGAATCGCAAGGCAGTAATGGCACCAAACAAAGCATAATCAAAGCTAAATAATCGTACTTAATAGATCTTTTATTTGAGTGAAATTTAAAAATATGTGTAGTTCACTTCGCACGCGCATTTCCTAAACCCTACTTCATGACTTTTTATATGAATAAAAAAATTATTAACATGCAAACAAAACATTTACGAATAATAAAACTAAATATTTAAAAAACTATTGTAATGATGTGTCAATTATAGACAATTTCAGACTTCTCGTTTAAAGTTTGAAATGAGGTACTTTTTAATTAATACTTCACCCGCTTAAGTTTTAATGAAGTTGATAAACTTAAAATTAATACTAATTATGGTCGGGAATTATGATAAACCACTCTACGGTAACAGTTTTGTATCGTACCACAAAGTTTGAGAAGAAATTGCCAAATAGTTCTAATAAAAAAGGTTGTAACATTTATTCACTTTTTTTTTATTTATTATTCTTTTTATGGCTTTTATTTGTGTCAACTGGGCACAAGGTACTTCGCCAGTGTCGTGTAGATGGAGAAGGTATGAAGGAGATTGATCGGTGAAAATAATAATTAAAAAAAGGTTGAAATTCGATTGTTTTAATTTATTCACTTTTAATAATATGTTAGATTTGAAAATTCTTTAGGTGACAGTTGAAGTTGCTGCAGATGGAGAAAAGAGAGCCAGAAAGACTAAGATGTAAGGTAAGATGCGAAGCTCATTGTGGAAGCCCTCTGACCCATCCAGGGGTCATATGACATAAATTAAGTCAACTGAAGTCGTTTTCGAGACGTTTTCGAGTTAGATCTTTATCTTAACGACTAATGTTGACATCCTATGTAAAATTACGTGATTTTAATATATTCTCACGAATGGAAAACAATATACAATGCGTAATTTATAAAGCTACTGAATATTAATGAATAAAAGATCAATTAAATAAAGCCATAATAGCACCATGAATTTTTAACATAACTTAGAGAAATTTACAAATTTTATCGCTAGAAATATGACTGATCTTATTGATGTTACTTCATGCCAAATCAATTCAATATTTGTAATGATTACTTTGTAAAGTATTACAACAAAAAAAATCTAGCTTACAAAGGCGTTCTTTATAAAAAAAATCCATTCGTTATGTTCAAAACTACCTTCAAACACATAAAAAAATATATAACTCGGGAAACTCAGGGGAAATTTGAAGTACATTAAGAAGAAGTGCTTCTCAATATATATTAATTACATAACAAGAGCTATTACTAACTCATACATAGGCGTGAGTGCACCTGAAGTCTGGCTAATTAGTAATATCTAGCGAACAATTAGTCACAGCGTAATGGTTATATCCAATCTTGGCTGTGACGTCATTTGCACTAAGTCACTTTGCTTATTGAAGCATTACTACATCAAAATAGAAATCTACCCAATATTAGGTATACATATATTCTATGATTTATTTAATTATTTGAAATTATTTATCAAAAACATGAAATTTTATTACAGCTTCAGTGGCTTTATAAACAACGCAAATTTTTTGACGATACCGGTACCGATTTGGCATTATTAATTCAATAAAAAGAGATAACTTATACAAAACAATTAAAGAGATTAATAGTTGAAGAATAATTACAATTTCGCTTGGAAATAAACCAAGACTGTTACATACATTAAATACCGTAATCGAACTTATTTATAAATTTTTAAACGTCAATCTTTGTTGATACATTATAATGTACAGATAATTGAGTTTAACATTAACGAGGCTAAATCGGTATAGTTGGAGTCAGCCCTGAGCAGCAATATCCCGTAGGTTCATAACTCTTATCTTTAATGGATTCCGGTGTAGATTAATGCATGCAATTCTGAATATCTGATTACCTGTCTGCATTTCAGCTATCCTGGTACTGTCGTGTTTAATTTTATAAGTTAACCACGAGAAAAATCTTTTTCCAATATTTGTACGTATATAATATATACATATATATTTATATATTATAGCGTGGGGAGGGGGGGGGGGGAAACGATAATACGGAACATTGGTCAGTCATAGCTGCCCATGGTCACCCATTTTAGTAGGTGTATTGTATTGAGGTAGGAGTATTCTCTGTTTTTAAACAGTTAAAGATCCTATCTCCCAGGGAAGTGGAACCACCGGGAGTCGATTCCACAATTCACTAGTTCGCATAAGGAAACAATCTTGTACAGCCGACTTGTAGAAGACTTCCAGCCCTCGAGATGAATTCAAATTACCTATACGGTCGAAGTTTAAAATGTAGAAAGCACCCAAACACACTGATTCGGTAGCTATGAAAAGTCATATATGAAATATGTAGATATTGTTTTTTAGAGACAAAAATAATTCAGAAAATTCAATTTATTTTTATTTAATTATAATAATAATTTATTCCATTTAGATAAAACAGATCTATTTTAGTTAGCAAGTACAACTTAAAGACCAATTTTATTACAAAGTGTGCCTAGATGACTTTTGAATTGAACTGAATTACCAACATCAACAACCAATAAAGATAAATTAAAAAAATAACAGCCTATTATGTTGTGTTTCCTTAATATAATCGATAGTATTTTGTCGTTTCTGTAATATTCTATATTATTAAATCTTTTAGTAAAAAAAACGTAGTCTAATTGGACCCACAAAGCTTTCCTCTGCAATATTTTTCACAATTTAATACCATCACTTGCTAATTGATAGACTAGTTAAAACTACCTGTTAAATAAAATACATACAATATTTTATTTACATATCATACCTTTTTATGATTAACTTCTATGATTAACTAACCTTATAATTAACTAATTATTTCGTAATACATCCGATTATATTCCATATCTTTCCATTAGCTTTGGCACTGCAACAAGACTGTCAAATACGACCTCGTTGTAAATCGCGCGTAAATAATTATAAAGCTTAAGGGAGAAGCTAATAAATAATGATTAATAAAAATAAAAATGAAACATTCATTTGACAACAATTCATTATAATGTGTTAGATTTGGGAACACTTTTAAGTAAAAAATACCTGTGTCCCTTGCTTTTCCATTACAAACCATTATTATAGTAAATTCCATAAGAATAAATAATTTAATTACATCTTTTTTAATTATTTTTGTTTTCCAACTGTTTTCCACACGCGTGAGTCGATAAGTGAGAGTGTGGGTGCATGTGAATTAATATATTTATAGTTATACTAGCTGGCCTCGGTTATCGACTGTTTGGCGAACATCGTTCCGCCTAACAGTCGATTCTTTATTTTTGAAGTTATACTTCTTTAAACGCGTTATGAAAAATTTATCAGACTGAAATTTTACGATGCGCGCGCACCGTGATACAAAATTATCAGTATGGGCGCCGAGCGTGCGCGAGCGAGATGGGAATAAGACAATCTACAAGTAAAAAGAAATAGAATATGCGTGACGTTAGCAGCTATGCCAAGAATTTTGAATGACGATAAAGGAGTTTTAATTATTTTTTCAAAGAAATTTAGCAATGCTTTTTCACAAAGACCTATTGTTACTTAAATTGAATTAATAATATAATAAAATAATAAATAATAATTAATATTAATGAATAATTGAATAATATACTAAATATTGTTAGATTATTAACGCTTAATATTTATTATTAATTATTTAATATTTTAAAAAAATAAAGAAAGCCAAAGAAGTATATTAGTAGTACTTATTACGCGCGTACATAAGTACACGCACCATTTTTTTTTAATACTTATTCTGCTATTCGGGACACAGGTACAGGTACCTAGTAAGATAAAAAAAAGAAAGTTGATAAGACAACAAATACATTATATGTCAAAAAATAAAAATTTACCTTCCCGGAACCCCTCCACTAACACTTGAACTTTATGATATGGTATTAAAGTACAAATTGACTTTAAAGTATTATTACGACTATTTTGTATGGGGATTTAGAAAAGTGTTTTTTTTGGACTTTTCACTCATTTTTTTTAAATTTTTCTCTCCGTTAGAACCATCCTCGTACTTTAAGGAATATTATAAATAAAGAATTGGCCAAATTGGTCCAGGTGTTGTTGAGTTATGCGCTATTAACACATTTTGCGATTCATTTTTATATTATAGATAATTAGTATAAGACCAATTATTGAAGTTGGTTATTTATTCAGTTTTAAATTTAGTAATAAATCGACTGATACTGAAGCAAAACTCTATGAAATTATAGTGATGAGAAAGTTGAATGGCCATCATTAGTACACTTGGCACTCAAACAACAATAAATGTTAAACACGCGTGTAATCGCTTTTATTACCCGTCGAAACTGCCATTTTATAACTGTGAAAATAAATGCTTAACAAAAGACTAGCTGCCCGCCATTGCTTTGTATTTCCTCTGTCGGCCTAAGTTTCCGCTACATATGTACAGGAAACTAATACATGTAAACGTTATTAGAAAGACTAACTTTTAAAGTGCTTTTTGTTTACGCCAGTATTTCTTCTCAATAGACGCGCTTTTGACGCTTTGAAGTGATTATAATAGCAATTGATTTGCAAGACTGTATATATTGTACACATGAAATAATTTGATTTACATCGCATATTCTGCAACACACACATTAAATATTAAATATAAATAGGTCACATATAAAACAAAACAACTAAAATGAAAATATACTGGACATACCATGAGCAGATAAATGGAGCAAAATTGTTACACTATGGCAACCACCAAAAAAGAGGCAATAAAAGAAACAGAGGTAGGTAATTTAAAAGGTGGGCCGATGGAATCATGGAAATGGCTGGAAAGACTAGGACCAGCCTTGCGATACTGTTACTTACTTTTCGAACTCTCACAGCGGTTTTCACAGCGGCGGTAGCACTCAAATCAGTCGTAAAGCAGTCATTTTACGATTTGGCATTTTGATAAACAATAAACTACAAGCTATCCCCTTATCAGTTACAGAATCGCAAGGCTGGACGAGATTAGTATACAATAAGGAAAAATGGGGATAATAGGCGAGGGCTTTGCCCTTAGGGACACAGAATCGGTTATCGTAGATGAAGAATAAAATAACTATAATGTATATATTTTGTATTTTTGATATCAGTTCAAAGATACTTTATGTCTCAAAGAATTGATTCACTTAGCGATAAAATTTAGGGTCAGTTAGTTATATACATCGTGTTATGAAATTATTTGAAAATACACTATATAAAATAAAAATATTAGTTTCTAACAATATGTACCATATTTGTTACAAAAGTAGTAGTAGTAGGTCGCATAGATGTTACAACAGGCATTATGCGACTAATGAATAGTAATAATTTCTAAGACGCTCGTTCGCAGACATAAGTAAATGCTGATATAAGGCTATAAATAAATGATTAAATATAATTAAATACGTCACCACTCACCACATCTACATCAATTTAATATAAACTACAATGTCTCACTAAAATAATTAGTAATATTTATAATAATATGTTTTTTTCATAAGCAATAGCCGATTTTAATATACTAGTATGCTCTTTATGTGAATTAATTAAACCTAACTGGATGTTTCAAATGTGCTACAATAGTCGTAATAACCGTGAGACTGACGATATACTATTGCGTTGGCCCCACCACCTAATTCCACCATTACCTTTCAGCTACCGGACACTCAAATGCACGGCGAGGTTTCTTAGCTGATAGACGTTCTAAAACTTTGCAAAAACGAAACAGATCGTTTTTGTCTACACTGTTACGGAATGTAACTCCTTTTTTAAGTCAATATGACATGGTGTTTTTAAGACGGAAAAAAATGGGTATATTTAAGGCAAGCTTTCTATTTTGGCCCGTAAGTAGGTATATGTTTATTTTGTTTTGTTTTTTGTGCCTGTACTCAAAGTTTATTTATAGTGTTAAACAATAAAAAAAATAAAATTCATGCAAACGCGTAACTAAAATAAAAGTAAAAACATTCGTATAGGCATTTTTCAGCTTGCCAGCCAGTGGACTGTGAAATGTGTGTTCAAATTTGTATTTAATAAATGTCAGGTGTATATGTATGGTATATGTAGTGTATGTATAAGCAACCTGCACTAGATAACTAAATATATGGGAGGTTGAGACCTAAGAACCTAATTTACCCTACCGATCCTAAAGGCCTCCAGATGTACCCTACCACAAGTACGGGATGTCTGCACCAATATACCTATGGCAACAGGCGAAGCCCTACTACGGGTAGGATCAAAGGTGGAATTATCTCGAAGCTATCGGGTAGGTTCACCATGAAAATAAAGGGCTTGAAGGAGTTTTCGCCACTTTGAGAGTATAAGAGAAATTAATAATACATCAATTTTCGAATCAGATTTATTGTTATAAAACAATATCTTAAAATATTACACCTATTCACACAAACATAAAATTATTCTTGTGAGCTGTTGAAATTTAGAACAACTAGCCGTGACAACAGTTGATCAATATTTAAATAATACATGTTTAAAATTACTCTTGGGAGCTGTAGATGTATCGCGCATCTTCAGCTGTTAAAATTTAGAACAACTAGCCGTGACAACAGTTGGTCAATATTTAAATAATACATGTTTAAAATTACTCTTGGGAGCTGTAGATGTATCGCGCACCTTCAGCTGTTGAAATTTAGAACAACTAGCCGTGACAACAGTTGGTCAATATTTAAATAATACATGTTTAAAATTACTCTTGGGAGCTGTAGATGTATCGCGCATCTTCAGCTGTTAAAATTTAGAACAACTAGCCGTGACAACAGTTGGTCAATATTTAAATAATACATGTTTAAAATTACTCTTGGGAGCTGTAGATGTATCGCGCACCTTCAGCTGTTGAAATTTAGAACAACTAGCCGTGACAACAGTTGGTCAATATTTAAATAATACATGTTTAAAATTACTCTTGGGAGCTGTAGATGTATCGCGCATCTTCAGCTGTTAAAATTTAGAACAACTAGCCGTGACAACAGTTGGTCAATATTTAAATAATACAAGTTTAAAATTACTCTTGGGAGCTGTAGATGTATCGCGCACCTTCAGCTGTTAAAATTTAGAACAACTAGCCGTGACAACAGTTGGTCAATATTTAAATAATACATGTTTAAAATTACTCTTGGGAGCTGTAGATGTATCGCGCACCTTCAGCTGTTGAAATTTAGAACAACTAGCCGTGACAACAGTTGGTCAATATTTAAATAATACATGTTTAAAATTACTCTTGGGAGCTGTAGATGTATCGCGCACCTTCAGCTGTTAAAATTTAGAACAACTAGCCGTGACAACAGTTGGTCAATATTTAAATAATACATGTTTAAAATTATCTTGGGAGCTGTAGATGTATCGCGCACCTTCAGCTGTTGAAATTTAGAACAACTAGCCGTGACAACAGTTGGTCAATATTTAAATAATACATGTTTAAAATTACTCTTGGGAGCTGTAGATGTATCGCGCACCTTCAGCTGTTAAAATTTAGAACAACTAGCCGTGACAACAGTTGATCAATATTTAAATAATACAAGTTTAAAATTACTCTTGGGAGCTGTAGATGTATCGCGCACCTTCAGCTGTTAAAATTTAGAACAACTAGCCGTGACAACAGTTGATCAATATTTAAATAATACATGTTTAAAATTACTCTTGGGTGCTGTAGATGTATCGCGCATCTTCAGCTGTTAAAATTTAGAACAACTAGCCGTGACAACAGTTGATCAATATTTAAATAATACATGTTTAAAATTACTCTTGGGAGCTGTAGATGTATCGCGCACCTTCAGCTGTTAAAATTTAGAACAACTAGCCGTGACAACAGTTGGTCAATATTTAAATAATACATCTTTAAAATTACTCTTGGGAGCTGGAGCTGGGAGCTCTAATTAGAAGTATGTGTATATTTCAGTTTTCTATAGTTTCTTATTTATAGGTAGGCAAAGTTTCAAGGTGACGCTTAATGGTTGGTATTTGAAAATAAAAGCACTGTCTAAAATTTTTTTTTTTTTTTTTTTTTTTTTTTTTTTTTTTTTTTTTTTTTTAATATTAATCATACAATCAGTCTTTGCGACTATAAGTAGATACGTTGAGAGCTTGTTGACGTGTTAGGCGCTACTCCCAGCGGAGCCTGCCTATTCTTATTTAAACTCAGTCTGTTGGATTGTCCTGGTCAAAAATGTCTCGCCGCTTTTTTAGTCGTCGAGTAGTTTCTGGTATAGTTAGCTGTCCTGCTAGCTGATTGGGGTGCTTTTGAAGTCTTAGTTTGTAGTTATACCCATGTGTGATTATTTCCTCTTTTACCATGGGCATATTAAGAAATTCATGGACTTCTGTAGTTTTGAGAAACCATGGGGTGTTTGATATTTGCTTGAGTATGTAATTTTGAGCTCTTTGTATTATTATTATATTTGAGGCACTAGCAGATCCCCAAAGCTGTATTCCGTATGTCCATATGGGTTTGAGAATGGTTTTGTACAAAAGCAACTTATTGTCAGTGGATAGTTTTGAATTTCGTCCCATTAGCCAGTAGAGACCCTTGTATTTGTGATTAATTTCGTCTCGCTTTGTTTGAATATGTTTTTTCCAAGTGAGTCTGCGGTCTAAATGCATTCCTAAATATTTGACTGTATTTTGATGTGGTAATTGGGTGCCATTTAGAGTGACGGGGGGGCAGTCTTCCTTTCGGAGCGTGAAGGTGACGTGCACCGATTTGGACACACTAACTGCAATTCTCCATTTGGCCAGCCAGTCTTCTACTTTATTTAAGCCATTTTGTAAGATTTTAGAGGCCAGAATGGGACTTCTGTTGGAGGTAAGTAGAGCCGTGTCATCAGCGAAGGTGGCGATAGTAATCTCTGGGCTCTGTGGTAGGTCGTGTGTATATAGTGTGTACAGGACGGGTCCGAGGACTGAGCCCTGTGGCACACCTGCGCAAATTTCGTAAAAACCGGATGTGCTGGCACCTTCTTTAACTTGAAATATTCTGTTAGACAAGTATGATTGTAGGATCCTATAGAATGTGTGTGGCAATAATGATTTAATTTTAAACAAAAGACCCTTATGCCACACTTTGTCAAAGGCTTGTTGTACGTCAAGAAATACAGATGAGCAGTATTCTCTCCTCTCGAGGGAGTTTCTTATTTTTCTACATACTCTGTGGACTTGTTCTATTGTGGCATGTTTTTGCCTAAAGCCAAACTGATGATCTGGTATGATATGCTTTTCTTTTATTATGTCCAGCATTCTGTGTAGTAGAGTTTTCTCAAATAATTTGGACATAATAGGTAGCAGACTAATGGGTCTATATGATGTGATTTCGTGAATAGGTTTTCCAGGTTTGTGGATCATAGTCACTTGTGATACCTTCCATAAGTCTGGGTAATACCCAGCTCTTAGGATTGCATTAAATAGCATTGTAAGGTACACTATCACTTTGCGTGGTGATTCTTCGAGGACCTTTTTGTCTATTAAGTCATAGCCCGGTGCTTTATTATTGTCCATTGATTTGATGTTGCGATTAATTTCCCGTGGTGTCACTAGTTTTAATGGTAGATCAAGTTGCAGGTCTTGGTCAATGATTAGTTCGATATCCGATTCATCTACATTAGGACTGGGTCATTCGGTTTGAATACATGACTAAGATGATTAGCAAAAACTTCAGCTTTTTCTCGTTCCGTTCTTATCCACTGCCCGTTCTGCGTTCGTAGTGGTGGCTTTTGGTGTAGTGGTCGAGCTAGGTTTTTGCAGGCTCTCCAAAGCGAGTAATCGGTTGCTTTTGTTGATGTCAATCCTTCCAGGTGTTTACTCAAGGCTGCTTCGTTAGCTTCGGATATTAGGGATTTTAAATCACGTATCGCTTTATTAAGCGCCGTTTTGTCATATGTCAGTCTACTAGTGTGCCATATTCGACGTAGCCTTCGTTTTTCTAATATTTTTTGTCGTATCGTGTCCGAGTAGGTCTTACTCTGTGGCGGACGAGCAGTGAGTTCGGGCGTGGACATCCAGCAGCTTTCTTGGATCACTTCGGTTAGTAACCGAGTTGCGTGATCAATGTCTGCTTCACTTTTTAAGGCAACTTTTAGGTCTAGTCTGTCATGGACCAGTTCTCGATATAAGTTCCAATTAGTTCGTTTATTGTACAATTTAAGGTTGTGTTCTTTGCTCAAAGCAGTAATTCCAATAGTCAATATAACTGGAACATGGTTTGTACTCGAGTCTAAACAAGTTTGTATTTGGTAAGAAAGTCTAGACAGGCCTTTCATGACGAAGAAGTCTATGACGTCCGGAAGTCTGTTTGAGTCAGTCGGCCAGTTGGTCGGGTCCGTCGTTGAAATCACTGTGAGATTGTGGTTATCTATACTTTTCTTAAGCTCTCTTCCTCTTGTTGTCGTTAGCCTAGAGGCCCAATGAACATGCTTGGCATTCCAATCACCTCCTGCTATGAATCGCTGCCCCAGTGATATAAAAAGCTCTTCAAAATGTTCTTCTTTTATAGTGTGCTTGGGGGGGCAATAGATGGCGGATACATTAAACGTACCGTTTCTATCTATAACTGCAACCGTTGTAGCTTGTATGTAGGGTTTCTGAAACTGTGGTTGTTCATAATGTTTGATATTTGATCTTATAATTATAGCTGCTCCCGCATGTGCAGTTCCGTCGGGATGGTTTGTAGCATAAATATTAAAATTACGTAATGTGACTCTGTTATTTTCTGTAAGGTGAGATTCAGACACTAATAATATGTCTATGTTGTGTGTGTAGATAAAATTTTAACACTTAATATTATATTCAAACCCCTTTGATCATTAGCCTGAGAAAGGTCTTAAGAGAATAATTATCTAACAAAGTAACTGAGAATATTCCAAACACGTCCTAACTTCCACATATTACAGTTAAACTTATTACTTCACAAATTCGTGGCGTACTCCGTGCGTTATAATTCCACTAACTTAACAAAAGACGAGGTTACTTAACTTACATAAACATAAAAATATGCTAAAGTTCATTCACCACTATAAGCGCAAATATGTTTTTTTCAGAACTAGGCCTATAGCGAGTAATGCACTGTAATACAATTTTGTCCTCTTATCTCTGAATTCTAGCCTAATGAAAAGTCACTTATTTGGTACATAATTTCATTTCGTACTTGGTCACACAATGCGTATGGCCGACCGAGAATCTAGAGAAGTTCATCGTGATTGGCAACACCAAAGGCAAAAGATTGATTAAGTCAAAGACTCATCGTCGTCCTCAGAATTATACACTGTAGTAAAAGAAGGGCATGACCGAAATTGGTGTAGGTTCTGAAACAATCCAACCACGATACCCTGACATTAGTTACCGACCAAGAGAGGGAGTTGGTAGATAAACATGAACGTTTCTTCCTTCGTTTGAAGTTAGTTCATGTCAAGGTACTTAAATCCATCAAATATTGATATGTTTACACATACTTAGATGATGATTTTACTCCATAATTTATGAATTAAATAAGTTATGGAGTAAAATCATCATATCTCATGAAGAAATATCTCTTTTCTATGCGTATAAAGCAGACCGCATATACGTCATCTGCGTCTATTTCATAGCTATTTTAATGTCGATTTCAATCCGTAATAATTGTTATTTCGCCTGGAATTAAACTCCTGGATTATAAGTATTATTTGGGACGACATAAACCATTTTTCATGCTTTCAACGGCTTAAATATAATTCTTTATCATCGTTCTAATTTGAAGTATTAAAATGCGTTATCAAAAGTGTACAATAATTTATATTTTACTGAAATTATAAAACAGTATCGATGATTAACTTAATTCGATAATAACGTTATGATTTTCAATACAACTTAATAATTTTGAAACCGAACTAGACTCGAAAAAAATTTATCGCTTTAAGTACATTGGTAGAATACATAAAAAAACTATCATAACGTTCATTTGTACTTATAAATTTCAAAGTACAAATGAACAATTAAATTATTTTGAGTATTTTAAATGAAGTAAAAAGTATAGCATTTCAATTGATCAAGTGCCTTATATACTGTAGGATTATCCAGCGCCATGAATTCCGTACGTGTTGTAATATCTGCACTCGCGATAAGAATTTGTACACAGTTTTAACTTATTTATCTTTTCAAGTTTTATTTTAAGTTTTCTACCGCAACGTTCGGAATAAATAGTGTGGTACTGTTATTTTGTAGCAATGTTTGTGCGACTTAATATATGCTATATTAAGTGACAATAATCCTAATAAAAATAATCTGATGTCACATATTGTATTCGTTGATTTTATATTTTGTATTATTTGTCTATGAAATATGACATATATGTAAATTTTTAGATTTGTGACACGCCAGTCCTCACGGATTTTTTCTTTACCCTACCAGCGAGTACATAGAGCACAGACAGAACAGCCATTTCTTTTTTATTAAAGAATCAAATACAATCAACAATCTATCTACCGCTAGCCTCTAAATTTTTGAGATATTTTGTAGTTGATAATAATTTTAAATGTATATTTAATACTATTTTAAATTTATCCGTTTATTCACTGTCTCGTACTATTCGCAAATACTCTCGTAAATAGTTTGTATTCCTAAAACTTATCAATTGTAGTCTGACTCTAATTAATTAATTGACTGATTAATAAAGTTATTGTTAAATTTTTAATAGTGCAAATGTAAACCATTCAGCTTTATTCATTAATGTACCACAAATGTATTGGGGGCATAGATATTAAATGTTTGGGAAGGTTCTTACTTATCTATCGTTCGTTAATAGGTCCATTTATCTATAATACGTATACGACCTCCAAGAACCGTGAGGTAAATTCTATAGGCTCAAATAAATGCAAGGTAAAGAAGCTCAGTGCCTGCAAACGACTGGATCGCAAAGACGAGTGCTAAATTATTCATGGACACCATGTATCTCGCTTAGCGCATCATTTTTCTACGTTAGGCCTTTTCATACAAGTCGTGTCACACCGCGTATACTGAATATATATTAATTTATTTCACCTTTTCGCACAAAAAATAAAGTTAACAATAAGCTTTAATAACATGGTGCAACGGGCGGCCATATCGATACTAAGAGACCTCTTCTAGACAACCCTAATTAAAGGAACTATGAAGAATACAAAAAAAAAGTAAAATTAATGAAGTCTTCATATTTTATTTATCATCCTATTCATAATAACCAAAACAGTGTATTTACCGTTCTGTCTCTATTTATAACAGAGTGAACACAATTCAACAGAAAGAGATGAAAAAGTGCTTTAGTTAAAAGTGTGTAGTTAGATTGATTTGGATTTCATAAATAAATGGGCTAGTTTCTAAATCTACTTCTATAAAAATATTTGTAACTGATCCACCAGAAGGTTTTAAAATTATTAAAAAATTATAGTATTTATTTAACTTTTTATTAATAATAATCCACAGCATTTTAACTATTTTTTTTAATTTTAATTTTGGATTCATTTGGATTGGATTTGGATGGATTTCACCAACTATACAACAAAGAGACGACTAACTCAGACAATGTACTAATAATTTTCCTGGCGAGGTGTATGTAAGAATATGCCATATGTAAGTGTGTATTAACACATACGCCAGCGCGTTTCGAAGACGCGTTCGAAACGTGGCGTTACACACGGCCTTTATCGCTCTAATATCACACGTAGTAAGCTGCGGATAATATACGGCCGGGAGTTACCCAGGGCCTGTACGTGAGAGTTAAGAAGCAGGTATTTGTCAAATAAAATTATTTCAAAAGAGTTCCTTAATCTGACGTTTAGTGAATCTATTATTTTTGAATTTGGTATTATCAAAGTAGTGTTTCACTTGTTAATTAGTTTTTTAGTACACGCTTTGTACGAGCAAATAACGAGCTATTATGACTTACGTGTCGTCAAGTATTCATCATATTCTGGAAGATTGACAACACGTTTGTGCGTTGCAGGTGTTCACGGGCTGCGTTGAGCAACTAATTCTTAGCAAGTCAATAAAATTCAAGACCTATAAAATTTTGTAGACTAGCAATTAGCAAACAAAAAAAGGTATGATTCTGCTGTAAGACCAAAACCAATTATTTATGTCTTAAATCGAATCAAATAATAATAATTATGTATGTTGTTACTCTCCTCGATATTTCATTCTTCAGGCAATACGAAAAATTCATAAGCTTTTTCATGCAATCTGCGCCGGATGCATAAAGCATTCATCCGAAGTAAAATCCATTCACCGTAAGCCAATCGGTATTAACTCGGAATACAAGTTTCAAGCTTAATTTTGAGTCACATATTCTAGCTCATATGCAAATGGTGAATTTACGGTCGCACAGCGTCGCGCCGCTCGCCACCTATAAATCCTACCAATAAAATGTTTTATTCGCAACAAAATTTCGGCTTTTAACATCGTGACAAAATTTAAGAGCACTCTTGTGATCGTTATGGACGATTTTCTGTTGAATTGCCCTATTCGTGTCGGATCAGATGTACTAGAAGGAATAATTGCTTGGGGGACATCTTAGATTTATACGTCCGATGTGATTGTTATTGAACTAGAGGGCTACGTCAATTTAGCAATATAGAGGATATCACGAACATTATTAGGCGTGAGAAAACAAATAATTTGAAACGTTTTAGTTTTTCTAATATTTTTTTACATTGTATTTAACGGCTGAGACATTTTAGTTTCTATGTATGATATGTTAACGTAATGGCAATCACTAAATTACTATTATTCATACAAAATGGTTCAGGCAAGGCTAGGCAATTGGACGTCAACGTCCGCTAAGACTGGTCAGTTCTTCATACATTCAGTTATTTATGCTTATGTATGACGAAATTTCAACTAAAATATTATAAAGGTCAGAACCAGTGTCATCACAGTCTGCTATTTTTCATTCCACACAACCAATATCTATGAAATATAACTATTTAATATTAAAGGCTTACTACGTACTACTTTATTCGTTTCCGTCAGTGTTCCTCAAGTATAAAAGATACGTTACTCTTCCATCTATTCTATGCTCATATCCAACACTAGAGGATAAATGTATAGTGTCCCCACGCATCACTGTAGCTGTTTATTCAGATCTGTGACTATTTTGGGCATGCAAACGATTCTGATTGAATTAACTGGCGCGGAACGTATCACGATAAATGAACCTAATTAGAAGTTCTACATTAGCTATTGTTACTTCATTTGCATTTATAACGAACGTGTTAAATGTTTGTTAAGATTACGGGAAGCCATCGCGTTAAGCCTGGAATTGTCAGGTAACTTCTGGTATAAGGAAATTGTTATATTGATAGAACACAAAACATCTAAATGTAATGTAATTGTGTGTTACCTTAAATTAAAATGATAGTTTAAACTATTAATTAAATCTTAATCGAACCTATGAAACTGTAATAATATTCTAACTATGTAGCTTTATTAAACGATTTTAGTTTAATGAAGCTGTATAACCGTTTAAAATATAATTATAAATAAAATATACATTAGGTTATACGAGCTGGCATTGTCCGATTTGTGTGTAACTAAGGTGTAATGTTTCATAGAGGATTTATTTATATGTATACGTTATTATTACTGATTAACCATAATTAATCAATTACGCATTTTAAGAACCAACCTAAATAATACCTTAAATTTAATTGAATTGGGTTTTATTTCGGACCAAAAAATATCTGTTTTGAAAATGGAATGCTCCTGGAGTGCCTGCAGTTTTGGGTATGAAAGATCATAAAAAGTATTTATTTTTTCATCATCATCACCATCACTGAATCTACATGTACATAAATGCCCTTATGGGCCTTAGCATCCACAAGTAATAAGTTTATTTCGCCATCACAATCAATCTCGTGCTTCTTGTATCCAACTTAGAATACCTATTGTTTCGAGGGCCTTGAAAACTCTAACTCAAACTATACTTTGTCCGAATATAATACCAAATTTATCCAAAGAATTCCTGAAAACACTAACCAGACAGATATTTTATAAAAGCGGATAAATAAACTACTACATACTAGAGAGTCAGGACCGTAGCATGTGAATATCTGTGGTCTCTGTGTACCCCATCGGGAAAAAGGTGTGACTTTATAAATAAATATACTACTAATACTCAAATATATACAGATATTTTCCCCTAAGCGCAAATTTGAAGGAAAAACTCATACTTGTGTGGTGTACGTTATTCGGAAAATTGAAAACATCGGATTTCAATTTAAATCGACATGCAGTATTTACTCGTGTAGTAATCAGTGCAAAGTGCCTGTATTGTATCCGGTTTTTATTGTAAAAATCACTAGATTGTTGAACTTTTTTATGACATTTATTTCAACATATTTCAATTTGTTACAAAAAATACAACGCGACGGTTCGTAAACATAAGGCCCGTTCAGTTAACGATTTTTGACGAAGCAGTAGGACGAAGTGACAGTAGACTTGACGAAGTGAAGGGGTATTTGGAAATATATAAAATTACGTATGACGAATACTTAGCGCCACCGCACTAATCAAATATACAGTAAAATTATAGAATACTAGCTGACCTGGCAAATGTCGTTTTGCCATGTTTATCATTCATTATAAAAAATGGGGGTTGATCGTGAGGTGTGAAAATTAGGGGTTGTATGTATTTTTAATGCTGTATCATAAAAATTAAATATTTATCTAAAAATTTAAAAAAATACGGGTTGACTACCTTAACATGTAGGGGGATGAAAAATAGATGTTGTCCGATTCTCAGACATACCCAATATGCACTCAAAATTTCATGATAATCGGTCAAGCCGTTTCGGAGGAGTTTAACTATAAACACCGCGACACGAGAATTTTATATATTAGATTTGATAAACTAGTACTGCGATCTTTCGTTTAAAATACTCGTATGTCAGTTTTATTCAATAGCATAGAATACACAACTAGTTAACTCATCTTCTCTTAGTCAAAATCAAAGTACTCTTACGTAATTGTAATTAATTCTTTAATGTAATTGTATTTACGCTGTGATGAAAAAGATGAGTAGATAATTTATTGAATACGATGCAATTAACATTTTTTATGAATAAGGCTATACATAGCTATTAATATGATTCATCACGTTGTTTGACATTTTAAAATATTTGTTGAGTATGTTTCGATGTAATGTTTTTTGTTATACGTTAATGAAAGCCTCAATAAATTATATTTTTTTCTCACTGTTACACGTTTAGTGGAAAAGGAAAATGACACAAAGTATTCAGAGTCAAGATTTAGCACTAAGTGTGACTTCCGCATATTATTTTTTTAATGAACGGGCAGGAGGCTCATCCGATGTTACGTGATACTCTTAATTCCACATGGTTTGCGAGTGCGTTGCCGGCCTATTAACTTACGCAACGTAAGCCGGTACGCACTTTTCTTGAAGGACCTAGGACATTAGTTTTTGACATACAGGAGTAATTCTATTAGTATGTTTCTAAGACGTAACCTTTCAAGCACCACGATGGTTTAGCTAGCATTCTTATGTACACTCTCACTGTAATTCCACTGGATGTCATCTAATTATAATTATCTAACTGGTTCACACAAACGCAGAGTTTTCAAAGGAAAGAAGTTTAATCTCTCCGCCTCAGTTTTATTATGTTAGACCACCTTTTATAAAAACGAGTTTATTTATTTTATTTATTTACACTTCATTACATTTATATAAAAACGAATAACATAATACATAAAAATTATTAGGGATGCAACGGGTGGCCTTATCGCTAACAAACAATCTCTTCCAGGCAACCTTAGTAAGGTAGTATAAAACCCTAGTAAAAAAAAACTAGAAAGCTAATCACACGGATTCGTGAATTGCGATGCAATACAAAAGATAAGATAAGAAATACAAGAATTCTAAAAGTCACGATTGAGCATAGCATATAGTTAAGAAATGTTTATGTAGAAGAGTTTTAAAAGATGTCAGGAGGTAATGTGTAACAAGTAAAACAAATACATACTACATAGGTATCACAGTAATTGTTTAAATAAAATAAAATAATAAGGTGTAGGTTGAGACAAAGAGCCGGCGTAAAAAACTCTCTGTACCCTTTTAAAATAGCAAATCATCATACAAAATGACTAAGGCAAACAAAATTAGAAGTAGCCTGTCTAGCACTAGTCCCAGACCCTTTTATCAACTACATAATCGTTAACTTTTCTACTATAGTAAGCCTTTTTACAGAGTTTTGTGAGCCTCTGGGATTTTATTAAAGAAAAAGTACCCTTTTTCCCAAAAAAATATTACTAACTTTAGATAGTCTAGTACGGGAAAATGCAGCCTGCGTTTTTCTTAGTATTAACATTATTCGTATGTTCTATTCTAGTAAACTTATCACTATTTCTGTATACATACATAATATTTACATGATAAATTGCGAGGAAAAGGTAAGTTAGTATATAGATTTCCTTGAATTTATCTCTCAGATATTCCCTACATTTTAAATTAAAGATTGCACGAATAGCCCACTTCTGCAGGATGACAATAGTTTCGACAATCAAATCAATCAAAGTAATCTAACTGTATGCCTATATATTCTCATACTGATCTCTCTCGATCGATATCTCTCACCGATAATGAGTTTTTGTAGCGTGATCCTAAGTTTGCGACCTCAGTGCTACGGATATTAAGACATACATCGATACAAACCCAATCGCTATTGGAAGTAACAGAGTAAGGGCGCTGTTTCATAGATTTTTTTTATAGTTAAGTCGGCGATCTGATTCTTGTCACTAAATGTTTAGTCGAAATATCAGAAGTATGTTTGTCCTGTATGTACTTAATATCAAGTGAGGTTGAAATGTGAAAAACTATTTACTGCTATACAATTGCGGCAATCGATATGAAAACAATGTCCTGGAACATGTCTAGAAAAGTGCGTACCTATTCTTAATAGGCTAGCAGCGAACCCTCCGGAATTGAGAGTTTCACGTAACATCAGGTATGCCTCCTGCCCGTTTTCTATGAAAAAACAGGAAATCTGAGGCCAAGACTAGGCCCTTTTTTTAAGTATGAAAGTCGCCCTAAACACACTCTTTAGTCAGTAGGCCAATACTGTTCTGAATTATCAATGCCCGATGCGTTTTATAAATCAATACTGTCTAAACAGTTCTATTTTTATGATACATCATTTTCAGAAACATACATCAATGTCAAGTTATGCACATATTAAATATTTCTAATAATAATGATTTAAAACTTTCAACGCTGAATGAGTTATATTAATAACACGTATTAAGTATTTAACCAAACGAACCTTAGAAATACTTTCTAAGAAATTGAAAAAACTTTTAAACTGACTTGAGAACTAAAAACTGGCTTCATTCGCGGTATTACATGTTTACTCACAAAGACCAGATTCGTGAACAGCCCTGCGATTCTGTAACTCACTTTTCGAACTCACACAGCGGTTTTCGCATCGGCGGTCGCTCTCAAATCAGTCGTGAAGCAGTCATTTTATGATTTGCCATTCTGAAAAAGCGGGAGCTTGTAGTTTATTGTTCACGACTGATTTGAGAGCGACGATGCGAAAACCGCTGTGTGAGTTCGAAAAGTGAGGTACAGAATCGCAGGGCTGTATATTAATCCAAAATGCACTTAATTAAATTTTACTTTTTAAGTAGTCAAAAAGCGAAATAAATGAATTAAAGGCTCAATTAATTATGAAGTTGTATTGAGTTAAATTAATTGAAATGTGGAAATCTATTTACCGCTATACAATTGCGGCAATCAATATGCTTGTACGTTTGTACAACCGAAACTAATCGGCTTTGATGGAGTCGCTATTAGGTAACCGGGAATAAAGCCCAAATGTACTGCATTTTGTACTGAAAAAGGATCGAATAGAACTACTTCCAGTGCCTAAAATAGGCTATGCCGACAATTAAACGGTCTTGTTCATAAACGGACTATAAGCTTATATTAGTTATCGAATATTATGTAATTTTATTTGTGACATGATAATGCCATAAGTGGTAACCCGTTCGTAGAATTGAACACTTTGATTGTCAATTTTTAAAATTAAATGTGGTGGACCTACCATTTCTTTTTGAAAATAATTACATATCTGTATATATTTTATTAAAACTATGAAATAGTTTGCCCAATAGATAAGCTCCACGTATCCAAAGGACTTACGAATATGTTCTAAGCAAATAGGATTATACCATGAACTATTAGAGCATACCGAATAGATCACATTAAATCACTTTGACGTTCAGAATGCGATTCTATCGATCGGTTTCTCGTTTTGTACACCCAAAACTAATCAGCTTCTGGATTCACAACATTTAAGCGTTCATACATTTGCGACTAGTACCTCTTGCAACAGGAATCAGGATGTAAAATGGAAGTCGTTTTTATTGGCTGTACTGTTTTTGTATGATTATAAAAATTAATACACCGTTATAGTTACACAATACAAATTGAAATCGGGTAATCGTCAGCATCTATCGAATAGTACATGAAAAACATACATATACTAGATTAAATCTCTTAGATTTATAATTAGGTAAAATGAGGAAATACTGACAGCATTATCAATTTTTATTTATTATTACTATGTAGGTTAAGAAAGCTTTAAATACTGTTTTTTTTATATTTTTTATTTATTTATTTTATTCTACATCATTATTCTATCTTTACAGTAGTAACTAATTCGATAGAACGACACAATATTGATACCCACACCGATTAACCTAGATAAAAAACATTAAAAAAATATATTTATATACCTGAATCTTATAACTAATAATATAGAAAGCAACTCTTGTGAACTCAGGCAGTGTACGTATTTTAAATAAAGGAAAGTTAAAAAAAAAAAAAAAATATCAAACATATAAGGTTTATAATAAGTTAATAAATAATTTGCATTGCAGCTCCTGCAGGTTTAAATTAAATAAATAAACTCTGTTTCGTTGACGATTTGACAGTTTGTCTTCGACAGATCTATCGAAAAATAATGCAAAAACTCTTAGCAGAAAATTTAAATAATTTATTCACTTTTCTCTAAATCGTCCATGTATAGTCACTTAATACGCCACGTATGACGCAGTCCGGAAAATTAAAACGGGGCGGCTTCAAATTGCTTTACACTTATTATCTTACGGCTGTAAGTTTTAACGATAACTTCATATTATGGACTCGGATATTGTTTGTTTAATCATCCATGATCTACGGTGCTAATAAATAGTATACGGATTCGAAGCGAATAATTGGAAAAGCATATATATGTGTATATATATATATATTATATTGTTACGAAGACGGGTCGACTGCAATGTTTTTAGATTATTCCACTACTTAGAGAACTTTTCAGCAGGCTGAACTGTGATTTTGAATATATAAACTTATGCTCGTTTTCTACTAATCTAAAGAGAAAATATATTTTGTTGCTTGTAAATGATAAACTAAAACTACTAAACTGTTTCAAAAAATCTTTCCTCATCAAAATGTTATATTATATCTCAGTAATATAGACTATATTTATTTCCAAACTATAAAGTATATTTATTAAACTATGTTAGCGCTCTAATAAAATGAGACAGATGATATAGGTTTTATATAGGAGTAAAAATGCAAAGAATCAAAATTCTTAAAACCAAGTTTATCAACATAGCTATGGGAGCGTTCAAGTATTACGTCACGCAATTTTTGTAGATTATTTACACCCCCCATGTAACGAGCAGTAACGTTTTTCTAAACCCAAGTACAGTACTGTATCCAGGTATAGTAAAACGTTTTTTGACCACCTAGTGACTCTTTATAGTTAAAAGTTGCCATTATGTGGTGTAAAGTACTGGAAAGTCGAAAATAATATTAAAAATAACGCGTAATTCAATCCCCGCCTCGCAACGTAACATTTTACAAAAGGACCCTCTCCCCCCCAAAATTCGTTACGTATTACATGAACGCTCCCAATACAAATAATATTCTTAACCTAAAAACTTATATTCGTTAATAGTTTATAATTTAGACCGGACCAGTTGTTAAAATTAAGACCATGTCGCCATTTGCAAATATTACTGAAGCCAGGGTCGACACTTTCCTTAATTAATTTAACTTTGGGCGAGAATTTCTTTAATTAATTTAAATTAATTATAAATATATGCTGAAAGGAATCTTAAAATTAATATTGCGTTAATTAGATCGTTCTTTAAAATTAAATTAGAGTGTTAGCGTAGTAGTTAAAGCGTGCAATGCTCAGTTCAACCTTCAAGTCGTTGATTTGAACACCCGTTGTTGATAAGTGTGAAGTAAAAACTGGACTGGTTTGAAGCGTAATTTTAGTATACACAATTTGACTTAAAGTAGTTACAGGTATGTGCTGTGGGTGATGTGAATGAAGAATTGTCGCGAGTTTGTGCTTATATAATAAGAGTTCCGTCTGCGGGGCTTCGGCGCTTGGTTATGCGAAGGTTCACACTGTAAAAATGGTCCCATTCCTAATGGCTTATCACCTCTTTATCCGTTATCCATGGTGTCAATATTCTTTATTGTTTTTCTTTCTGGGAGATATTGGGGCTCCCAAGAATAAGATCTCATTTCAAGAAGATCTTCTAAGAGAGGCTTCACTCCTGTATACCCTAATTTAAAAATTTATAATAGTAAAACATTATTTAAATATATAAGAAAATTTCATCACTCAGTTATAATTGTAAGAGCTGTTGGAGATAATCTTAGAGACGTGAAAGTCGAATGGCAGATTTTAATTAAAGCTAATTGTGTTTAACGGTGACTGTGATTAGAAGACGAAATTAGAAAGTAATAAAACTCATTCGGCGAAACGACGGGAGTTAATGATTATTGTTAACAATTAACTACGAATGTAACTTTAGAATGTAACTAAGTATCAACGTATATAAAAGCATAGATCTATTCTAGGATTTAAAACAATCGTAATGTTTGTATCGGGGAAGTTTTGGCGTCATGACTTAAGTTTCTCAATCCTGTGATCATACATTCAATTGACAACTTACTTTCTATTACGGTGAAGGCAAATATCGTGAGGAATCCAGTAATTAGTATAGAAATTCTCGATTTGTGTCAGGCACAGAAATCTTAACTTTATGAAAAATAAAAACTATCAAAGAAACGGTTGTAATCTGAAGTCAAGACCCTATAGGTTTGTAGCTCCACTAGACTATTATTAATAATGATTGTGTCTCTCTCTTTATCATTTTACTTAATAAAGGTAAGGGATCAACCTTTGGTATCTGACACATACTGTCGATATCGATCCATCGAAGTAAGAAAGGCGCATAGTTTTTTAGATATAAAAATTATGTGCGTTATCCCAGTCACTTGCTAAACAATGTCGATAATTAACGTGAACATAAAAAAAATGCATATTAAATCTTCTTTCATCTCACATATTATAAAAGGTATGTATTATAACTTTTCCAAGTAAGTGCCAATTAGAACATTAATAAGCAAACAAACTCAATAAAAAGTTTCATCCCTAGCGCGAACTATAGATTTCCGAGTTTTCCATATCCGAGCAATTGTTAGTATTCATGTAGATTCGTTAATGTTCCTAATGAAACGTGGAATATCTCACAGGAAATTATTTAAATTACGAATACTGTTCCTTTTTGTTAAACGAAATATGTGTAATTACGCTTTTTATTGCTTTGTGCTTTTTTATTGAAAATTGTTTAATAAAAGAGAACAAAATTAACGAATAAATATGTTTTTGAACACGGTTTTTGCTATGACCTAATTTAAGGCTTCGTGTCGCAAGGAGAAGTTTCGATAATCATTGCAATGGAAAATTTAAAATGGAGTGGGGAATTCTCGGGTCAAAAATATCGCTTTTTATGCTTAGTAATATTTAAGTTCGTTAATATGGCTTTAATTTTATCGCCGTACGTGTTAATATAATTGTATGTTATAATCTGAAATAGAACCAAAAAACATCTCCTATAGTAAAAAACGTGTTTATGAAAATTCTTAGAAATCTTTATTTTACTTCTCTAGACAAATAAAAGGAAAATATTGATTACAAAGTAATTTTCCATATCATAAGTGCGATTCTAGTATTAAAAATACAACGTTGACCTCAAGTATGTATCTAGAATGTTTTCAGATATAAAAATCACTCCAAAATTGCTTTTCATTCTTTAAAAATACGTCGAGCTAAGTCCGTAGCACTAAGAGCTACGAGTGCTACGTTGGCTACGAAAATATTCACACCCTCTTCCGGAGCCATACAAAGCAAGCTGAAACGCAATATTTTCTTACATTTTCTGCACAAGTTTAGCGGAACCTAAATTTCTATTCGGGTCAGTAGAGAAACGTGAAATTAGTTTTTAGTAAATTTTCAGTGAAAATAAAAACCGAAATAAATGTTTACGATTAATAAGCTACATTCAATATTTACCGATATGAAGTTAAATAACGATTATTATTCTTTTATGAAATTGTGTATTTACTTGTGTAAATATTATTTTGTAACAGTTATAATGGCCTCAAACATAGTCATTTATTGTAAACGAAGACAAGCAAGTCTTTTTTTTTTTTATATTTGTTTAAATAATTTCAAGGGAATTCAAATATTTTTGTCTATTTTAAATGGACAACAAAATAAAATGCAATGCATGAATGACAAAAATTACATTTGTTCCTGAATCAGGTATGTTTGCCGAGACCGGAATTGACGGTTTTATTGCCATAATTTGTAAAAAGATGGCATTCTTGATACATCGTGTTAGGCATACCACAATTGGTATCCAAATGTTTTGATCACAAATAATACATCTCATAAAAGTTTATAAAAGGTGTATCCATGCCCCACTACAGGAGTTCTTTTGTTTCTGTTTTGTTTTTTTTACTAACCTATTCATATATATAATCTGAAATAATTAGTTATTATTAATGACTGAATGAATGTTTGGTGATTGGAAATTATATTATGCAGTCTTCAGTACATTTCAAATAATTAAAATTTTGCTTGAAATTGTGTTTAAATTATCACTTTAGTCTCAATTTTATCATGTTTCAGTTGATTCAAGCCCTGAAATGCCTATTAATTCTATTTCATTAACATACAAAATATATGGTTATTGATGGTAATCTTATAAAAAATTTACATTTAATACCTGATTAGACTGAATCTCTTCCTAGTTTGTGTCACTAACATGAATTTATGAGGTCGTTACATTAATTTATTACTTGATATAAAGAAACAGTAGGGTTACCCTTATCGACACAGGGGGCTTAAACATAACATTGCCTTCACCCGCTGCTTTAAACATATATCGTCTTTAATTTTTCCGGGCATCTTTAGTAGTTTTTAGGTTCTCCTGTTTTTATATTAAAGAGCGCGAATGCGGTATTCAAAATCAAAATCATATCATTTATTTCAATTGGGCCTGTTTAAAATGCACTTTTGAAAGACAAAATGATAAATTAAAAATATTTAAAAATTACTTCTTGCCCCTTCCAAAAGTTAGTTTCATACGGCGAAGAATGGGCAAGAAACTCCATACTGTTATAAAATAGTTTTTACAATATTTTGTATATGTCGGCGGTAGTTGATAGTTGGTACAAATGAGACAGCGTTATCAAGCGCTATCGACACGTGCACACGCCCGTGCACAATACACGTGCACATGACGTCATTGCCCCACTAGATTCGGGTGTATAAAAACCCGCCTCGCCAATGTATGATGTATCGGCACGCATTGTTTCTGAATGCGGCGAGGCGCATGGAGCGCAGTCTTAACTGACTGTCACCACTTTCCCTCACTGCTATTGCGTTATATTGACTAAATTATTAATAATTGTATTTCATGATTTACTTCTGATGTTTGGGCCTATTCCTACATATACATTAATTTGATAATTATATGTGAACAACATGTTCCTAGAATAAAAAAAGTACCATATTTAAATAAAATAGTGCATGGTGTTATAAAAAACAATGCAGCAGATAACTAAATTACTACGTACATACATGGTGCTCACATATTCACAAATATTGCATTTGAAGATTTAAGATTATTCTTTATAAAAAAAAATTAACATACAGTTAAACAGTGTGTCAGTTGCGTCAAAGTTGTTTTATTTTACAGAAATAAAAATAAAAGCAAAAATAAACTAGACTAGACTAGATTAGCAATCAGTTGATTTTGTCTAGTTTGATTGTCATATGGGCCAGCATTTTTATCTTGAATATAATCCTATTATTTGTAATATGCTTGTCTACAAAGTGTATTTTTAATTGCGTATTTGTTGACCTTCTAAAAATGGGCACGTTATATATCATTTGTATTATCCTTACCGAGACCTATACAAAGTTATCTAATTCACTTAACTTTTTAATAAACACTAAATAAACTGAACACGTCCCACAACAAACGTATTTGCAAAGTTTAACCATTAACGAAACAGCTTATAACTTATTCACTGTATAGACGGAAACCAGACACAGAATAGTTTTGATGGTTGCTTCATTGTGATCTTAAACTAATGGGCTAGATATAAAACTATTACTCTAGAATTAACAGGCGAAAACAACAAAATTTAAGAAGCTGTAACAATTATGGGTGTGGCTGTAATAACTGTATAAAAAATATTGTAATTGATAAGGTACCTAATTCTAATACCAAATATTTGATCAGATCCGAACTGAACTACCTAAGGTAGGCACTTCTAATTTGTTATAATAAATAAAAAAATTGTATATATAAAAATGTAGCTGTTATATTTTTATCATAGCTTATTTGGAGGTTCTAGTTATAGATAAATGCTGCATGTTAGCTACGTGTATTTTACTTTATTTTTTAATCTGTGATATGCTTCGCCAATATCCGAGCCTTTTTCCTTGAATTATTGAATAACTACATTCGTGGGGTACTCTTCAATTAATATTAAAACCTGTTCCGAACATTTTTAGGATACAAAGGGATATTTGCTGTAGTATGACAATAGAATTTTACGAACGTCTCGCAAATAATATAGCTATTAAAAATATTATTAGTCAGAATTAAAGAGATTGTTTTCAAGAATATTTAAACTTTCGCGTCAAATAGATGAACTTACACATTTAAGTGAGGACTCGAACGGCCGGTCAATACTTTGACACAGGGTATGGGGTGTCTATGGTAATTGTAGTACCATAGATGATTGCTAGATCAAGGACAAATAAGAGAGAAATGTTGTTGTTGGTTTGTACTTAAGAATGCCTATACAACCTATAGGATAGCGTGGACTAAAACACATTTGTTAATATCTTCAATTTTTTGATGTATATTATTGAATATTGTTTTTGGTTACATATTTAATATTGTTTGTAGTACTACAAAACTTAATAAAGACCTTTGAGCTTGAAAGGTTTAGTTGAATTATAATAAATACGCGTTTATATTAAACGTTTTATTAAAATTATTACCTTTTTTCAATATCTTCTTTGGGGTACTTAAGGTTTCTAAAGTTTGTCAATTTACAAATGTTATTAAAATACACTTTATTAAATCCTACTAATACCATTTAGTCAAAGAGCTACCCCTCTTAAGAGCATAACCCGAGGTACAATTATAAAATTAGTTGAATCCGACATAAGTCTAGCGAATAAAGCGATAGCCGTACCTCGTAACCTGGCTAAAAGTAATCCGATTACTTACTAGCCGACCCATTTTCTTCTTGACTTCTTAGACTGAGAGCCGCTGATGTCTCCAAAACAAAGAATTACTATATCGAGTGCTTAAATTAAAATGTAAATGAAGTAAATAAGAACTTATTACTTATGTCCCATTCTAATTGATAATTAACAAAATAAATACAGAAAAGTTTAAAACTATTTATTATATTTATGCAGATTAATAATGTAAAACGCGACTAGAAAACTTAACAAGTTTTCATGCTTTATTGACAAAATAAGTGTATATATTACATAATGGTTTTAAAACCAAAACAACAACAATATTAATATTGTAAGTTAAATTTAACTAACAACTGTAAGTTAAATTAAATGATGAAAGAGAACCGAAATATACTCAAATTAAGTTATTGAAGCGATGTTATTCGATTAAGTTTCATTATTTTTTAAGTAAAGGTATTTTTTATATCTCTCTTGGGCTATAGTCAAAAGCGGCCTGTATTATGAAGAGATCTTTATATTCAAGGCCTGCTAAAAATATTCTTTTGAAGTCCACTAAGTAATGGTACCCTTACCTTTTATTGATAATCCGCATTCAAAAATCTGTAAAATATTTAACCTTAGCCTTGGAAGATATAATTGTCAATAAGTATTTGGTGTACCTAGAATAAAGTATGCATTGTATCTGATACCACCGTGGGATCAACTGCGAGTTCTGGGAAGACTCCCGAGGAGAAGACAGTCCTATCATAGCAGCCTTATGATAAACTTCTATTAGTAAAAATAAAATCCTTCTAGAAACCCTCCTGCCTGAATCACGAATTGTACTACCGTACAAAATTTTGATTACTTAGTTGTAAAGTATAAGGTTTCCTCTTATTCCAAGTAAGGGCTTTTTGACCCATTTGTCATCGCACAAACGCCCAGTCATTACATAAAATTTCTTTAGTAGATATAAAAAAAAACAGTGGCGCCACAATCAGGCTTGCTTCAGATTTCTGTGTATGTGTCGTGATCATTTGTATTTTCTAATAGGCAAGTAGGTGATCAGCGTTCTGTGCCAGACACACGTCTTTTTTTTTTGGGTCGCACGATGTCTTCACCGTAAAAACAAGTATTCAAAAGACAGAAATTCACTAGTGCACAGCCAGGGTTAGATTCTATGACCTCAGGAATGAGAGCATGGAAATGATGAAGCTACGAGGGAGTACTTTACTTTTTGTGAATAAGGTTAATTTAATTGTCACATATTGTTTATTAATTCCACATTGCATATGTATTTCCTATTATTGTACTCACCTGTACCGCTCAGAAATTACGGCATAGTACTCAGAGTTATTTTCTGATATAGTAACAGCCTTATAAGCGTTATTCACGTTGGTTCATTTCACAGGTTTTTTTTCCATGGGCTTGTAGTCTAGTATAGGGGACTTTTTCTTATAATATTCTTTAAAATAAATTGTCTTTGCACTGACACATTATTTATATGTCGATCTAGCCATACCTAATTAAGTCCTAATTACTTACGATATTTAACATAAGAAAGTGTCCTACAACACTTCTTGTAGTTTCTATTAAGGAGAAGACCCTCTGTTCTTTTGTATAATTTTTTCCACTGTTTAGCACTTAACACTTACGTGCACTAATATTTCACTAATTGGAATGGTTTTGCCTTTTTCAATTCTAACTAGGCCCGTGGAGTCAAAAATATTAATAACCTCGACATTCACGTGTTAGAGCCTTTATTCATGGGCTCCAAGCCTTTAATATTTAAACAAAAAATTTCATTTTGAATCTTCGTTATCGCTTCTGAAGCACATAAAGATCCCTCTAATTACATTTGAAAAACACTGATCCCTTTTCATCAAAGCGTTAATACAATGTGAAGGAAAGATGCCAAATAGTACTTGAGTCCTGAGTTTTTATGAATAATTGTTTTTAAAAACAAGAGCGCATTCAGTTTGGCTTATGTTCCATTGGTTGTACATATTTTTGCGGAAAACTGAAAAATTGTAGCATGTAGTCTGGCGTTACACAAGGCATTGTTTTTCGCAAGCGTATTCGAATCTCGCAGTTTTACCAAAATTGCTCCCCAAATTTCAGCGAACATCGAGTATTTTGCACAGATTTTTGTCTCTTTTCCTTTGAAAGGTGGAAATGTTACATGGCCATTTTGTTTGTTTCAGGTAAACTAAAACAGTAGGTTCAATATTAAACGTTTAAAATACAAAATGATATTTGTCTATGTACTCAAATTTGTATTGTGTAAGTTGACTCTGAACATTTATAGAAACTTTTATTATTATTAATGTCAAAACCAACTCGAACTTGTAACTTCTCCGAAAGACTTTATGTAGATAAGTTACAAATATCAAGGTTGAGGCTTTTACTGATTCCCAATCAGAACCCAAATTATGATTGATTGAGTAATTTGTTCTCCAAGAAATTGTTCTGTGCAATCCTTTAGGCGAAACACCCCTGACGACCAACAGAGAGAGGTGGTGGTGGTGAGAGGCTTCTTTAAAGGTTTTTAAGACCTAACAAGGTTTAATAATTTTTTGTAGCTACTCTCTTGCCCATTTTTATAGTTTCGTTTACTTTTCTATTTTAGAAAAAGGCTTTCTTCTTTACCTTTCCTTAAAGTAAAATAACACTTCATAGTAAACGCTCAAATCCATTAATTAGGTACATTTAAATATTAAAGACAATCAAACATTTTGTACTAATAGGTACAAGTAATACCAATATAAAACATTTTTACGGTTATTTTCAAGAATGAGATGCTTCACATGTTTTGTGGGAGTAATTGGCTTACGTCGGCAAAATTTTATATATGTCGAGTATTAATAACGTTTCAAAAAATACTTTTGGATTGATTTCTGACTGTCATAAAATTTTGTAGTTCTAATTAAACGCATACATCTTCCAGCGAAAACAAAGAAGCTATTAATAAGGGTTACCTTACGTTAATAAAAAATAATGGAATTGAGGTAAATATGCAAAACATTGTTATCAGCACGTACGAACGCATCTTGCCTACCTATTTATCATAACAACGTGGCACAAAGGCCGATTGTTCGGCCAAAATGTGAAATTGTTAATCCACAAAGGGTGCTTGATAGCACTGCTAACATCCCCTATTTCACATTACACCAAAAAGAGATTCAGTAATGCTTATTAGTAAATACGTTTGAGCTAAATTCGTTGAATACGTTTAGTGTCTGAATGAATAGAAAGCTGTTTCCTGTGCTTACTATTCCATCAAAACCAGGAAATCGTAGTGCATTAATGAAGGAAAATAGCAGCTTCCTTTATAAATGTACTTCCGGGAATCGTATCAAAAGTCTATCTTATTTTGACACATTATCTTTCTGGTAGTGTTAAATGACAACAATGTTTCCTTATTAGTAAATCAGGTTAGACTTAAATTATTGGTCTTAAGTTAGGCTAAGTTCAGATGACCGCGCGGAACTACGAACCGCGCGGTACAAGATCAATATAAACGGTAATTATCGTCTACATTACCGCGCGGTACCGCACGCCAACTCGCGGCGCGTTCCGACCCGCGCGCAAGATCTTGAACCGCGCGCTTTCGCGCAAACCTGTATCGACCTGTTCAGTTGATCCGCGCGGCTTGAGACGGAAAGACACATAGATCGATGCAAAATTAGTACCGAAGATATGGTATTAATTATTTGGTGATATGCAATATCTTATAGCATCTTCACTGGATTTTAAATCATTGTCAATAGAATCGTATAAAAAATCAAAGGATGCAACTGACATCCGGAAATAGTTACAAAAAATATCTTCGTGTAACCTCAAGTCGGGATACAAAGTGACAAACAGGCTGGAAGAAAGTCTGTCACTTAAAATTGGATGGGTCCAGTATCGTCTTTGTCTTCTTCTGCGACGTCTCAGTCTTCTATATAAAATCCATAAGCAAATTGCCTCCTCCACGTCCATTTTCAATCAATGTTGAAGCCACACTGCCGCGCGTACATATACCGTCATGTGAATGCTACAACCGTGCGGCGACGCACGGCTACGCGCGGTCATCTGAACTTAGCCTAAGGCTAGATCGTGTAATGTTCCATAATGTCTTAGAAAAGACACATGTATAAAAAAAGTATTTCTAGTAGTAACTATTTCATTGTTATTTTCAAATAAAAAATCCACATTGATAACAGTAAAAAACTAAATAAATATGCTTTTGAATAGAGAAATAAACCATTATACAATTATTTTACTAGCTGAAATATTAATTTCCAACACATAATTCACAAATAATACAATATTCATATATAACATATATAGTAATAATAATAATTATAAATTGATAAATAAAAAATTCAAAGTTTGGTCCCTTTGGCAGTGTAACTTTAACTCTGACAGCATTTCCTCGCTGTATTGCGATACTTATTTGTTGAGCGAGAAAAGCACCAGCTCTGCCCTGCGTTTCTGTAACTCACTTTTCGAACTCACACAGCGGTTTTCGCATCGGCGGTCGATCTCAAATCAGTCGTGAAGCAGTCATTTTTTGATTTGGCATTCTGAATTGTTTATTAGATTTGAGAGCGACCGCCGATGCGAAAACCGCTGTGTGAGTTTGAAAAGTGCGTTACAGAATCGCAGGGCTGAGGTCATAGGTACTATAGACCAAACGCCAACTTAAATATTTTATTAATCTTATTTTACGTAATTTTATCTATTTTGGTTTAACTCATTTTCTTAAGCTTATTATATAAATGAAACGCATTCTATGTATTTTCCTATATTGATTATATTCCACATGCAAAGTATTAAATTATAGAAGCTTCAGTAGACTTAGTTAAAGCCAGGTTGCTTCAGAAAATACGTGGCGGCTCTCCGCAAACACGTCCGCGCCGCTAATGTAAGCCATTTGGCTATTTCCAAGTAAAACCTATGATCCAGTACAAGCTAACATATATTGATCTATACATATTTTGTTTACTATAAAATCGAGTGTTAGAGAATAGAAAAGGTTAAAACATTTATTTTATTTTAATCACTGCTTGTATAATGTCCAAAATTAGTGTTGTTTACGTTAACTTGAATTTCTGAATTGAAAAAATATACTTTTGAAACCCACCAACAAAGCGTTTATGTTTTTTAGGAATAACATGGGTTATTTAAGACGTCTTATGCTAGCTCATAAACGTACCTTGGGTTAATTAATGAATATTTTACCACGTTTTTTATTTGCGATATATATGTATTAATATAATTAATATTACTACATTTCCCATATTATTGTATATTATTGTATATTATTGTATATTATTGTATATTATTGTATATTATTGTATATTATTGTATATTATTGTATATTATTGTTATTTGTTAAGGATATAATATGCACATTAAAAACAAAAGTTTATCCATGTAATATTTGGAACTAAGAAAATATAGCTTGCGTTAGCAGCTGGACAACGAATCTTAAGAAAAAAATAAAACCACAGAATGTCTGACGAGGAAAAGTATTCAAATTAGCACCAATAAAACTTCTTCCATTTTTGTTTTTACTTTTATTTAATGATTACTGGCAATCTTGATTTTCCTTTATATATGACGGAGTGACAGAGGGTAATAGATTATAGACAAAGAGACACAGGTACGAGGACCAGGGAAACACCTAAATAATGCTGCAGGATGGCCTCCCAACTGACAATTAACGATAGGAATACTGTCGTACAACGTAGGGACCGTAAGTTGATAAAGCAATAAAGGATAACCTGATCAATAACTCGAAAGCACGACCTTAATTTAAAAAAATTAGGACCTGCAGATAAACTATTGAAAATAATGACGTCATTAGAGCGGACACATCATCAACATGACAGCAGTGCTGATGTGAAACATTAGTTTGATGGCATCAGCTGTTTAATTTGGACAAAAGAGTCTTATTTTTAAGGCTTCTGCTTGTTTCGACCGCTCAGAGGAACCCGAATTCGTGATAAACAAGGTTCCTGACATTTCGTATTCTCGTGCCGCGTGCGAACCCGAGTCGAGTTATTGAAACGAGTGTCAAAGATTTATAATCACAACGGCAGCTGATACAAGCGCCATTGCTCCGACATTTACAATATACATATTATTATGAAGAGTTTTGTATATTCATTATTTACACTAAGAAATGTAAATTTGATCTTACTACCAACTACTTAGAAGCGAATTTTCGTGCCATACTTATACAAATATCATTAAAAATTGTATTCTTACGTTTTTCGTTAAAGTTTTCAGGCAAACGAAATGTATTAAAATTAAAGAGTAACGGTGGTGAATTTTTCGTAAACAGCCTTGTATTCGAAATGATATCAAGTCAATATTTGGTCAGCGACTGACAACGTTTTAGCAAACACAGCTTTCAAAATGAAAACGTTAGAAAGAAAATTTCATGATAACTTATTGCAAAACTTCAGGTTTGTTCCATTAATAATTTTGATGATTTTTCTGTCTTTTCATGTGTAATCTGTCACTTACAATGGGGTTTAAGAATCTATCTAAGTAATAATAACACAATTGGACACAAATGGATTGGATCAGATTTCTATGCTTGAAATATGTTGATTTTTTGGTGTATGACATGTCGATTTCCTTCTCCGTACGAAATTCATATAGACGAAAAAGGACAATAATGCAGTTCTAGTATATATATATCTCAGGGTTAAGAAGTAAAATTTAACTTAACTAACCCCCGGTGCATCGCACAGCGAAAAGCATTAAAACATAATTATAACACGTGTTTTCACAATTTACTCAATTTGGTGACACTTAATCTTTATTAAGACGTATTGAATAAATTAATCTCTATATTAATATAGGTCAAAGCATACTATCCAACCCGCACGGTTGTGGAATACTAAAATTGACTATTGTTTTCCGATATTGGCTTATCTATGAAAATACCTTACACGGTCCCTAGTCTACACAATACAGGAATATTTGCTTTGTAAATTGCATTTTTGAAAATTAGAGCTATTTTATAATACAAAACTGGCTTATTCAACTCGAATTTCCTTTAGAGTCACAAAAGGATTATGTTTATAAAGTTTATAGATAGTTTTGTTTATATTACGATTAGGCCTTCTAAAGTTAGGTATAAGTGAAGAAAATTAATTTCACAGAAGTATGGTCACACAAATAAAAGTATAGACTAGAGTTTAGCTGTCCCTTGGAAAGAGAGATTCTTTATTATCACCAAATCACGATGATGAGGCCCCAGATTACAAGACTTTCCATAGGTATACCCTAGAGAAAGAGTATATAAATACTAAAACGAAGAAAGAACATTCAATTGGTGATTAGAAAATCCAAAGGACAAAACAAAAAAATACACTAAAACGCTTAGTTACATTAAGACGCTAAAACACGCTTATCGCTTTAATAACTTTGTATATTAATATAGCTACCATGAATCCTCATGCGTAGATACAAGGGTACTATCTTTACCATAATTCTCATAGGTAAAGATAGTGCCCTGGGGCAGATCAAACGCAACCGGGATTATGTGGAGATCCTGCGTAGGACAGCTCTAACAGCGCATCTCAATTGTGACTGTGTCTAGATGCGTAACGCGAATCCACCCCTGTTCATTTCATGTTTACAACCTGTTCTCATACCTACCATTAGTTACATATATAAGGATTATAAAAATCGATTGAACCGTTTTAAAGGAATGCTGCAAAAAACACAGACTACGAAATTTTTGTATAAATTATGTTCTGTTTCGCACTAAACGATAGAACTAGTTCTTTTAAAGTTTAAAGTTTGAAGCTTTAACAAAATTGTTACCTTACTGGAGACGAGAGTTTATTGCCAGTTCTTCTCGTCCGTTTTACGCCCTTGATTTGAGAACTGGCAAGAAATGTAAATAAATAAGTATTTTATTTACGTTTATAAGTACATAAGAGTTACCTACAAGAATCAATCATATTTAGATTTTTTTAAGTCAAGCCATAAATAAAGGATTTGGGATATTTGATATCTCGAGACCAGACCGCCTGTAAAAAATACTTGAATAATATTGGTATAATGTTAGTTTCGCTGAATACTTTATATACGGAAACGGAAATAAATTCCATCTTTTGTTCCAGTTTGCGATTCTGCAATATTCGACAAGTTGAAATCAAAGATATTAGATTTCCAATACTTTTTTCGCAACACTCGGATATAAGTTTTATTTTTATTAAAACTCTTCGGTATAAGAATTTGTGTGTAATTGTACAGTTTAACCTATAACGAAGATTATAAAGATCACTTGTTTTTTAATTCATCTCCACATTTGTCTCCTTTAAGCAAAGAACATATATTAATACTAAACTTATAAAATAAATTGTTATATATTTTATTTTATATAAGTAGTAATCCTTAATCTACTTTTTTAATATTTAAAAATCTGGTTACTTTATATTGTTTATAATTATTATTCATATTCAATTTTCTTAGTATTTCTCAAATATTCGTGATGTAATTATAATCACAAAAGAAATTATGTTCCAGCACGTGAAATACTAGACATAAATGATGATTATAAATAAAAATACTCTATTTATTGTTCAATAATGTCTAGAGTCGTAAAGTTAACTAATTGTTAGACTATGCATTGCTTTAATAGTGGAATGTTAACTCAAATGATCAATATATATTGCTTCATGCTCCCAGATATGTATCGGGTGCAGTGAAGCTGTCTCTAAGCGATAAGTGTAGCGTTACTAGAATAGGGTCACTAATATCATATATATTGATAGTGTGCAAAAGGTCCTTTTGCAGGCAATGACTTTTTCTGTAATTATAAGGAACTATGGCTGTTTTATCCTCGAAGTTCATATTAGGGTTTAATTTCTGTTATATTCTATCTTAATAGGGCTGTTATCGCTCCATGATCTCTTTCTATCCAGAATACCACGTAAAAGTGTTTGTATAATTTGTGTGCATAGTGATTTAGCGTTTTTATAACCATTCAACATAATAAGTTAGAATACCAGTTGTAAATTCAACTGAAATTAGTCGTATGAATTTACAAGTTCTTAGGATGTCGTCTCCATAAGAAAAAAATGCCTATAGGTCTAATCTTTAGCAAATATAAAATGAGCATGGTGTGTACAGATACCGGCAAACATCTTGAACAAATGTCCTTGCCTGCACAGAAGCGATTTTTAGGTATCACCTGGGGGCGGCGGGAGAGTGACGTGTCGATCGCGTGATTGGTAAATCAGTTGACGTTCGTGTCCCGCAATGCGCAAACTTTCCCCCACTCCCTTGTTTAATGCTTAAGAAGTTTGCCGGTATCTGTACAAAAATTGAGGAAAAAGGTAATATGAACAAAACATGGGCCAATCAAAGGTTTCTTTTAAGACAGACGTGTAAAGATCTGATCGCTGAAAATTTCGACCGAGATGATCGTTTCAGACAGTAAAAGTCAGTTCAGAAATATAGTAAAATAAATCTAAATAGTAATAATATTTTATTAATTTTCTGTTCAGTATTCATACAGCTAATTATTATTTAAAACGGGACAGTCACATGCAATACGCATTCAAACATAAACATAAAACTCAGCTAACAAAATTACCTACTTATACAAATAACAATAATATATATAATAAATTGTAAGATGTATTGATCATTGATATATTTAATATAAAAGAGGAATAACAAGTCGCTATGTCTAATAAAGGATACCATAGTTTTTGAAGCATTTTTTAGCTGTATTAAATATATATATTTGCTGGTAATTTGTGTTCTAATCAGAAGATATACGATACATGACTGAGTTACGTAAATAGTTTGTATTAGACCGAGGAATTTGAATTAGTTGGGTTTGCCTCGTTTTGTATAACAAAGGGGTGTGAAATAGTAAAAGCGACAATAAGTCAGGACAGTCAATTAAACCGTTGCAAATAGCATGTAATACGATCTAGTTTAGAGTTTGCCAGTCTAAAGATAATCTGCTGTCTCTAACCAAATCGTTACCCGACGAGGCTCTTCAAAAACCACCAATTACTGGACGTTGCCTCTTAATTAAAGGAAGTGTCTGAATATTCATGGAAATATCAATTAATATTATTCCTTGATAATTAAAATGTAGGGCAGAGCTATGAGTTTTATCTCGACCCTCATTATTTCTTGTAGGTGAAGTGCATACGTAGGCGGAGTGTTCGTTCACCTTTCACTATATATATAAGTAAAAGTAAAAAATCATTTAATCATATAGGTAACATAATGTACACTTATGACTCGTCACTAAAGAAATACATATTAATGCTTCTAATTTTACATTTACTGCCAGATCAAGGGCGTAGAACGGATGAGATGAACTGGCAATAAACTCTCCGGCACTCTTTTTAATCGCCATTTTTTACACAACGTTTGTAAGGAGCTGCAACCATTACAACCACGCACTTACATTCTCGTGGGAACAACACGCAAACACATAGTCGAAATAACCAATATCACCGCATACACGAATTCAAGTACGACCAGTCACCACAAGCAGCACCCGTTCACGAGCATGACGCATGGCCAGCCATCGGCCTTCTCGGCATATTTTAGGGAGAGAGACAACCCGATGCATGGACGCCGCCACAAGCAACTTTAGAACAAATAAGCTTTATTTCTTTAGATAATCGTTTTGATAAAAAGTATTAAATTTGTATTACTAATGGTATACATTATCTTTGTACACTAAATAACAAAGTTTTTGCAATGAATTTAAAATGAGGGATTTTATTTATTTATTTATTTATTTAGTACCAATGTTTTTCCTGAAATCTAACCTACATTTGTCTCTACAAAACCTCTACATCCATTGAGAACATAGCAACAAAGGTTGATAAAACACCAAGAAACCGAATACCGTAGGAGGTGTAAGTTATTCATACGTTCAGAGGGCGAACTTTGACCTTTTGATAGCCTTTTTAATATTTTAACACGTTACAGCTGATACTGGTGAAGTATGATAAAGGAGTTCATTTTTAAATATATATCTGTTCTAGCATAAGTCGTTACTTTGGAGTTGCGACCCAAAATGTCTCCTGGCTTAAAAAAGTGTGTTTTAGACTTGCATTTTTATATATATTATTATATATTTATATATAAATGTTATGTTGGTTTGTGTAAGCTAAAATTTTAGCATGATATATATAATCCGCATCAAGGATTGTTTATATCTATTTTTTGCATCAGTCACATATCCACGACCGCGAAAAACAGTTTAGTTTTAACGATCAGCTGTGTACCAGTCACCGTGACATCTGCCGGAAGCGAGGAAAACACTCGCTGACAACCGTAATAGTAATGGCGTAGTCGCATGAGAAACTTGACCGTATACAACGCAGAGCGGTTCGAATCGTCGACGACCAATCCCTCTCCGAGCGGCTTGATCCTTTGGCGTTGCGTAGAGATGTGGGGTCACTCTGCATCTTCTACCGCATTTACCATGGAGAGTGTTCAGAGGAGTTGTTCGGATTAATACCTGCAGCTGAATTTCATTATCGGACGTCGAGACAGAATACGAAATTCCACCCGTATCACCTCGACGTCCGCCGTTCCACAACTGAGCGTTTTTCAAGGCAGTTTTTGCCGCTATATGGAACCAGCTGCCCACTGAAGTATTTCCGAACCAATTCGACTTAGGGTCCTTCAAGAAAAGAGCGTACCTATTCTTAAAAGGCCGGCAACGCACTCGCGAGCCCTCTGGCATTGAGTGTCCATGGGCGGCGGTATCACTTAACATCAGGTGAGCCTCCTGCCCGTTTGCCCCCGTTCTATAAAAAAAAACAATATTCGTTCCCAATTACACTGTTTATTTACAAAAAAAATTGCATCTGATTCTGATTATTCTACAATCATATTATACATGTGCCACAGCGAACGTGCGAGCGTGGCAGGGTACAGCTAGTATTGTATGAAAATCAATGTCTTCTTTCTTAAGCTGTCTACACACCGCAGCCGCCGGCCCGCCGGCATGAACCCGGCGGGCTAGTGCCGGCGGGTGAACCCGGCGGCTTTAGAAGTTGCGAGCCTGACAATTTTCCCGGCGGCACGACAGTCGCGGCGTGCAGTGTTCACAATTAGTGATTGCCAAGTGCTTGCTAGTGATTTTTTAATTTTTTTATTTTTCTCTCCACTTCATTAACGGATTCCATAATGTTTAGTCGATTAATACTATTTCTTAAAAGCCGGTGGGAAACCGGTGGTGAAGAGCGGAGAGGAGCGTGCCGCGGGGTAGATCGCGCGGGCGCAAGCCGCCGGCAACATCGTTAAAACCAAGGCCGCCGGCCTTGCCCGCCGGGTTCGTGCCGGCAGGCCGGCGGCTGCGGTGTGTAGACAGCTTTACATAGTTATCTAATTGCACTGGTTCAACTAAAGTACTCAAATATTTCTTTTTATCACAGTAATAACACAATTTTACGGAAGCAGACGTTTCTTCTAACATAAATTGTATATGTGTGAATAACACTGTCTCAATGTTAAATAAAAATGTACCACTTTTAAAACTTTGAAATTTACAAAAACTCCTAAGCTTTAAGATAAATTACATGTAATTTGAACGTAAACAACGCGAAGCCACAAAAACATTTCTACTGTGAAATTTTTCTCACAATATAAGCGTGTGCCTAAGTTTTATTAGTTTTGAGCACTATTTAGTTGTGAGAATTGAGTTCCAGATGAAAATCACTAAAGTTAGAATATCTATGAATAGATTTGGTTGGGCGAATGATCCATTTCCTATTCCCTGCTCTGCTTATAATGAATTCCACAGTTACGAGTATGTTAGAAATTCAATCTGTTCTGACAATCAATAAATATTTTATATAAATATTGTAAAACGTTTTTTTTTTAATTTTTCAACAAAGCAAATCGTCAAATAATGTCGTTCGGTTCTTATATATTGAGCAGTGTTAAGTGGTTTAAGTGTGCAACTTTCAACCGTGAGGTCGTGCGTTTGATTCCTCTTTACCAAAATATTATTTCTATGTGAGTTATAATGAACACTTGCCTGTTAAGTGAAGGAAATTATTGCGAAGAAACTAACTTTTATACACAAGTATGTGATGCTGGTGATAAAAAATGATCACAGAAACAGAAGCAATCTTAGGCTATCACCCATACGCGCCATTGGATTATTACTATTGTTTCAATTGTTTGAGCGGGAATCTAACTCTTTGAAAGGCAACGTAACTTTCAGTAGCAATCTGATTATTAAGTTTTCGTCCCGCGTAATCACGTGTTTGCGTCATCAGTGATTATTAAAACTACATCGAACTTTATCATTATTTTATTTTTTCTTCGGGATTGCTGAGCAATTTCTAACTCAATTATTGAATTTGAAATGGACCTGGTGCGTCTAACAAAGTAGACAATTTTTCGAAGTTGGTCTTATGAACTGCCAAACCATTGCTTCGTAATAGTACGCGTTCAATACAAAAAAATATAACTTGATCGATCGCAGATAACGATTAAGTTATTGGCCAAAAATTTAATAACTCGCCTGATTTTGTCACAAAGAGATTTTTCATCAGGCAGCCCATTATCCGCATTCAGACTAGCAGCAGATCAGGCGCCATTTTGTCCATAATTCACACTCAATAGCGGGAAGTATTAAAAATGTAAAATGCATTCAAAGTGCAAAAAGAGTTTGAATATTTCCTGAAAGGGTGCCAAGCCGCGGGCGTGAGGCAAATCTGAAAACCTAGTGTGTTTTATGGGACTACACTTTATCTATTATTTTTAGAGCATCGGTTATATTGTAACATGTGAAATATCTCTCAATAAATTCCAAATTCAAATTTTTCTAGTTGTTTTACGGATTGTTTAAATTGGCACGGTATATTTAAATGCAGGAAGAGACCCGCCCAAGTGAGTGAAGCAACACATATTAGAATTACATTATGTATTTAGTGGTAGACAAAAAACATCACAATGGCTAAGTTTATCTCCGCTTGTTTAATTCAATACGTTTATTCTAATAATGCTAGTTTTGGCGGTTATTCAACTGACCGCTATAGAAAAACATTTTATAAAATTTGTAATAAAATAAACAAGAGATGTGTCAGCGCCGTGTGGAAACTAAAGACGATTTAAAAAAATCTTTGTTTTTTTGAAGTTATACTTCTTTAGGCGCGTTATGAAAAATTTATGAGAGTGAAATTTTACGATGCGCGCGCACCGTGACACAAAATTATCAGTATGGGCGCCGAGCGTGCGCGAGCGAGATGGGAATAAGACAATCTACAAGTAAAAAGAAATAGAATATGCGTGACGTTAGCAGCTATGCCAAGAATTTTGAATGACCATAATGACATTTGTAGTACCTTTTAAACAAATAAAGGAGTTTTAATTATTTTTTCAAAGAAATTTAGCAATGCTTTTTCACAAAGACCTATTGTTACTTAGTTAAAAGGTTATGAAACATACCTAGTTATTAAATTGAATTAATAAAATAATAAATAATACTTATTATTAATATTAATTAATAATTGAATAATAATATACTAAATATTAAATATTGTTAAATTATTGACGCTAAATATTTATTATTTATTATTTAATATTTTAAAAAATAAAGAAAGCCAAAGAAGTATAACTTCTTACGCGCGTACTTAAGTACACTCTTACTGAAGTCTGCTGATTGAAGAGTTTCTATATATGTGGGCAATTCACAATTTCACGTAATAAATATCGTGAGGAAACCATCATCTTAAACCCACGATGCACCTAGCCCAAGCCCCATATATATATTTTTTTGTATTTATGCTCACATTTTGCGAATGAAGATAATCAAACACGATTCTGAAAATATGAATGTGTGAAAGTTATATGAGAACTTGAGAAGTCGCAGCGGTAACCAGATCCATGCAATTTCCTCACAATCGAGTAGCCAGCTTTATCGCAGCACGCTCCCGATGGGATTTTTGTATCGAAGAAGTCGCATGGGTCCGCCAGGCATTCGCGAATATACAATGTAAAGACATAAAGGTAGAAAATATATAACAAAGCAAAAGAAAACAATAATAATAGTTAGTAAATTACATAGTATGGTTGCTAAAACGACTCGGCGAAAGCTTATATGGTTTTTCGCTAAATGGCTCCACAAAAATCTATTTCTGTATGTCGAAATGTACATAGCGAGTAGACTAATTACAAAGCTTTGATTGGTTGTCGCGCTATCCTTTTCATTCGACATCAGATCAAAGCCGTGATTAACGTCCGAGTGAAGGATGCAATTCATTAAATTTCTGTCCAAGTTCTATCTGAATACAGCATTCATTAAAACGCGAATTCGGGTTATTTTTAATTTATAATCAAAATCAGATTTCAAAATGCCTGACAGGTGAGTTGAAGGTTGAAAAATGTGAAAAGCGTTTCAGATATAATAATTCCTTCACCTTTATTATGCAATTAAAATAATTTTAACGAAGGTTTTCGATTGAAATTATTTCAATATTTTACTACAAAATACATATAAGAACAAATACATATATATTTCCACATACATATTTGTTTAATGAAACTTTGTTATATTATAAATACAGATAAAAACAGGTAATTAGGGTTCAAAACCCGCGGCCTTATCGCTAACAGAAGCAAAAAAACTAAAAAAAAAGGAATTCTTAGGGTACACAAAAATAAAATTACCAGTAACAACGAAAACTAAACTACAAGTAATGCTAGGTTCCAAAATTCAATAAGAAAATACATGAATTACATAAGTCACGATTGAGCGTGTATCATAACCCTCGGATATCCTAAATGTATGGGAAAAAGATGTGAGATGGAATTTCCAATGCATCTTTCAGAGGATTAAAAGAGATTGCTTATATAAGATGGAAGAGATGAGCGTCACGCCTAAATCAAATATGTACCTAAGCTACGTGTGGAATTACGACACATAAACATATTTCCTAGGACCAAATTGAAACAATTATAATGACATACGAAATAAAAAAAGGGTGCGTGTACTTATGTACGCGCGTAAGAAGTTATACTTCTTTGGACTTATTAAAAATAGTTTTTGATCGCATGCAAATAATTAACAAGAATTAAATAATCAAAGACTGGAAAAGGAGTCATTATAGTCAATAAATTTCAGTTTACATTTGAAAAATTAAATAAATAAATATTTATTATTATTCTCTTACATTAAGTGTAACGTAAATTCGCCTATTATTCGAATGTTGTTTTTAAATTATGTCCAATGCCGTAGCATCTTCCGTGGGCAACTCAATTCTGTGTAATTTTGTGTCACGGTGCTCGCGCATCGTAAAATTTCACTCTCATCAATTTTTCATAACGCGCCTAAAGAAGTATGTATAACTTCAAAAACATAGCATTTTACATTAAATCTCTCAAATAAATATCGATTCAATAAACTTATAAGTGATTTAAAATAAGATTTATTATCAATTAAAAAAAAAAAATTACAATTTTAGCATTGAAATTAATACAAAAATATTCAATATATTACCCAATCTCATATTTCTCGAACAAGCATAAAGAGAAGGCAAAAAACCTTAAATGGCAAAAATAATAGTCTTTCCCTAACTACGTAACTACTCTATCTTTGGAATAAAATTCATTGGGCCATTCGGCTTTATAGCCGGCTTTTTAGCACAGGTGTGAATAAAATATTTAAGTATGCATCTGATAAACAATACTCCAGAATTTGTGCATTACCTGCACAACGCATCAGCTGCACCTCAATAAAGAGAAGCATGGCTGCAAATGTATAATAAGTAGATATACTTACTCTCAAACAGTCTCGGACCAGGTTAAAACTACCTATATATCTAGGCAAGAGATTGTATTAAATAATGTATGTTATTGGATATACATTTTAAAATATCGATTAAAGAGATTGCTACACTTAAAAGTATAGAAAAAGGAATTATCACGTCACTCGTATTTAGAGAAACTCCATTTCTTAATTATTACATTCAAGAATCTTTTTCAGACACTAGTTTTTGTCTGACTTTGCTAATTGCTGAACTTTAACGAGATCTTGTTACGTCTCGATACTTTCTTTTACGGGTTAAACAACTGTACAAAATTAAGAACCAACGGAGTTCCTTAACAATTACAACAGCTTTGACTTAGAAAATAGCTTAGCTGTACAATTACACTTACTCAAATTTTGGGATACATATATTTATGTGTCTGTTTTCTTTATTTGAAAGTGTTTCGCCCAGATGGCTGTGCTATAACCATGTATAACTAGTTCTGTAAGCCATGGCGAATGTGTTATATAAGCATATAATAATAATTTAATATAAATTGCTTTATACATACCTACTATTAATATTAAAGTTGATTAATTTTATTGATATTTTCCTGCTAGGCAAGAGTTTATGGGCACTAAAATGTCACATTGCCTATGATATTATCACGTCGAATTAAACTCAAATGCCTCGTTACACATATTTGTGTTGGATTGTCTTATTATTAAGGCTATATAATATCACAATGTGACGGAATTAACGCCAGCGAAATACCTAATTTTTTTTTAAGGGATATAACCATGAAATTTCGCCTAAATAAACCACTACCTATTTAAAGTTTAACTATGTACGGAAATGGCTTTACTAAGTAAATGAACATGTGATTAAATTTAATAAGAAAACATAGTATAAACAGCAATTATTAAAGAATTATGCATTAATTATATTTATTCACAGCTTAGGTTTATATATTCTAAGCTTTTAATAGTATCTTAGTTTTAATATCACTTATAGAATGGTTAAAAAACAAATGAACAATTAGTTAAAATTCAATGTTTTATTTGTTAATCCAACAAAGTTACAGTTTCAAAATATCTTTTTATCATTAGGATAAAGCTCACATTTCTTCAACATGTTTAATATTCCTTTTGTCATCCTAATACCCCCATCAAATGTCAAGCAGATCAAGATAACCATGAAACGAAATTATTCATGGAAATACTGTCCAATTGTCTTCTAAAAGACGTTCGGCTCTATTAAGAAATAGATACGAATCGGTACGATCGTGTTTCGTTATGGATGGCCATTTCCACGTTACTTTTATCTACATCTTATATTTGATATAATTAATTCATTGCGTACATTGAGGGGTTTGCTTCAAGCCCCCGGGTGATTGTAATCAAAACCAGCGATGGTCAACAAGTTTTTCAAGAGAGTAGCTACCGTTATAATTGCCTGGTGTTCGGATATGGGCTTCGCGGTCAAGATAAGGTCCAATGAATTGTGACAAAATTGCCAAGCGTGTTTATTGTGGTTGTTGGCAGACGTAAAACGCTTTCGGGCATGCCCATTGTCTTGTTGGAGCCCGCTCAAATTGTCCATACAAAGTTTTTGGCCAATGTTCGGACTCTGTTTTATTTAGTGTTAAACCGCATTAGTCATTACTCTTAATGGATGGTTTTGTTAATTTATTGTAGTTTTAATTGCATTGCGATGTTTTATTAAAACTGTTGTTGCTTTGACGTTTTAATAACAAATTTTGGAATCGTGCATATTATAGGTGAGGCCATAGGGTAAATCATTTATTCATATAGGTAACACAATGTACACTTATGAACGTCAAAAAATAAATATATGTTAAATGCTTCTAATTTTACATAAACTGCCAGTTCTCTAATCAAGGGCGTAGAACGGTAGAGAAGATCTGGCAATAAACTCTCCACCTCTCTTTTTAATCGCAAAGTTTTTTGTTTTACACAATGTTTGTAAGGAGATGCAACCATTACACCATCTTCCATATGACTATTTCTGGTTACCAAATGTTTGAAATAATATAAGTAAATGAAATAACGAGAAACATTAGTACTGTACATGTCAATTATTAATTTGAGTATGATATAGATTCTATATTTATGCTACAATTTTACAGTTTTATTCACAGCAAAACATTTACACATAATTGATTCTCATCGACTATTATAACAACACAAAAAAATTAAAACAAGACAAATTAAAGTAATACACAGAAACAGAAACAATTTATGACAATAAACGTACAAATTACACGCAGATAACAAAGGCATGGTCTTAAAAAATTATCAACGAAAAACAAATTAAATGAATTCATAAAACAGCATAGAATAATTAATCTATTCAGTACCAATTAATTGCTAAAGGCGAATTACTAAATTATTTACTAAAAGAGTTTTAACTATTCAACAATACAATCATTTGAGATTATTTTTCTGGCTTGGACTATTCCGAAACAATGTTTAAAATTCATTGAACATTTCGTGAAGATGCCCCTCATTTCTGTAAATAATTTTATTCAAGCATTTAGCTCTCCATTTTAATGTTTAATTAACCCAATTAACTCAATATGAGACGGAGCAGCGAATTTTAATGAAACGATATAATTTTGTTGTAGTGTTTTTTATCCATTTAAATATAATCTATGAACTGAACTGGTTGTATGGCACTATGGGTTGTGGACTTGAAGGTTAGGATATAAACTTATCCAGTCGGATTTTATAAGAATTTCTCCGTTTTTTATCGGCAAAAGTCAAAAGTCTTTGCGTTTTGGAAGGCCTTGAAAATATTTTTTTACCCCATACTTTCTTGCTTTTACATAAATTATGTCATAAATGTTGACCTGTTAACAATATTTTAACCACGAAAACTAGTTATTTTAAAAATACACAATACACAATAAATTTACACAATAATTAGATATTAAATACTGATTTGCGCTAAACGTGCACTTAAGATTATATTATGTTCCAAGGCCGAATGTGGTTAAATCAAATTTAAATATCGACGAATTCATTAAAATCTACTTTTAATTTACTAAACAAACAATTAGCATAATCACAATTTTAGAAGATTTTTAGAAAAAGTGGTTAAAAAGTAATTCTAAACAATGAATGTTATTATTTCTAAAATGTTATTTACGTTACTTACGTTACTTACGTTTTTACGAAAATAATGTTACTTACGTTATTTTCGTAAGCTGATTATAAAAACAATTGAGTATGTTGTTGATGTCTAAATATAACAATATTTCTTCTTTATAGAGAGTTGTTATTGCATTATAAAGAATGAATTAAAGTATGGGTTTTGTGTTAAACCAAACAAATGTAACTATTTTACGTTATAGATTTTTTTTTTGTTATAACGAATGACGTCATAAAGAGATTACACTGTATAATAGTAAGATATAAATATCATAGCGTAACATATTTTTAGTAACTGTACTGTTTTCAAAGACATAAATAAATACATAGACTATATTCATTCATTATTTGATTTTTTTGTGATCACATTACATTATTGTTTTTTTGAAATTCGTAATCACTTGGTTTTGGTAAGAACAACAAGTCCTATTCCATATTAAGCACAATACAACCAAAAATTAGAATAATTATTTATTGAATAGTTACATTAATAACACATTCTCAAACTTTTACAACAGCCTTTCCCGTATTTTCTCCAGCGAGCATTCCTACAAAGGCATCATATATTTTATCAAATCCTTCGGTCACATGGCTTCTTGTCTTTATCTTGCCTTGTTTTATCCACTGAGCCAGAGCAGTGATCGCCTCTGACTTCCTGTCTTCTGGTTTTAACCACCTGGTAACTAAAAAACCCTCCACTTTTAGCTGCTTGAATAAGATGAGCGGCAGCAGTGATGATGTCTTATACGTGGTTGGGTCTTCATTGTACGAACTAATGCAACCGCAGAGAGAAACTCTTCCATACAAATTCATTTGGCTATAAATAGCAGCTGTCAGCTCCCCACCTACGTTGTCAAAATAACAATCTACGCCTTTTGGAGCTGCGTCTTTTAAAGCTTTACTAACATCCGCAGTCTTGTAGTTTATAGCTTTGTCGAATCCTAGTTCCTTCTCAAGCCATTGCACTTTGTCATCGGAGCCAGTGAATCCAATAACTCTACACCCTTTGATCTTTGCAATCTGTCCTACAATGGATCCGACGGCACCCGCTGCTCCTGATACAACTACGGTCTCGCCAGCTTTTGGTTTACAGATTTCAAGAAACCCAAAGTAAGCGGTGACTCCAGGCATGCCTAAAGCTCCCAAAGCTAACTCAAAGGGTAGATCTTGAAGATCTGGCAATATATGTACGTCACAGTAGGTTTCTTGTAAATTGGTAACCACGCTGTAGTCACACCATCCCTTATGAGTAACCACCCTGCGGCCAACTGGAAAGTCTGGGTTCTTTGACTCTGTAATTGTACCTATTTGATAGCCGAACTGGTCGTAGGGAATGGGTATACTAGAGTTGTAGGCTCTTAAATAAGGGTCGACACCGATCCATTCAGCTTTAACGGAGAAATGCCCGTTTTTAAGCTGCGGCAATTCATATTCGACAATTTCAAAGTCATCCTTTTTGGGAACTCCTTGAAAATGCCTTTTTACGACGTATTTTCTTGCCTTAACCATTATAACACGTTCAGCTGTAAATGGTTAAGAAATTCCAATTAAATTACCAGTTTTATCATGTGAACATATACGATAATTTTAAAATTATTCGAGACATATTGGTTTACGAGCTTATCGCATAGAGCAAAATACCTAACTGGTCAAGAGATAAGAACACCTTATGATACAGACGTGAACACGATATATTAGAATACTTACTTGTTCTTGTAAATACTTCCGTATATTACTTTTTTCTATTGCGTTTTTATATACAAATATATTTTAAGTTTATTACAACAATTTACATAATTAAACTTATTTTAAATTTTAAAACGTCGAATGTACTGATATTTTATCACACTGATTACTGGACTACACAACAACAGGTAGTGAATCGACATTGGCGAATGACGACGAAGATCCATGATATCACCCTGTTGCACACACTCACGCAATACACATACACTGCGCACATTTATTTTTCATCACCATTATATTAGATTGTAACGCGACAGACTCGCGTTGGCGTAAACAATGTCACACTACGGCCAAGACGCATACACGCAACGCACACATAGAAGCGCGCGGCTTCTATATAATGCGATGTCCGATCAAGCTCGTGGCAAGGCGTCGCCCCGGTGCTTCGTTTGCTCGGGAAAAATTCCGCCTCAAAAAAGAGGTAACCCTATACGGGCAAGCCATCCCGTGGCAAAAATCCGTCAAATATCTAGGAGTAACGCTCGATAGCGACATGTCTTTCAGTAAGCACGTAGCCGCCGTTCGCAAGAAGGCCTCTTTCGTCCTCTCTCGCCTCTATTTCCTCCTAAACAAAAGGAGTAACATGTCCCTTAGACACAAGGTGACTTTGTACAAAGCCTGCATCCGACCTTGCATGACTTACGCTAGCGTAGTATTTGCGCATTGTGCCCCCTCCCTTATCCACCGGCTACAGGTGCTTCAGATGCGATTCATGAGAGTTGCGACCGGGGCGCCCCCCTATGTGAGAAACGTCGATCTCCACCACGACCTGGAGCTCCCTACCATAGCCCAATGGATGAAGTTGGCGTCCGCACGCCACTTCGACAAGGCTAAACACCATCCCAACCCTTTGGTGCGTAAAAGCATCAACTATTATCCCTTCCCGCCGACAAAAAAATGTCATAGGAGGCCCCGACACACACTAACGGATCCGGATGATCCAATTACAGTAGCAAACAATAAATTACAAGCCGCCCGCGCGGCCAATAATAACAAACAAAGTTTTCAGACACAGATTAGGGTTAAAAACCGCCTTCACCGGGGAAGGCGAGGACCTCTATTTCGCACTTCACTCACTCCAGTGAGTTTCCGTCCTGCCCTTCAGGCGATTGACCACCCCGTGACGGCCCAAGCCGAGGTTCGAGTCTCACAGGAGACGCCCTTGCGCTAGTCGCGGGAAAAACGCCATTCTGGTCGAGCTACGCTCGCCAACCAGCCCGAGCTGAGCTGCTGTAAAGGCCCCACAGGCCAACAGCGAGATCCCTTTCATAAAAAAAAAAAAAAAAGCTCGTGGCATTCGCTAGCTAGACGTCTGCAAGTACGATAGCCCACCGGGTCGTCTGCTTGTGGATCTTCAGTAGCTTTTCTTGACCGATGCCCCGCGTCGTTAAGTTAAGCCTTAGCTAGGTGAACATAAGGGTTGCGATGCCCCGCGTCCTCCCTACGGTTCAATGTTAGGTTAGTCGTATTGTACCTACCTACTGTAATGTTATCAATATTGTAACAAGAAAAACAATAAATTACTTTCTTAAGGACAATTGAGTTTAATTCTCAACACGCCCTTACAAGATCATTTTATATGAAGTAGACGTTTCGTCGTTCTGGTCACATTGACATTAAATATTTTCTCTTTGGTTAGGAATCCTAAATTCTATTTTTTACAGCTATTTACTCGTGCCTTTGTTTTTCGAAAACCATGATTCATTTAATTTTCCCCTTTAATTTTTTTTGAAGTGAAACTTCTTTATCGGGGTTGGAAAAAAATTTAGTGTAACATTTTTTCGTTACGCGTCACATTTTTCGGTTACGCGTCACATTTGACCGTTACGCGCGCCTTTTTCTTGTCCCTACCACGGTTGATTCAAAGAGATTCTAAACCATTAATAACAAAAATGTATAATAACGATAACAATGATACTAAAAATTCTATTACAATTTATGAAATTCTGTAATAATCTTAGTGGTAATAATGTAAAATGAAATAATTGTATTATTTGTATTCAAGTCTGTGATATTAAAAGGATTTTGTTAAACTAAAACGTGTGTACCTAGTACACGCACACATTTTTTTTTATTTGCGTCACTCTGTTTATAAAATCGAAAGCATAAAATATCGCGTTACTTATGAGTTAACAAAGCTTTTTATAAATTTGAGGACTACTTAAATGATCCTAATCCTTGGGATTAATTTGCTCCAGTTCAAACAATTTGTATGATAATACTTGGCGATTAAAAAGAGTGGCGGAAAGTTTCTTGCCAGTTCTTCTTACCCGCTCTACGCCCTTGACTTGCGAACTGGTAGTAAATGTAAATTTACGACTAATTTAACTTGACGATTCAAAAGTGTACTTGGTTACCCACTTGAATAAAGATATTTTGAGTTTGAGTTTATGAGTTCCACCGTGGCACCAGTGCTGCAGAAACGGCTCGAATTATTAATAATGTGTAGGGCGGCGTTGTCGCAAAAGAAAGCACAGTGCGTTTTGGATCCAACGTTTTCGTTCTAGAAATTTCGATCTGCAGAACAAGCCCGTGGACGGCCGGGGACCAAAGTTGATATCGAAGAATGGAAGGCTATGGTATGATATGGTTGGTGGACTCAGTTTACGCACTTAGACTAGTACTCGGTCCGTTGTGCGTAAAGTCCTGGCTAACTAAGCCAGCTTAGCTCCTTCCAGAACCACAGAAGTCTCCTGGGTACTTCGCAGGCTTCACGGAGCGACCTCACTACTCCGAGGATTTCTGCACGTTGTTTAACCACAGCCTCGCATTGCAGGACTACGTGGGTGACTGATTCCTCTGCACAGAAACTGCCTCTACCCATAGGGCTGTCTGTCGCGCCTAGGACAAATAGATGTTTATTAGGGAGACAATCATGGCCCGTAATTGTCCCTATCATTGTTTTTAGATTAGTTATGTTTTGGCTTAGAAGTCGCTGTGTCGTTTGCGGGTTTACTGGTGGCTGAGCTATTGTGGACTGTCTGCTGTCTACAGTCTCTCAACTCTAATGTAATTTATGTTTTTCAGATGCTTGTTTGAACTTTATATTAATTCTTTTTTATCACTCTATTGTCTTAATTTCATTAATTGCTTTATAGTTGTAATTGTAACAGTTGAATTGGTAAATTTTTCCTGTTCTGAACATGCTGGGTGTCCAATGAATAAAACATCCAACTGACTGCACCATCAACTGGGAATATTTTGTCATAACACAGAGCTTTATCCTTTATATATCTATCATACTTCTCATAATTTTATTTTTGTTTATATCTTCTCTTATATATAAAATTCTCGTGTCACAATGTTAGTCTGCATACTCCTCCGAAACGGCTTGACCGATTCCTCTGAAATTTGGTAAGCATATTGGGTAGGTCTGAGAATCGGCTAACATCTATTTTTCACACCCCTAAATAATAAGGGTGGTCCACCCCTCAATTTTTTTTTTTTGTTTTTAAATATTTTTTTCTGTTTTTATTTTTTTATGATACAGCATTAAAAAATACATGCAACCCCTGACTTTCCTCTCTCTACGATCAACCCCTATTTTTTATAATAAATGATATACATGACAAAACGACGTTTGCCCGGTCAGCTAGTATATATATAGATATTTAAACTTAAATAAGTTCATTTAAAGTTAACTTTGGTTAATTATTAGTTGGTTACTTGTAATTTGTGGACTGTTATTGTTGGTAAACTCAAAGTTATGTTTTGTAGTCGAGTGCGTGTGGTTGTCATGGCTCAGAATCCCAAATTGACATTTGACAGTTCAGTAGATTCATGGATATTGATGTTTTTTTTTTATAATAGTTATTATCATTATAATTTCTTATAATAATAGTTTACCTATGTATTGTTGCATTGGTTTTACCTTTTGCTGTAATTATTATATCTTTTCCTATTTTTTTGAAAGAGATGCCAGTTAGTACCCCGTACTTAATCTGTAAAGAAATTTTTATTTGCAGTATATTTAGTAAGCGTAGTAATATATCTTTATCTTTATTATTTTTATATTTTTAATTTTATTTATTTTACATTTTGTGACATTGTAGATTAGCTTTATCGTTATTGTTATTGATAAGTATAAACGTTATCTTAATGGTTGTCAGTGAAGATTCATCGTCAGCTAATTTAAGTAGTTCTAGTAACGAGGCTAGCTTATTAGATACCTCCTTCTACCCTCTGAATGTGCACCTTTCTAATTCCCTCTTAGGTTTATCGAAACTTCAATGTCTTCCACATAAATGCTTAGTGTTCCGGCGCATTATAACGATCTGTTAACATCATTTTAATACTGTAATATTCACGCCATTTTTATTTCTGAGACTTGGCTTAAACCCAGTCTTACTTCTACTTCCTTTCCTATTCCTGGCTTTATTCTTCTATGGACCGTCTGAGGAGGGGTTGCTATTTATTTACGTGCCCATTTTTGAAGTTATACTTCTTTAGGCGCGTTATGAAAAATTGATGAGAGTGAAATTTTACGATGCGCGCGCACCTATGACACAAAATTGGGAGTGTGATTATAGCGTGCGCAATCTACAAGTAAAAAGAAATAGAATATGCGTGAAGCTAACTTCACGCATATTCTATTTCTTAGCTTAGCAGCTTAACAAGAATTTTGAATGACCATGACAATTGACATCTGACAATGACATTAACCTTTTAAACAAATATAGGAGTTTGAATTATTGTTTAAAATAAAAGATTATCCTAGTTGTTTAATGTTTTCAATTTTCATTATACAAGTGCGAATTTTATATGTGCGTCTGAATTATAATCAGAAGTGATTTAAATTGAATATCTAAATCAATACTAATTAATATGATAAAATATTTGTGAAAAAACTGTGCCAAACTTCCTAAGTGCTTCAATACAATTGAGGTTAACTATCCGTATGTATTATCGAGTATTATTGTTGATTAAAACTGAAACATGAACCATTATTCATTGCTTTTGTTTATTGCGTTTGTTACAGCAACTTTTTAGAAATATTCTACGACCCTATTTATCAATAATTGAGAACAAAGATTTAAGCACGAATACTAATAAGGAGAAAATGAAGGCTTGGAGCGATATTACAGAGAAGTAAACATTTTAATAAGTACCTGTATCTCAAAAAAATCATTACATTATTTAATCAAAACACGTAATTTTTCAGATTTAATCTAGCAAATATTATTATTATTATTAGATAGACAAAAAACAATTGATGAATCAGTGGAAGTGCACTAAATTGAATACAAAAAAAGAGTTGTCATCTTATCGCCGTGAAACATCAAAAACTAGAGGTGGAACAAAGCCACCATCACCTTCTCCAGACACAATGGATATGGCAGAGATGATACCGCAACGGTTTGAAGTAGATTTCAATGAATTTGATTGTGATGGTGTCGAGGTAGGAATGTTAATTATAAATATGATGGTGATGTTCAAGGTTCAACCTCTCAAGCATAGGCACATACTTTATTCCCCTACAGGGTAGTTAGAGATATTGTAATACCTCAAAACATCCATGTTGCTCTTGTAGTACCGAAACTCTGTCCAGCCAGATGTGAGCCCATTCCCACTTATAATGGACAGTGGGTATAATACACCTTAATACCTGAGTGCGAACCACTCACCATGATACTTAAATTAATAGATGTTATTTATATATTTCAGGATATTACAAATAAAATCATTTTGGAAACAATTGCTATCCCAAAAGCAAATAAAGCCAACAATGACAAGTTAATAAATCAGTTTTGACATAACTTGAATACTAAAAATGCCAAACAAAGGTGTGCACAACAGTGACAACATAACTTAACAATTTCATTATTTTGTAGGATTAAAGAAAGGTTAAATAAAATCATGTCGAACTGAACAACAAGAATCCCCAAACAACTCAAAAGAAACCTACAAGGAAGACACCGGTATTATATTTAAATTATCTCTATCTCTAAATAGAATAAAAGAAAGTTGCTATCCAGGTCTGTAGCATGTGCTACAAATTATATTATTAACACATTTATATAATTATATTAATATAAATGTGTTAAAAATTTTATAATATGAATTATACAATTTTTTAAGTTTTGCATGGACAGAGCTTAAATTAATATTCTCTTATTTGTTGCAGAAAGCAAGTAGTTGTTTTAGTTTTGGAGAAGCCTCGTAGATGCACAACCAAGTAATGATTAATTTAAAATTACAAACCGAAATCCTGATGAAGACATTAGAGTCACTTAAAAATAAATAGTATACTTAATGAAATAAAAATGTTTTAAAGATAAATAGGGTTTTATTTGTTTAATGTAAGAGAATAATAATAAATATTTATTTATTTAATTTTTCAAATGTAAACTGAACTTTATTGACTTTAATGACTCCTTTTCCAGTCTTTGATTATTTAATTGTAATTAATTATTTGCATGCAATCAAAAACTATTTTTAATAATGCCAAAGAAGTATAACTTCTTACGCGCGTACATAAGTACACGCACCCTTTTTTTTTACTTTTACTATCCTTAGCAGCACACCGCAACCCCCTGACTTCAAGTAACAGATGCAGTGAGTATCTGTTACTTGAAGTCTCCATTTCGCATTCCATATTAATTATTAGTATTTAACAGGGACTCTGTTTGAAATTTTTACCGTTCTTGGTCTGCTTTTAGATATTTTTGTTCTTAACAACAATTAAACACCATTTTAATGGGATATCTAAATACTTGTTTGCTGAGCAATGACCATCGCTCGCGCAAATTAACCTCCGCCGTCGAATCTTACAATTTTAACATCTTGCCTTTGAATCCCACTCATCACTTTCCAAATTCTAACCCATCGCTGCTGGATCTCATATTTCTTTCTAACCCTAGCCCCTAGCCCCCTAGCCTGGTGCAGAAACATGGCCAAATCCCTGCTGATGCCTTTTCTTACATTCTTCTCTTAAATTCTTATGCAACGTAATTTTAGTGACATACAGAGAGTTTTTCTGCTGGTGCTACTGAGTTGAATTGGAACTCGGTGTATAACGAAAGAGATGTCCACATTAAAGTTATGCTTTTTAATTCATTGCTAACGCAGCTGTATGAATGTCATGCCCCATCAAGGCCAGTAAAAGTGAAAAATTTATCTTCCCCATGGTTAACTGATGACATCAAATTGAAACTAAAAATGCAAAAAGCTTTTGCACGATTTTTGCTGATATTGTCAGGAATCGGGAAACAACAACAACAGCCACTTTCTGCTAATTTGAATATTGACTTCCTTAATAAACATTTTTCCCGACATCCCACTTTTGATTTGATCTAAGCATTAAATTAATTAAAAACTCTTGCATCTCTTAATTTTTGTCCTATTAGGAATATTCCTTCTTTTTCGTTCCAGTCATACCTATCAATCGTCGTCGAACGAAGACGAAACTTCATGCAAATTTTATAAATAAAAATGAATCGCCGAATCATACGCGCATTTTGTTTATATTTCTTTTTACATTTGTTGTTGCTAGGAAGGTTTGTATAAAAACAAATTTAAATGTGAAGTATTAAATCTCTTTTTTATTATGTATATTCTTTTTTTTCCGTTCTTTATTTTATGCTATACATGCCTGGCATGTCTCATCCGGTACCAGTACTCCGTAACTTTGAAAAGCGATAGCGATCCCTACTTTAATATTAAGTTTAGAACCACGCGGTTCTCAGCGACATCAGTGCTAGTGATATTGAAAAAATCCATCAAAATGAGGTACATATGTTCAATATTGAAGTCGTCATCGCTTTCAGAGTTAAATCAAATCAAATCAAAATACGTTTATTCAATTTAGATGCTTCTTAGAGCATGCTTATGAATGTCAACAACGTTTACAAAATTCACGAAAGAGCAAGACTACGCCATCCGTTCGCAAAACTACCAGGAGGCCTTGTTCTGAGAAGAACGGGCAAGAAACTCAGCAAGTTTTACCCTCCCTTTTGGTTACATAACCAACTTGGTCCAGCCAATCAGCCATAATAGTCAACCGATGTCGTAGGTCCCTTGTGGGCTGCTCCGCCAATCGCACTTAGACCCAGAACTCAAAACGTCTTGCCGAAATAAAAGATAATTTATATTTTATATCGTAACAGTTTTACGACACACACATAAATGCAAATCGAATACGTAATTTACGCTTAATAAACGGTAACCGATTTACAGGGTTTAAAATAGGTTTACATTAGATACAGCTTGGGCGCAACAATGCATCAGTTCAGTACTGTGCAAGCGATTAGTGTTTCGACCACATTCGCCGCACGCTTTAATAGTGATTTACTCACAGCAAGGATATATTGCTGATAATCAACAAAATTATAGTGGTTAGTTTTTATTTCTGTATATTAAAAAAAATCTAGAGTAATTTTATTATTTTTTAGTCTTAGCCTTACTTAAATACTCTTTGACCAGACGGATAATTTTTTTACAATTTTGGTAGGAAAATATATTTAAAATAAAAACAAAATTAAAAAATATGATTTATTCATGTAAATAACTTAATTTACACCTGTGAACGTCAGAAAAAAAACTATGCTTCTAAATTTATATTTACTGCCCTCAAGGGCGTGGAACGGACGAGAAGTACTCTTTAAAATCGCCATGAGACATTTTTTTTTAATATTTATAAGCACCGGTAACCATTACATCATGCGCCTCACTACTCACATTACTGTGGAAAAACACGTCGTATCAAGGTAAATCAAGGCAGAAAATAATGAATAAGAAGCCGAAAATTCCGACTACTAAAGTCGAGAGAAATCTTAATTAAAAAACAAAAAGTAATCTAAAAGTTAAATTTAATTAAATATTGAGTTAAACCTTATGATAACGTGACAAAGAAATGTAATAAGAGAAAGTTGTTGAAAGTTGCGCTGTATCTGGGTAACATATGTAGTAAGGAAGAAGGAAGAATCGAAATCCATTTGTGGTAGCATAAGAAAAATATGACTATCAAAAATAAAAAACCATTGTCGAATTATGAAAAGATAATTTAATTTTAAATGTTTGATCTGCAGCGTTTTAGTCTAATCACAGATACACTTTATATTGCGTCGTTTCATTTTATCAATCACAAACCCGTGTATAATAAACTACCCACAGATATAAAAAATATTACTTCTATCAATTCATTCAAATCGAAGCTAAGTGAATATGTTAAACAAAATTACTTTTAAATTCATTTCTTATAATTAGTTTTAATTCATATTTCTTTGTTTACTTTTACTTTTAAGTTTATTGCATGTACGGCTATCTTTTATTGTGATTATTTTAAGAACGACTACAATGTTATGTTCATCTAGAGTATTATTCTCATGTAAGTGATTTTTTTGTCTTTTTGAGAAATAAAGTCTTTAAACCTAACCTAAACCCGTAGTCCTTATAATACACAACGTTGGGCGGAAATTGTATACTTTATCATTCAGATACAAACTATTTTATGCTGAATATTACCCAACAAATATGCTAGCTATTGTTCTTAAAGGACTAGCCATGTAACGACGCTTCGTCTATGGCCCGCAGCAACACGCACGAATACTATTGCCGTTTATCGCACCACAAACAGTTTCGATTTACATGAGCCGACTTTGTATTTTTTTTAATTGCAATACGTTTTGCATAAATCTATATAGATGCTTTGATCATTGTGGGCAAATCTCAATTATAAGGTCGTGCGTTCGCGCTATGCTAATCACGCTAATGCACCAATGGTTTTTTTTATTATTTGTTTTTTAACACTTGCTTATACGGTCAAGGCAAACATCATGAGAACCTAAAAACTTTGACATTTGTCAGGCACAGAAGGCTGACCACCTACTTAGGCTATAAGAAAAAGAGCAAATGCAGTCTGAGGCCGAGACCCATACAGTTTTTATTATTATATAGATTTATGGATTAATTGAAGTGGAGAAGAAATGAAAAGGACATACCAATATTTTAAGGTGTTAACAAAATGATTAGTAATTTTAGAGTCAAAACAATTATATAATTAATATTTGTATCAGTGGAATATAGAATCGTTGTAATTATAAAGTTATTATTCAAAAATAATTTTAAAATTAACCAAATACCTAAATCATAATATTTCATTACCAATTCCTAACAGAATCGTATCGTATTGTGTGTAAGGTATGTGTGTTGGCCGAGATAGAACAGTGGATATATTTCACATTCTAGTTACAAGAACGGAAGAATGTGGCCATAAACAAAAATATATGTTGCATTCTAATAGAAATTTTGAAATTATTGCGTATTGCAAACATAGCGAGTGATTTTTATGACTATTTTCTATTTGTTGTTTGTTATATTTTAAATTTAAAACAAAATAGAAAGAGTTTGAAAAGTGATACGTATGTAAGTAACGTACCTGGTCTTGGCCTCAGTATTTCTGTATCTGTTTATTTTTTTTTAATAGGCAAGAAGGTGATATGACTTTTATGCCTGACGCACGACATATGGTTGTAAACTCTAAAGCATGCCGGTTTTTCACGATGTTTTTACCGTACGAGCAAGTGGGAAATTACCACATGAAGAAAAGTCCAGTGGTTCACGGCTGTGATTCGGTCGCACGAACTCAGAAGTAAAATAATATTATTTGAATTATCTTATAGAAAAACACTATATTCTTAATATTGCTTTACAAATTGGATCTATACTTAACAATATCACATTTTTATCGAATTTTTCCGTAGCAGCGGGAGGCCCACTCAAATCTCTTCAGATGGGTTTATCTTCAATGTTATTCAATATATTTATATATATAAAAATGAAACCCGATTTCCGTTGTCACGACATAACATGAAAACGGCTTGACCGATTTTTTTTGTTGTGTTTGTAATTGTCAGGAGAAGGTTCTTATAAAAGAAAAAAAGAAAAAAATTGCGCGGAAAATTAGAAAATGTAAGAATACTTAACCACCATACAATTTGAACTTTTTGATGTAACCCTATGGCGTTTGGCATAACATTGACAGAATGCGTGCTGCAAATATCGTCAAAGAGGATGTAAGAAAAATGAATATCGTTTAAAATAAATGCTTCGATCGGAGTTATTATATTGATAATATAATAATATGCGAGCCAGAAAAACAAACAAAGAATGTTGTATAACATAAAGCATTAGAATAATAAACACTTTGTTTCTGAAATATTTTTTAATTAATTATACCAATTTAAAATCAATATTCATAGTTAAGACAGGACAACGTCTGTCGGGTCCGCTAGTTTTTTATAAGACTCTTTATTATCACGTACCTTGTATTATTCTTGTATTGATATTATGAAACAAGAAAGAACGCGATGGCGAAGCATTGTGGACTTTCTCTTCCACACTAGGGGATATAGGAAAATAAGTAATTATGAAGGTTATTATTTACAGTCAAATTATTCATTTCGTACAGAACTTAATACAGTTATGATCTCTACTCTATAGTTGTTTACAATAAATATTAAATGTTTAATAAAAATTAATTAAATTTAGTAGAAAGAATGCCTTGATATTTTCTTAAGGTATTTATAAAAATACAGAAATCCTTTTGGCTTTAGAAGCAGCTTCGAATCGTAACTACAATATAGAATTTCCTCTTAGCCAATCATAGACTTCGACATTGTCTGTCATTAGTCTGGGAGTCAAGTTTATGATAGTCGTATTTCCCAAACTAAACCAAGTTGTGTAAATATTCTAGATATAAACTTAATTGGAGCAGAAGCGACAGACTTCTAAAACATTAGCCCTAATAAAAGTTGAATGAACTCGACTTGTTTCTAAAACATTTTATCGAAAACTTTCCAGCTTGTTCCGGATTCTGGTAAACTTCGAGCCGGAACTTTGCCTCAATAATTGCACGTTACAACTGACTTCTGAAATGTAATTCAAAAATAGTTATCTATCTATATAAATTTATTTGTTTTAAACACGTAATTAGTTAAATTTATTTATTATTTATGTTTTACTAGCTTCGTATCGCCTTCGTATGATTTTTCACCGATCTTTTAAGTAGCTACATACCGACACATGAAATATTTTGCTGTGTTATCCCATGTAGATTTTTCGTTTTTCGGGAATAAAACCTCAGTACAAGGGTCCTTCAAGAAAAGAGCGTACCAATTATTGAAAGGCCGGCAACGCACTTGCGAGCTTTCTGGAAGTGTAAGTATCCATGGACACACTTAACATCAGATGAGCCGCCCGTTTGCCTCCTACTACATAAAAAAGTACTAAATAAAGCTAATAAAAATATCCAATTTTTTTTTAAATTTCCATCTTCTCTCCCTATAAACCCTTACTCAGAGTTCGAGGAATAAATTAAAACAATACTCGAATTGGTCCTACCATCTTTTAGTTTTTTTATTTATATACAGATAAGTATATAAAAGCTTTATACGCTACGCCTTGGCCAGTTTCGATTTTAAACAATATTTATTAATAATATAAGATATTCAAGGTTCAAAAATGTTGTTATAATAATATTGTTCGCTTATCGACAAAAATATTATAATTATTTCAACCTTGCAAATTTCGTATACATACATACTTTGTTTTTAATCATACACATTTAATAATCTGTTGTAATCTTTCTGTTAAGTCTCGTGTTATTTTGTATATAAATAAACATGGCAGAAATAATATTATATTAAGTAAATCCATATAGTTCATTGGATTATAGAACTTTGGTATATAATTTTATTAAATTTTGGCTTACTGAATCAAGAGATTTAGCCAAACGAGAAGTGTAGAACTCATTTTCATATTGTTTTAAACTATGTAATACTTACATTCCATTAAAAAACCGATACACCCTTGATTAAACTGTTAAGTTAATCTTGTTAAAACCTCGTTTCAATAAAGATCCGGACATAAGTGTGTTTTGTTAGATTTTCTGGCTCATCGCTAGTTTGGTGGTAATAAAATTGGATCGTCCATTCCCTTTTATAGTTGCTACGAGAATTGGGAACGGTTCGTGCAGTTTTTACTTTGCTACAGCTTGCTATTATTGCGTTTATTTCCGGTTACTTTTGTAACGAGGTTAATACTATTACTAGACTTTCTAGTTTCTATTTTCTAACTTACAATTACAAACTTTGCCTTGCAGGAAGATTCGTTTATTGATATTTCTAGTATATTATTAAACAGCTGTAACTATTCTGATTTCTTTAAGTAGTACTTCAAAGCTTTACGAGCTGTTTCAAATATCATTTCACTTTATATAATGTGTTACCAAGTATGTAATCAACTTTCGAACGCACGTCATTTTTGGGTATAAGTACCCGTTTTCTCACAATGTTTGTCTTCTTGGTACGCGCAGGTGCTATTTCATAGAAAGAAAAATCAGCTTCTTCTCGGTCGGGTCTCAAACACACGATCTTAAGGATCATAGGCGAGGTCAAGAATGGGTAACTGACTCAGCTGGTTACACATACATAAATCCGTATACAATTCAAATTATAACGAGGCACTTTGACATTTTATATAAAAGTAAATAATTTTAAATAGTAACATCATTAAAAAGCTCCGAGTTTCTCAAGAAATGTTGAGTGTTGCCTTTTAACTTGGCAGCATTAAAACATTAAATTACATTGAATGTAGTCTAAATAGGTCATAATTATAAAGCTTTTGTGAATTTTCATAGATTTAGTTTTATTTATACCTACTTTTCATTTTTACTGGTGACTGCTTGCACAGGAATGTACTGGTTAAAGCTGAGTACAAAAGTACAAGATTTACTGTATTTTGAGTATAAACTACTTTTGACGTGACGTCTTATAATTCGATGAAGCCGGCTGCATGCACGAAAAAACATGACGCATGCGGCGTTACCTCGCTCTAAGGCGTTAAAGGCTTAAAGTGCAAGCGAGAGCGCGGAACGAGCGACAAAGAGGCACAATCGGCCTCTACGTTCGGCACCGTTTGACATCTGTCTCTCTGTCTACCCAGTCTCATTGTGATTTCCATTTACCTCCTTTATATCCATACAAAATATCTATCAAACAAATTAAATTTAAATTTTTATTCGAAAAATTCAACCATTCCATCAGTATTTTCTTATGACGTAGTCACGTTCAACTATCGTCAGAAAACCGACTTTACAGACAACAGATTTTTTATTTGCAGAATAATAAGGGATTAATTTTTATATTTATGAATATTTTTTTAAGAACGTACGTGATTATTCTATGCATACTAACCCGAAACAATTATCAGCCGCAAACCCCGAACCACGGGCTTATATGCCATCTGTGTCGCCACTAAGCCTAAGTGCCTGCACCGTAGGTACTCCGTCCGTTATGGGATTTTGAATGCGTAAAAATGTGATGTGTGCATGTAATAAACTCACCGAACGGATTTTTGTACGGTATTCATCAAGGGGATTGTAGATTTGTTCTATTAATTTTTTTTTCTTAAACATATTTCTAAAAATACTTAAAGTACTTATTCGCTTAGAATTATGACTCAACGACGACCTTCTACATACTTATCCACTGTTAGTACGAACATTAGAAATAAACGAAATAACAAGTTGAGGTCATCATATTATTCAAATTCAAGTAGAAAGTAAGACCTATTTCAAGTGACAAGATATAATTTCGCCCGCAAAATATTATTCATGTTGTTATTATTCTTATGAGAATTTAGGCCTTTAGTACACCTACGCGTTCGTATGCGGCTGCGAATCTTTGCGAAATAATTGCGGTAGAGAAATATCTGCGGAACGTTAGTACACTGCAGGTTTTTCGCAAGGAAATGTCATTGTAGCTTTCGTGGGCTGTAGATGCAGACGTCGTTTCAGAATGTCATTTGAGTCGTCCCAGTCGTCGCTTTCAGATTCTGAAGAGGATTTTGTAATCAACTTGTCCAACTACAATTCGGGATAATTTCGAATCAAATTCAATAATAATTGAATATTTTCGGCTTCCATTGTGCGAAATTCTGTCCTCACTGACAGAACGCGTGGTGACGCCTTGCGATGCGAAACTTTACTAGCGAAACGTCTGCGTCTGTGTAACAGCCATTTCGCAGTTACTTGCGAAACAATACCGACAAGGACGCACCTATTTCATCTAGCTATATATTAGAGCGAGACAAAACACATGCGAAACGTTGCCATACAACTTACAGTTTTTTCGTCGTTTCGCTGCCGCATGCGATTGCGTAGGTGTACTAAAGGCGTTAGTATTTGTTTTTTAGTATTGTCTTTTATTGACATATTAACTTTTACACATAGAAAAACACTTTTTTACCGGATTGAAGTTATGTATTTTTTTATGATACCAACTCCAGGGAAATAATTCAACACCTTTTGTCTTCAGTCACCGTGACCACGCAAACGTCGGTTAAATTTAAAATTATGTGAAATAATTGTATATTTATTTTAAAAAAATTCATAACTTCAATCTGGTAAAAAAGTTTTTTTCCTATGAGAATTATTAAAAAATATTCTAAAACAAGTAATTCACAATTTACGTTGATTACTAAGATTTAGTAGAAATTCGAAATATAATTTATTCATATGAAATAATGTACCATATTGACAGAAATAGCTCCTGAGGACTATTTGACCTAAGCCGTATGATCCGTACCAAAGATATTGGTAATACCTTAGTTATATTTATTTCAATTATATTTATATTGAACACTTTTTTAATTCTATAAATAAGTATCCGGGCTTTCATTACAGAACGATTTCGACGTTAAAGACAATAAAAACAACACTATTAATTGTTATTTACGTGTAAATTAGCTTCAATGCTCGTGGCACTCTAGGGAACATTTTTTTTTTAAAGTATAACCACAACAACACCAACAATGGTGTGTTTGCAAAATGGTCCTCCAATTGTGAAAAATAAGACAATTGCAATAGAATCCCGAGCCATCGGGTTGACGCGGCCCTAAGTTAAGTGCACGCCCTTTGCCCCACCTTGGGGATATAGGACAATAAATCAAGTAAGTCATGAAATAAATCGAAAAATCTTCATTTCAAATGTTGAAAGTGTAAAGAAATTAATAAATACGAATATTAACATTATTTTGTAACTGTGTCGGAATGTTACCATATATACCTCTTGAATGAAAATTGCAATCCATCCTGACATTTGGTCGTGATCCAATGCGTAATTTATAGTGAATCTGGCGTCGAAATAGCTGGAAATAGCTCTGTCCATCGTAGGGGTAATTAGCAGATATTAAACAGTCACAATTGGCGCCATTAGAGCGAGTGTGGCGGCTGATATCGACAAATGTTCTGCTAATGTATCAATATGCGTATCGATTTTGCTGATGTATTAAATGACGTATGGAAGAGTAGGAACTAGATGACTGAAAAGCATTTGACACGTCGAGCTATGTAAATATTACTTAGTTAGTAATTTATTTAGTGTGCTACAAAAATAGGGAATCAGTTTCGATAATCTGTAACTTCCGACAGCGACAGCGCAACCTATGCTGACATTTTTGTTTGCAGTTTCGATGTAGTTTTCTCAGTGTCCGTAGCGCTGATGTCGCTACCTAGGGATAGCAGTGTCAAAAGTCAACATTAAAGTTGGGATCCCTATTAAAAGGTACGGAGTACTGGCACAGCAATGAACCAAATATATAATTTCGTGGTGCAATACCACGTAATAGTTGTGCAACATATTTAGCCATTTCTATGAAAAATTGCTTCCAAATACCATCAATGAACTTATAAAGGACCTTTTGTCTAAGATACTTCATTTAATTAAACTAGTAAAACTCCAATTACTTAATCGGCTTAAGTAATTCATTTACCATTAATCAAGAATTCAATCTTTGGAACGGTTAGATTTTCAACCGAAAAATTGGAAAATCCCGCGCGATCTCGAAATCGTTTCGCTTCAAACGAATTTTTTCTATTCCATTTGCCAAGAAGCTGGTTTGAAGCTTGGAGATTTTAAAAGGCAACTGTTCTATTATTTATGGGTCAGTGGTTCGAAAGGGAGGAATGGTTTGCCGCAATTCTGGTTTTATTCAAGAGGGACAAAGAGTGGTTAATTAAGGAGCTTAAACTGACTAGGTATTTTATTAATACATTTCTACCCTAAAAGAGCTTCTGATTCCAATAAGCAAACCAAAATCAGTGTAAAATTTGATTAAATATATAAACAAAATTGATAATGGCTTAAATCACTATTGAATGTACAATGGAGCTTAATATCTTACTAATTAATATTCAACTGATGTTAAAACTTTATTACATTTAATTATTTTAAATTCATAAAAATATTCAAAATAACGTAATACCAGAAATGGTTAATTGCTGACTTCAACAAATTATTTAACGAATAATTCATTTACAATAAACATTAAAACAAACCATTCTCCTATCTTAGTAGTATGGATTCCCGGGCACTGCCTCACCCACTGCTTTGGTAAAAAAAGCTGTTTCGGAGGCAGCGCCCGCCTAAAAAAAAAAAAAAAAAGTTTGTACTCTAACCCCACTAAACAGGACGTGTGGAGTCGAATGCACTCACTCCTGAAGTGATAGCTCTAACCGTTCCAGAGATAGCTTTCCCAAAACCCTCGCTAATTACTTACTAATCACCTTATCAGCTACTATTTCCTGCACGAAATTCCCACTCATTATCTAATTACTTAATGACTCAGTACGAATGCATCGTTATCTACTTTCCTACATTCACTAACCCGATCTGTGGCTCTAAAAGAAAAATAGAATAAACTATATCTAACCTAACCTAACCTACGGGTCTAAGCAAACAAACAATAAATATACCTAACCTACATTAACACCATTATCTATAATAAAATTAGGTGTAAGGGTTACATATTTAAATAAAACATTTTTATTCCAGGTATTATTCTTTTATTTATATGTCCATTATGTTTCTATACAAATTTACTAGCACCGTATCATTGTTCTCTGAGTCACACGTAAAATTTCTAAGGAAGTCTTCTAATCTCATCCCCCTGAACTTGTAATATATGTATACCAAACAGTACTCTCCGCACACCGCCGATAGGTAATCCTGAACCGTAAGGCTATTGTATCTCCACATGCAACAATTCCTCCTTAAAAATCCTTCTATTGCTTCAATAGGTTTCCGTCCAAACGAATCAAAGTATTCCCCAACTCTTTCGACGTTTATATGAATAGCCACCCAATGAGACCCCGGCTGTGAATCAGGGTCAAGATTGCATATGATAAGTGCTGGCACCTGAGCATACATCGGCAATCGATTTGAAGGATAAACGTTGCTCTGGAGGCTGGGATGTATTCTACGAAGACTCATTTGCACTTCTAGTGTGTTCATACTTTAATATGCGTTTACTCCCCTACCCTTTCACTCTTTTACTGACTACATTTATTACTATCAATTCATATTTGTACCAATGTATTTAAACACACATAATATGATCTCAACATAAGTAATGAGTCTCTTTGTAAAAAAAAGTAATGAAGGTAAATAAAAACCATGTCATATTCGATTACATTATATTTTATTATTCTAAATATCATAATAATTACATAAGTGATTGCTTAACTACTATAATCCACACATACATTTCTGTTCTTATCTATTTCTATAATATTTGAAAACTCTGCGTAAACTACACAGTTAATTGTTTCAGTCAATGCGCTCTCGAATCTTACTTCCATTCTTACACTACCATGGCGTACAAGATTCCAATGCACATTAGAGTTAGCCGACAAGTCAGGTGTTAAATCAAAAGCTAGTAAACAGTATCCATTTGAATATTGCTCCCTCGATATTCCATTACCTTCGTTAAGAAAATGTATACCGGTGCCTGAGTACAGGGTGTGGTATGCGCTAGTAAATACATCGTTTGGAAATGATGGTTGTAACGATTTTGAAGGTATCTGTTGACCATCTATATATAGGCTAAATGAGCAAATACCAAAATTTTCAAAATTGAAAGGATTTTTAACATAACTACCGTTGAATGCTGTATTATTCACAAAACCTATAATACATCTCTTAGGAACCTGTCCTAAAAATATATTGTCCAGTGTTTTACCCTGCACACCAGCTGGTATGGTCAGGACTTTCACTTCACCTCTTGTAATAGGATATTTAGCCGTAGTAGTGGCAAGAACCTTTTGATGAGCTATTAGTATTGATGGATTAATTTTTGCTCTGCGTATTATTAAAGTTGCATCTGTTATACAGACTTTGTACTTATTATCTGCATTCTGTGACATGAGGTTAAATGTTTCTCTCGATCTAACTAATTTTATAGATAATTCGACCCCGTTAATGAGGAATTTATCTTGATTGAATATATCCCCATGTAAATGCCCAATCATTTCAACATCCTTCCCATCCTTTGAAAGTTGTTGTCTTTTGTAAAAGCCCTTGTTTGCCTCATTAGTTTCATTCATTTTACCAGCTGTATCCTCGTACCACAAACCACATGTCAAATGTGATTGTTTGGCGGATGATGAATAATTTAATAGAGTTTCTATGAAAGCGCGATATGCATAAGTATTATTTGGGGGTGACACAAGTTTTTGGTTTAGGTAAACATCCAATTGGTTAAATAAAGAATGTAACCAATTATTGACTGGTGCCACTACATTAGCTGCATTAACTGCAGAACCATCTTGATTTTTAATTTGAGCCTTGAGATGGAGTAGTGTATGCGAAAGGTCTATGTAGTCATCTCCTGTACCAGGTACTTGGAATTCGATAGGTCCATCATCACTTAATGAAGAAATTGGTTTGTAATGTATCCAGTGTCCATATTCGATACTTGTTTGTGTGGAAGGAAGAGCAAACAGATCCAATTCAGATTTAACGCACTCACATGAATGATTATGAATAAATGACATTATGATTAGTTTGAAAATATATCCTTGGAAATATTAATATTTTTGTTCCTTGTTTTCTTTGAAGCGCCTTTCACTTTGAGGGGTGAAACTCGAATGAGCTCATTACAATATTTTCGTCTCTTATTAACACCCGATCCAGTCATAAGTTTATCAATTTTGGTATCAACTTTGCGTTTAAGGTTAGAACTAGCCTCTTTCAATCGATTTTTAATGGATTCTTTAATAGGACGACTAGCTACAACATCTGACAAAAGCCCAATACCGCTGTTAAGTGCTTCTTTTCCAATCACCTTAGCACCACTAGTGAGTAAAGGTAGCACACTTCGAAATAACCCCCCAAGAAAACTTCCAATACCATGACCACGTTGATGTAAGGCTCCTTTGTAGATTACATTTATACCAGCCCCAGCTTGTTGCGAATAATAATGTTCATAAGGACATATAAAAGTTTCTTGAGGTGTATACATTTTAAAAAGGAAATATAGATTATATTTTTTTAAAATGAAGTTTCACACACGATGTACCGTATTGAAATGGTACCGCATTTCCCGTGGTTGTTCTTATATCTATCTCAATAACATCAAATTCTCTTCTCATTACCGGTAAATAATGTGGTGGTGAAAATATATGCATTTTATTTGAACCATATATGTATTTAGCAGGATCTAAGGGTATAATTCTCAATAGGGGTGTCATGACATCACCAACAATTTGTGGTTCTATAATATCGCAATACACAAATAATTGCGATGGTAACCCCAAATGTAGATTAGCAGGGCGTTTACCGATATTATGATTTACTAAATTGGTATCTGGCTCAAATCCAAGTTGAAAGCTCAAATTAGGTGATAGAGATAGTGAAATTATTGATGGATCCTTTACTGCAACAGAAACAAACTTTGACACGGTGTCCTGACGAAAACTAACTTTCTCTTTCGAATTTAAAGCAATAAGAATATTTTGTATATTATCATAGTTGGTGGCTGGTATATGGTTCTTATACATTAGTGTGGTCTCTTCGTTATTGATGGTAGTTTTTTTACTTATGTATATGATATTTTCATGTTCTTGCACGGAGAACATAGTAGAGGGATATTGAAACTCAACTATACCTACCATCCATTCTCCTTCTAATGTAATGGCTTTAGGTAGTTTTGTAGAAAAATTTGATGTCATATTTCCCGGGAAATATTGTGTGGAACTATTGCTGAGTAAAGTTAAATAGAAACTTTCCTTCATTGTAGATTTTTAATATTCGACAGTAAGACCCAAGAATTAAATTTGTTAGGATATCCTTTCCATTTAACTAATACTTCCTTTCTAATACCGCTTTTACGTGATCTGATGATTTTATCAATTTTATATTCGGAAGTGGGGGAAAAAGTTATTTTTTGTAATTCTTTTTCATAAAAAGTTCCTGTTATTGATTCATTTTCTAAGTCGTTTAAAGTGTATACAACCCACGGGGAACGATCTATAATCGAAGTAATGATAAAAATTTCATTACTCCAATTACTTTCATAACCTTTTTGAAAAACATGTTTGTATTTTGTAATTCTTACATAGTCACCAACGTTAAACTTAGGTACTTTGTTTAAACTTGAAATATAAGTCTTTTCATCATAATATAAATTCCGCCAAACTTCCATAATGTTTTCCATTTTAACATCACATGGTCTCATCTTGATACTAGAGTGCACACTGTGATTATAAGAACTAACCAAATCTTGTAAAATATCTATATAACGATAAGTATTCTTATGTGTAAAATAACGCCACATTTTCATTTTCAATGTTCTCTGAAATCGTTCTACTATACTTGCCTTTATATCTGGATTATTTGTAGTGTAATAATTTATATTTTTACGTTTTAAATAAGTTTGGACATCCTTAGATACAAATTCCGTACCCTTATCTGATTGAATATGTCTAGGAACAGTTTTAGCTTCATCAAAGATGCTAGTTAAACACGTTTTTATTGTGCATGAATCCTTCTTTTTCATTGCTCTAACATAAGCATACTTACTAAAGGCGTCAATAACACACAAAATATATTTATATCCATCATTATATTCTATGTAAGTTCTTAAATCACTTAAATCAGCTTGCCACAATTCATTAATATTTGATAAAATATATTTATTACGTGGGAATTTTTTTATAACCGGTTTATGTAATGTATATGTTTCTTGAGACTGCAACCATTTCGAAACGTCACTTTTTGAGATTTTTCCATTCATTGCCTTTGTTAACTTATTGACACTGCTGTAACCAGCTGGATGTGAAATATCATAATAGATGCGATGTAACTCTAATACGGGGTCCATTTCTCCCAATCACTTTTGTTTCTCAATTTATTGATGTGTTTAGATTGTGTTGGAGTTGAGGAAACCTCAGTTTGTGATTCTTGAATCAATGTTTTATCTTTACTATTAAGGTCAGATATATATTTGATTCTTTTCAGATTACCAATGTATGTTAGCGGTGTATTTATATCATTTAAAAACTTGGCGAATATTTCCCAACCGATTGGATCAGATCTCTTCGAGGGTCGTAAGATGTCATTCACTAAATCTATAATATTACTCCCTGGTATCTCTTGTCCACTAATGACAACTGTTCCATTTTTATTCCATTGCAATTGATCTGTTTTATTTAATATTGTATCCATCAATAATTCACCCCTCCTCATATAAGTTTTAGGAATTAATTTTAATATTTCTTTTGGTTGTAACCCATATGCGATGTCTTCACCCGTTGGGGGTTGTTTAACATTTAGCATTTTTTCATTTTCACTGGTAGTTATATTATTGATGTTCCCTTTTCAGTTATTGTTATTTCTTGAGGTTGACGTTCTTCCATGGAGTAATGTAAGTATCTTTGTAAAATTTGTAGATAAAGCGCCCATTTTTCGCGATCATCCAATTTACTTGATATAATTTTTTCCATTTCTAAATCCAATCTACTTTGCGGTGTTGCTTTATTTTCATTCTGATGTTTAAGTTTATCAATAAAGTCTTGCTCAACAAGAAGCATTTTTTTTGTGTTCATTGTGATTTATTAAAACAACTTACAAGGGTGCTTAGAATTGTACCCAAAATTATGGGAAGAAAGGACCCTCCTTTTTGTATTAATATATTTTTCCTGTATTCAAAACTTTTTCCTTTACTGATCAGATTACGTAAGAGATTTTTAATTTTTTTTAATTTTGTTTTTGTATTCTCTTTTAAAGGTACTTTTCCTTGTAAAACATTGTGAATACATTCACATATACAGTTAATTTCTTGATTATTACAAGACTTCAGTAATATCCTACGATGTTTGGGTTTTAATTTATGTAAAGCTGATAACAAATCCTTATGCGTTGTTATTCGTTGATGCATGGTTCATTACTGGCTTAGAGTGACTGATTACAAAGATACTTATACCTTTTCATAGGAACATATATTGTACAAAAATTAATAGATTCAAATATTTTAGATTTTATGCGGCGAGCATCATCAGTGTTTTGTTTCAAATCAATCATTAAATAACCATGAGCTTCTTTAGTAGCATCGGTATATGAATCTTCAATAAACTTCGTGTCTTCCGGTGAAACTTGTCTAGCTAGAAATCGTATTTGAGTTTTGTCACGGGGATTTTTAAAATAAATAATATAACTTGAATTAAGTGAAATGTCGCGCTGTCCTCTTCCTTGATGAAATAAGTTTTGGGTTATGTAAAAAACACTCAAATTTCTATGGTGACTACCTTTTGTAAATATATCAACAACTCGACCATCAGATTCCCTCATTAAGTCATCTATTATAATCAAATGTGGATTTTTACCATCAAACATATGCAATTCCGGTAGTCCTTGGTGGTAATTTACTCCAGGTATATTATATAGCGGCTGCATTTCATCATAACACCATGTTATTTCTAAAAAAATCTCATTACATATGCTACTTTTATGCTTAATGAAATTTGCAACAAAGTTAGATTTTCCACATCCACTAGGTCCTGCTACGATGGCAGCAAAGGGATGAACAAAATGAATCATTATTTTTGACTTCTGTCTTCTTCAGGGAAAGGAATAAAACTAAGTTGATATTTTAAAAACAATTTATTTATATGAAATATACAAAAATGTAAGTGTTATATCACAATATTAATGTACAGTACACGTTTATACATTATACATGTACAAAACAAATTTATTTTACATAAAAAATTATAATTTGTTATATTTACAATAATGATTAACTCAATTACATACTATTGATTTGGTAATGACCTATAGGTAACGTATCGATTTTGTTTGGTAAAATGTACCGCTTTGTGTCATTAAAAGATAAACACACCTTATTTATTTCCTGTGTAAAAATTGTATGTTTTAATGATCTAAACCGATACATTTTACAATGCTGTACGTTTTTATTGAACAAACACGACTTATAATTATCCAACGTTAATTTTTTAGTGACACATTTGTTAACACCCTTCGCCTTAGTAATAATTTTATCATCTACCTGTAATGCATACATTTTTGATCGCAAACCCACAAATTCTGTAAAGATTTTACCACAATTTTCATCTTTGAAAAAACCTAATTTTTTCTTATTTACTTGAGGAAAATTAAAAACATTGTTTGGATTATAATCTGATGTATCGAAATGTGTACAAATGTCTGGCTTTATATCATTATAAAAGTTACTAGTAAATATTTGATAAATGAGACTGTCAGTATCTGTATACAGTAGTTTCAGATTTGAAGTAAATTTCTCTTTCATGTAATTATAGTGGAAATCATACATCAGCGTTTTAGATATATCTAATATACAAAATCCGAGATAAATAGGTTTATTATAAATTAATTTCATTTTGTTTAATTGAATTGCAACAAGACTATCAGAAAATATTGAAACACTGTGAAAATGTGGTTGAGCAATTAGATCCCCAGCCCCCAAAACTTTGCCCCTATTTTCCCAGTGGGTTAACAGTTTAACGTTAACTCGTTTCTCAATATTTTCCATAGTCTTACCAAAAACTGCGTTGTTCATGAGTTTATAGAAATCTTTCTCAAAATCAGAATTAGCTCGAGTTCTTAATTGTGTATTAAGGTCTATATATTTCTTTAACCATGGACTCTGCTTAAATTTTAATATTCTATAAACTTTTAATAATTTTAAACCCATTTTCAAACATTGAATTAAATTTCGATAATGAATAATATATTTGGATTTATTTTTTAAGTTTGGAATCAATCTAATTTCCTTAGCGTCCCCAACTGGTATATTTTCTGGACAAAGAGGTAAATCTGAATGTTTATCATGTAAATCCACCGGATACTCCAGATCTACTTCTAAGATAAAACCTATATCTGATGAACAACTAACATTAAAATCTGTATCAGCACTAACCCACTCAAAACCACCTGTAGGTAGATATTGTGACATTGCCCAACCATATAGATTATTGGCATCGAAATACATTAAGAATGACTCTTTATCTTTCGCATTATAGTCAGACATGTAAACATTATTTGCTTTTGCATAGCGAGTGCTACATTGCGAAACACCACCACGAATTCCTGATTTAATAAAAGCAATCATATCTATATCAGAAAGTAATTCAATCTCTGTTCTAGTATGTTTTAACATAGCATCCCAACTTAATCCAGGTGCTGTATAGTAATGAGCCGGGTCTAAATCGTACGTTTTAATGCAAACACACCTAAAATTTTCAAAAATATCTGCTAACAATAAAACATCAGTTTTTAAATAAAGATTTGAATAATCCAACATATTTTTACAATTGAAATGATTCCAAACATCTTTGGCATGTTTGTAATCTTCATTAGAAATAATGGAATCTGTGAGACTACTGTAAAAGTGTGGAAGATCTGGAAGTTGATTGTAGTTTAAAGTATCAAAATCTTTAATGAATTCATATGGAAATACACCTTTTTTAGTCAGCCGTTTAAAGTCTTCTGAATTGGGAAAGCATTTTGATAGTTCATTAAAATTATTTTTTGTTAAATTTTTTGCTAAAGTATCTAAGCTACTGGGTAAAAATTTTAGGGAATCCACAAAACGTAAAGATACATTACTGTTATTGATTTTAAGAACCTTTGAAAATGATATGTATTTTTCTTTATTTTGTGGGAGAACTTCTACCTGACCTTCATCAAAGTTTAAGGCATGTACGATAAAATGTGCATCATAATGGCTTAAATTGTGCAAGAAGACTGGTATAGTGTAAGGTACTCTAAATTTTTCTGAACAAACTTTATGTATGACCCCAACAAATTCCCCAGTAAACCAATCGTGGTAAATCATTGAATTCCCACACAAAATTTTATCACAAATATAACAATGAACAGATTTGCTAACTATATCTTGCTGAATTGGTGATATTTTATTAGCAACTTTTTGGAAACCAATTTTTTTAACAATTGTTGTCAAATTATCTTTCAGGGTTTCCATAAATTTTAAAGCACAGTTTTCACCAGTATATGTTACATATTTAGACAATTTATCATCGTATGAGCATTTAATGTAGTATCCAAAACTATACACATTATGTTTTTGTACATTTATTGTATGTGATTTTGAAGGATCGTTTGAACATGATGCTAAGGGACTTAAAAAAGCCTCAAAATCCGCATATATAACAAAAGGTAACATCAATTTACGTTGAAATTTATCAAAACTTAATTTACATTCAGAAACAATATCGCCCCACCAATTTCTTTTATTTTTATCTAAGCTTGGTATTTGTGTACAAATATGTCTGCAATCATTTATTTGATGATTATTTAAACGTTCAGATGTTGAAAAATATTGTAAACAAAAGTCACATAGATATATAGCTTCCTTGGATTTTGAAACTTGACTACTTATTAATCGTGACATATTTTTTATATAACAATAATGACCGATTTTACCCTGTGTCAAATATAGTAAATTTATATGAGTCTGCATTTTTTTCTTTGTAAAATACAATGGCCCAACAATACAATGCTTTTTTCTTTGTTCATTATATTCTAACCCAAAAACATTAATGCTTATATTATTAAGACTTTCAATTTTGTGTATATCGTTTAATTTAACTGGAAATTTAATATTACCGAACTTTAATTTATGACCGTATTTGGTGTATGATGATACTCTATCCGAATTTTTATGAATTGGAAATAAAGCAGATAACAGTGCCCACTTAAAACAGGCGTCATCGGTGTTTTTAACATTTATCACAGCTTTTTTAATTTTTATATCATGTGGTAACTCAATAAAGGATTTTCCTCTTAAAGGGTTAAATTGATTTAAATTCATATCCAAATGTAAAATTTTTTTCAGACTCCACCCACTATCCTTTTTCTCGAATGAATTTATATAGTTTATTAGAGATTTCGTGAGAGTTGTATAAAATATATTTAAATCATCACCAATACAAACAATAAAATTCATTGATTGGAAATCAAAAGTGTTGTTAATGTTTTTTGTCTCCTGAACAAAGTCACCATATAAAATGAAATTTATTTTTAAAATTGTATGATCTTCTATAGATTTATTTATAATTGTAAATATTGTATCTTTGATAGATGCAAGAAATAACTCTGGTGTCTCAAACTGTGAATCATTTTGATTTTCTGAAGTTACTCTATAGGTTATTATTCTATTACCGAACGCAGTCTCAATTATCTTAACATTGGGTTTTATTGAATGTTGTTTTTTATTTACATTATTTTTATGTGCATTGCTCCTTAGATGATTAGCGAAATATTTTTTGGAAACATTTCTATTACAAATACAGCAAAATTTCATGTTAAAATTATTACCTTCATTCGATGTTGATTGCTCTTGTGAAGACCGTGAAAGATCCATGTTCGATCCAGATTTTATTCTTTTGATGTCAGCAGAGTTAATATCAACAGCTGCTTTCCTTTTGCTTCCACGACCCATTTGATCAACCCTATCGAATAAAATTTTATTATATTTAACTGTAACGAATAGAGAAATAAAAAAAATAAAAAAAAAAATATATATATATAATATGATTATAAAATATACTCACAGTTTCCCATCGAATTCATCACATAGCGCCATCATTCTTTGATCATAAAATGGGTGATTTAAATCAGTTCTTTCTATTTCATCACAAACGTTGAAAAGTTCAATTGTATCAATGGATAAGCTTTCAAATTCATGATCCATTTCATCAAAAAAAACACTAACACATTCTTGAGACATTGTATATGTGTATTCGTTTCACAACTGTTTTTTGTCTCACACTTTTAACCTTAATGCGCAAAGGTCTTCAACAAAAAGCACAATGATTGACTTTGTACAATGCAACATAGTATTTATACTAGTGGAAAACTGAAACATTACTTAATTATATAAACATATGGTATTAAAATCTGAAGCATGAAGAAACTAAATGAAACTAATTTTTAAAACTGTAACGTTTTACACTATCTTCCTCGGATATCCCCTTTGTTATGTTGTATACAATATCCTTTATCTGAACATCAATGTTGGAATCGTTTTTCATATAATATTTAACACGAATGTCTGCATTTTTCCAATGTTGTGCCACTGGGATTTCTTTCAATTTTTTTAAACTATATAATTCCATTTTCACAAGTATGTCAGCGTCCATTCCATCATCTTTATCAGTCGATATATATGAAATGCTTCCCTCCTTCCCTGCACGGCCAACACTTGAAGAAAGTTTAGTTTTTTTCTTCTTCCGGTCAGGTTCTTGAAGAAAAAAGTCATCTAAACGATTGGTCTTCTTATTTTTATTTTCTGTTATGTTTAAAACCTCTTCTTCATCATCAGATAAATTATAATAATTATATGGTCTGAAACATTTTTCCACATCTTTCAGGTTGTATGAAGACTGAAATATAACATAAACAAATCAAAATGCGTTTCAAAAAATAAATAGGAATTATTAAAGAATTTTCTGAAACCAAATTTATAAAATATAAATAACTTACCTCCATTGTTGTTTATTATTTCAAACTTTCAACCACTTCACTTTTGTCGAACTTAGAGCACAATACTAAATCTTTTTACAAGTATCGGGTTATATAGACTGGTAATGGATATTATTATCTAGTTACGATAGTCAACTCGACTGCATGTTTGAACAAGTATCCAAACCTATCAGTAAAATGTGGATAATAAAAACAAAGGGCACTCTAAATACCCTTTGCAATCTTAATAGTCATTGCATTTTTAAAATATTTTAGAAATAGATAAGAACAGAAATGTGTGTATCTAGTAGTTTAGCAACAAAATATACGTATAATTATTATAATATTAAGAACAATAAAATATATTTACTAATATGAAAATAAAAACGAATAACCTTATCAGGTTTTTATTAACCTTCATTACTTTTGAAGTATATTTTAGGACAGGTTCCTAAGAGATGTATTATAGGTTTTGTGAATAATACAGCATTCAACGGTAGTTATGTTAAAAATCCTTTCAATTTTGAAAATTTTGGTATTTGCTCATTTAGCCTATATATAGATGGTCAACAGATACCTTCAAAATCGTTACAACCATCATTTCCAAACGATGTATTTACTAGCGCATACCACACCCTGTACTCAGGCACCGGTATACATTTTCTTAACGAAGGTAATGGAATATCGAGGGAGCAATATTCAAATGGATACTGTTTACTAGCTTTTGATTTAACACCTGACTTGTCGGCTAACTCTAATGTGCATTGGAATCTTGTACGCCATGGTAGTGTAAGAATGGAAGTAAGATTCGAGAGCGCATTGACTGAAACAATTAACTGTGTAGTTTACGCAGAGTTTTCAAATATTATAGAAATAGATAAGAACAGAAATGTATGTGTGGATTATAGTAGTTAAGCAATCACTTATGTAATTATTATGATATTTAGAATAATAAAATATAATGTAATCGAATATGACATGGTTTTTATTTACCTTCATTACTTTTTTTTACAAAGAGACTCATTACTTATGTTGAGATCATATTATGTGTGTTTAAATACATTGGTACAAATATGAATTGATAGTAATAAATGTAGTCAGTAAAAGAGTGAAAGGGTAGGGGAGTAAACGCATATTAAAGTATGAACACACTAGAAGTGCAAATGAGTCTTCGTAGAATACATCCCAGCCTCCAGAGCAACGTTTATCCTTCAAATCGATTGCCGATGTATGCTCAGGTGCCAGCACTTATCATATGCAATCTTGACCCTGATTCACAGCCGGGGTCTCATTGGGTGGCTATTCATATAAACGTCGAAAGAGTTGGGGAATACTTTGATTCGTTTGGACGGAAACCTATTGAAGCAATAGAAGGATTTTTAAGGAGGAATTGTTGCATGTGGAGATACAATAGCCTTACGGTTCAGGATTACCTATCGGCGGTGTGCGGAGAGTACTGTTTGGTATACATATATTACAAGTTCAGGGGGATGAGATTAGAAGACTTCCTTAGAAATTTTACGTGTGACTCAGAGAACAATGATACGGTGCTAGTAAATTTGTATAGAAACATAATGGACATATAAATAAAAGAATAATACCTGGAATAAAAATGTTTTATTTAAATATGTAACCCTTACACCTAATTTTATTATAGATAATGGTGTTAATGTAGGTTAGGTATATTTATTGTTTGTTTGCTTAGACCCGTAGGTTAGGTTAGGTTAGATATAGTTTATTCTATTTTTCTTTTAGAGCCACAGATCGGGTTAGTGAATGTAGGAAAGTAGATAACGATGCATTCGTACTGAGTCATTAAGTAATTAGATAATGAGTGGGAATTTCGTGCAGGAAATAGTAGCTGATAAGGTGATTAGTAAGTAATTAGCGAGGGTTTTGGGAAAGCTATCTCTGGAACGGTTAGAGCTATCACTTCAGGAGTGAGTGCATTCGACTCCACACGTCCTGTTTAGTGGGGTTAGAGTACAAACTTTTTTTTTTTTTTTTTAGGCGGGCGCTGCCTCCGAAACAGCTTTTTTTACCAAAGCAGTGGGTGAGGCAGTGCCCGGGAATCCATACTACTTATCTTTGATTTTCACAATATGAGTCCGCAAACAACTAACAAAACTCACAATATGATAAGCTCAAGGATTATTGTAACATACAAAAACTTGTTTCGTACAACAGAAACATTTTTACTCCGTCAATCTAATCTTTAGATCCGACTTACCTCGAATCTCCGTACGAAAATCGATGGCTGAAAAGCGACAGAATTTTCTATTAAGTAAACTGTGTTTGAACAAAATGTTTTCTATTACATGGAGAACTATGTAAATATTAAAGAGATGTTTTTGAATATTATAAACGTTCAAGTCAGACTTGCGCCTAATTTTCCGATACCTATTTGATTTATAAAATAAAGGATGCATCAGTGTCTATGAAGTTTTAGTCTATGTTCGTAGATGGAGGAAAAGAGAATTGAAAGGGTACTATTATATTATGATATATTTAATGCTTGAATTTTCATAATAATTCACCTAGGACTCGTACAGAATATATTATACCATATAAGTTGAAAACAAATTCAGGTGTTAAATAAAAATATAATCGCTTGTTATTGTTCAGGAAAAAAACGGTGATAAATAAAAGTCCCGCTGTGATCGCAGCACGAAACAAAGCATCGAACTCATAATTATATTCGAAGAACCCATCTGTTTAAACATACATTCTTGGGTTTTTCAGAAAAAAGTGACCCCATAAATATTAGATTATAATCCCTATACAATGTAAAAACGTGACATAAATCAGCGTGGACCGTACGTGTCAATACTCGGGTGCGAAATAAATCTTTTAGATTAGGGTACCATGTATGATCCATTTGGGATCATGTATATTCTGAAACATTTGACGATGTTCTTGGTCATAATTTCTTTTAGACACAATTTATTGGAAAGTAAATTCATTTATTTAACCTAAAATCACTTCACTATTAGTGATCGAATGTTCAAAAACTCGCCTAGCAGGGACACAATTGTTTTAGTTGTCGACTGTTTTTGTTGATCTATGTAGAAAAGGCTGAGCAACAAATTCTGTCCAACTACGCTTCGTATTAGCTTTTGTATAACTTGGATGGGGTCATAAGCACTGATTAAAAATGTAAATATGGTATGGCATTTTATTATTGGACGATTAACGAGAATAAAAAAAGCGTTGTACGATGGTGTAGTTTACACCGTAGCATAATAGTTTTAATTTCCAGTTAATAACAATCTAATAAAAAGTTAATAAAAATCTAGTAAAAAGAAAATATCCGACCGATTATTGTTAACGTTGCATATTAAGATAAACTTGTACATACTACATATTTTTGTGATTAATAGGTAGTGAGATAACTACTACTTAATAAATATTTAATTCAAACCCACAAATATACAATTATATAATATTTACAATTTTCCTACATACCTAATGTATGTTAAGCAAATGTTATTTTCACGGCCCTTTGTTTTTCGATAAGTAATATGTCAGTACAAGAAAACCTTTTAACATGCTCTGATCTGACATTCCTAAGACCTATAAATAAAAATGGTCAGTACAAGACTTTTATACTTACGAAGTTACTATACATGTATTTAAGTATGTTATAAAAATTCTGTTAATAAGGTTTTCTGACACAAACTTCAAATATTTCAAGTAATAAAGCATAGAATCTCAATGCATATATTCCATCAAATTGATATCTCGACAAACTCTAACGTCTTCGTGCCTCCATTAGATAGGAGAATAGTCATACACTATCGGTAGTTACCACAGTGTAATTACTTCTGACAAATTTCCTACAATCCATATTTGTGTGGAATTAGAATGAAATGTAGCTGGTGATCTTCTTAGTCTTTGAATTCGAAATTGTTAGAAATAAATAATGTAATAGTTTGTTACATTGTAAAAATATTATATCTACAAAAATAGTCGTGGAAAAAGTGTCCCGATGTTAAGTGATATCGGACGCACATGCAGAATGCTTGCATTGCCGGCCTTTTACAATTGGTTCGCTCTTTTCTTGAAAGACCCTAAGTCGAATTCCAATGCGCAGCTGATACACCACATAGTGGTGGTGCGCGGAATAAAGGGTCATAAAGTACGCGAAAGATGATTTGGATTAAGATTTGTCAAATCTTGTTTAATTGTGGATAAAAGGGTTACTACACGTCTATAAACTATGGTATCTACGTTGGAGTACTAACAGGGATTTCGTGACAAATAACCACTTCGCACGGGCATGCACGATCGTGACGTCACGGGTCCCACATTACCGACATCTGACTAGTTCATTACAATATCTTGTATGTAAGAACTATATTTTTTATCATAATAAACTATCATTATAATATATACTGTATATTTCTAACATTACCTATTTTCATTACATCAACATTCTCTTACTTCGTTCGTTGTATTACTTAAATAAAGTTTCTCACTTTGTTAACATTATGAAGCACTGCAAGAATGAAATAATTTGGCTAAATCTAGCCATAGAAGGAATCAACTGTCAAGGAAATTAGTGTGTTCTATTAATTGTTAATACATGGATGCAGGAAGCTTACAACACAGCCGTATTCACAATTTTGTCATTCACAAAGGCCGCAATAGATACTACGCTTTTGTTATACACGTGACTTACATCATACCATTGTGTTTCACAAATCCAGCATCAAGTAAACTAGTCACAGAAATGTTTAACCTATTCCATCCTCTCGCTATTATAAACAAAAGCTAGAGGAGTATTCAATTGATTACTCCCCTTGAGTCCCTTGTGACGGATATTGGCACCGCAGCGCGTGACTCAACAGAATTTACGGGGTTAGAATACGCTAGAAGCTTATAGGAAGCGTTGGAACACAAAATAAACTCCATTGACATTTATTGTGTATCTATACATATTACTTATAACAGAGAAGAGTTTGGTAAATGGCAAATTCCAGTGGCGATACAACCATTATTTGTGATTATTTTCTTAGTAGCCAATATCAGTTTTTTTAATGGAAAGCACATGATCACCCTTCTATACCGTACGCCGTCTACTTAAGTCTAAGGCATGCCTGTTTCCTCACGATGTTTTCCCTCAGAAAAGTCCATTGGTGTACAACCGAGGTCCGAATCTTTGACCTCAGGGATGAGGGTCGCACGCTCAAGTCTCTCTAAACATGCATAGAGAAAAAGCTCCATCATTTTGAATGGTTTGAATTTAGAACGTGAGGGACGCTACATTAAATGCTGGAGATATTAAAAAAGTTTTTTGGAAGGGTCACCCTTCCTTGTCAAAATAAGGCGCAGTAATGGATTAAACATTATTATTAAATTACAATAATGAAAAATTATAATTGACTTTTCAATTTTAGCTATTGTTTTTTTTTATGTTCTGCATCAGTAAACGGATATCGGTAAATGACTCTCAGCCTTCAAAATTTTAACAATTGCTAGTAAAATGAAAAGCTTTGATGAATCAATAGTTGCGACAAAGGCCGTAACTACCTTTTATCTATTGTACTCTGCCTTTAGTAACGAATTGTAACGAATGCCTTTTGTGAACTGGTCGTTACGCTTTTTACAATAAGACAATCCTTAAATCTTGCCGTTTATACAAAATAATGACAAAATCACTTTAACACAAAATAGTACGTATATTTGTCAAATGAATACTTAAAAAAAATGTGATAATCGATTAGAATTGTATCACATTTCTTATGTTATATTGTTTATAATACAATTTACAATGAGAGTAAATTACATTCCGTCGCTACAGTGAACAAGAAATGAATACATACCTCTATATAACAGTTTTAATTTATTGTGTATTCAAATAATAGATGATAAATCTTCTATACGTTCGAATTCGAATTATTATTCAGAAATTTATCCATTTATCGTAGTAACCTTAGGGTACTTCAGTAAATTAGCGAATATTGTTTATCACACATCGCAAAGGTGCAAAAGTTTTAAATCCTTAAATGAAAATATTATTTTAATATAGAGATTTCTCTCTTACAGGCCGGCAACGCAACATGGGAGTCAATGGGTCCTGCGTCCTTAAAAAAAATAAATATTAATAACACATCGAATTCACTTATGTTACACACAACAACACTCTTGTTTCACACATGTAACTGAACATCCTTTGCTTGCTGAGTTTCTTGCCCGTTCTTCTCAGAACAAGGACTCCTGGTAGTTTTGCGAACGGATGGCGTAGTCTTGCTATTTCGTGAATTTTGTAAACGTTGTTGACATTCATAAGCATGCTCTAAGAAGCATCTAAATTGAATAAACGTATTTTGATTTGATTTGATTTGAAAGTTAAACATAGACTATATGTGCTTGACAATAGTTTAATTAACTTATTACGGTTTTTCAAGATTTCTGTAGTAATGAACAAAAGAAAGCTATCTGGAACTTAATACCCAAAGCTTGCTCCTGTGAATTGAGTGCATTATAAAGTGGTTGGCCCTCACTCAATACATCAGGTCACGTAGCACTGCGGTTGCAATACCCGCCAGAAGGTGCTTACCTACTGCTGACCCCGAAATTAAGGCTTTTTATTTTATTTATAAGCTTTTGTCTTTGACCAACCATAATTTATTATCCATACCATATATATATCCTTACTTGACATCATATAAGCAAACATAATAATCAATAAAAGCAAAAATAGGCCAAATAATGTTGAATTATACTTTGAGATAAAATAAAATAGAATATTGTTTCGTTAGTCATGGTTAGTGAAATCGTCAGCTGCATAACGTAACTTTCATTTCTTTATTATTTCTTGGGATGTGCAATACAGTGTTATCTATTGATAACTACTATTGCAGACACATTTCTGCGTCTGTTACATTAATATTTTTATTTAAAAAATAAAATTACTTTATAATTTCTTCCAATTATATTAATTTGCTTGAATTTCAACCAAAATTTTTTGATTCTAACTCAGTGATTTTTCTCAGCCAAAATTTTTCTTAAAAGTTTTTAAGTGTATAAATAAATGAAAAAATATCATTTCGCAAATTGTTTAACAAATCTTTCCTTAGATCTCCGAAGTTTGTTATTTTAGGATAACTGGTTCCTCGAATTAATTCAAAACAAATTATACTATGAAAAGATAGGACAAATACTGAAGAAGCTTTTGAAAATATTAAACTCAATTTATTTAATGGGATCGACGTCAGCTAGAATTTCGAAATCAAAAAGCTTAGTAGAAGGATATAAACACATTTTTAGATCATTGATTACAAAGATAATTAAACGGTATGTTTAATGTGTGTAATGTAAATAAACTATATTTATTATTTTTGATGTTTCAGCGTTTTTAATTTAATTTCTCAATTTATTAACTTTTCCTCATTTAATTTATTTCACAATACTAATAAACAAAATGACTGCGGTAGGAAAAGTGTTATAAATCACCATCATATTAAAATATATTTGTAAACTTATTCCACTCCCCTGAATGTTATAAGCTCTTTTAGTCTGTGCTCCAATGTGAAATGAGCTTAAGTAAATTTTAAGAATAACTAATATTTTCTATAAATCTAGCTATGTTTGTGTTACAATTTAAAACAAAAACTAAGCAAACATTTAGGGTATGATAAAAAGCAACTCGAAAAGTGGTTAACAGCCATTTTCTTGAAGCTAAGACGGTGTAATGTTAATAATTTCTAGGGAGATCTTGAGACATTAATGCAAATGACATGTTGAAAGCAGACACGTTTTAATTCAAAGGTCACAGACTAGCTGGGACTCGGTTGTAAGATAAAAGGTAGTCTCTTAGTCACAAATATAATGTTGTTCTGAAATATAAATGTATAAATCAGTAGAAATAACGCGTAACATTTTAATATACGTAGTTAGGTTGACTGCCTGTTTTCGGGTTTTAACTAATATATGTTCCATAGTAAGTATTACTTAACTTAAGTGGAAGTTATATTTGGGCTTTGTTTCATTTTCAAATCAATAAAAAAATAACGACGTGTGTGAGTGAATAAAAAGAAATTCCCCGCGAACGATGTCGTAGTACAGTTTGCGTTTTATATAACACTAGCAAACTCGGCGAACTCCGTTTCGCCACCAGATGGCTGCGTTTTATGTAACATTTCGTTTGGTGATCCCGCTTTTCTGTTGAAATTTTTCCTGAATCACTCACGGAGCCCGAGACCTTTCCAACGAATGCAAAACCGTGGAAATCGGTTTGTGCGTTCTGGAGTTATAGCGTCAGGAAGGAATATCCGACTTATTTTTATATAGTAGATAACTGAAATTTAATTATGAACAGCAATGCCCAATCAAAATACTTTCTATGCTGTGTACATTATTTACTATAGGTAGGGGAGCGCGGGGCTTGTTGTAACAGGGGTAAATAGTAATAGACCTTTTTCAATAGGAATTTGAATTTTATTCACGTTTTTTTTTTACCTAATCTTAAACTTATAACATGCCACGCCACTTTAACACAGCCAGAGTCCCACCAGACGGCGTAGTGAGTGGGTGTGTGCAAACGCTTTATTGTTGACAGGTAACCTATAATTTTACTTACGTAAATTTTCGGTTAGTTTTACTATTTTCGTAGCTTTGAACTAGAAGTAGAAGTTGAGCTAGAAGTTTTATGTATTTTATTTTATGCTAAAATATAACTATTTATGATGATGTGTAACAGTTTTCGAGATTACTAAGTTGATTTAATAGTTATCGTGATAAATATTAAGACCTATATCTAGGGGCTAGTAGTAACAAAACCTCGGGGTTTGTTGTAACATGTTACAATTTGCCCCAGATTGCTGTAAGTTACTGACGACCTATGTTTATTTTTCCCCGGCTTAAATACTCAGAAATTTTCATTCGCGGTGGACCTCAAGATTGCATTGGAGCTGGCAATTCTTCAGGGTGGATGACTGAAAAATAATTCTTGATTTTTATACATCATTTTATCAAACACGCGAAACCTACCAAGAAATAGCCAGTTCTGTTACGGCTCGATAATCATGGATCACGTATGAATATTGCAGTTGTCGAAAAAGCCAAAGAAAACAATGTTATCATGTTATCGTTTCCCCCCCCATTGCTCCCACAATTTGCAACCTATGGTTGTAGGAGTCTACGGCCCTTTTAAAAACCACGTGAACAGAGCACAGACTGCATGGATGTATAATAATTCAGGAAAAACGATGGCAATCTATGACATCCGAAGTGTAGTGAAGGAGTCATTATCACTTGCCTTGAACCCTGCAAATATTATCAGTGGATTTAAAGCTTCTGGTATTTGGTCTTTGAATTTTTAATATTTTCCAAGATAGTGACTTTGCGCCCTCTTATGTTACTGATCGTCCAGATCCTACAGAACAATCAGAAAATGTTCTCAATGAAAGTGAAAATGTATCGTTGAATCTTGAACATCCACAACTATTTAGTAGATTCTGCTCCTGAAGTGGATATCAGCACAACAGAAATATACGCCACATTGAAACTGCGAACAAACCAACTCCAAGTTGCTCTGGTCAAAATCAATTTTCCCAATGAAAGATTAGACCATTACCAAAGGGCACACCACGAAAAACAAATATAATTTGCAGACGCAAAAGGAAATATCCTATTCTGACAGATACGCCTGATAAAGAAGCTTTGAGGGTAGAATATGAAGAAAAAGCAAAAAAAGATGATAAAGAAAAGCGAAAGGGGAAAGGAAAAGTTAAAAAATCTGCGAAAAATTAAGATTGAAGGTGTCACCTTTTTGTTTTTGTTGTTGTTACTACTTGCCCCAACAGATGTTACAACTAGCCCCAACCACGGGGTAAGTTGTAACACTTCCCTTTTTTCAAAAAAATCATAATTGTGAGATAGTTACCTGTAGATTTGATAATATTTCAATTCGACTTCATAGATTAATAGTTAGAGTATCGATCAAAGTTTATTTGGTAGTAATTTAGCCAATACACTTCATGATATTCAATTATTTGTTAAAATTGTTACAACTAGCCCCTCGCTCCCCTAATATACTAGTTACGAAATTGTGAAATTGCTGGTTTCTGCGAATTAAGTGTTATGGGTTCCAGCTATTTATAACGGAATATATAGATATTATATTATACGTGTAATCTTCTTACAAAACGGCCCAGTAACATTTTTTAATGTCAATTAGTTTCTACAGTAGCTAATTATTTTACTTTATAAAATTGATAGTAGTCTCTAATTTGGAATATTATTTACGTATTTTTCATAAACAACTGTAGCTTTAGTCATTTATATTCAAACTATTATAAATGAAAGGACAACAAAATTAAACATTAATTAACTAAACACAGTTTCGACAAAACAGGCCGACTTTCAATTATGTGGTAACGGACCAAACGAGGTGAAGCTCATTAGTGAGAAAATTACTGTTCAAAGTTTGCGATTAAAACGAAAAATTATTAAAATTTGCGGCTCACTTGGCTTATATTAGAAAAAACCTGGTTGTTTATAAAGGAAATGGTTTTAAAAAGTACACGTGTGGTTAGCCTAGGTCAGCGGGCAATTTTCAATCCTGAGGTTGTGTATTCTGAATCTGGCTGTGCAAAAATGCGTATTTATATGTACGCATCTAACATGCTCTATGGAGAAAATAAAAGTAGAGATAAAGTAAGATCGATTCCAAATCGATTTTCGCACGCAAACATTTCCGGTATCTCCCACGAAAATTATATAATTCACTAGCTGACCCGGCAAACGTTTTGCCATATACGTATATTGTTTCTAGGAAACATTTTTTTAGTTCAATAAAAATAGGTATCTACAATAATAAAAAATAGGGGTTGATCGTAGAGGGGTGAAAATTAGGGATGAATTAAGTGGTGAAAATATCGTTAAAAAAAAAGAAAAAATATTGGGATGGACACCCCTTATCAGTTAGGGGTTTGAAAGATAGATAGTAGCCGATTCTCAGACTTACTGAATATGAATATAAGATTTCATAAGAATCGGTAGAGTCTTTTCGGAGGAGTACGAGGAACGAACATTGTGACACGAGAATTTTATATATCAGAATATATACAATATGACTGACGGTGCTTTAAAAAAATAAAATTACCGAGCCTTCTGGCAGTGTCATGGGCGGCGGTGCCACTTAAAATTAGGTGAGTGTCCAGCCCGTTTATATCCTGTTTTTTAAATATACTCACATACAGTTGCATACTTTTCTACTAGAAATAAATTATTTACTAATGGTAATATTGCACCAAGTACATAGTATTATATACATAGCGATGCGAATTTCTGCGATACGATTTAGTGCGACAAACCGTTTGGTAGGGTGACCATTCCTTCGTAGTCAGCCGTACTGGACGTGTTTTTAGAACGCGTAAGATGGATCGCAAAAAGATAATTGCACTGCTGTTATTGTTAAATAGATATAAAAGAAAAAGAAGATTCAGGGTTCATCTTTTTATTACGATTATGAACTCTGGTGCAAACTTTTACAGACGCTCTTCCACGCATCTTGCCTAATAAATTTATTTTTATAATGTTCATCACTTGAGTCCCAAAGGACGGGACGCTCCTCAATTAAAAATCTTAAAAAATCCATATCATATTCCGCAATTTTTTATAAACAAAGAAGGCGGTGGAGGCGCCGCGCGTCTTTCTCTAAAGCTATCTCAGAGTGGACTAAAATGGCGTCACCAAGGATGACGTAATATCGCAAGAATGTGCGATGCGAAGCAGATCGGAACTTCTTGCGGTGCGTTCGTGCGAATTCACCGATATTTGCGATGCGATCCGAATTCGCATTTTTGTGTGGGAGCCCTTATATAGCAGTGTTGATTGCCTACTCGTTCGTTAAAATACAAACCCGTTGTAAGTCTTGATTAAATGTAAACGAAACTGGATTTCGTAAAAAGCGTTTATAAAATGATTAGAATCCATCGCTTATTTATTTTATTTTATTCTATATCAAAAACATCTATTTAGTTTGTATGATATGTATTGTTAAATTAAGTGTTAAGTATTTGTGGACTCACAGGTGCTAAGAAGCATCTTGGCGGTATCCCAGAAGATGATATCAGGTCTTATTTACAATCTGCATTGGAATATTGCGTACATATTTCAACTATGCATTGTATATGCAAGATAAGGACGCGTTTCTTGGTCTAGTATATTCTAGTTTATGTCACTGATAGACTAAAGTTAGCGCATATTTTTATGTATATTATGTAAAATGTTTGAATATAAATAGTTTCTTGGGCCGTGAGGTGCAAGTGCGCAGACGCTAATTAAAGATTTCAGTTGGCGTATCAGCGCTACATGGCGTTAGATAGTACCGGTGACCCCAGAGCTGGTGCTCTCAATGAATAAGTATCGCAATACAGCGAGGAAATGCTGCCAGCGTTAAAGTTACACTGCCACAGGGACCAAACTTTTTAAATTTATTTTAATTAACTTTTTATTAATTTTTATCTTTATTATTACTTTGTTTTTTAAGAAAATTGTAAATACTGTATGTACAGTATATTTGATTGTCATGATTACTAAAAAAATATTCCATAAAATTTTCTTTAGTGTATTCTTTATTCTCTTTAGATCGATAAGCTAATATGATTAAAATATTTAATGAAAAATTTATTATAATTTATCATTTTTGAAGTGAAACTTCTTTAGGCGCATAAGGGTAAATTTACGAAAACGCCACGAAGACGTGCAGCGTTTTTGTCGAAGAAAAGGGAGAGACTGATTGAGAGTGAGTGAGAAGGGCGAATTACCTTATAGAAATTGTTTTTTTTTTATTAAAATTACGTAAAGAGAAATTATGAATTGATTGAAATCTCAAATGACGAATTGTAAATTAAAATGCCACGTGTTTTTATAATCGAAGAAATAAATTTAAAATTGTAATTAATAATTTGTATTAATTTTCGACACTTTTAATATTTTAATGACAGTTAAAGTCCTAACATATCTTCCTTTTTCCCTTACTCTCTCAAGTCTCGGAAATCTTTTTAGATTTATATAAATATGAACAAGATTTAGTTTGCCAAAGAAGTTTCACTTCTGACATGCGTACTTTCTACGCACGGACTTTTAATTGCAGTGTTGGCCTTGTGGCCTTAAGCGTGCGTATCTCACCACTAAGTAGGTTCAACCCCAGCTTTGTCATTTAACAGTCGCTCGTACGGTGATGCAAAACATGCGAAGGAAACCAGCTGCTTTAGAACCATTTGTTTATTTATTTACCAAATATGTGGTTCAAAAATTCATAATTTTTTGTTATTATTTAAACAACTTTATAGAAATTATGCAATAGCTTCTCTCATAAGCAAGCGCAAGACAACCTGTTCGAACAAAAAAACCAAATGGCGCTAAATCCCTCAGATACATGTACCTGTATTCTTGATACTTTGTCCTTCATAGGCAAGTGTTCTATGCCACACGACGTCGAATTTTTGGATCTACGGCTGGTTTCTTCACGATGTTATCCTTCACCGTACGAGCGAATATTGATTGCGCACATAGAAAGTCCATTACTGTCTAGCCGTGATTTAAACGCACGACTCAGGGTTGAGGGTCGCACGCTCAACCTGTACGAAAGACTAAAATAAATTTTCTTATCAAATTTAGTTTTATTTCAATAGCGATACTGACCTTTCAACTTTCAAGCTGAGTATGCTGTTTCAAAAATAGTGCCGTCAGAGTTCCTTTCTAGGTCAATCAAGTTGGTGTTGAAACTCAATTTACGAACAAGGATAGCGTTTTAGAAGACTGTCGATTGTGTAAGACGATGCTTTGCTGAGGGAACACTTTAAAACTTTTGAAATTTGATTTTGATTCAACAATTTGTTAAGGAAATCGGCTACTAAAACTTTTAGAGGATTGATGTCGATAAATCCAATGAAGAATTGCGAATAGCTTTGATAAATGGTGAAATTTTCGGAATAATCCATATTTTAAAACGTTTTGATGTATGTTATTATCTGTAGACGCTCTGTAATTTGTGCCTTCTATATTTTTAAATGTATTTACCTAAAACTAAAGCTAAGGTCATAAAATAAATCAAGTGGGTGAGCCAATGAAGGTATGAAGATGCGTCAATAAGGTGTTATGTGAAATTGTAACATCAAGTTCGGTCAACAAGGCTAAAGTAATAAATCTTAATTAATCACAACACAGTGTACTGACATTACAGAGATGTTCAAACATCTATGAGGCTTAGCTTCAGATGGCTCTTGACAGCAAATGATGAATCTGTGTTTCGCCGTGAACACCAATCCATCAAATATTGATTTACAACTTAGAGTATGTCCTCTTTTATTATTATCTGTAACTAAATTGGAATGTAACGCTTAGTTAACTGAATGAATTAAATTACAGTAAGTGGATATTTCATGGAAAGTTTAATTTATATTTTACTTTTTAGGCAAATGGAAATAATAATTGTTTCACCTTTAGTTAAACTTTAATTATAGCTGTGAGTTAAAATCTATGTATTATATATATTTATGTTGGAAGATAATATGCAATAACAGTGTCGTGATATTTTTTTTTTTACATTAAAGGTACAGAAACAGACATCAGATTGGTTAAATACATACAGTTATTACACACTAAACATTATTTGTAAACCTGAAGTCCAATTAGATCTGTACACAGCATTTTCGTGGAATCTTCAGTGCTGGTTTACCAAATACTAACAATTACACACAGTATATAATATGTACATATAATGATTATTTACATTAATAGTATGTAGATGTTGTTATCTTTAGATTGTACGCAAAATGTCATTCTCCGAATTGAAGGTTTATTGTCGCAGTTCTAAGTAAAAAGGGACAATACCGGCATAATCCGGGACTGATTACTTGTAAACATTATATGTTTACATGTAATAATGTCGTCCTAAAAGGTAAACTGCCTTGAGTGGTTTTTATTTAATTACAAAAAGGAAAACAATCTATTAACTTTAAATTTATTAACGATAATAATTTTTTTGAGCATTATTATTACTTGGCAAGTAATACATGTCATCGATTTTTGGATTTGAGACAAGCCGATTTCCCTACAATGTACTTTTGATGTAGTGTTTGATGCGTACATAGTCTATCTGTGCGTAGCACCGGATCGAACCTACGACCAGACGAGAGTCCACTTGACCAACAAAATTTATTTTGTAAAAATTGCATTCTTTTTACAAAATAACTCTTTCGACTCTCAAGTAAAATTGTGTTTACGATAAGGGAGAATTATGAATAAGATGATAACAAAGTATTCTATTTATCAAACTATTATTGAAATTAGCTTTTGCATCATTACGCAAAAAGCGTGTTTGTGTGTGTAAGTTTGTTCACAAATGAAATTTCTTGTACGACTACGATACGATACGCAGTGCTACGCCGTAGCATTACATCGTTTTATCTCGTAAATGTTCTACTATTGCGTAGCATGCATTGCACTATACTTGCTATTGGGTAATCGCTTCGTATGTAATTATGATTTCAAATACAAAGAGATATTTACTAATACAAAGCCTCCCTAGAATAATAAATTATCTTTTTTGTAGGTTCTTTGTCATCAAGTTTTACCGTAATTTACAAAATTAATCATAAAAACAAATTTCCAATATTAGCAAGCCCATTCAAGAGCAGATGTTCGAAGTAATTTATCATTAAAGGCGTGACGAAGCATTTTCTTTTTGCTACCTAATTCCTACGTAATCGGTCACTGCAGCCTCATCGGTCAACTGATACAATTACTATCTGATATGTCAGCAATACTGATGAAATTCGTAGTAGCGAATGATACTTTTATATGAATTGAATATTGCGTGGGTAAAAGCTTTTCTAGGTAAAAGAAATGCATTTCATTTAGCTAGAAAAATTCATTTACGTGCTGTTCACACCATCCAAGTAAATAGTATCTTCCTCTCCGTTGACATTTTCTATTCTTACGCACCCATTCCTTAAACACCACTAAGTATCTCTTTCTATTGTCAAGTGAATGACCATTCTACATGGTCAGTCCCTCCTCGCGCTGCTGATAAGACTTCTTGTTACTTTTACGCTTGTTCTTGGACTAACGGTGAGTAGTGTTTCCATATTTTTACTCCGCATTCCGCTTGCAATGGTAGACCGAGGTGGTCTACGTGTCTGTCTTCGCCGGTGAACCTGCAATTGGTACTAAAACGCGTAACGAAGCAATATTAATGTATATCATGCTAAATTATGCTATTCATAAATATTTATCATAACAATTCATAATAATCCACTGCTGGGGTATAAGAATTGACATATGACTCACGATGCCAATATTTGAAGCCTGATTTTTCAGTAGAACTTGACGAAGTTCTTTCAAAATTGCATAGAGACTCAGCTCGGGTTTGAACATATGACTATAGGGTGAAAACCACATGTATCGCCACTAGATTAATGCTACTGATTATGTTAATGTAATATTTAGTACTTCATTAAATCTACAATATCAGTGAAATTGGTAGATACAGATTCATACCTTCAGTCTTCTGTATCTGTTTCCTTGATATTTTCTCTTTATAAGCAAGATATTGTTTTGAAGCCGACACGAGCGAATTTTTTTGTGAGATGGGTGCCTCACGATGTTTTCTTTGCAAGGTTTCAATTCACACATACGTCGAAAATTTCATTAGTGTAAGTTACCATAACCTATGTTTTATTTGAGAAATATAAGCTTGTAAAAATTTAAAATAGTGTATAATGTCGCATATGATAAAAGAAGAATTATGCATGAGAATAAAAAAATGTTAGCATTCATGTGCGATAGTCCGTACCGGAAGTGTGGTCGCATAACTCAGACTTACATCCGTCACGATAGGGTGCTAATGTAGTGACCGGGAAAAATTATCTGAATGTTGGACACAAGGAAAATCATAGAAAATTAAATTTTCTGTTGTATTTCTTTCATTATTTAACTATCTTCCTTTAAATTTCATCTGTACAAACATTACCTGTTCACATCGTATCCTTAACTTACGTACTAACTACTAACTGACGTTAGACTGATCTTAAATTAAGTTATCATAATTCATGTGCACTTTTTACTTTTTATTCTTCATGTCATCCTTTATTAGTTTAGTTTGTTTTTTTGTTCTTGTTTAGTTTTTTTTTCTGTATGTAATATGTATTTTTGCACTTCTTGCCTACCTTATCTAATTTAATACATTTTTTTTTCTTTTCTCATAGTGGTTGCCTGGAAGAGATCGCTCGAAAACGATAAGGTCACCAGTTGCCCTAATTTTCATTTATTTATGTTCATTTTTTTATATTGTAATGCAACGAAGTGTTAATAAATAAATAAATAGTAAATATATTTTTGAATGTTCACAATTTGTATCTTGTATTTCGTTTAATAAAATTATATAAAAACTTTTCTGAAAGGAACAAAGCTGTATTATATGCGACAAATTTATGCAGATTATTGCTACTACATCGATATCAAAATTTGAATTTCAAAGATTCGTAAAAGTCAAAGCGTATAAAATATGAAATTGCAGTGCCACATTGCAATAGAACTTTCAATGTGCAAAAATTTCAATATTCCTAGTGTATGGAGGCGTATGGCAATATAAAGGCACGGAAGCTTTCATGACAAATGCTGCTGAAATATGTCAATTATGGTATATCTCATGTCAAAGGTTATATTCGATCGACTGTGGCATCGAGATGTATTATAAAAACACGCTGTTCCAAAGATCGGATAAAAAAATCCGAATTGGATTTAGCGTTTTTGTTCCACAAATGGATTCCTGATCTCATGTTCGGCTCGAAGTGGACCATTTACGTAATTTCATTGAGTTTTTTTGGACTACAAATATTCGCATATAAAACATTGAAACAAAGAAATATATTAATATAATAGGCCGGTGTTTTTGATTATTATCTTTATTCAAGAATTCGTCATTTGAATTACATAAGCTTTCAGTTCTACAGAACGTCATTTTCTTAATAACTATTGTATGAAGGGTTAAAGCGAGACGAAAACGAAGAAATCCAATTTCTATTCAAATAACATTAGCATTGTTACACGCCACTGCACCCAATAGATGTCGCTACAAAGATAAGGGCTTCTTATACACAAGACGGGTATTTTAACCAAAAATTTTTGTGCAATATTGTATGGAAAAAACTATGTTATTAAAATGTAGAACTGTTTTTGAAAAAAAAATCATATCAATGGAAGTTTGACAGCACAACTTGAAATTAGCAAGAGTTGTGTTTTAATGTTTCTCTACTATTTACATTCACACATTTCCTTCACGACCTTGAGAGCATCAGTTTACAAACCAAAACTGATCCCTATCTCTAAACGTCATCGTACTATTATTATTATTTTATATACTTAATTATTTGCAAAAGTCCTAATAACTGCTAATATACTACTAAGAAGTGTCCTATTTACTAGATATCTCGTCGGTAAACCGTAAAGTCGAAACGAAGAAACCTCCAAAGCCTTCTTTTCTTGTTACCAAAGTCTTGTATTATGCAAAACGTTGATTCCGGACCGTGGGTCAGCGAGGAATATGCAACGATTCTCTTTCATTGTGAATTTGGCCGACATTTTGAACATTTTAGGCAGTTACGGTTTATATGAATATCAAAGGGTTGTTAGGTGTGAATTCAAAAATCGAACGTATTCGAATATGGCTTTGAATAATAAGTCCTATGGATAGTTGATGATGAAGCGCCATGTAAGATGAATAATATCACCATGCTTCTGTGTGTGTTAACTGTAGAATAAAAAATGTACTCTTTGTAGTTTTAATAATGACTTTTCACCGCGTTCATCAATAAAATAAATCACGCTAAAGAAACAAAAAAATAGAATTCGTTTTTTTAATAAAGAAATAGCGAACGTCACATATCATTATAGAAATAATAGAATGTATTGTGAACATGAAATGTTTATAAAAAAACGAACTAAATGAAATATTAAAATAAATAAATAATTTAAACGGCGAAACGTTAATAATTTTGAGTTATCTAAATCTCTAAGAAAAGTACACATTCAGATTAATTGTCCCACGTGTTTATTTACACTCTTGTTTAATATTTCTGAAAAAATAGAGAAAAGTCAGCGTATTTAGCCAACCTAAAACAAATATTATTTCCGAATTGTTATTAGAATATCAAAAGAGTTGCCAGGGAAAGACTATATTTTTAACTATTTAATTAATCACTAAATATTTTATTTAGTATTTGATTGTAATAAAATGTTATTAGCTGTGTAATACAAAAAGCGATTACTTAATTATACTAAGTAAAATATAATCAGTTGGGCGTACTCTAAATAAAAACAAACGAATGTTAATAATGCTGAATTTCCTTAAGAGAGGTTTCATTTCAATTCGAGCCCACTCTTCCTTATGACACTCGAATCGGTGTCATTACGTTAAGGCAGTGGTTCGCAAAGTAGATATCTATCTTGAAGGGCGTTTCAAAGTATTTTTGACGCCGACAGCTTTAATTGTTGAGAACACTTGTCATTTTGATTTTAAATTTGGAATAAGCCGTGGGTAGTGGGTATAAATGATTATTTCAGGTATTTTATATTTAGATACTGGCCAGGTTGAGCGTGCGCCTCTCAATCTAAGGTCGTGGGTTCGAATCACATTTGTGCATCAAATGATATTTCTTTTCAAGTTCACATTTAACACTCGCTATTATGGCCCAAGTAGACATCGTGAGGAAATCACATGCCTTAGACCGAAACATCGACGCCGTGTGTCAGGCACAGAAGGCCGATGATTTACTTGCCTGTAAATTATAATAAATAGTCACGAAATGATCAAATAGGATAATTAGAGGCCTAACCACCACTGGATTTTAATATATTTTTTATACATTTATTTACACTATTATTTTCATTTCTAAACATAATATAGAAACAAGACAGGATTGGATGAAAAGGAGGCCGCTTTTCAACCAGCCTAAAACAAATATTAATTCCGAATTTGAAGTTTGGTACACAGCCCCAATAACAGATAGGTCTCCATACTGCTTTAATCAGATCTAAGAAATCGCGGCATTTGCCAGTCTTAATTAAAGTTTTAGGATTTCCATTATATAATTCAGATAGCCTCAATATAGTTTAATCGTTATTACCCTTTGTTATCCAATAAAGTTTAAAGAGAAATAAAAAAAATTCTAAATAATAACAAAGTTATTCTTATAAAGGTTGATTGATTATGACCTGCACGGCGTCTGTCTGTGACCGTCAAAAAAAGGCACTTACTTCCCTATATTTTTAATATTATTATAATTGTAGTAGTGTAATGTTGTGTAGTGGTTTGATGTAGAAGTCCTGTATCTCATCCATAAACCAATGCTGGGATAGCATTTGTCTATGGATGAGATAATAAAATATATTTTCTTTAGTTTCTTTATATTTTATTATTAATTTAAAAAAATGCAATAAACTCATTAATAAAAGTTTTACACTACAAGTTTACATATGTAGTTGTTAACACCATTTACTTGATGAATTACTCAGAAATTACAAACATTCGGAATTGTAAATAACATTAACGTAATCGCAAAGTAATATTTTATACCGAATATTGTGATTTGTGTATTCAGATACGTAATATAAGTCTCATATTAAAATTAAAATTAATATGTATTAGTAGGCTTATAGTACGTTTATAAATAAGCAGGTGCTTTTTTGGCTTAAATGTGTACTTTTACGTTTTAGAAATTTTCCAGTCGTTTTTCAATTTAACTACGTCCTCAATTTTCAAAGTACCTGACGGTATTGCTACGAACTGCAGAATTTTTTATTATTTTAAATTTTAGTTTATTTTTGGCGATAGTATTTTCTATATTACACAGGATGTGGACTAAACACATTTACTGCCAGTTCTCAAATCAAAGGATTTAGGATTTAGGATCTTTCTTGTAAGAAGCTGTAACCATTACACCTTGCACCACATGATAATAAGTCTAATAAGTAATATACCCTCTCCTTGGCTTAGTGGTTGATGCTCATTTACAACAAGATTTTGGGTTCGATTGACAACGTTAGTATTGTTTTTGTTTGTACAGTAAACTCCCTTCTAAATGCTTTTACATAAAACAAACAACGCTTGTGTAATGCTATTTTAAACCTGTTAAAATAAACCGTTTGAAGTAAAAATTTAAATTGCATTGCTTGCATCGGCTTCTTGAAAATTAATCACAAACTATTCTCATTTAACTTGCTCTTCATATTGTGAGAGCATTTTATATATTTAAACTCTTATTCACGTATTTTAAATGAAACGAAGTTTGCGATTATATTCCTATTTGTATTAAATTAACTCTTTTCATTAAAACTAACTTAGTCTAACACAATAAAGTGATCATTCATCTCTTTCTGTGAAATTGTGTTTTCGCCGTGATGAAAAGAGACAGATTTAATGTTGTATATTTATTACTCTATATTATATTTTAGAAATGTCCTTATTCGTGCACAGAAACATACATATTTTTAAGTCGAAGTAAGAAGTAGACATGAAGAGAAATTGGCTGTGCCAAAAATCAAATATGTTTCGGAAAAACACCTTTTGTATGGCATTTATGGTTTACTATAATTTACCAAAATAATTAAAAGATCTTCTGACTAGAGTCTTTAAAAATCGACTTGGTGTATTACTTCTGGATAAAATGTATTATTCAATAAATGATTATTAGCGTGAGACACTGTAGTTGATATAAATTTAATAACGTGTGATATATGTACGATACAAATAATATAAGAATTGACCAATTCATATGACTATTAATGTAAAATGTAAAATTCCTTTAAAGACAAATTTGCGCGCCATTGTGTGTGGCAGAATATGCGAACTTACGATTGTACCACCTTACACATTTTTGTACTATATTCTTGCAATGAATAAATTATATTATTATTTCAATAACACATAATAATGATAAAGCTATATAATAGAAATCTTTATGTTATCTTTCTTCTTTATGAACCCGTTGCAGAAATCATGATATAGAAAATATATTATATATTTATACAATTCCATGCGGGTCGTTTACCTTATGTTACCGTGAATAGCTAACTTTATTAACTTAACAATAAGTTTCAACTTCATTTCGAAGCACCTGTCTAAGTACGAACATTGGATTACCTGTAGTTTGTAAGGCTTTTCATACGTGACTATAATACTAAAGGTAGTTTCATATGTAAAAAAGGAATTAGGCTTGCATGGCCACTACCGTGTGAATTTCCAGCAATAAGATTTGGATCTGTCTCAGACAGTATAAATAATATATTGTAAAGCCCGTACGCCTGTTCATTGAGCAATCAATCATCTTGAGCATTGTAAAATACGAAAAGCTTTACAGTGAAAAAATAGTTTTACAAAAATTAGGAATGAGTACACAACTCAAAGTCAATGTTGGCCTAGCTTCAGCGTGAGTATCTCATACTGAGGTCGTAGGTTCGATCCCCGGCTGTGCACCAATGGACTTTCTTTCTATGTGCGCATTTAACATTTGCTCGAACGGTGAACGAAAACATCGTGAGGAAACCGACATGTCTTAGAGCCAAAAAGTCGACGGCGTGTGTCAGGTACTGGAGGCTGATCACCTACTTGCCTATTAGATTTAAAAATGATCATGAAACAGATTCAGAAATCTGAGGCCATGACCTGAAGAGGTTGTAGCCACTGATTTAATTTTATTTTACACCACACATTTGCAACACTAATAAAATATTATTGTATTTTTAGTCTGTTTGCACTGTTGTAGTACTAACAATTGATATACTCTATATTGTTAATTCACATAAAAAACATTCTCAATTTAGCCCTACGCCTTTTTTCCTCATCAAATACGACTAAACGTTCAAGTGTGTGATCTTACCTTTACTACACGCTACATGCTTGAAGCACCTTGTTTTATCTCAAAGGGACGCATTGTAAGCTCTTCCTTAGCAGACTGGCTATCATAGATCTCAATCTACGATATCACCACAGGCTATGACAGTTCATATATTAGGAATGTAACAATGTTCTATGTATAATGTAAATGGATAAATATGTTTGGAATACATATGTTTTGTTACTACAGGATTATCGAATTAGCTATAAGATTATCCCTGATAGTACTTTCCAATTTGAATCGACAATGTTTATTTTAGTCATATCATATCAAATAAACACCTTTTGTGTATCAAACCTGTTCCTTGGTAAATTTTACAAACCAAATAATATTGTTGAACGAAAAAGTGGTTTTCGAAATATAGCCGAATTAAACACACACAATGTTGAAATGAAAAGGATTATGAAGCTGGTTATGTTCCCTTATAATTAAAAAGAGAAGACCGGAAGAAAAAACAACATTATTTTTAATAAACTTTATTATTCACATTTAGATAATTTTCTGTACAACTTTACATACACAGTTTAAACAATAAAACAAAATGTATCACTTTTACAAAAAAATAAAAGATTTTATACCAGTACAGATCTACATTATTTAGATTCTCGTTTAATTCTTTGTTTTTTGTATTAAAAACTACGTAACCAGTAATCAAATGTGCGCACGACTATGAAAGTGTATATCGCGTTTGTCACGCGACGTTATTCCCGATTTTGGGATGTTTATTTATTGCGGAATTATTATATGTATGTCGGAAATAAGGGTTATAACTCAGATGTAATTTATTTTATTAGAATCGTGAATGTCAAAGTGCCAATCTGTAACGGATCCGGATGATCCCGATAATGAAAAGCCGCCCACGCGGCAAAGCAAACTTAGATTAGGGTAAAAACCGCCTTCACCGGGGAAGGCGAGGTCCCTTACGTGCTTTGCTCACTTCAGTGAGATCCTTTCCTTCAGGCGGTTGACCACCCTGTGACGGCCCAAACCAAGGTCCGAGTCGCACAAGAGACGCTCTTACGCTAGTCGTGGCATAAAGCCCAATTTCGGCCGGGCTACGCTCAGAGAGATTACATTAAAAAAAAAAGTCACTTAGTACTACTACTAGTACTGCGTAAATATCAATTGATTTTTTTTTACCTGCGCCGGATATAGTTTGTAGTGCTTGTCAATATTATTAGAGTAGTATTCTATATATGCAAATTAAAGACTTATTTTACTCAAAGAATACTAGCTTTCATGAAAATTTTCGCTTTAAAAAAATACGTTACATTCTTCTTTAGAAAAAAAGAACTATCAACAGAGGTTTCATATACGACTCGTAGAAACATAAATTGGCATCTTTTACAGAAACATAAACTGATATAGGTCTAATTGTTTTATTTAGTTTTTTTATTAAATATTTACCATTACCTTATTAGAATGCCATAATGAATTCATTCACGTAGCCGTTCGAACTAAGCCACTGTCTAAATAGAAGATAGTTCTGTTTGGTTTTGCAATCGCTTGTCAAAACTTTCTCAACAGAGGGTTATATTTACCTTTACTACCTTATATTAATTAACTAATTTTATACTTAGTTACGCGAACTTTTTTGAAAATTGAGACGACAGCTATTATATATAACGAAATTAAATTCTTTCAAAAAGATCTCATAATTTGTTTTAACAATAAGATTCTAAAACATCGGGTAGTATGGTTATTGCTGTTAATATAATTCAAGAACAATTGATAAATTTTATTAAATTATTTAAAAAGTTAACCTAGTCTTGGGTATACATAATGTTGGCTTGGCTATAAACAATTCAAGAATAAACGATTGCTCGTTAATTATAAGCATATCAAAATCAACATTTCCAATAAAAGCATCACGCATAACAAGGCTTTATGTTAACAATGAATGAAATATGAATGATAATTCCTTAATCCCCGGGGATCACTGCCTTTCATTTGTATAAACCAATTTTATCTTTAATTCTCAGAATATAATGACGTGTTATTTGATTAATATTTGCCTAATTTTCATTGTTAATTACAAAACTCGTTTCCAAACATGTGCGTGTTAAAGCAATTTTATGTGTTTTAATTACACAGTTATTATCATTACCTAATTTAAATTGTATTGAACTCAATGGTGGTGGGAAGTCTTATTAGTAATGCACTAACGGAATATTCAAAATGAAAGACTGAGGCTAATGTTGAAATCGATTGGCTCTACAGCAGTTTTTAATCTAAGATAACTGTTGAAAACTACCAAAATGTGGTAGAGCAAGAGCCGCTTCGTCTCTATCCTGTTAAAATTATAGACAATAGTGGCCGATGAGTTGCACAGCCAGCTTTTCGAATTGCCACCAAGACCATAATTGACATTTTTATGATCACTGTATTATATTTTTTTTAAATACGAGAAGGTGAATTGTAAATGCTCTCATTATTTCTCATACGTCTGTTTTCTGACTTGTATAATCATATTCTAAATATTATATTAATTCCAGTTGAATTATTAAAACAATGTCTCACAGTCACAACACAATCGAATAGGGCAGTAGTTATATATAGCTAGCTATAGTCATTATAAGACTATAAAAGCTACTGTCAAGTTAAAAATTTAAAATTAGAAAAGTTTCGAGCTTAGAAACAAAACAGGAATTTTAAAAGATTATCAAACTTGTGAATATAAATCTTATACATGGCAAGTATTCTTCGAGTAAAATTAAGTTGGATTATAGCCAGCCCTGGGTTAACTTGAAGGAAAATGAGTGTAAAAAGGGAATTTTTAATGGAATTTTGGCTAGCGTGAACGGGTAAAATTATATTTTAATGTTGGCTAACGTCCTTGATTTGAAAATTATGTTGAGGTGTGTTCTACTTTCTGATTAATTTTCTTATACAAAGTTTGTCTTAAATATTAACAGAATATTACCTTTACATATATAGTTTATTAAATTATTACTAAGTTAGGTGGATGATTCCAGTTTTTCAAATGATAGGAAAGTTGTATCAATTATCATAAAACAATGAGAGAATGTATTAAGGAAAAATAAATACGTTAATTAATAACAATATACAACCTACGGTTGTTGGGACGTAAAAAAATATTATAAGTATGATTTTAATGTTTGTAAAATGTTCCAACAATTATAAATTTAGATCTGCACTGATACCATATACGTTATGATTCACATTGTAAATAATAAGTAAAAAATTTGATCTTTATCAAAATAAGATTACAGAGCACAATTCTTTTCTCGGCGGCTCTAACACAATTTGCATTTGGAGACCTACTCTTTTTAAAATTTAAGCTACGGTTTCCTAGAAAAGCGGTGCCATTATCCAACGGCCGTAATGTTACGTTGGGTGACGTCACCCAAACGTTGTCTATAAATAACATCGGAGTAGGTTTTCTAGAGAACGTTGAGTGTTACCGTAACGTCAAATAGCAGTGCTGTCATTTGCATGACGGCCGTCATAGCGGTGATAAACGTAGTTCAACGTTTTTCGCGTGTAGCGGTGCGCATATTTAAATTATAAAATGACTTGTACGAGCGAAAATGATGAACAATTCATTTCACATTCGTGAAGCTTACAATACAATATCAAATCCAAAGAGTACAGACAAGCTCAGATGAAGCAAAATTTGTGAAACAAAATTGGAATAACACCTCAAAAATACGGTCGCACTACTTTCTAGGAAACCACAGCTTGGCCATCGTAAAGACGGCCGTTATTAACAACCGTAAAATGACGGCCGTTAGTTAACGGCACCACTTTTCTAGGAAACCGTAGCTTATGTATAGTGTTCTTTTACTGGATCCCTCAACTTTTACGGATAATCAGTTGCTGAACGATGCTACTGATCGAGGCGCTTGATGTGAATGGTCTGAAGAGACTGTTGCCTAACGATATAGACAGCTTTCTATCTGAGTTTCTCCTCCTCCAAGCTCGTCAAACATTGCTGAATAGGATTCTCTGGTGAGATTAATTACAAAGAAATTCAAATGTACTTTTAATACCCACGACATGAGCGGGCAAAAAAGCGATAATTTGTTTATGGATGGACAACTGCTAATACCAACCATCAGTTATACGAGTATATCCTATTGTTTTCGCTTAGTCTTATTATTTGGAGAATTAACATTTGGCACATTTATTTACAATAGATTTTATATTTTACTTTAACTATTTTATATATATTTATATATACTTCAAATATTCGCCAAACAAATCTTCTTTTAAAATTATTACATTACACATGAAGAAATAAGCCAAAAGAAATAATGACTGTACAAAATACACTTAACACACAAATTGTTTATTAATTTGCCTATTCGACGTTAACCCGAATTTCAATAACATTTAATTTTACTAAACAATAATTAGTCGTTGTTATACAACCAATATACTAATTTATGTACAATAGTGCGCGATCAAAGTAGAAAAATGTGCATTTATAATGCATAGAAAAGGCCTAGAAAGACTTATATTATACTAAAAATAATGACGTAATACAACATTTTATAGACCGGATTATTTTATCCTTATTCCTTACTATTGTAATTGTGGGATACGGCACGAAGTTTCACCAAATAAACATTAAACAAATAAGTAAAAAAAAATATTATAATATCGTATAGTAAGTGGTTAAATAACAAAAGTAATTGACGATAGCAACAAAAAACTACGCCACAAGAGTTGATATTAATTCGTTTGAGTCACAGTCATTTTACTAGCAAAGGCACTTCTCTTGTCACCAATAATAATATCGTCCATATACTTAAATAACAGTGAAGTTGATGCATGGTACTTCTTGATACAGCACCTGTAAATATTCATAATATAAATTAACATGAAATAAATATATAATATAATCTGTAAATTTTAACAATATGTTTTTAGAACGGCATACGGGCCTTTTAATAATTGGTACGCTCTTTTCATGAAGGACCCTAATTCAAAAAGCGAGCCTACTCCTCCCTCAAAGGCCGGCAACGCACCCACTAAAAATGTCTATGGGCTGCCCTTTTTGGTCGTCCCGCAAGCTCGTTTGTCCCCTTATTATATAAAAAAAAAAAAAGTGCCTCGACGTCCAATGATGAATTATTAAAGAAAGCTAATTATCATTTTCTATACTTTTTTGTAATGCAAATGGAGATTATTTTAGATCTCTACGAGTATTAGGATTATGCCTTATTAAATCTTTATTTTTATTCTGTGTTTTTTATTGGAGTACCTTTTGTGTCGTGCGTTCGTAAATGATTTATAATACAAAATAAATATAACAATAATATATTATTGGTTCACAATGATATATGTTGCTAAAGGTGCTATAGGTACAAAGTGCGATATTAGTAACCTGATGATATAACAGGGTTTTCAATACAGTTCGATTTTCAGAAGTCTGTGTACCATCACTATAATTTAGTGATAAATAACCTAATGTAGAAAAAAGGCGTGAAAGTAATATTCGATATCTAAAAATAGCTTAATAATTTTCTTTTATTTCCGTTACGAACATCGTGCGAGGTCGTATACTAACGAAAATATATCATGAACATTCCCATTGCCCTACAATAATATTATGTCAGCCAAGTTTCCTTTACCTTTACTTTCGAAAACATGTCTCTTAAATATATGTATGTAGTCAAAGATAAACATGAAAATATAAAAGAAACATATTTCAAAAACAAAAACGAATCTAGTAGCTAATCTGTTATTACTGTGTGTATAGGTTTGGTAGTTTGTTTTAATTAGCTTACTTTGACCTGCATATTACCATCTGATATCTTTGTCTAGGTAAATTAGCTTAAGAGCTGCCCTCATATGCTTATTTCCCTGTATTTTGTATAAAACAGGGGAACATCATCGCCGTATAGTGCATTGCTGGACTTATAAGAATCAATACACTCTAAAGACCCTAAGTTGTAATTGAATTTCTTTTTGTACAATCTAAAGAAATAATATAACAATCTGAAACTGATCTGCCCTGCGATTCTGTAACTCACACAGCGGATTTGGCATCGACGGTCGCTCTCAAATCAGTCGTGAAGCAGTCATTTTATGATTAGGCATTCTGAAAAGGTGGGAGCTTGTAGTTTATTGATTATTAGAATGCCAAATCATAAAATGACTGCTTCACGACTGATTTTAGAGCGACCGCCGATGCGAAAACCGCTGTGTGAGTTCGAAAAGTGAGTTACAGAATCGCAGGGCAGATATACAGACTTACAGGGTTGCCTGGAAATCGCTTGATAAGGTCGCCCGTTGCCTTATAACTTTTGTAACCTGTTTTTTATTTTTGTTATGTGTATGTTTCTGATTAAGGTAATAAAGTATAAATAATAATAATTATATCCCTTATGTGACATAAAAAGAAAGAAAGAGACAGAAAGTACATACTTATCCTCTAGCGAACTTATGACAGGCAAAATCAATATTTCTTGAAATAGATACTTACTATTTTTACTTAACATATAAGAGGATATGTGAGGTCGACTCGCCACAAATAGCCGTACGGCCATGCTGCGTATGTGTGGTGGTCGAGTCGGCAACGTCGCACGACACTCAAGTGACAGAAAGCCACGATGTGTGGAGTAGTCATCTGGATACACGTGAAGTGTCCGCCACGAGGCCTGCAAACCATCCCCATCAGCTCCCGAAACGTGTGTATTTCCAGTTATTATGGGATCCTGTAAGAGCGATATTGAGTTATAATATACATTAATTAATGGAATTTCTACACATACCATGTGTCTTCGACATAAAAAACTTAATTTATATTTAAGTTGCCTATTGACTATATCCAACATACCAGTAGTTGCTACGCTTAGTATTTTTTATTTGGAAAGCACGTAAAAACGATACTTTTAAAATGTCATTTGTACCAGAACAGCAGTTTCATTTCTATACTCTGTGGACTCTTTCTGGAAGTTGCACTGCAATTTCCGGATAGAGTCTGCGGAAAGAGATTTGGTGTGGCGGTTATGCGAACTAGCGTCTGGGCAGTATATTCTTATCTACTCTTTCCATTAATTCACATTATGATACATAATTAAATATGTTATACTTTAAATTTCTTCATATCAAGATGATTACGGTCTAACTATAATAACGTAAAAGTGTGGACAACAATATTACAAAAATCTGCTACAACCTGAAATCCCACGACGATTCTCTTTCCGCACAGACTCTGAGGAAATGACTATATAAAATCTGGTAGCAATTAAACTTACACATTAAGAATGACAAAAAAAGTTATGTAGGCCAAGAATTTCTTAGATATTTAGATAACATATAGAGGTAGCGTGTGAGTATTTTGCAACACAAAGCATACCATCACGCACTTTACAACCTGCGTTAGCATAGTAACATAAATTTAAATTTATCGCCCCATATATCTTGCCGTGTATCATATTTTCTTGTGCACAATCATATCATGCTAAAAGTATTTATAAACTCGATATTCAAACGTGAAACACTTGTGAGGCTTATGTTCTAGAATGTCGAGGTTTTGCCAAACCAATACGACTTCCCTTCAAGAAAAAGGGCGTAGCAATTATTAAAAGGCCGGCAACACACTCGCGAGCCGTCTTGGAAGTGTCAATGGGCGGCAATATTACTAAACATCAGATGAGCCTCCTCCCGTTTGCCACCTATTCTATAAAACATGCCAGTCAAACTTAAATTTTGCGTTCACAAGTCAAACCAATTTTGTATATTTTATTGATTTAATAGTTAATGCCTGTTAAAGTTTATTTAATGTCACCTTTTCATTTTCCACATAGTCTAGGACTAAAATAAAGATATAGGTCAAATACATTTATTATATTGGCTGTGATCGTCGGATTTCGTGGTACCTCTTTGAAGAAACGAGAGAATTTAAACAAACTTGTATTGTATCAAACGGAATAAAATAAAATGTATCTGAGTCTGTGATTAAAACTAATTATTATAAATAAAACAATTTCTACGTAGGTTTAACGATATTGAAAGTTAATCTGATTGAACAATATTGTCTCGATATTGTTTACTTTTATCTTTATCGTTGTTGCAATACCATTAACGTTATATGAACACATTCACGAATGTTACGACGCTCGAAATGACACTAATAACGAAATGGCAGTTCTATAGTATACATGTGTAAATCATAGTTACATGTTGTCATATTATATGTATTTTTGTTTCTTGCTCACAATTTTATTTCTATAGAAATATAACCCATATTGGAGTTTAGTATATATCAAGCGAGACTTTTTTTGATATCACAGGTAGAAATGAATTTGCGCATCCCCTGCCCCCGAAAGTAGAGGATGTGAAAAAAAATGGCGATTTAAAAGAGTGGCGGAGAGTTTATTGCCAGTTCTTCTCTTCCGTTCTACGCCCTTGATTTGAGAACTTTTACTAAATGTAAAATTAGAAGCATTAATATGTATTTCTTTACTGACAAGTCATAAGTGTACAATGTGTTACCTACATGATTAAATGATTTTTGAATTTGAATTTGCTGATTTTTTTTATTTTTTTTTATATACATGTGTCTTTACTAAGACATCATGGCACATTACAATCTAGCCTAACTTAAGACTAATAAGTAATTTAAGTCTAACCTAATTTACTAATAAGGATTTTTACATAAGAAAGTGTCCAATAACACTACTTACAGTCTCTATCAAAGGGAAGACACTCTGTTCTTGTGTTCTATTTTTTTCTTTCACTCACTGTGTATTTAGTACTGACGTGCACTAACACTAATTAACTAGTTCAAATGGTTTTGTCCTTTTAAGTCTTCTCACTAGGCCCGTGGTGTCAAGGAGTTGAATAGCCTCGACATTCACGTGATGGTGGAGCCTATGTTCGTGGGCTCCGGCAGTCTTTTTTATTACTGTGGCGACGTCCTCTATATTAAGGTCCCGATGGAGGTCGTTATTGCGAATATACCAGGGAGCATTGACTATTCCCCTGAGCACTTTGTTTTGGAATCGTTGGATTACTTGGATGTTACTATTACTGGTGCAGCCCCACAGCTGGCAACCATAAGTCCATACAGGTGTCAGGACTTGTTTGTAAATCAATAATTTATTTTGAACTGATAACGCGGAATGCCTTCCGAGCAACCAGTACAGTTTAGTGTAACGGAGATCCAACTGTTCACGCTTCTTTTTGACATGGACCTTCCATCGGAGTTTGGAATCCAGCGTCATACATAGGTACTTCGCAGAATTTTGGAACGGCACTTTGACGTTATCAATATATAATGGCTGGTAATTTGATGTTTTGTTGGTAAAGTTTATGTGAACTGATTTAGACTAATTTGCTGATAATACCAGAATCTCTGCGTTTGGTGGGCAATATACATTAAGACCACCTCGAGTAGTTCTTACAAGGCCGCGTAGCTCCGGGTCGGTTTTGGATTCGGGGCTCAGCGGCATTACTACTCAGGCGAGACCTATTTCGTATTTTAATAAGTTTTTTCACGTTAATTGTATCAAAATCGGTTCGAAACATTATTCTCTTATAACATTGTTAGTATATATCATATCAAGTCACGGAGTCGAATAGAATATTTTATTTACTTTGATCTTTATTTGTCATGTCATAAATATACAAAGGGGTTATGAAGACTTCAGACTTACATTTATTTAGCCGTATATTAACAGAACAGACGCAATCATACAGATAAGAAAATATTACTCTTTATAATTGCCCACAAATCACTCAGTGTTTGAGTGATTACTCTCAATCGAAGCATATTCGGTCCATTAGACCCGGAAGTCCGGTTCATTGGAACTATTGTCCGTGTATGCGCTTAATGGAATACCGTACTTTGGTGAGAAGCTATAAGAATTCCTACAAGCCGTAGGAGGCGTAATTTAAGCTGGAGACAAATGGGAAATCTTGAATGTTAACATAGATTGCTTTGTGTATTTGTTTGTTGCGTTTTCTGTTCATTACAGTGCACCGATCGTAAGTAATATATTAAGATATCTTTATTGAGACTGATTATTTACACAGGAGAGATTTCAGTTCACTTTTTATTCCTTATAACTTACACGGGGACCAACTGAAGCGGCTGTAGTATTACGTACTCATCCACGGCAAACACCGTAAATTTCCTGACTAAGGACTATTGAAATCATTTTTTTCACAATTTCCGCCCGGGGATTTACAACACAAAATCGAACTCGGGTTCAATTTCTAGACCAAATGGGAAAGTTATAGAACTACATAGAGTCTTAACAAAGAATATAGGCTTTATTTCCGTGGTCTACAAACAAATTGGTGAATATATAATATGTAAATTATTCATTGGGCCTCTAATGAAATTATTTTAAAAACCTTAAATTACTAAGTTTTCATTTGGCAATATTTAATTTTGTGTAGCGTAAAACTGAACTGAATTTTATTTACTTCAAAATATGAAATTTTTTATCACCCAAGTGACAGTGACAGTGACGAATATCAGTGGTATATAAATTTGTAAAATCTCGTACAAATAACAGTGCATTATAATAATTCTAGAATTATATAGTTTCAGTTATATTAATTTAATTATTATAATTGTTGAATTCACAAGTGCTCTAATAATCAATTACCTAATTCGCAGGTTAAGCGAGCTAACGGATGCCAATTAATTAAATTCGGAATTTCTGTTTGCTGATATCGATTTCTACAATACATATTATATCGAAATGGTTATACTTCGACATGATTAGCTGCAATCGCTAAACGAATTTTAATTACTAATACTAGAGTTGTTATAAGTCTGAGTCTTTGTTACAATACTTATGCGTAGCGAATACAGACGCGTAGCGAATCCATAAATATCGTGTTCATTGTTTAAACTATGACCCAAAGCATTTAATTTTCAAAAAAATGGCTTAGCTAATTAATGTATAGTAGCCAGTAGGAATTTATCCAAGCTTCGTGGTCGATTAAAAGGTCATTTCTAAAAAAAAAATATTTATTCCCAATAATCATTTAAGTAAATGTTCAGTTAAACATACAAAAAACTTATCGTCGTTAATGTATAATTATCCGATTGCTTCAATAAATAGCATTGCATATATTCCATTAACTAACTATGTACATACCTATTGTTTTGTCTAACCTAGCTTGTTACAAAAAAAAATCTATACCAAAATAAAAAATTGTATAAATTTGTCAGTACATTACTTTATTATTCTGATTGTTGAAATTCTTCAGATGTAAGGAAATTAATATATTATATAATTTAATACATAATAATATAATCAATACATAAATGATTTATAAAAAAACTTTTCATGAATGAAACATGCAAAATCTATAAATCAAAGTTCCGTCGCAAATAGAAATTGAAATGGATATGATATAAATCTATAAAACACTTTATATACTAGCGAGAATTAATTAATCTCAGTTACTTTGTCACTTAAGTAATCCGATGATGATTTGAGATAATTTATTAAAGGTTTGAAAATGAAGGCTGCCGTTATGATTGTTTTAGGAGCTTTAATTTCCTTTATTGGGCCGAACCCTTTTCATTATTAAAACATTATTTCCATAAGTTAAGAGCTATCAAGACTTTTTAGATATTTTTGAATTGAATTTTTTTTTTTTAATAGTAATCAGTTTTTTAAACAATGTTAATTTTTGATTTGATAAAATTAATTGGAAGTGTATAGTAATATAATTGTGATCTAAGCTACAGTAAGTTATTTTAGTTAAAAAACTAAATGCCATCTTTATATTAAAATCGCAGAGTCGATTAAAGCCGTTGTTTAATTTTTTTTGTAAAAGCAAATAACATCAAAAAATTATACGATTTTTAAATTTGTCTTGACTTTAAAATCACAAAACTTTATTTTGTGGCCATATTCAATCAAAGTATAATTATTGTTCCGTGCTAAGCATACTATTTTTAAGAAACAGTAGTATAGTAGTTTTTATACGTACAGTCTAAAAATAGTATTGTATTCCATCACACTTTCTTTTTATTTACAAGTTTATCGTATGAATATTCACTATATTTCACTTTATGTGAAACCATAACATGACTTTAGTAAGCAAAGTTGAGGCAACAAAAGTTAATTTTGCTTCACATTTTGCTATAATACCGGATATTAATAACCGCACTGTCAGCCATTTTAATTTCCTTAATACGTCAAAATAAGAAAAATGTTTCAGGAAAATTGTAAAGCATTAGGGAAAAATGAAATTTGATGATAGTGTTCTGAAAAAAAATTGGTGACGCAACTTGCCAAGTGCGCTGACATAACATATTTGTGCGTCTCTATCATTGGTTTTTTTAAAGTAAATTTATATTTAGTGCTGTCCAACATTTATTACCGTCTGGCATAGAATGCCATCGATAGGGTGCTAAACGAATTTTTTACTAAGTAACGTTTATGACTGTATTTTAAATTATCATATTCTGTATAAAAATGAAAGCATCTAAAATATGAATTATAAAAACGTTTGTAGTAATAGGCTAGATGGTTGAGATACTCTAACATGAGGTAGTGTTAGAGTATCTCATGTCCTGTATCCTTCAGAACCTCGGCTGTAAATAAATGGAAAATTATTTTCATGAGTTTACACTTGCTCCTTCTATGATAGAAAACATTGCAAGGAAACTAGCACGTCGGAATCAAAAGTCGACCAAATGTGTCAGGCACAAGGCGTTGTCTTCATGCCTTAAGAAAATTAATGTGCTTGCCCTACTGACGTGTTAAGAGACATATACATACAAATGGTAAGACCTGTTTACGTTAAAATGTTTTATTTTGGTTAAGCTCGTTCCTTAAACTTTGAACCGAGGTCGTTCACCTCATTGAATATTTTATGTACTACGTATGAAGCTACCTGCATGATATGAGCTGACATAAAAACGTAGCTTTCTTTGAAGAATTGTATTTTCTTCGTGAAAAGTTATTTTGACATTAAAATCCTCCATTTTCTTTATGAAATAAGTACGATGCTAATTTATAATTCCTTTAATGTTTTCGTTAAATATACAAAGGAATTGTGGGCGTCTTTATACATTATGTGATATAATTTAAACCTGTTTTTTCTTCATTCTATTTAGGGTTTTTATTATGACAGTATATATATTATATTCATTAATTTTAAGGCTTATGTAGGTTTTTTAGAGAGGAGGTGGCAAACGGGCAGGAGGTTCACCAAAAATTATGTGATACCGCCTTGAATGACACTCACACCGCCAGATGGCCTGCAAGTACATAGCTGGTTCTTTTCTTTTCTAAGTAGATTAACTATGCTATTTTTAAATTTTTATACGAATAAGCTTTTTCTCTTTGGATGTCAATCACGTGTCTAATAAACTAAAAATACTCACATACTCTTTATATCAATAGTAATAAAACTACTGCGGTTTCTAATACTAATGATGTAAACCTCCAGGACTTTGTTTTAATATACAATAATTCTTTTTTTATATATATATTTTCACTTCTCTAGAAACGAAAATTTTCTTGGGAAGTGATAAAATATTCTAAATCACAATAGAATTATGATATTTATAAACTCTGACACAAGTTATGTACGCGTAGGAAGTCAATAGCCTCGAAGGAATTATCACACTAATCAAACGCTGTTTGGTGTTCTGTATATCGGAAGGTTGCGTGAAAATACGAGTCGTATAAGGCGCACCGTATGGGACCGCTTCGCAATTTCGTTATTCATAAGACACGGCCTTACTATGAACGACACCGTGGCAATAGAGAAAACTAAATTCATAAACTGCCCTGCGATTCTGTAACTCACTTTTCGAACTCACACAGCGGTTTTCGCATCGGCGGTCGCTCTCAAATCAGTCGTGAAGAAGTCATTGTATGATTTGGCAATCTGAAAAGGTGGGAGCTTGTAGTTTATTGTTCGAAAAGTGAGTTACAGAATCGCAGGGCTGAACAGAGTTGCTTGTTTAATAATTCTCAAAACACGCATCATCTCTCCAAGATATAAGTTATTGTAATTCAACTTTCAACGCTCACGTCTCGACAACGGATAAATAAACAGATAAATTGAATAAAAGATGACTTCTGAGACATGTTCAGAAAGATAATATTAAAATGATATTGTTCTAAGAGATTTTCTTTGATTCACGTTTAAATACACATTGGTATTATCAATTAATATTTCTTAAGATATATAAAATAAGATAAATTAGGGATACATACATAATATAATATAGAATTTCAGAAGTCTATTTATAAGTTATGGTAATTAAGAAGATTATGTAAACTTTATTTCTTCTTACTTTCAGAAACAAAAGAACTATTCAGGTGTTAGTAAAATCCGGAAAATATAAATATACAACTCAGTTACCTTAAAAATATCTGCCATATATCTCTATATAAGACGTATTATTTTAAAAATACCAATGCCACATAAAAACCATGCGTGTGAAGTTCAAACGGAAGCTTTTTATATGCCCCCAAAACATTCTTATTTCCCCAAACATTATGGCGTCACGTGCCACATAGTGATTTGAGCCAAATTCCACCTTCCCCAAGACGGAAATAATCAAAATGCTTTCTGTTCTACCGTCTCACTTCCGGCGCTAACACGCGTTTTGTGCGTGATAAAAGTCCCTCCATGCGTTATTGTTCTTTGTAGTCTGAAATATGTTAAGGAAGTTTTCTTGTCGGTTTTATAAGATAAACGTATAGCACGTGAGTGAAATAGAATACATACTTTCTTATTAAAGCCGTATATAAAATCAATAGAGGCTTTTTTATGAATGTAATATTAAGTTAACTAATACATAAGTATTAGTTTTTTTTATTACTAAGAAGAACTAACATTTAACAGATATTTAGACGCACGTTAAAGGATAGTACTGTATAATGATATTTAAATATTAAGTGAAACAAAGATGGAATGGAATGGAAGATGTAGCTTTGAACAATGTGAGGAATTTCTTTACTTGGGCTCAATGGTGACTAGTGATAACAATCCCAGCCGAGAGATCAGTAGACGCATCGTGATGGCAAACCGCTGCTACTTTGGCCTTCGCAGATATTTCCAATCGCGATTTCTCAGGAAGACTACCAAGCTTGTTCTGTACAAAACTCTGGTGCGACCAGTGCTCAGTTATGGTTCTAAAACCTGGCCCCTAAGCAAGAAAGACGAGATCTCTCTCCTTATTTTCGAGCGGAAGATTCTTCGAAGAACCTTTGGTCCTGTTTACGACGACGGTGTTTGGCGTATCCGCTACAATGAAGAATTATAACATCCTAGACAACGCCAACATCGCCCAATTCATAAAGTGCAACAGGCTGAAGTGGCTGGGACATGTGCACCGAATGGCGAACGACAGAACTCCTAGGTCCTTACTAAACTCACAACCCGGTGGCAAGAGAAGACCCGGTAGACCGAGGCTGCGTTGGTGGGATGGAGTTGTCAAGGACCTCGAAACAATAGGGGTTTGCAATTGGACTCGGGAAGCACTGGATAGATTGCGATGGCGGAGTGTAATTGAGGAGGCTAAGGCCCAAAAGGGGCTAACCATTGATGAAGTGAAACAATAATATCTATATTTGATTAAAAAGTATGAATTCTGTCCGATTAAAAAATACTGAGACACGAGTTAATGGTATGTCCGAAATGGGTCCAACTAGAATGAGATAATCATTCCTTCTTTATACGTTTCTTGTACATTTTTTGTGTAATGGACTTGACTCGCACCGTTGTTCTTGATTGCTATATAACTCAGACTTATTATTTTGTTGCAAAGCCGTGGAAAGATAATAAAAGCTTCATACCGTAGAACTTGTATTCGTGATAAAGGTGTATTCGGTCAGAGTTAACGTTCTTTCATTATATATTATTTTACTCTGCTCTAAAACATTTTGTGAAAAAAAAAGCCTTGGCGATTTAAGAGTGACGGAGAATTTATTGCTCGTTCTTCTAGTCTGTTCTACGGTCTTGATTTGAGAACTGGCAGTGAATATAAATTTAGAAGCATTCATTTTAATCGACGTTCATAAGTACATTAAGTTCCTACATGAATCATTTTTTTTGATAACAACTATTTTGACTCTAGACTATAGGATTTATTTCAAAAGTAATTATTTATTTAGCCCAACTACATATATTATATTTTATTTAGTCACTACGTTCATATCCTTCTACTTAATCCAAGTTATCTAATAATAATCTACAAAAAGGATTAAAAAGGTAATTAATTAATTCGGACTTCGGTTATTTTAAGTTGGTTTTTAAATTATATAGATACTTTAAACTCAAAGATTCTATTTTACAGAAGATCGTTGCTTCGAAAAATAAAAAGCCTATAAAAATCTATTTGAGCTGAATTGTTCCAATGTCACTATAAAGTTTCACTTGACGAAGATACGATAATCCATGTATGACACTTGCGACAATATAAACCCTTTTCCAGCCGATATTCATGAGGCGTAGTAAATAAAACTGCGCAAGATAGCTTAATACATACTTCACTGACATTCAGTTACTAGAAGTATATAAAGTTAAATTCGCTTTCAGAGTTTTTACCGGAAAGAGGATCGTTTATTTGAACCGTTGACAGTGTTTATACTACAGAGATTAAAATATTCTTCTTATGTTTTATTTACAACACATAGAAATAAATCTTCTTTAAAGAATATAAACATTATTGTTTTCGTTTACGAAACGTCGAATATTTATTTAGTCATCATGAACATACCCCACATACACACCTTCACGTACATACCCTCACTTTTACACCATCATACAACACAAATTAGGTACCATTTAGTTAAATGTATTGAATAGTTTTTATTTGTGTGTTTCCTTTTGTAAATTTTAGAAGCTTTTTGTAGTTAAATGTATTATGTATTCCATATCTGGCTATATTTTCAGTGTAACTGTTTGTTATTACATATAATTTATGTAAGCTGTAAGATTACGAAATAAATATATAAATACGTTATTTTTATATTTACCCAAAATCACGTTATATTATATTTGTAATATTCTCGACCCGTTCGGGTAGCAGTCAAATTTGGCGTTATATAGAACAAAAGACGTTCCAACGGGGAAAATTTTTCATAGGTTTTAATGTTACCTCAGTTCAACTTCGTGTAGAAATTTTTAATAATTGTCATACAAACCTCTTGGATTTCTCCGTCAACAAACCAGTCTATCCTGGCTGGGGGTAGCGAGTAGTCTGATGTACAGTTGACAAAGGCTTGCTCACCGGCTTGGACTATGGTGGGTAATCCCGTTATTAACGGCTCGTACTCCGGCAGCACTAAAAAAATTCATTATCATTCACAAAGCAACCGACAACTAATGACACAGTTTGTTTATAATTTGTACAAAAAAATGTTAAGTTTCTCATGTAAATAAAAATACATTTTTTGCAATGAGAAATAAAGTTCTTTAAACATTAAAAATCTATACTATATAATTACTATAAAATCTATACTATAAAATTACTATTATTAGTTATCTATATTATTATTTCGAATTATGAAATGAGCCTCAAATGACGTACCTACGATTTTTACGTAGGTACGTCATTGAGAACTCATAACGTATTGAGAACTCTATATAAACCATCATTGTCAAAATATAATATACTGACAAAATATAATGTATAAATAACATAAGCTTTATATACAATGAAACTGTTAACCTCAAAAGAAAATTGTAAATATTATATCTGAAAGTTAAAGCGCGCGTGGTTGGAGCTAAACAGAAAAAGAAATATACATAAAGAACGAAGTGTTTCGTAAATTGTACCAAACATGAAAAACCTATGCTGGTGGTGCCAACATACGCCGTCATTGTATTTATGAATCTATTGAAATGATTTGATAGCACAATCATCAAAACCAGCAAAGAACAAAAAGCAAAACCACGTTCAAAACATTTACCTGTGTAGGTAAATTATTATTAAATATTATAAGATAGGTTTTATAATTAACAGTGCTATAATATTAGTTCCTAGATTTAATAACAGACAATATTTCTTAAGCATCTTTTATTAAAGATACAATTTTCTTCAGAAGTGGATACTTTATAAACTCGGACATTCGATATATTCCATTGGAGATATTAAAAAAGAATTCTTGGTAGAGTTTGTATAATTCTTTTTTTACTTTCGCATCATACTTTTATATTACTTTTAAAGTATCGTGAGAAATTGGAATTCATGTTGAATATTTCTGTTATATTTGAAGTAGCTGATGGCGGTTAGTATTCGGACAGTTTTTCCAAACGTTCACTATTAAATACAAGTTAAATATCTTTTATAATACAAGTTAAATATGTTTCATCCGAATTTGTATAATCATAATGTGATAAATTATATTAAAACATCGAATTTAACCGATGTTATGGCAGCATTTTCCGTATTACGCAATCTCTTCCAAGCAACCAAAAACATAACAGGTTAATATTAACATAAAGTATTTACTTATACATTTTCATATAGTACCTCTAAAAACGTAGCGTCTTATTAAACTAATAAAGAGTTAAGAATGTTTTAAACTTCTTACCAGAAAGCGTCATATTAGCCGATCGCCTGTCAACAGCAAACCGCGGCCCCTCACTGGAAACCTCGCACGTGTAACTCGCAGTTCCGGGTTCGGGCCTCACCATGATTGCACATAGAAGAGGGTCACAGGAACTATTTATTACTGATACTCCTGTGCTGTTGAAGGATCTTGTTTCGAACTAACGGGCAAATAAAAAAATATATGTACACTATATTTTTTGAAATAGTTCAACGCCTACAAAAAATCTCACTACCTACAGTCTTAAGCTCAATTTACGCCGTTCCTGGGTTCAAATTTCGAATAACTACTATTTGGAAGTCACAGTCCTTACTCTGTCTCTTCCAATAGTAATCCCAATCTCACTGATGAGTGTTTGTTAAAATTTAGAGAAATACTGTATAAATAAAATATAAAAAAAAAATTTTATACAGTATATAATTTTATTGCTAAATTTCTTTGAAAAAATAATTAAAACTCTTTTATTTGTTTAAAAGGTAAATGACAAATGTCATTATGGAATATGGTCATTCAAAATTTGCGATCTTCGAACTTCACTCATATTCTATTTCTTTTTACTTGTAGATTGTCTTATTCCTATCTCGCTCGCGCACGCTATAATCACACTAACAATTTTGTGTCACAGGTGCGCGCGCATCATAAAAATTTCACTCTCATCAATTTTTCATAACGCGTCTATAGAAGTCTAACTTCAAAAAATACTTTAGTAAACAAAGAAACTTAACTTTATATTTATAGATATTACTGTTTTCGATTAATAATCTTTGGTGGGCGTGGGCAAGCACTTGTTCTATGTATGTTAGAATTAAAATAAAATACCGTGATGTGAAAGGATTTAATTGAACACGTTTTTACGCATAGGACGTCTAAACCACATCGCCATATTCTCACTTCAACTATTGACTATAAACATGTCAAATGACATTGAGATCCGTGTAGAAATTGTTCCTACATTAAACCCAAAATTTTATGTTTGGTTAAAAGCAAAAGAGTGATATAAAAGCACCAAATAGTATAAAAAACCAAAACTACTAGTAAAAGCGATGTGTTCATTATAATGGGAGGTTTTGGATGAGTATGGAATAAAAATGGTATATATATAAAAAACTGTCATTAAATGTTGGCAAGAAAGAAAATGGCAAGTTCTAATAGAACTTGCCGTATGCTATTTTATATCTTAAGAATAAGTAGGATAGGAAAACCTACACAGATCTATCTTGTTTTAAATACAAAATCCGTTATGTAGGGCTTAGAGTAGGGTACAGCATTAGTAAATGCATCTCATAACTTCGCCGTACGGATTAAAAGCTTTATTTACCTCATAAGATACATTCAGAGTGAAACATAAATATTTTATTCATTTTAAATCCGTGTCAAACTCACGTTTACCAAGGCGTAGGTAGAAACTTTACTATTTAAAGCCTTCTTTGACAGTATCTCTATACAACTAATACTTAGTTCATCGTAATAGCTTCTTCAGCTTAATATTGCGGTAAAATTTTTCAATAAATGTCTGTTCGCTAAGCTTGTATTACGGCGGACAGCTGAGAATTTAATTTCCGTGAAAACCATGTTTACTTCCGTGTAATTTTTAAAAAATGTCCACTAAGTTGTAAACTGCTTAAAAATTTAATAACACCTAGCCTAGACTACCTCCTTCTAGATTAAGACATTCTTTTATAAAATAGGGGGACAAACGAACTTCCGGGAGCCGCTCATGGAAACCCATTTTAGTGGGTGAGTCGCCTTTAATAATAAACTTGTTAAGTAAACATGGAACATAGCGTAATTCCGTACAATTTCCTGTTCAAAATTTATATTTTAAAATATTAACTAAGGTAATAGTTATACGATTGAGTTACCAGTGGAGGTCCAATAAACTATGGCAAAATGACAACACGAATTGTTTCGCGTGTCTGTGATTAGACTATAAATGCGACATAGTTTCATCATTTGTTTTACTATCATGACATGAATTATATTACACACGTTTTTTAAGTAAACACAAAATTGTTTAAAAATATATTAAAATATTTAAATATAAAAATACCAGTAGCGCTACCATATACAGATTTCTGTATCTGTTGATCAAATGTTTTTCTAATAGGCAAGCAGGTGATCAACCTACGACCTCAAGGATGAGAGTCGCAAGCTGAAGCCATTAAGCTAATACTTCTCACATACATACAGACACTTTAGAAATTCAGCACACGTTGGAAGATTTAATGAACACTTAAAAGTTCTCTAATCCAAGAATATCACATGCACCTCAAACTTATAACCTCCTTTTTGTTTGGTTAAAAGTACGAAGTCCTTATAAACATTTTGAGTTTATAGAGAGAATTTGCAGAATCCGAGCTATTTGACAAATTCGGAAACGTTGTTTTAGCCGCTTTTAAAACACAATTTAATTATTTTGAATTTTATCCGCGAAAATACCATTTAAGCGCAATCCACTGAAAGCAACATCAATTTTAAATAACGTAATTGAATAGGAAAAGCAAAGGATTTGAGAAATTTTCATTATGTTTTTGTTTATCTTTAAAATGATTCTGTGAGGGAATTACAAAAAGTATCCCTGTTATGTATATCAAAAGGCTTATATTTTACAAAATCATGGCCTTTTTTATTACAGCTTTAACAAAATTTTATACAAAGAAAATGTACGAGTGAAACTCAATTAAATTAGATAGATTATAAAATATTAGCTAAAATATCGTTCTTTTTACCATGGTTACCATAACAAGGTTGTATCTAACAAGGTTGTAATCACGGAACTATCTTTAGTCAAGATTGATATTGAGGTTGACTAATGTTTAAGGTGTCTCTGCAGTTAAGCTTTGGAATTCACTTCCAGTCCCTATTCGCTTAGCTCCTTCTCTATCTTCCTTTAAATTTCTTCTGTACAAACATTACCTGTCCACGTCGTATCCCTAACTTTAATAATACCTACAAACTGACGTGAGACTGATCTTAAATTAAATTCTTTAATTAAATTATAATGATTCATGTGCACTTTTTATTATTTTTTTATTTTTTTTCATGTATCCTTTATTAGTTAAGTTTGTTTTTTTGTTCCTGTTTAGCTTCTTTTTACTAACAACTATACGTAATACATGTATTTCTGCACTTTTTTCTTTTCTCACAGTGGTTGCCTGGAAGAGATCGCTCGAAAGCGATAAGGCCGCCAGTTGCCTTTCCTTTACATGTGATTTTGTTAATTTTTTATATTATAAAGAAACAAAGTGTAAATAAATAAATAATAAAAACTTATTTATCGCATATACGCGAACATATTACTAAGAAATGTTATGTAAATTGTTTTTCTCTTTTTAACATACTATGGTAAACACAATTTGATAAAAAGTGACAGTTGAATACTTTAGATAAATTAAGGCTTTCGTTTTTATGAATATGGGGTGGAAACTTGTAATTTTTTTTTATATTTTTAATTTTCCCGCCTTTGTTATGTGGCCAAAGACGTATACTATCTTTCATACTTATTGTACGCGTACTTCAGCACTATTGTTAGTTCATAAATCAAAATCAAAACGAAAATTATAAATTTATATTCTCATCTTGTCTACTATAGAATGCATGATATTGAATTCGCAACTGTCCAAAACAGAACCGAGATCGCATGCAAATGGAAAAATGTTATTCGAAATAGAACTGTTGTGGCTTTTTAGGAATTTCTATTAGCAATTTTGGGCTTTTCCAAGAATTTGCTAATGTGAATGCGACTCTCGGCTTTGGTATGCCAATATGTGTCGGAAGTATGTCGCATACTCGTTTTGGCTCAAAATTCAAGTACATTATTAGGCGGCTGTCAACTGAGGCCCTATCGTTAACAATACGTAAAATTTCATACCGTCCCCATGCCGCACATAACATAGTAGTAGTTTCTGAGTTCCAATCCAGGCAAAACAATAATTGTTTCGGTTTGGTTGCCAAAGACAAATGATAAATTCAAAATTATTTATTCATTTAGGTAACACAATGTACATTTATAAACGTCAATAAAGGAATACATATTAAATGCTTCTAATTTTACATTTACTGCCAGTTCTCAAATCAAGGGCGAGAAGAACTGGCAATAAACTCTTATATGCACAGCTTGCCTTAAAAACGATCATAGTGCTAGCTTTTCCAGTTCTTCTCTCCGTTCTACGCCCTTGATTTGAGAACTGACTCTAGATGTAAAGTTAGAAGCATTTCATTTACGAGTACATGTCTTTTATTTGACGATCATAAGTGTACAATTTGTAGGTGTCGAATTTTTATTGTTTATTTATATAAATTCTATTGTCTCATTTTATCAACATGTATTTATGCTGTGGTGAAAACAGCGAGAAACATTTTACTTAAAAAATCAAATTCTATAACGATATATTCGTTAGCGGTTAGTGTAACCCTGACATGACACAGTTATATGTAAAATCAGTGAAGTATAAAAAGTTAATTAAAGCGGTTAATGGAGTATTTAATTTCCTATCCTTGATCTAACTTTTATTATAAAAAACCGATGCATTAATAAGTCTGAACCATGCTTTACGGGACTTCAAATATTAAATAGGTGATACTAAACCGTTATATTTAAATGTTGAATTGAATATTAATATTCATATCGACATATACCGAAAACAGATACATCATTTTCTTCTACCTACCTTCTATCTCTTGGAGGGCATGAATTAAGAAAACTTTAAGTTTATAATATTTGTATACAGTTTTAGCTTGCTCTGTTTAGGTCAAATCGAAGTATTTAAATTTGAATACATATTACACGCGTCATCAGCGTAAATATATAAAACGGTTGGCTTGATAGGAATTTCACACGCCCAACGATTTTATTTATTTGTCTAATCGATGCTCTATTGATTAATTTATGATATGGTATTTATTATTATCAATTTTATTCTTTTTTCACTAACTTAAAAAAATATCTATTTTATTATTATAATTAGGTAATACGTTTAGTTTACTTCATGTCGTTTTTGCACTTCTCTGTGTTAAACTTTAAATACGGATTACCTGGACGATATCGCTTATAAACGGTAAGCCCGCTCGGAGCACTCAACCATGGATTTATTATTTTCTTGTGTCCAAGTACGTGGCAACACTTATATGGGTATATCACTGAAAACAATTATTTATAATAATAAGTACAGAAAGTAATAACGTTATCAAAACAAATAAAACATTCATAAATTAACAAAAAATTCCTTAATCGAACAATTACTAATAATAAATATGTCGCAAACTTGAAACTACCACAAGCCATAAAAGGTTGCATGCTATAATAAACGCAAGATTTATTGGCACGTGAAATATTCAGAGAGAATTATACTTGGCAACACAATACAGTTCGCACGCTACTTGATGCCTAAGTAATAATTCAAACTTCGCAGGGAAGTTTTATTTTTTTAAACTTATGATTTTGTATAGAAAAAACAAAAAGCATCTACGATTTTCTTTATAGTACTATTTATTCTTCAATCATATACAGCTATTGAAAGTTATTGTCTTTGTAATGTTGGTAGAATTGATACAAATAACTTATAGTCTACTTTAAATAAATTTATATAAAATAAACTTAAGAATATTGTACATAATTTACATTTGTGTATTATTAAATATATTTTACTTAGTGCTGTCATAATTGCGAACATGTAAATAACTATTTAAACCTAACCTACGTCTAAGTAGTTTCTTTTCAAATATTCATAATAAAGAAAATAGTTGTAGTAGTCTAAAAACTTATTTTTTATATTATAATTGATAATATTTTTTCTACTAATACAAAAATATGTAATTATATTCGATATTTTGTATTATATGTTTTTAAATACACCAATAAATATACCAATATTATTAATAGAATTTGAAATTTTATTAAATATATTGCGTAAAATAGCACAATATATATATTATATTTTTAATATGTTGTACATATTTAAATGATTTTAAATACATTTTTGAAATGCTTAATAAGTAAGTAACACTTTATTGCATCTTTCATTATAGTCTAACGATGTTTTATAAGATCAGAACACGCTTAAGGCAAGCATCATAAGGTTAATTATTTATACAACGCAATAACAAGCAAATGGCTAAAAAGACAGTAAATCAACCAATACATAAAAAATAAATTGCATCGCTTTAATTAAAGCGCTCAATATCTCTTTCTATTAAATTGAGATTACGCTGCGATGAAAAAGGACAGCTTAGTGTTTTATTTTAGCCGGTATAGACTAATACTAGGAGCTTGTGGCTACAGCCTACGACTGTCCCCGGTTGCGTGCCAATAGACGTTCTTTACGCGCAATTACCACTCGTTCGTACGTTGAAGGAAAACATCGTGAGGAAACCGTCATGCCTTATGCCGGCCAAACACACTACGGTCTACCGGAAAGGTAATCTGTGCAGGTATGCCTGTGCAGTAGTGTGTATGGCCGGCATTAGACTTAGACGCAAAAAGTCGACGGCGTGTATCAGGCACAGAAAGTTAATCACCTGCCTATTAGAAAAAACAAATGAATATATGTTATGAAACTAACAAAAATGTAAGACCGAGACCTTAAAAGGTTGTTGCGCCAATGGTTGCTTTTTGTATGCCTTAGTAGAAAACAATTTTGTGTTTACTCAACTAGAACCAAGTATATACTTATTCAAAAAACTACGCTGTGATAATTAAAGTATTAGTCTCTTTCTAACAAATTCGATTTCGATGTGATAAAAAGGGACAGATTGTTATTTGCAAATTAGACTGGATCAGTTTTATAAGGGAATTGAAAATACGCACTCACACAAGCAATATTAAATCTTATTGATGCCAAAGACGTTAATCTTTAATTTATTATTATAGTAGTATCGAAATCAATACAGTTCCCAATATCATCTTGTTCAGAAACGTATAAACCAAGCTAAACATCGAAATTAATAAAACGTTTATTCGTACACAAAGGGAGCATTAAAATTACTCGTAGATCTAACAAGTATTAATTGCGTTGGAACGTTGCGAATTGTTTTTAGGTTTGTTTGTCGACGTTTTACTGTAAGCAATTTTATTGTATTATGAATTATTTATGTTCAATTTCCACGTTTAAAACAATTTCGGAGTACCGTTAAGCGTTATTACACTTTCATTAAATAGTAAATTGTGTTATCAACTACTTGTTATCATCAATTTTATTATTAGAGTAATGTATTTTGTTCATCAATTGTTTTAGTATTAACTAAATAGGGTTTTTACTAATTATAAAATTAAAATCTTTTAAATAAATAAAGATTGTTTTATTCCCAAAACATATGTCTGTTACAAACACTATCATGACGTAATTAAAGTTAATTTGTTTGAATGATTTTTATTTTACAAACTTCTTTAAGTCAACCTTGTTAACATAGTACATCTAAAAAGAAGGAGTTAAACTTTATGTTAAAATACTTAAAATTTGGTTGGCATTATTCTTAATTCAAATTCATAGTATCATACCTTTTTGTAAGCAACATTATTGCGTCTAAAAATACAGGTCGCAGCTTTGAGTTGTGAAGTTAAAATACGTTAAATACCAGCAGACACCTGACATTTACTTGTCTGCCTAAAGTCAAATATGACTGAATCGGACACAGTCATGCAGACCCCTGGGGATTACGGGAGTTCACTTTAGTTGCTACATTTCATTTGATATCTCGACATTTCTGCGACTGTAAGATCTTATATTGTTGACATATTAAAACTACAAATAACAAAACGGGTTGGCTTTTATTTTACAAAATACGTTGTAATGCGATGTAAACTCTCATAGGATCTTTATTCCCTAAGACACATTTTCAGCATTTTATTTTTTACTCGAACCACGGGAATTCACCTGGTCTATATACGAGTCGTAATACTTACGTCGTTTTATTGGTAAGATTCTCGTAGCAATCATCACGTTTTGATTTAAGTAATTTTACTGTTTAAAAATATAATTATAAATTAGTCATCCTTAAACCTTTAAACGATTCACATTTCGGAAAACTTTATTTAGCATTAAATATTTTACCGCAATATAAAAATATTCTTCAATATTAAACTTCAGATCTATGAATAATTTCTTGGCACTAAGTCCCCTGTGTAATGGGCCTATCAACATTTTATTTGAGGGCCAGTTGAGAATTTTTAAGGAGATAATAAAATGTAACGAGTTTCGTGAGGAGAATATCCTTAAACCACCTGAGACTTCTCGTATTAGGTCTAACCGATGTTGCTTTAATATTATACCAATAAAAGTTACATTAAAAGGCAGACACTTAACTCTTTATTCATAGATATCCTTTACTCCCCAGTCACCAATTGTTTACAAATTACGGAGGGAATAAAAATTATTGGATTTGCGTTCCCTAATTGCCATCATTTCCCATAAAATCTGATAAAAGCCAAGAGGCTGATTGCAGATGGATTAAGATTAAAAAAAAAAAAAACACCAATTGTATGTTCTATTGGAAAATATTGTCAGCTGATGTTTATAAGAATGCTTAAATATGTGTGGTAACATTAAATTAAACATTGGTATCATTTAATTAGAACATAAACTTGTATTTTCGTAAAAACTAAGAATATATATATGTCTTTGGTAATAGTAATTTTTTGAACCACCACATTTAGAGATTTGCCATTTTATTAGAAACCGTAGTTAAAGTTTGGATCGTAATTTTTACTAAGGTCTCCGAGTTATTGCCATATAAAAGGTACTAAAAGATTACCATTAATAATAATATAAGAATAATACTAATTACGGTGACCGTACTGTACCTTTAACTGACTTAGCCCACGTTTTACTTTATAAAAAGGTTTAGACTTGACTTTTGACCTTTTTAATTATAGGCAGTGAAGTTTTGAATGAGATTTAAATTTGGAATATTTAACACAAATTCTGATGGTTTTTTACTAATTAATTGATTATTACAGGTAGTTTAAAATAGTCCGTATTATAGCTACGATAAAGTAAGAAATAACTGTTATAAAAACAATTTATAAGCAGACTTGCTGACATTGTAATTCATATATATAGACATGGATTAGGCCAGGACGCAATTAATAATATAACCTAGCCATATTAAATTACAATTTATACCGAGTAAAACCTTATTAATTTTTTTTCAGAAAATAAACAGATACATCACTTTAATGAAAGCAGAAAGAAAGACAAATAAAATTTAACGACATAATATTCAATGTTGTACGAAGTAAGGCTGTACATGTTTGCAGGCTGTGTGAGCAAAATGTATGATAATGTATGTGTGTCTTAGTTTTATAAGCGATTACCTAAATCGTCGGCCCGAGAGCCAGACACAGGTTCCCTCTTCAGCACTGAATAACATAGCATAACAATTGATTTAAAACACCCTGTTGACCCAGGAACCATACACATGTATCCTACAACAGTATAATAATGTTTATACATACCTACAAACATGACATCAGACGGGAAATCCAAGTAGACAATACAGTAATAAAACGTGTTACTTTCTTTCGAAATATTATATAAAAATACCCGCTTGATCTCTCCTGAATGAAGCTTAAAATCAGTTAAGGATTCTAAAAGGATTGGTTGCAAGATCTTTGGTAGCAATTTGTCTCTAATCTCTCGCCTTAATCTTGACAAGCTCAAATATCCAGAGCATGGAAAATGCAATCGGTCTTTGGGTCTCATTACCGTCGGAACTGGGCGTGTATTAATGAGCCCTAATACATATTAATGAGGTCTTGTTAAGCACCCTTGAGTGAGCAATTTTCATAGATTTTGGGTGTTATGTCAGAGATAAGTGAATGGCGTGTCAAGGGTTAGTTTAAGGCGGTACTAATAAACTAAAGCTAAAAAACAGTCATTGCAGAAGTGGGAACATATTCCACAAAACGTTATTAAAATGATCGTGGAAAGAATACCCAGAAGGATTAAGGCTGTGATTTTGGCAAAATGAGGTTACATCCGTTATCAGGCTTTTACATTCGTAACTTTCTTTAATTTGAAAAAGTATAAAAATCTTCTTTTTTGATTGCCGATCACTTCTCATTGTTTGGACGTGTACATCGTTTAAAAAGTTCATCAAAAATTAATAAAACAATTGCCAGAATTCACTTCATGTGTATTAATTTACACGATACAGACTACGTCAGACAATAATTTTTTTATTTTTTTATTATGGCTCTAGCACGATTTGTGCATTAGCCAGCGTCAAGTATATAATTCGTTCCTTTTTACCTTAGAAATTCGACCGTATCCTCCATGTACGGTTTAGGCACTCGCCCGGTACCGCACAACCCTCCCAAAGGCCGAGAACAAATTTAAATTAAATTAAAACTTGCCCTCGAACCGGGAGTCGAACCCGGTACCCCTCACCCAATAAAATTTTATTTTATTAACTGATTAATCAACACTAGAACATAAATTTTCTTAGATGCCTGAATTGAAGTGTCACTAACCTAATACATGAGTTAATAAATATTTAATAATTGAATTGTCAAGTTATATCGATACAAAATATATCCTTCTCTAAGTCTGGTCTTAACGACTTATCTTTTTGAAAATATTGATCAATTATTCTCTGAACAATTTAATATTGAGGAATGCCACAGGTGTGGTACCTTCAATATTGGATTCGTTAATTTTGATTTACGTACGCTTTTCCACATTTTGAACTTTATGTGGTTTTAATAAAAAAAAAAAATATTTTTAAGTTATTTAATTACAGCCTAGTTAAGTCTTTGATTCGCTTCACTTAGCTGCACATGGATTTGGGGTTCAGTTATTTGTTAGTCTCACTACACTTACGAGTTTATATAATTTATAGAAATTAGATGTTTCCTCGAAGATGAAGAATTTCACTATTATATATATAAAGTAAACAGCTACATAACGGCTTCAACTAACTGTTACTTTTATTAATTAGGAAATATTTGTTTTTGTATAGTAAACATATGAAAGTCGATTAGCTTTCCCTTAAAAACCCTACGGAAGTTTAGAAAACTTGTAGATTTAAAAACAAAGATTGCCAGAAACTGGTTAAAGATAAAATAAAGCTGTGTAAAGATTAAAATACTATTAAGGAAGGAGGTCGTCTGAAATTGATGAGGACAAGCGGAATTAATCTCCTGATCATTTGTTTCTCTGGCAAAGCTCGGCGTCCATTTGTCGTCTAACTTTTACGATACCAATTTTGGCTTTAGAATAAACTTTAGTAATTTTAAAAACAATGGATTTTAATTTATATACAAAGCCAGCATTTACTATCCAGTGTGAAACAATTTATAGATAATTTATCTTAATAGCACTAACAAGCTTATTTAAGTATGAAATAAACTGTCTATAATTACTGAAATGTTACCATAAAAAGCCATGGATTTCCGAGAAGGAGTTCTTTGAAAAATTTCTTTGGACTTTTCCAAAAATTACAAAATGTGTTCACTAGTTTTTTAGTAGATCTTATTTGAGTTTTGATTGCTAACTACAATTGCTTCCAAGCACTACAAACGTCGAGTTATGTACATTATGTAATAAATCCACGTTTTATATTATATTAAAGAAGTTTAATTTAGATTAGTACAAGCGTAGAGAGATAAGATAACAAATAAATAAAGATTTTATTCACTGACCGATATTTACAACATTAGTTACACATAATAAAACTTTTAACCATTCTGTGCTACCACGTAGCTAATATATTCATTCTAGTATGGTAAACATATTTTGCAACAGCACCTTTAAGAATAAGTGGTACACATTCTTCAAATGTATAACACATTTATTAGGAATTTTAAATAGAAACAATTTTTATTGTTTTCAAATCTCCTGTAGTTTCCGTATAATGTGTGGTTTAGGAATTGTAGCAAAGTTTTCATTCAAATCACGATCTAAAGTCTCAGTTAATACATTTTATTACTCGTGTTTTAAGCAGTCATTTCATTCACCTCAATGAGTATGATAGATTTGTAGCTATCACTTAGATTGGTACTCATTGTATTCAATATTAAGAGTCAGTGTAAGCATAAATTGCCTTTTGAAAAATGGTTAATGGGGACCTTCACCAAAACCCTAAAGCAGCTGGTAAACACTTGTTTCTATAGATTATCCCTTCAACCGATTCCTTACCAGTTATTAAAATTAAAATAAAATATGTTTATTATGGAACATAAGATACAGGTATTACTTTTTCCACGTCACTAAATTTCTCTAAGAGATCCCTTTCCCAATTTTTTTTATTGAAACACTCTAAACTTAACCTAAACCAAAATACAAATATTCGTTAAATGATGTTGATCTCAATTAACTAATAAGAAAGAGAAAGTTTACGTTTTGCTTTCGTTTATGAGTCAATCTATTTTGAAAGTTGAAGGTAGCCACAGTTATATATACTTAAAATGCCATAATAATGTTACTTACTAGAAAAATAATCCTAGAAAAAGCAAACAACGCAATAATTCAGTTTAATCTTAGCTTCATATCTAAGTACGCACTTTATCCGTTCATTTTCCGTAAATACGCGCTTATATCCACTTTGTGAACATTTGAGATAAAAATATATTGTATCATTTACCACAATGGCGTCTGCTTAAATCTTCATTGTAACAACGATTACAGTAATAGATACGAAGCGTTTGTGCTAGAGTTAAGCTAAACTGGTAATTTAAAGAATTTAACAAAAAATAAGGAGAATGTTGTTATTGTGACAAATACTTTAATGTGTATAACATGTGTATAACCCTAGAAAGATCACCATATTTTGCTATACACTAAAGATAACCATACGTCATTTTGACGTATAAATGTTTGAGTGCTGGAATTTGTATATCATATGCTTATGAATGTGATTGTCAGCTTTAATATATGCAATTAACTTAATAATAAATAAAAAAAAACATAAGTGTATACACTATACATATATTTTAATTGGGTAAATCTTAAATAAATTAAACACAGCTCTTTTAACACTTAAAAACTTAAACATGATGGAGTCTCTTCATCAGCCTTATAATTAAAGAACTAAACTTTTAAAATTAACTTTTTAAACTTATTATAAAATAATCAACCTTAACATATATTTTTTTATTGATGTATAAGGCTAACCCTCAATGCACTTAGGACAGGCGCTCGACTTATGCTCTCCAGTAGGTATATAATGACGAAAGTATTGTATTTATCTAAAAAACACCACTGTCACCTGCAAGCTACTTGGGTCCACTGAGTTGACAGGAACGGCCAGTGCGTATATACAAATAATATAGATTTTTTAAATCCACTACGTCGATTCAACGTAGGTTATCATTCTAGGGTTAAGAAACAAACTTACGTGTCGTGGTGTGTCGTGACGCGCCAGAAGCATATTGGTTTCATACATTTAATATGATTAGAAACATATTTGCATGTTGTGTCGTGTCGCAACACGTTCTGTCTATTCATACTAAAATATACTTCTGGCGCTTCACGACACGCCACGACACGTAATTTGTGTTTCCGACTTTATAGTGTCTGGTTACATTGCTCAACATATGTTATATTTAATTATTTTAAGGGTTCATTTCATATGAGGTGTTAATTTTTGTTTTTTTTTACTATAGTTGAATTATTCATGAAGTATGGACAATAAGCTGGAAGGTAAAAAGGTATAGTAAAGAGGTCTCTACAATGTTTATCAATGTTAATCTATTTTCTATTTTAAATAACAACTTCAATTGATGATTGAATTCGAACAAAATAATTATAAGCTTCACAATTATTTAATAATGTTTTAATGGTATATGGGAAATACTTTTCGTTTTTTTAATTTAAATATTCGACAAAAGCTGTATTTATATAAATATACTGATCTGATCTTAAGATACAATTGACATAGGTACAGATTTCTGGATGGTTTTTCTCTTTCAGAATCAGCATCAAACTAAGATGGAATGTGAATATTTTTGAGGAAAAAGGATGTGGAATATCACTCAAGATTCTGCTTACAGTACTCAGGTGGTTTTGTGTGGTACAAGTTATGAGATATCATACAGTTATAAAAATAAATAATTCAGGAAATATTTAAATTTTTAACATTATGCCTTTAATATTTCTAAAAGAAACTTCTTGCACGCTTCAGTCATTTCAAGTCGTACCCATGACTTTCGAAGCATATTTTTACCCTAACCAAGTCTTATAAATATGGACGTGTTGATGATTATACTCCTAATTAATCGACTGTTTCACATTTATGCCTTTTTAACATGTAAGTGTGAACTCAATTTCCATACTTAGACGCTCATTAATCATTTGTCCGATGTGCGTAAAGTCCTGGCTAATTAAGGCTTCACGGAGCGACCTCACTGCTCTAAGGATTTTTGTTCGTTGGGAAGCCACAGCCACGCATTCCAGGACTAAATAGGTGAGCTTACATATAATACTTTATTATAATGTTCTCAAGGCAAATTAGCTACAGCGGCTTATCTATATTAGCTGACTAAACTGGCCACGTACCCCAGAGATATTATAGGGTGGGACTCAGACAAGTATTTATCTCGTGCTTGTGGAGCAATGCACCTTTAGTCTCAGTAGACCAATGACCAATAACTTTATATCACGTTTTTATAAAAAAAAATTCTTTATTCATTTAAATAAGTTAAACAGTCTGAATTTTATTTCGTTGCACACTGCGGAAACGGTACCAGTCAATCTGGAGTAGAAAGCAAACATGTAATATTATATATTTATTTTTTATATCTAATCCTTTTCTTAGAAGGTAGATATGTTTTACGTTTCGGTAAAATGTACTTTCTGTAACTAAAAGACATTTTTCACTAAACAAAAATCACTTATAGCCTATACCACACTTACCTTGCCCTCAAAGGAAACACAATCCTTCAAAGTATCTGACAGCAGATAAGTTAGCTTAGCGCAGCGATTTTTAACGTCAATCGCGAAATGTAATAGGGTTCCTCAATTTATACTAATAGCAATTAACCCTCATCTATCTATATAAATAATAATTTAATATTTAACCCACGTCTTTATTTTACAATATTTATATATTTGATGTATTCTGTATTAAGAGGCGATGAGAACATGGAGAAACTGATTGTGGTTGTTAACACAGAAGTCAAAAGATCACGTGGCCGTTCACCAACCAGATGGATCGATCAAGTGAAAGACTCAACGACCTCAAAACTGTACACTGTGTATTAAGAGAGGCACTGGACAGAAGCCGGTGGAAACAGATAGTCCGGTCCAAATGATACCTACCTGACGCGCACACATGAGCGAGAGAGAGTAAAAAATTCAGTAATAACTACTAAAGAGTGTCAAAAACCCAAATATTCGTAGAAATTCGTATCTATGAAAATTTGGTTTATGTTTAAATTCCCTAAAAATCGAGGGTACGCTGAATGAATAAACAAATTCGTCGATTTTACACTAGCTAAGATAAACCGACATACTTGCAAAGATTTCCTTTCTTTTGGAGCTAATTTCAAGGTATTGTGCTGCAATAAAATTATTACATAAATCCCTACACGAATACCCTCAATTGTTAATAAATAACAAAAAAACTATAAATTGGGTAAAATATTCAGAATTCCTTTCAACTATTAAATTAACTGAAGAGCATGATTAAAACAAAAAGTACTTTAAATATTACAGCAAAAAATCATTTCAAAGTTGACGTACTCGTCAATTTAACAACCGCAAAAGCAGAGCTTTACATTTAAAACATTGGAATAACAAAAACTTTTATACCAAACCACAGAATAACAAGTGAATAAAAGATTGTGTTTTTTGAAATGCTTCGTTTTAAATGAATTTATTCTGCGGAGGAGATAGATGCACTTCTAAATTCAAATTCCGGTTTTGCTATATTTGTAAAACTAAGGCGTGGCATTTCGCTGTGTAAACATAAAATAGGTAAATAGCGTGTATGTCAAATATAGATAGTGTTTTTTCGAATAAAAAACTTAATACACATGTTTATATTAAATTAACGACCCTCCTTGGCTTTGTATGCTGTCAATAGTTTTTGTACGCATTTTCACAGTCTACAACTTCTTCTATTCTTTAATAACGTTTTCGTTCGATCGTTTTTACTCCGGCTAAACGAAAAGTCTTTTATTTTTTGATTAATCGGTCCAGTAGATCCAATTACCGTTTATAACCTCACAAACTGTACCTCTTTATAAAATTAGTGTAGATACATTTACTAATATACCAGCTAATTACAGGAAGAATTACCTAAAATACATGTAACACATCTCTGTTTAACAATTTACTAACATATTAGGCATAACTTAATCACCTTAAAAGTTTGGTATTGTTATAACTATTACTAAGGCATCAAAATAAATTGCCTTATTAGCATATAGTTATGAAAGTTCTTGCATTGAAACAATGATTTTACATTTGATAATTCCAGTACTCAACTGTCATTGTTCAGAGAAATGACAATAACACAACGACTGCAATCCAATCAATAATTTGCAGCATCGACAACAATTTGACATTTTGACAACCCTAATTACACACAACCAACTCCCAGGTAGAACACTATTCAGTTCCAAGCGCACAGAAACGAGCCTGTTTCGGTACATTAACCAAATTGCCGGGGGCAGCCCTGCCGCGCAACGTTTCAAATAATGACGTGCTTCCGCAACTACACGCCTAGTTTTAGTTTTCGTGCTGTTAACTTTTCTACATCATGAACTTACGTCACCGACCACAGGTGAAATGAATTTATATTTATGCATTTCCGCGTGTAGGTGAAAAGGAAAAATAATAATGATCCCACCAAACGTTCTGCTAAAGTTGATGTTACATTACACTTTTATTTACTTCTAAGGTACGTGGATAATTACGTTCATGATTAGCAGTAACTTCCGCTAGTCTATATTTGAGTTTAAAATAGAACACGAATTATCATTTAAAATTTAAATTTAATCACACATTTATGTTTGGCTCAAACGTTTCAATTGTTCAACACGGCTTCCTTTTTCATTATAACGATTTAATTTTATTAAATGGAAACCAAATAAAACACATAACAGTCGGATTACGCTTGGTCCTTTGCACGACAAATCTTGTTTAAATAAAAATTTAATTAGGCAAGTGCCGCGTGCTAGAAAAGCGAATTGCAAATAAACGGGAGCTAAGTACTGCGTCAAATATGATGAATGACATTGCGAGATTGTACTTGAGGTGTAATTGCTAAAGGATTCCGCAAGATTTTCTCTTAGCTTAACCATTTGTATTGATCATAGTTCCAATAAATTACATTTTGCTCAAAAATATGACAATTTATTTCTAAATAATATTTAATGCTCGCTTGAGGCAATTCAATTTGAATTATCTATGGGTAAAAACGTTATTGCTAATTCGTGAATGGTAGATGAGCGAGACTAGCTCTGTCTTGCCACAATGACCACTAATCTATATATATAAAAATGAAACCTGTTTTCCGTTGTCACGGCATAACATGAAAACGGCTTGACTGATTTGTCTGATTATTTTTTTATAATATTCCTTGAAGTACGAGGATGGTTCTTACGGAGAGAAAAATTTAAAAAGTTAAGAGAAAAAGTCTAAACAACACTTTTCTATATTCCCATACAAAATATTTGTAATAATATTTAAAGGCAAATTGAACTTTAATACCATATCATAAAGTTCAAGTGTTAGTGGAGGGGTTCCGGGATGGTAAATTTTTATTTTTTGACATAATGTATTTGTTGTATTATCAACTTTCTTTTTTTATCTTACTAGCTAGACCGGTGTCCCGAATAGCAGAATAAGTATTTTAAAAAAATTAAGAATCGACTGTTAGGCGGTACGATGTTCGCCAGGCCAGCTAGTACAACATAATTTTAATATATTATACGTTTGCTGATTTTGGGAATATTCATGGAATTTAAATAAAATTACTATTGCACGATTATTTTGGACATGTTAGTTTAAAACACTTGAATAATTTTAACCTGAAGAAATAAAAATACCATGATAAATTTTTCACAAAAAACAGCACAAATTTAAAACCAAGCGATACTTTTAAATAATTTTCCCTTTTTATAAATAGAAAAATGCTTTTCCTCTCCAGTCACGACTTTTGAATGTTAAAGAAATCATTAAAAAGGCACGCGCCTTGGCTTTTGCGGGATTTTCACACACTGTTTACAGTGCGATGATCCGTTTCAACGACGCGGGAATTGTCGACTTTCGTAAATACGCGGTCTTATTTTCCCGTATATTATTTGGATTTTGTTTGCGTACTGTAGTTGCAAGAATATAATAAAACTGGGGAGGATTGTGTCAATATACAGTGTGAATACCAGTCTGTGTAGTGTACGGCAACAATATTTTCTTTTAATTATAAAGCTGAAGAGTGAGGTTATAACTGTGGAACGTGCTAATCGGGAACTATTGATTCAAACTGAAAACTTATTTTTGTTAGTTGTTTTTTTATCGATGAAGGCTAATCATTACGCCACTACAGTATGTTATTATTAATCAATTAAATCTACTATACTGAAACTTCAATGCAACTTTAAGTTTTCTACGATTGAGTTTAAATGCAAATTCTCTCAGAGGCGTCTACAAGGATGGAGTCCGTGGACGTTCGTAGCTTTATTGCGTCTATTAGCAAAACGCATAGCACGTCATTCTAATTGTTTAGGGTAAGATTTAGAGAACTTTGCACTAAATATGAAACCCGTGTGTTAAATCCAATACAATTTTGTCATACGGCCACTTTTATCGCTTGGTCTCGAGGTCACTGTAGTACTACGGCGGCATATACAGTTACGTTCATAAAAAAATAACCATTAAATATAATGCAAATATTGCGATGCTAAATAAGAACATTAAACAAATGACACTTGTTTACATAATTGTAATGCTAATCCGACTGAGTCAGGTACAAAAGAGGTGTTTTCACATTTACATAAACATCGCAAACACTTTTTGACACGACTTGAATATGTTAATTTATAAAGTCCTCTTAAAGTAAATAAATTACACGTGGGTTACACAAACAATGATAAGGTATTTGGTGTTCATTTTCCAAACTTGTTAAAATTACTTTCACATTTATTTATTTATACTTTATTACCTTATTCAAAAACATACACATAAAAAAAAGCAGGTTACAAAAATTATAAGGCAACGGACGGCCATATCGCTAACAAGCGATTTCTTCCAGGCAACCCTAATGTGGAACAATTAAAAAGAAACACCTACAGAGGGTAAAGTACGAGAAATGCAAAAATAATTAACAAAAAAAATCAAAATAACACGTAATTATAACTAAAATAAAATTAAGTAAAATCTAAACAAAAAATAACAACTATCATAAATTAAAATATGAATAAACAAAAATTTAAAAGCCAATCAAAAGGTTAACTGAGTCACAATAATTAATAAATAAAAGCAGAGCTAATTACGAGACAGAAAGAATATGATTTAGTTAGGTTAGAGGCGGGATAGCCGAGTGTTTGAGCGAGTTTTAACCGGTTCTTATGCGCTACACATAATCAATGCGGAGTGAAAAAAATCCGCGTTTGTCTTGGTAACAACGTGGTACGAAACCTATTTTTCTTGTCCTATAAATTGTATATCAATGAAATAAACCAAGAAATTAGTCAACCCCACACCCCATTAAACAGTCACGACGTCTTCATTATATTTCTGGGCATTTTGCAAAAGTTTATAGAATTTTGCTGATTATTTTAATTTAACATTCATTTATATTGAAACTACTTAATTTATATTGCTGACCCGGCAAAAATCGTTTTGCCAATTATATTATTTATAGGATTTTTTTTTGTTCAATAAAAATAACTATCTACTATAATAAAAATAGGGGTTGATCGTAGAGGGGTGACAATTAAAGGTTGTATGTATTTTTAAAGCCACATGACAAAAATGTTTTTTTTGGGGTAAATCACTATCACTACAATATCACTTAGGGGTTTAAAAGATAGATAGTAGCCGATTCTCAGACTTACTGAATATGCCTAAAAATTTAATATGAATCGGTCGAGCCGTTTCGGAGGAGTATGTATATATTATATATTAGATTAATGTTTACTTACTGTACCTACCACAAATAACGGTTCGGTTGCCGTAATTTTTACTATATATAACATACCTCGTCTCGATATAACCTTAACACGAAAAAAGCCACACAATTGTCAGTCTTAAGGATAAAATTAGTATGGGAACAATGAGAGAGGTTAGATTGATAATGTAATAACTAAAATTAAAATCCCCTCATCAAAAATTTATAAAATTAAAATATGTCGAACAGCTACAGAGTTTAAAACGATATAATATAATGCTTGATTATGATTATTTTATTCCTTTCTAACTTAGTAAATAAACTCTTGAAAAGCGTTTACCGTACCAACTAGTCAAAATTCCTTCGAAATTTCAACTGCCGGCGTCTTTTTGTTTGAAACTTCAAGCTTAACCAAGTTCATTAGAAACTTATACATCTGACCCTAGCTACTTAAGTTCCTCTGAGTTTGTAATATTACCTTCAAGTTTCTGCATAAAATGTTATAAAGTTTTACATTCTATATTTACCGTTTCATAATTTAAATGTCCAGATCGCGTTGAAGGGTTGGTTTTGATTTGAGAGACAAAAATGATATTTGACCTCTCTTCAAACTATTTTAAAGTTTATCGACTAATAAATTTTAATTATGAAGATACAAAAATACTGTATATTTGCGGTTCTTACACCAGTGTCGCACGAGACCCAAGCACTTACCTAACAAAATACATATATCTACAATATGCTACGCTAAAGAAGTGTTATGTATTTACTTACTTCTTGAAACGTATATCGAAAGATTTCATGTTTCCCCCTGTACCACTTCACAGAATGCAGCGCTGGGTCGTCTGGCTGTCGCATATATTGACAGCGTAGTTCTGCGTCTATCCTAGGGTCAGCCCATCGAGGCACGTCGAGCTGTGTGATCGTGTGGCACATGGTACGAGCTGAAAAAATTATTTATCAATTGTTTTTATTGCTTGTGCTCAATTGTTTTTAGGTTTTATATAAAAATTATATTTAAAAAAAAAATGGTGCGTGTACTAATGTACGCGCATAAGAAGTTATACTTATTTGGCTTTCTTTATTTTTTAAAAAAATTAAATAATTAATAATAAATATTTAACCTTAATAATTTAATAATATTTAGTACATTATTCAATTATTAATTAATACTAATAATAATAATTATTATTATATTATTAATTCAATTTAATAACTAGGTATGTTTCATAACCTTTTAACTAAGTAACAATAGGTCTTTGTGAAAAAACATTGCTAAATTTCTTTGAAAATTTTTTTAAAACTCCTTTATTTGTTTAAAATGTACTCAAATGTACACAAATGTCATTATGGTCATTCAAAATTCTTGGCATAGCTGCTAACTTCACGCATATTCTATTTCTTTTTACTTATAGATTGTCTTATTCCCATCTCGCTCGCGCACGCTCGGCGCCCATACTGATAATTTTGTGTCACGACGCGCGCGCATCGTAAAATTTCACTCTCATCAATTTTTCATAACGCGCCTTAAGAAGTATAACTTCAAAATTACGAAACTTTTAAATATAGACAACATTTTGTAGTCAATAGATATGAATGCTAATATCAGTCATTAATATTGTCGAAAATATCAACATCATAAACAATTGTATTATGATTTTTTATTCTCCAAACGCTGATTTATAAATTATTTCATACGTAAAATGTATATTACTTCAGTAGTGTGAAAATTTTTCTTAAAATATAGAATCTTCATAATCTTCATAAGTCAGACAAGGTACCCGAAGATTGTTCATATACATATATCAGACAAATGTTAGTGTTGATTGAATTGAGCTATGGCTACAGTCCATTAAATAGTAAATCTAACGACTGTTCGCTTAGATTCGTACGTTTATGATATATAACTGTGTATTTAACTATACAAACCCGTACATGTCATAAACATAAACCCATAAATACACTCTATAAACTGTTTGAATACGTTCCTCGCATCAATAAAAGAACAGTTGATTCAATCCGTTGTTCGAGATACGTAAGATTGAGGCAAGAACAAACAATATTAGGGGCTTAAGACAAACAAGACGGAATTTGGATCTCGCCGTATTCTCGAGTATATTGCCGAATACAAAACTTGATTTATCGAATGGCAATTGTTTATTGAGCTGGCAACTTCGTTGGATCGGGATTGCCAATCAGTATGGAATAGGGTGCGATTATCGAACGTGCGTATCTGTTTTGTGTCTGTAATCATCTTGGAGAAAGGATTTTATAAATTATTCTTTAGCTTGAAACACACATAGCCTATATGCCTAAGTACGCTTTCGAGGCTATGTTGGTTATTATTGTCCCATATTATGCTTGTAATATGTGTGATGTTGATTTGTACGAATCAAAGTTATATTTAAAGAAGTTTCTTCTCATTAAATACATACATGTCCCTTACATGAGAAATAAAATATTAAAAACAAAAAGTAAAATCAGGCAGGCGTCGTACTCACTTCATCAAAGCCCATACTCAAAACGTAGCAGGCGTTATTTGCTGCTACTATTGCTTATACGAGTATCTCAATTCTCAAGACGAAAACTTTTGAAAAAATTAAATATAAAGTAAAATTTTGTTTCAAAATTTCACTACTTATAGCCACTCATAGCAAATGTAATATTACAGATAAATAATAAAACATAGTCCACAACAAACGTGCCGCATTTTATCTGAATAATTGATGCCTGGCTATTTTTAATATGCGTATAAAATAATAATGAATTCTTAATATGCATCGGTCTATCGTATGAAAATAGTTCTATGAAAGGTTTTCTATGAAATGTGTTCATTACAGAAGCGCAGTTTATTATCACAAAGAGTGAGCAATACCTTTCTTATGAAACTGAGTGGTTTTTACGGCCCGTTCCCCGCAGGCACAAGATGACAATGGTTGACCCACATTTTCACACAAAACACGTATCTAGCGAGTTTTCTAATTCACTTCAATTCAACCAGTAACTCGCTCAAGTGTTTTTATCTTTATTTACTGAAATAGTATACACACCAGAAAGGGTAAATTCATAAAAATCAATTTTGATGTTATTTTTATTTGCAACGGCAAACAGACTCCACATGTAACCTTCCTAACGCCAAGTAACAAACCGCTCACATTAAGAATCGGTTCCTCAAGTAGAAAGTTTTTAAAACTGTTCTTTTGCAAATATATTTTTATTGAAGTTAGTATTACTTTTATTGTTCACTATTTTATTGTTCACCAATCAATGTAATTTGTTTTTTTTATTTAACAGGATACCGCCCCGCCACCCATGGACACTCACATTGCCAGGAGGCTCGCAAATGCGTTGTCGGCCTTTTAAGAAATGGTTCGTTCTTTTCTTGAAGAACCCTAAGTCGTATTGGTTCGGAAATACTTCAGTGGGCAGCTGGTTCCACATAGTGTTGGTGAGGCCTTAAGATACGCTCAGTTCTGGAACGACGAACGTCGAGATGATACGGATGGTATGTTTGGAGAAGTCAGCCACATTTCTGTTCCTCTTTCAATGCATATTTTTTTGGCATTAATCCACCATACCAACCTCATATCTCATGTGCCAACGCCATGGTGCTGATAGGTACCAGGTTTCAATTATTATAATAACTAAATTATAATATTTTTGTGTAGAAAAATCAAACGCAGCATAACATTTGAAATAAGCGATAGGCTTATTTTTGCCTCTCTCGCGATTAGCATACAAATGTCTCCTTATCCCTAATAATTCGGGGACAAGACTCTTGACATTTAAATTGTTACAAAGAACTGTCAGAAATATGATTGTGCAATTTCACTGTGAATTTTGCTACGCCGGTTTCAGAAATAGTTAGCATAGTAATCTAGTAGATTATAATAACACAAAATCAACATAATAATATAATATTTGATTATTTTTTTTACACTTCTTACAGTACTGTACACAATAAATTAATAAAGGTAAAATGCGGAAAAAAATATCTAATGATTATCGCATCAATCTCTTAAACGCAAAGTTAAAGTAATAATCTTATTATTAAGGTTATACATATATGTATAATCTTATCAGAAAACATATAATTTATAATATAAACTGTAAAAATTACTGCTCGAATACAACACCAGCATTGACATAAATTTTAAAACATTATAAAATAAAAATCAACAATATTTACTCATTATTCCTCATAACTTAGCTTACGTACACGAAACATTCCAAATTTAAAATTCAGGCAACTTACCTTTCATCTTAATTAATATTAGAACTGAATCGCGGTATAAAAACAAAAATATTTCTTTCAAAAATATCCATTATACAAACTTGACACCTTAATAAAAGAGGAAAAATTAGATGCTCATGATTCCCACCAACGTTATAATACATTCGCTCGGGTTCACGTGATAAATTTTAATATAGACCCGTTTATAAATGGTGCCGCGTGAAAAACATTAGTTAATGTACGCAACGGTAATTCTATGGAGAATACGCCTGTATTTTTCAAGATTTTTCTCCCGCATTTCTGCATAACAAATGAATAGGATTTTTGGGTGTTGAGCGTGAATATTACTTTACGATAAAAACGTTAATCTTATTTTATCCTGTAATTTTTATTATAAAACTAGCTGACCTGGCTAACTTCGTTCCGCCCTACAACCTTATAATATCGTTGTTACTTTAATTTAACTTATTTTAGGATTTCATTTATCTTAAGTATTACAATAATACAACTTTTTTTGCAAATACAGAAATGTTTTATTGCTTGCCATTGCGAAAGAATAATGGCAGTTTTACACATTAGGCATCTTCTCTCTAGCGTCAATATGGCGATACTGCATGTTAAGCACTTTCTGATATCCAACATCTTTTGATCAGGATCAAAGCATGGTTATGCATCTCCTCATTCACCTCAAGATTGGAATTTCTTGAACTGACACGAATTCGACGTAAAATGATGCGTAGTTTTGTCAACAGATGGCACCATATGGTTTTGCATTCGTAAAATTAATTAATTAATTAATTGTTATTCGATAACTTGTCCGATATTTTATTGCTTATTCTGCTATTCGGGACGGAAATAATACCAACAAATCAAAAACCATGGCAATCGGTCCAGCCGTTCTCGAGTTATAAGTGTTGTAACAAACACGACTTTCTTTTATATATATATAGATTCACCGACGCACACCATCACTATGTGGAATCATCAGCCCTTCTAGATACTTCCAACATAACTTGACTTAGGGTCCTTTATGAAAACGACACACCTATTCCTACAAGACGGTAACGCTCTCGCGATCCTCCTGGCAGTTGCTATAAAAACAACCCTAAAACGTACCCTCCACGGGTACGTTTAAATCTAGTTATCTCACCTTAGTCTAATTTAAAACTGTTATAAACACTTTTCTAGGAGATTGTTGAGAAGTCAAATAAAATTAATAATCCGCGACTACGTTTAAATACAGTTTTCTCCATCTGTAACTTCACTGTGTTTTATAAACATGCATTTATAGCGTAAAATCTTAGATTCCATTGCCATTTCATAGATTTTTTCACGAAATATGTAATGCCAAAAGAGACAAGTTTATACAAGTTAAACTAAACTATAAACACGATATGTCGTAAACATGGATATTTAATGAAAAAAAAAATGGTAAATTTTTGCCGCGGTGGCGTTAATAAGTAAGTACCAAAAAAAATTATGAATGACAACAATTTTACTATTTTACGTACCTAACAAAACGTTTTTCCGAAAAGCCATTTAATAATCTGGTGATTGTCACTTGCCTACAAAGAAGTTGATGAGTGAAATTGATGGAGAAACGTCTAGTCTACCGATAATGCCAAACTGTAAAACTATGCTATTATGCTATATATTAAACACATAAATGAACTATTATTATATACAAAAATGTTTCTATCTACCCACAACATTTATGTGCAGTAATTATACGACACATAAATGAGAACGTAAGTTATAATACAAGTATAACACGTATACATGTTTCACAACAAAAACTAAATTGCGGAGCGTCAAGCATTCCACAGACTATGCTAATTTATGAAAATCTCAACGCAATTGTCACAGAGTAAAATTATTAGAGAGACCTTTGCGATGAACGTAAAGGAAAGAAAAACACTCGTCCTTACAATACCAAATTTCCGTTTAATGTAAAAACTTATTCTCTAAATTTTTAATGAAATATTTTTAAACTTATTGATGTTAATTAAATATAGGTGTCCGAGAAAATAATAAGTTCTATGTCCCTTAGTCGGTAAACTTTATTCATTAATCAACATATAATTTCTATGTTTGTGTATTTGAGAAGGCCAATATTGAAAACTAACTATATGATAATATAGTATATTTCCTTTGTGATATTTATTCAGCTGCGGACAGACTATTAAACAATACAACCAGTATCACAAATTAAAAAAACAACTCTGTTGTTGTAGGTTAATCTGTGGTTGGTACGGAGCTTGTTGTCTGTGTCATTGGAAAAAATATTTACAAAATGCGCGGTTAAATCCCTGTTCTTGAGGGAAATTATAACATGCAACTTTATATTGTTCAGAAACTGGGACAATATTTCAGCTGTGACTCCTCAAATTGATAACAGATGTATTTTATTAAATTCACATACCTACTAGACATAAGTTTTCATTGTTTCATAAAACTATTTGGATTCGAAACTTTTTTCGTTCATCCATTAACAGAGTTAAAGAATCTAAAAATATAAAATATTCAAAAGGCTAATACCAATATTAAAATATAAACATAAAATAAAAACTTATTGGTATTGCAAACTTCGTGCTGACTTTTGACCATGATGAATGTAGTAGCAATATTTTCTTCGGAAAATTATGTTGATTTTTTTTAATGACAATTTTCTGCTATCATTTTAAATACATAAACATGAACGTTCTTAAATACTGTACGGGATTATACTAAAAAAAACACATCTTATGTATCAAATTTACAAATAGGTTTTAATAACTGCGTACAACAAAATCATAATATGATTAAAATTTGACCGAAATCACAAACCTCTATGAAATATAATTAAGACATAAATCAAATATAACTTTGTCTAAATCAGTGTAATGTTATTCTGAAACAGGCTGATTGGGTAAGTTTAATTTCATAATTAGGCCACCGTTCGCCCCTATGAACCTTTCTCGGCCTATGTAATTTGGATTATAATTAAAACTTTCGTATGATATCGTTTAAGAACTGGGACGTAGTTAAGTTTCAACAATACATCTTGTGGTGGTACTATTGTCGTAAAGTGCAATAGCAGTGTCCATCCTGCAGGTATCAGTTATCGCGTGATCGAGATGTGATAGTCTGCGCTTGCCAAATCTATGGACGTCAAACGTCAAATGTCAAGCGTCATGTGTGAGGTATTAGCTGTCATTGTTTGTACATTGCACTTCGCTTAAAGGACATTACTGGGGCAATGTGTGTCATCTATGAACAGTTCAAATATTTTAGTTTAAAAAGCTGTAAGACCAATCTTAAAGGAGAACCTCCGCCTGTACCTGCTTGTTCGACAATAGGTATTATTATCATCTTTCAAAGAAAAGCTTTTAACTTATTTAAGTATACTCATCCTATGTATAATGAACCGGTGTATACACGAAGTTTATTTATCTTACTTCAAGAAAAAGGATAAACACGGCCCTGTAATGTTATCTCCAGTTCCGGCTAATAGGGTAATTAGCTTATTAATATATACATTTTTATGTACAAAAACTTTTAACAAGCTCATTCAGAGTGACTTATATTGAATTGAATTCAAATTAAAAACTGTACCCATAATGATAAAACAATGGCGTATAAATTATAGAACTAATGTCAATTCAAAAGTTCTCTGATTATTGAAATAGAATTACAATATCGTATTTAAATTTTAATATATTTTGCGTTTTTTAAATGTTTCAATAATACACTTTTATTGAAACATTATTAACAAATCCAGTGGAATATTGCAAATACCAACTTTGAGACAATAAATAGCGTTAATATTAACAACTTTTCAATAAATTCTAATCATAATATCAATTAGTTATCTGTCAAACTGATGAGTGATGTGACAGTCGCTGACCACGATAGCTGAAAAGCACACGAGTTATACAGATAGCGTAAATTACATATGTTATTTAACCCTGGAAAGATAGTCTGCGTAAAATTTACGCATGCGTTTTCGAATAATTGCTCTATCTTTCTAATTAGCGCGAATCCATAGCTGTGCGTTTAGGACATTTCATTCGTCGTTGGGAGCTGCCGCGTGACGTAAGTGTCAATAAGGTAAGTGCCACCGATTTTGAAATATAACGACCGCGTGAGTCAAAATTATGCATGATTATCTTTATCGTGACTTTTATGATTTTGGCTTATATGACAGTTTTAGTACTGTTTTAATACTTTATATCATAACTAATATTATAATTTCATTTTTAAAGATATTGAGGCAAATATATATCACAATGGGGAGTATCAATTTAAAGGAACACTAAATCCTGGCCGCTCTTATGCAAAGTGATAACGAGCTTCCGTGTGAGGACACCGACAGTGAAGTAGCGGACCGCGTTTAAAGTTTTCTTTTTTTTTAAGTAAAAATAAAGGAGTTTAAAAAATTATCTGCAGTATTAATTATTCTAATATATGTGTATATATAATAACATACAATTCATTATAATAAACTATTAAACCTAGACCTACAACTAATTCAAATTCTTGCGTAAACTTTACGCATGATTATCTTTTCCGTATTACAAAATATGATTATCTTTCTAGGGTTAAAGCATCATCAGACTAACTACCAAATATTTAAAATTAAAAATAATATTTAAACGTAAGTGTACCTCCATTCCAGACATTGAGATTTATGATACTACTACTTACTGGAATGGGGAACTATTAATTTCACTGTTGCGGAAATACGCGTTCATATGTATGTGGAATATATTTAATTGTATTGTGGTTATGGTGTAGAGGTAGGTACATTATGTGAAGCGTTCATGTTTTAAATTAAAAGTCTCTTGTTTATGGTTAAACGCAATATAAAGGTCCAGATTAATATAATTTTAAGCGATTCAAAAAACCTATAGAAGGATTATAATTGACGTCCATTTTCTGTCGATACGAATGATTGATGCGTCAAATGCTCATATGTGAAAACCGACGCTCAAAAATTTATATAATCTTCATGCTTTTATTGGAGTCAACTAAGTTTTATTAACATATTTCATACGTATATGTAAGACCAGTTCAATATTATAATTTTATACTGTATTTCAAATTTGGTTTAACATCATTTTTAAATAAGTTTATATTCGTAACAATGCTTGTTTCGCCGTGAATCTATAACCAAACTATACCAACAAAAATATAAGGTTTTATTAAGATAAACCTTCGAACAAAGATAAGAAAAATACGTTACAAAAGAATTTACATTAAATAATAGACAAAATAAAAAAAAATGGCCTGTCATTCAAACAATCATTTGAAAATAAAACAATCGGGACAATTATTACAGATAACCAAGAATGTAGCTATGTACGACCGCATAAGCCAAGTCTTGAGAGTGTCTCAGAGTTGAGATTTATACGTGCAGTTAACCAACTTACATGTCTTGTGGCTATATATGTAATGTCGTCGAGAATTTATACTAATCTCTATGTAAATAAGAGAGAAGTGTGCCGCCTAGTGGTTTCAGCGTGCGACTCTCATCTCTGAGGCTGTAGGTTTGATCTTCCGTGCACCAATAGACTTTCTTTCTATGTGCGCACCTAACATTCGCTCCGCACCGTTCGGTGAAGGAAAATATCCTGAGGAAACCGACATGTCTTAGACCCAAAAAGTCGACGGTTAGATTGAAAAATTATCATGAAACAGATTCAGACGTCTGAGGCCCAGACCTAAAGAGGTTGTAGCGTCACTGATATTTTTTTATATGTAAATAAGTAGTGTTCTAATATTAGATGAAAACCACAAATTTACTATATATATATACGACGAACTGCTTATTTATATCAGGATTGTATACTTATTTTACGATAATATTTATTTTAATATTTTTGTCGTCCTTTAAGTTTATGTTTTAAAATTAAATCGCGTTTGATAAATTAATTTACATTATTAAAAAGCATAAGTCAGGAGCGTTCTGCCCGTTCTACCTAAATCATCATAATAGATTGTGTAGGCGATTTGAATTGTGTAGGATAAAATAATGCTATTTCTTTTTTCAAGTTTTAAATAAAATTTACTTGCTATTTATTCAAGTTATAATACTTATTTTGGCGCGTTAGGGAAAATTGACGAGAGTAAAATTTTACGACGCGCGCGCACACAGTCACAAAAAACCGACACCCTGAACTTAGCTACTCGTATAGTCAACATTTTAGTTTTTTATACAACTATTGATGCTGTATTCACATGTATACTGAACCAACCAATAGACGTGAATTAAATAGTAAATATCAATATGTATATTCTACATATTGTATTATTTACAATTATTGTATAAGTTGCATGCTAAAATAAAATTATATAGAAATATTTTTTGTGGTATTGAAATAAACTTTACTTAACTAGATAATGCGTTATAATAAAACTTTCTATGTGTTGAACACCTTTTTTATACAAACGTAGGATAAAACTTTTGTAAAGAATTTTATCTTGTTACGCCAAAGAAGTGTAACTTCTAACGCGTGTACGTAACACACGTTTTTTTTCTTCTATTGAACGTTTATTATATTGTAATTTATGCGTAATGAAATTTATAAAAATTTAAGTTTATAATTTCTGTTTCGCTAGTGACCCAACTAATTGACTGCTTTTAAAATATATTATACAAGCACTTAGTAAACCTTCATAACAAAACAGGCTTCAAAGGAATGCCATTGACATTGGCTCTATTCAAGATCAAAGAAAATTCCGCAGACAACGGTTCAAACGTATCTAGATTTTATTCTATTCTAGTTGCGTAAAAAATCCTTTATAAAACCTCAACTTATAAGATAAAACCTATACAATTTATAGGAGCTAATTAAGCCTACATTTAATCTGGTCCTACGTTCCACACCTGACTGTGCAATAGATTTTTCTTTGAATGATCTCTATTACCCATTGTATGGTGAAGACGCACACCAAATATTTTCGTCTAACATACAGAAGGCTGACTATTCTTGATTTGAGAACTGTAAGACATAAACTTTGCAACGATGTTCATAAATTACATTTATGACTAAACGATTAAATGATATTTTATTTTACATTACCCACGGATGCTAGTTAATTATTACAACATGTGTAGACGTGGAGGTTTTAATGTTATATCATTATTTTGTTATTAGCTATTAATTAAAAATATTAAAACCACCGTAAAACTAAAATAAAGTTCAAGCGATTTATTGTTGAAAGATTTTATCGCAAGCCTGTATAAACAAATAGTTAATTCCGAAAAGCTTTCATTTGTCCCAATAAACAGAACTATTGAAAGCACAGGCTGCACTAACAAATAAATCATTGCTGAAACAATAAGCAGCGTAATTGCCGTCAAAAATTTATTTTAGCCTCATTTTTGCCGGGATTAATAAAGGGATTTGCGCCCCGGATGTAATGTTTCATCGGCCTCCCTACAGATTCTGTATTATTATGTTTACTTGTGACCTAGGGGACTGATATATTTAAGTACTAAAAATATACCTACCATATTTTCAGCATTAGGGTCGGTAAACTTCAAACACGAAGTTTGTATAATTCGGTATGAAATTGCATAAACATTGCTTTGTTCGTATGTTATATGAAAGTCGTATTTAAAAATCAAAAGGGTGCTCAATCCCAATATATATTATACTGAAACTTGAATGCCGAATGAGGCCGTTAAGTTTTATAGAACAAGAGCTAACCTCAAGTAATAAAGCGGCCATGAACATCTACAATAACACTAGAATCGCGTACTTTAACGGCATTAAAGAATATTGTATTACGTTAGAATATGTAGCGATAATTTGAAATTAAATATGTTCCGTATCCAAATGGTACCATTTCTCTGTTACATGAATTAATGGTAATCCACTAGAATAATGTTTTTTCCCTCAAAAAAAGCATATTCAATGAATTGATATTAGTAGTTTATTAGGTAACGGAATTTATTCTGAGGTAACTTGCATGTCTTAGACCTAAAAATCTACGTGCGTTAATAAGTCACGGAAAGCTACATACTAGCTTATTTAGGAAAATAGTTAATATTTAAAATAAAGGCGACGCCAGGACCCTTACTCAGTAACTTCCAAAAGCGGTATTAACGCCACTCCCGATCCCGAATAGTGAGTTTTTGTACCGCGCGATCCTAATGTGTGACATCAGCGCTACGGATATTGAGAGAACTACATCGAACTTGCAAACAAAAATGTCGGTATTAGCATTGCTGTCGCTATTGGAAGTTACAGAGTAGGTTAGCGCCACTGTATTTCATGTTCAGTAGCTTTAAATATAGAACATAAATGTAGGGAACTCTAGTATTCACATTACGTCTATACTAATATTATAAAGAGGAAAGGTTTGATTTTTTGTTTGTTTGAAATGAATGGGCTCCGAAACTACTGGACCGATTTTAAAAGTTTCCCCGTTGGCAAGCTACACTATTCCCGAGTGACATAGGCTATGTTTCATTTTCAAAAAAATTAGGGATGCTTACTGAATAATCTAACCCAAATTGTAAAAAAATAAACAAAAAACTTCCTTCAATCGTGTGCGCTGCGAAAACTATTAATGATGTATTACAATTTTTCAGGACACATCCACTATCTATAAAAAATGTCGACAGCATGTCTCTATCTTTTATAGTTACGTCACAATAAGCGTCCTTTTATTAATTTTTTTTATTAAAATACCACCGCTAAAAAGGCTCTTTATTCGTACCTAGGTATATTATCCTTATCAAAATAATTACCAACGTTTCACATAAGCTACAATTTATTGGCATAACCACCAAAAAAGCATGGTGGATTGGTGTTCTCTTGCCGTTTCTCTTGAATAGTTTACTACTATGTAATATAACAAAAATCCACAGCAACGCTTGGCCGAGTCTACTAGGTTTTTATATAATTATTCCCTTTGTACATCTACTCGTACCCTTTTCAATGGAAACATATTTTAGTATGATTGACAAATATGTAATGTTAAGTGACAAAGGTTGTCAACTCCGCCTACCGTTTGTCCGACAAAATACTTTTATAACAATACATTCTTGTGAAAAATGTTGCAAAGCCTCCCCGTAGATTAATTTAAAGATTATCATGGCTATTTACTTTTCTCCGGTGAAACGAAAATATTGCTCGATTCCCAAATGACTGGCGAAAGTAAATATTACCGACTTTTCGATAGAATACGAATAAGGTTGGGTTTTAGGTACATTTTTGAAGATTTTATACCGTAATTTTCTTTATACACAAGTTTGGGTATTAGGGAATCGTAATAGCCAATTGAATCGCGATTAGGGCTAAAGGAACGAAGGAAGATTAGGAGCTTTTGCTTTTAACTCTTTTAGGTCTAAATTAACAGTGCATAGGTTATAACTGGACCTCTACAGTCAATTATTATGTAAATAAATAAGGGGTAAATAAATAAATAGGTATCTGGTATATATTACTTCTGTTCGTAAATGCTTTTAGGTTAGTTTTATTACGGAGTAGTGTTGGTCTAGCTTCAGCGTGCGACTCTCATCCCTGATATCGTAAGTTAGATCCTCACCAATGGACGTTCTTTCTATGTTCGTATTTAACACTGGCTTTTATGGTGAAGGTAACTTCGAGACGAAACCGGAATGGCTTATATCCAAAATCTTTATGGCGTGTGTCAGACACTGAAGGATGATCTACTTGCCTTTTAGAAATAAAAATGATTTGGAAATAGATACAGAAATCTGAGGTCCAGGCCTAAAATGTTGTAGCACCATTGGTTTATTCAAAGTTTTATTAGGATTGATTGGTTTGGCCACTATTCGTATAATAGCAGTGTTCGCCATATTAAATTTAATAACACCACACATTACATTGGAAACTTAAAAGGTAAAAATGTATGTAAATCAATAGCACAACGAGATCTTTGTTCTAACAGAGAGAAGATTTTATAAGCTGTTAAACAGAACTGAATTGAATGCGGAGTACTCAGTTTATAACACACAGCGAAATGTTTTTTGAATGTAAGCATATTGGTAGTTTCATAACCGTGAGTTATGGCTCCCGCGGGTTGCCAACAACTCCGCTTCATTTTGCCTGCTCTATTTAAACTAAGATAGATAACCTCAAGAGAGTTCATTCAAGAAACATAGTTTTTGAAAGAACTAGATTTTATCTTTCAAAAGTTCGGAGCGTTAAATTACTCTGTAGAAAACTGAAACGCTAAATAATAAAATGTAACAACATTTTTATAAGGTTAATGGATCAATACCTCATACGGGAATAAATTAATAGTAGATAATAAATTTGATTATCAGATAAACTCTCTAAGATAGCTTACATAATAATATCTTCTGATATATAAAATTCTCGTGTCACAATCTTCGTTCTTCGTTCGTTCGTTCTCCGAATGAATTTTTTTATGCAAATTCAGTAAGTCTGAGAATCGTCTACTATCTAAGTTTCAAACCACTAAGTGCGAAGAAGTGTCCATCCCAAAAATAAATTAAATTTTATAGACAATTTTTTTTTTGTTTTTATTTTTTTATGATACAACATATAAAAATACATACAACTCCTAATTTCCACCCCTCTACGATCAACTACTATTTTTTATCATAGAATATTTTTTTTATTAAACTAAAAAAATGTTTCCTAGAAATAATATACATGGCAAAACAACGTTTGCCGGGTCAACTAGTATTGACATAAAATAATTGTTTTCTAAATTAAAATAGGAGATTTCTATTAACCCATTGCTGCATTTTTTGATTTTGGCGTCAGTTTTCTATTTCCGTTTCCACGGCGCCTTTTTAATATTACAAGTAAAATGTAGGGTCTTAGTTTTTTGCACCTTGTAGTGAGGTGTCGGAGTGGAGAGCCCGTGTGCCCGAGTACCCCTTGGGTAATCGCCTTTTTAACACTTCCGACTTGCTTTTTTGTCTGCCGGAGTAACGTCTGACTAGGAGAAAACCCCTGCCTCTGGGTTGACTTAATAGACTGTCCAGAATGGAATGTCTGGCGCAATACGCTAGGGAAGTGTCTTATGGCGTAATAGTGGGGAAACCCGCACCGGTCTTCTACAAGACCCCATCTCACTACTCCTCTAGCCGATTCAGCTGATCTTGCCCTCTTTTGCCATATATGGCAGCTGTTTCGAGGGCCCACCAAATTGGCAAGTCACCGTCAGCCAATTTTTATTTTTACTAATACAATAGTAAAAAAGTTGACGCCATAGTTTCCAACACTCCTAGTCCACCAAACCAATAGACAAAACATAAATTTTTATATTTTTGCAAAAATTACTACATGGGCAGGCTGCACTCCACTACCCACAGCCCATTTTGCCTCCCACATGCAGTGCCATGTTCGACCTGTGTCCCAGGGTATTAATACGGAAATAACTAATCCAGATATGTACATAATAATACTATGAACTTATTACGAAGGTATTGTCGTGTTTAAAAATATTTTATATAAAATAAATACCAAACAAAATATTGGCGTGATAATGAATTTGTGAAATATCATAAATTGGGACATCGGCAGTATGGCAAAATTTACTTGGAACACAAAATAAAATAATTTTATATGGCTTCAGTATATTTTTTGACGACTGTTACAGTGTAAAATTTTTGTGCTTTTAAGTCCTAGCAATTTAAAATGCAATAATAAGAATTTAAACCTTTTTATACAATTGGCAAAAATGAAATTTTATATTATTACTCTATATGGCAAGATGTAGGTACTGTGATTAATAATTTGCTTAATTTATTTAAAAAAAAATGAATCGCAAAATACGTTGGTAAGCTCAAAGCTCGCAGACAAATTCGAGTATTTTTATTTGTTTGTTCCTTGAACTTATAGTAAGGTTTTTACAGAGAAAAAAAATAGTTGTATTTAGTACTTAGGTACTATGCGGTACTATAATGTACCATATGTGGGTATGTATCTACTAAAAAGGTAGGCTTAGTAAGAAAATCATATAAAGGCGATATAGTAAAGTAAAAAGTTACTTAAGCATTATTTATTTTGTAATTAAAATAGTTTTAAAACATAGTTCACACAATATATTATATTGCGTAAATTATATTACCTTAATAATTTCTATAATATTCCGAGAGTCGACCAGGTCTACATTACCAGAAGCTAATAGTCTGAACAACAGAGTTACGGAGTTTTCTGTGCTAATTCATAAATTTCAATGAAAATTCCATTAAGTAAATAGGTACTGCGCTTTCATTTCGCATTCATTTAGAATGTTTTGAGTAGCAACATGCAGTGCCAAATTATATTCAAGCAAACTCATCCACAAGTTATTCGGTTAACTTCACTGATTCTATGTGAATTAAATTTTATAGAAATTATGTTTTCAGTTTCATGTTTAGTTTACCTTAGATAATCTCACTTATACTGTTGAGAACTTTCAAGATAAAGAGTACAATCCAGAACAATAATTAAACCTACCCTACAACCTGGCCCTACAACCTTTCAGATCTGGGGCTCAGATTTCGGTATCTGTTTCGGGATCATTTATTTTTCTCAATAGACAAATAGATTTTGACTGACACACGCCGTCAACTTTTTGGGTTGAAGGAATACCGCTTTTTTCAGGATGTTTTCCTTCACCGTACGAGCGAGTGTTAAATGCGCACATAGACAGAAAGTGCATTGGTGCACAGCCGGAGATTGAACCTACCACCTCAGGAATGAGAATCGTCCATTGAAGCCACTAGCCCAACACGCAGACTATACAAAAGCTTTTTATCAAGCACATGTAATATTATCCTGGGTCCCGAATAATAACAAAAGGCTAAATAGGTGATAAAAAATTCAATGGTTCCCTGAGTTAGGAAGTTGGTGGTGTTTGGAAACCTCATGTCTCGGATGAGCATATCTTATCCGGTCGTGGCGAACCGCCGTCCCATCTGGGCAAACAATTCTGCATTTTAATATGTTTCAGGATCCTTTTTTAATATTGATGTTATAAGTATTTGATAAGGCAAACTGATTAAATAAATTTTGATTTGATTTATCAGTCAGGTTAATCTCAAAAGACATTAAGCATCGTTGCGTGGGCCTGGAGAACGTTAATAAATAATCAGTAAAAGTCAGGTAATTTATAAATTTTTAAACTCCTTTATTTATTACACTTTTATAAACATTAAAAGAACCCTATTCCTACTCAGATATAAACGCGGAAAGTCGTTTTAAATTTGAAACATCTTGTTAAGTATTACTGATTTTAATTTTATAAACCCGTGGCTTATCTCATAAATGATATCTACACGGTAAAAAAGCTGTCAAAACCAGAATTTAAAAAAAGATAAGCAAGAATAATCGTTGAAACTTAATTGACTATTGCGTTATATTTGAGATCGGAATAAAAATACAGTTGAATTCTCAAAGCACGCAAACAAGCAGGTTGCACCTCGTTTACAGTTTGCCGCTACGACACGTCCACTGTTTGAATGTCACCGTTTTCATTTAACGTTGTCGAGTTTAAATTTAGTATAGGTTTATTTTTAACAGGTAGTCCGCTTATTGAGTTTTTTATTTAGACTAGGGCTAGAAAAATACTAGACATGATCCAGTTTTATCTAAGTAAAAGTAAAAAAAATCTGGTCAATAATGGCGATCAAACTCCTGCGTGAATTAGGGTAAAGTTTTTTTTATAAACCCTGATATGAATTAAAATAGATTTAGATTTTAATAATTAATTAATAAAATAAATAGTTTTTTAGATTGCATCAGACATCGGCATATTGCGAACTCTTACATATTATATATTCGAGTTCGCAAGATGTTGAATAAATTAAGTACTTAATCATTTAATTTAGTTGTAGCTATTCCTAAAAGCAACGCTACTTCACAAGCATACGGTTGTATAAGAAAACCCTTTCAAAAATTGCTTTGAAAAATGTTAAACATCTGACTTTAATAAGATGTAAAAGCTTTAGAATTATATATGCATGTAATGAATATGTTAAGAAATTTAAAAGGAAGTTACAAATTCTTCTTTATATTTTAGTGTACTTTTTTATAAGTAGAATATAGTTTAAAGAAACTTTTATTTTTGGATTAGGTTGACAGTTAGAACGGTAACGTCACCGCGTAGCTGTCAGTAGCGATAGTCATCTGCTCTCTAAGTTTTTACTATTAATTTTTATAATTATAGTAACTATACGTAGTATTTTTATAACAACAATAAAAAAATTGTGAAGTAATAACTCCCCTAGAAGAGGTTTAAAAAAAACTATTTGTGTTTCTTATTAAAACTGAACGATATAATGCAAACAGTTTCGCCTCGAAAGCTCAGTACCGCTCTATACAGTACGTCACATTGGTATTGAGAAGTTCACTGAATGTTTTATACGGAGCGGAGGTAATATGAAAAGTAGTTCCTTTGACGAAATACGTGTTAAGGTTTAACTTGAATATTTGAATGATACGAATATTTTCAAAAGATTGTAAGTATATTCGAATTTCGAACTTTGATTTACGAATCTGTTTCACTGTGTTCCAGAAAATGTAACTAAAACATAGATTTATATTTTTAAACTAAGACTACGATATTAACACGATTAAATCAGGGATACTTTTATGTAATTTTACCCGCCAGTATTGAAAGAAATTTAGGGACATAACACCAGAAAAGCAAGTTATAGTATCACAATGTCTCTCACAGAACACATTGAAGTTTTTGATACACACAAACAGATAGTTGACAGAACCAGAATATGTTTGGCATATGTATTTGTATGAATGATTATAGGAAACCTAAGATTGAAAAACAAATATGTTTTATTTAGTATTGTCTTTTATTGACATAACATTTAGACATAGAAACACACTTTTTTAACGGATTTGAAGTTATGTTTTATTATAAATTTACAATTATTTTACATAATTTTAAATTTAACCGACGTTCCGCGTGCTATACAGCGTGCGTGGTCATGGTGACTGAAGACATAAGGTGTTGAATGTCAAAAAGTATCACAGGAGTAGAAAAAGTTGTGTTATCTGTATTTATTTCCCCGGAGTTGGTATCGACTAATAATAATAATTGTAAATTCATAATAAAACTTCAAATCCGTTTCAAGTGTATTTTTTAAATATGTTTTATTGTTGTTAAATGTTTGAGTATATGCCACTTTTAATATTTGATATATTTTGGGTCAACCTTATTAGGTGGTAAAAATCTTTGAATTAAATATAATAAGTATTAGGAAATATTTTCTTATCTCCTTTGAATGTTTTTGTTAAAACGCTCGACCTAAGGGTTAAGAAGCGTTTCTTAACTACTATCTTACTGATTAACTGTGAAACACTTAATTATACGTTGTAAGTACCTGGATATAATAATATATACAGAGAACTTCCACCGTTACATTGTTAGGAAATTTATTAAATTATTCCTAACAGATTTTATATAAAATACTGCACAATATGTGCTATCGAATGTGAACATATAACTCAATAAATATGTTCCGAGCTAAAATTCGCACCGTATATTGAAAGCTGTGCCTTTGTTTAGTTTTGTGAGAATTATCTGTTTTTTGTTCCCGTACACATTTTGCAACTGGTATAAATCATGAATTGAGTGGTTCTTTAGCAAAAATATTTATTGTTGGCTATTTAAAAGCAACCTTCATAGCTTAGAGTTTAACGCAAATGACGTGAAACCTAGATCAAAGGTTCGATCATAGCAAATTTAACTGATTCATCAAACTTTTATCAGTTCTATTGGTACCCAACGATATAAAAGTTATCTTAACAAAATACAGCGATAGGTGGCGATTTGTTAACAAGAAATAATATTGTTTATACCAGATGTGAGATCACATGCATTATTTATCTTATTGGGTATATAATGTTAAAAAAATATATTTAAATAAAAAAAAATATCTTGCCACGGGCAACCCGTGTTCTAATAAATGAATATATAATGAATATAGTGAGTTATTTTTTTAGAAAATTCATTTCAAATTTAAATAAATAAAAATAAAAATAAATAAAAATTCAAATTCATCATCATTCATTAAATCCTCTGCGCTACCTGGTTTATTTTTACAATCTTAATCAGTACATGGTTAAAGAAAAAAGAGAAAAGGAGATGCTGACATTCAACTGACCCCGGTGATTCTAATAGATCTCTATAAAAGGTCAAAGTTAGATAGCATTTAAATTTTTATCATTCTATTTAACACGATTCCTAATTTGTTCTATATTATTTATTTCTTAAATCTGGGTTGTTAATGCATTTTAATCTGTACTGTAAATTATTAAGATGGATTTGAATTTATCTATTATATTAATAATTGCCATTGGATTCTTTGGTAAAGATAATTCTTTCTCTTGCACAAATATTACTATTGTTGTCAGATGTCACTGGTACTTAACAAGGTATAAATCAGCAACATAGACTGACAAATCGTCGATGTATATTAGGTACCTGCTTGCCTTATGACCATTTATTAGATTGTAACGCAAAAATGTGCCTGTTGCCTTGTGACTTGTACCTTGCTATATATATTTTCCTAATTCACTTAGCATCTGCATAAAACCTTTTTTTTATAACTTAAGTGTGATTTAAGCGCAATATCTTAATTATGCTTATTTTTGTAGTAAAATAGTATTTAGAATTTTAGAAAACACATGTTTTAATAAAAATATAATTAATTGAATTCTTTTAGAGTCTTTCCTCCAACTTAGATAACGTTCCTTTTGGAGTAGAGACTCTTGGGCAGTGGGGTTCAAGTGCACAGGCGCTATTAAAGTTTGAAGTTAGCGCCTGGTAGATAGTACCGGTGACGTCAGAGCTGGAGATTTCCTGGCTCAACGAATAAGTATCACAATACAGCGAGGAAATTCTTCCAGCGTTAAAGTCTGCTACACTGCCACAGTGACCAAACCTTTTAAATTTGTTTAAATTGACTTTTAAATAATTTTCATTATTTTTATAGGTTAAGAAAATTGTAAATACAAATTATACGAATGTATGTGTTCTAAATACAAGAGGAAAAAGATAAAACATTTAATAGGTATTAATTTAATTTATAAAGTAAGACGCGCGCGACAACAGCAAACATGGTCACGGGAACCTATATAAATATTTGCGTTTGGGAAGTGTGAATTTTAACATTGTTTAGATACTTAAGGATTTGAAATTGATGTAATCTATCTACTCTTAGATACGTTCGTGTTAGTCTAGTACCTCTGACTAGAATTTTTTGCGGGTTTCCTTATACCTTAGATACAAAAATTAACGCCACTTGTCTGGCACAAAAGAGGTTGACCTTACTGGCTGAAGTAGCTACAGTCAGTTTGTTAAAAGAAAATATCGTAAAACTTTATGAAAAAAGTAATAAATAATTATTTTCCTATACATCGTAAATGAGTAGAACCATCCAAGCGTGTCTTTCCTAGAATATCAGGCGTTCCAACGAATCTCAGTTTTTATAACGAACCTTCGATTTTATTTCCACGACACTACGCTTGTAAAGCGACTGTAAATTTATTTTCAGTTAAACGAAATTAATGATATTTCTAACATTTTGACCTTTGGTATTCAAAATATCTTGATTGCAAATATATCCTTACTTAGTATTGTATTTTATTGACATAACTTTTACCCATAGAAAAACACTTTTTTACCGGATTGAAGTTATGTATTTTTATAAATTTACAATTATTTTAAATTTAACCGACGTTTGGCGTGCAAAAAGTATTAAAGTTTCTGGGATCCAATAATATCCAAGATAAACAATCCCCGAAAATAGAGGATACCATGAGCCATTTCTGCCAAACCTGTCTTTTAGTCGATACCAACTCCGGGGGAATAAATACAGATAATATAACTATTTCTACAGCTGTGATACTTTTTGATATTCAACACCTTTTGTCTTCAGTCACCGTGACCACGCACGCTGTAAAGCACGCGAAACGTCGGTTAAATTTAAAATTATGTAAAATAATTGTAAATTTATAAGAATATATAACTTCAATCCGGTAAAAAAAGTGTTTTTCTGTATCCTTACTTTCCTTCAAAAGGGTCCAGCCCTGTGATTCTGTAACTCACTTTTCGAACTCACACAGCGGTTTTCGCATCGGCGGTCGCTCTCAAATCAGTCGTGAAGCAGTCATTTTATGATTTGGCATTCTGATAAACAATAAACTACAAGCTCCCACCTTTTGCGAAAACCGCTGTGTGAGTTCGAAAAGTGAGTTACAGAATCACAGGGCAGGATTGAAAGGCACACGCTGAACCTACTTGACCAACATTATTGAAATGCTTGCGACCAAATTCCTCACTATGAATTCTATAAGGGGGAATTAAATAAGTAATAAAAAGTATAATTAAAATACCATGTCAAAGAACCAGTTTAAATTCAAATAAAAATAAGTCTTTCAATGCATTAAAACCTTACCTACTTGTCTAAATTATACACAATATAAAACAAAACAATTAATATACAATTGCATTATTATAGCTTTATATAACTTCGATCGTTGGATGTCATACGGTTAAAAGTTTTACCGCTCAAAAGTTTAAAAATCCACAAAGGTAGATGCGGGAAAAAGCTACATACTTATGTATAAAGGCCAACTTAAGTGCACTTCAAACTATTTTGTACCCGCAAGCAAAAACTATTTACCCTAAAGTTTAGAGTTACGTCCCGAGATTTATGACAAAGTTCAACTTTTATTGGGTCCAAAGGTCATTCGAAAAATTAATGTTACATTTACGATCACATAACGTTAGCGACACTTACCATTATTATCGCTTTAACGTTTTCAGAGTTTGTTTTTGGGTAATTAGCCGCGTTTTTTGATCTTCAAAGGAAAATTACGCCGAATTATTTTCTACTTAGCTTGGAAGCTAAATAATAAGTTACACTTCCACACACTTTAAAAAAAAGAACTTGATTTGACTGTAATGTGTTCCAAATTCAAATAACAACAACAGACTTGCTATATTAAAAAAACGCATAGTTCATAATGGCGTAATTATAAATTTGTCAACTCAATCTACACTATACCAAACTTGTTAATCATATTCATCTTATTTGTTCACGCACCCTTGAGTGTTTGTTATTTGCATAGTGTTACGGTGTTTGTTTATCAAGTTTCCAGACTAGATATCAAAATTATACGTATACATTGACTAGTGACCCGCTTCAGATTCACTCGTACATAACTCTAGAATCATAGTTTGTTTGAACTGAAACTTCTTTAGGCGCATGAGGGTAATTTTTTTACGGAACGTCACGAAGATGTGCAGCGTTTTTATAGAAGAAAAGGGAAAGAGCGATTGAGACCGATTGAGAGAGAGTGAGAAGGGTGAATTACCTTATAGAAATTCTATTTTTAAAATTAAGTAAAGAGAATTTATGAAATATTATATTTTATATTTTATGCAAAACAATTTATTGAAATTTCAAATGACGAATTGTAAACTAAAATCCACGTGTTTTTATTATCGAAGAAATAAATGAAATTTGTTATTTGTATTAATTTTCGACTCTTTTAATATTTTAATGACAATTAAATTCCTAACATAAGATATGTTTTTTACCTCCCTCTAAGTCTCGGGAATCTAAAGTTTCAGATTTGTATAAATATGAACAAAAGTTAAAAATTAATTTGCCAAAGAACTTTCACTTCTGACATGTGTACATTGTACGAACGCACTTTTTTATAGAAAGGAACAGACTTTAAAAAGAAAAATATAGAAAATACGACTGTTCTATAGAAAAGCTTTTCGTTCGATTGTGTTTGAATCAACAGCATCACTAGCCCCATGCGCGCTGACTCGCGACATGATACTTCGCTTCGTCCGCTTAACCAATCACAATCGATCGCAATGTTTCGTCTAGCGTCTTTTGTTTTTGTCTCCCTTTAACTGCATGGATGTATCATGTAATTCTGTAATGTTAACTATTACTTGTGCTAAGAGCGTGTCAATTAATAAAAACAAACATACACCAATGCGCATACCCAAAAATTCTTCTTCTGGTTTTTTTGTATTAGTAATACAATTTCTATAACCATACATTGAAATGTAAAATATTAAAGAATGTTGTAACGTTTTATTTTCGAAGGTAACATATAGAATACAGAATATATTAAAATGCTGATTTAGGCTAACACATTTATTAATTAGGGATTAGTCAACTTAAAAACTATGTGTAATTAATTAAAACATTATTATTATTATTTTTCTATCAACGCCATTACTGTTATTAAATCTCCAACAAAATAGGTATATAACCTCAATGTACACGCCTTTTACTTCCTAGACTTTATTGTTTAGAATTAATAATGATATAAATCAAAAATGACTTACGTAGCGTGTGTAAGTTTCGTGCTAGCACATAACGAAATCTAACCACGAAAAATAAAAACGTAGACTCATAAGTATATGCTTATAACAACGGATTTGTTTTTTAAATGAAGCTTTGTTCAATTTTACTAACAGTAATAAATTAAGCTTATATAGCAAAACAGTAATTGTTAGTTCCTATTAAAATGGACGAATAAAGAAGGTTATCGTAGTGATTATATATAAAAAAAATGTTCTGAATAAAAACTCCCCTACAAAACCTAGTTACTTCGACCATTTAAGAATATCTCGCTGTTTGAGCGCAATAATACATACGGTGCAAAAAACGAAGAAAACGTAAAACAAAAATTTCAGAAGCTTTTACCAAAAACACGTAGCCCGTAGCTGTTACGTCGTTAGTCTATGAGTATACCTACAGCGCTACACCGTAACCATATAAGAAACGAATCGTTACACGTAATTATAACGCCTAAAGTGTGTATCCACTATCCAACGATTATAATACACTATATAAATTACTATAAGATGAATGACTTTGTCTTGAACATGTTGGTATTTATATGGCCAACCAACTTAAAAAACTGCTACTATTTCCGCCATTTTTAATTACACAAAACATAATTCCTTAGGAAGGAAATTTAAAATAAATATAGTAAATATCACAAAAATACGGGTCGTATCAAACGATCATATTCAGTAAAATTACTTTTAATTTAAAATATCTCGCTAAAATATTGCGGCTGACTTTTTATAAATGTGAAGTATACATGATGGTACTTCGAATTAAAAATCAGGAATTTTTCTATCTTAATTTATAAAATTGGGTTAATTAAACATGTTCAAGGGCCAGCTAATGCTCTATTAATCTAACAAACAATCACCGATGAATTATTTTTAATTAATAGTACTTAGCTATAAAACCCCTAATACAATTTTATGTACATTTTAATTGTTACCATATTGGTTTCACGAGGAGACTGAGTGGCAAAAATATCAATACCATATGACATTATACATTCAATCTATTCTCGTTTGCGATGGATTTAAACTAAAACTAACAAAAATACAACTCACCAACAAACATAGATATAAAATATAACACGACCATTTTTACTGCCGCGACTCACACATACATAATCCAATCACATTATTTACGCAGCACTTTGAAACATTCCATTAAAATAAACAATTCACATCTCACGAAAGATTTCGGCGCGGATCACAGGAACGCGGGCGCTCTCTGCCGGCGTTCAAGCGAAACTGAAATTTGATAACACCCAGTTATATTAGGGCTCGTATACACTGGCAGATAATTTGTTTCTTTGCGAATCCTTTCGGTACTATACTTAGTGGTGATAACATGATTCTAGGCCATTTTTGGTTTATCTGTTTAAATGTTACAATGTAACTGATTGTATATCAATTGTTTGGAGCTCGTCTATATAATTTAAGATATAATATGAACCTGCGGCTTTATATTACACAAAGTTATTTTAAAAGAAAGTACATACCGACACATATACATATACGATACACCCGAGACATGTGACTGAAATAGAATCAATATCTTAGTCCGAAAAGTTTTGTAATATTTTGACTTGAAATTACATAATTATTTCCTCCTAATATATATATATATATACATTACATATATATGTATATAAACATGAATTGATTATATTATTTACTTACCTTAACGTTTAGTGTGCTTTTCGATACGAAAATATAAACTTGATAAGTTGGTGGTGGTATTTTATTGGATTATTCTATATATACATAGCTTAAGGTAGACAAATTTTAACAGAACCTTATACCATATTAATAATAAAAATACAGCCTTTACTCCTACCTTGTTTCATAAAAAAATATTACTTTTATGCAATGAACTCCACACGGGCACACTTACCGAATTCCCGGTAAGATTTTTCCATTTTATTACGAAATATATCGCAACGGAAGAATGAATAAAAGATGTATAAGTTATAAACCTCTCTCTGCTTTAAGAGATGGCAACTCGTCATAATTTTAGGTTTTATTTACACGGACCCCTATAAATGTGATGTCAGCTTAAGATCCATATTTATTTGGGGTCGGCTAAAACCGTTGACTGGTTTAGTTTTTCTGCTATTATTTTTTATATATTATGTTGTTGTTAAACGTCTCTGTAGTCATGGGTTTGGATATTTTCAAAATTCCTATCCGGTAATATAAATGCCGTAGAGCACTGTTCGCCAAGTAGTTTGCGAGAGCAAATTCAAAATCATTTATTTATTTAGGTAATAAATAAATGATTTATTAATTATTTAATAAATCATTATGATTTATTTATAATTTTGACGTGATAACGTCTTTAAAATCGTTTTAGTCGGGTGACATGTTCATAAACTTGTGTCACACCAAAACCTCACGAGCGCGATCGCAGGTATAACGAGAGAGAGACGGACCTATCTCCCGTCTCTCTCACTCTAGCGGCATACAAACGAATGGAGATTTGTATGAATGTATGTATGAAGAAAAATGTATATCATAGTCGAATAAGTAAACTTGTCATTTTACACCCGAAATTTATCATCAAAAGTGTGAATAAAACGATAGATGTAATTTAAAATTTGAAAAAATTGTTATCTTCATTAATTCCTTACTTCCCAAAAACTTATATCACCAATAAGACGTTTTCACGTAAACATCTTGATCGTAAACCTACTTTACAAACAACCAATATTTTTTTTTTATTTATTAATGATTTATTACTAATTTTATATTTACTGCCAGTTTTCAAATCAAGGGCGTAGCACGGACCGCGTAGAAGAACTGGCAAGAAACTCTCCGCCACAGTTTTTAATCGCCAAGTTTTTTGATTTAGAATATGTTTGTACGGAGCTGCAACCATTGCACCATATACCACATGAAATCTTTTAGTAATGTTTAATAGTTAATTAACTAAAATGCGACTCACATACCCAAAGGTTGTAGGTTCAAAGTCTGGCCAACACCGTCAGCCTTCTGGCTGATTACTAGATTAGACAAATTATCACAAAACAGATAAAGGAAAATCTGAGGCCAAGATAAATGGTTGTAGCGTTACTGGTCTCTCTATAAATGTATTCACTTTTATTGTTTTTAATTGTTGGACAGATCAATTGTATGAAGAGCATAAAATTCCCAGGAGGTTAAGATTGATTGCAGAATAAAATCGTATCTAGCATTGCAGAGACTGCATCACATCTGCATATAAATAGAATGCAACCAAAACCAATTTAGGTTTTAACTTTTATCTAGATTATTCTGGCATTTTTTATGTAAAAGTTTTATTTGATATAGTACATCTGCATTTGCGAAATCAAATAATAAATCGTACTATTAAAGTTTTTGTAATACATTCAAAAAACACTATTTTTATGTAAATTATATAATACGACTAAATCACTACATTATATACTGACATTGTATTACATAGTTATTTTTTTATACTTTGTTTTCTCGCACTCGTTTGTTTTATTACCGATAGTTACCGAAGAGATCGCTCACATCGATACACACTTCTTTGTATGTGTTTCTTAATATCTGTTTTATGTGCTAGAGTAAAGTAAATGATAATGTACATTAGATTATTTTAGTTTAATAATAACTAAAACGAATTTAACTCCATAAGAATTATAGCCATATAATTACGTGTAAAGAATAAATTTAATGGTATGTTACTGTCTCTAAATAGTTAAACGTTGTATAACTACATTTTAAGAATAAATATAAAGGTGAAAATTAAAACAAAATTATTTCATTAGCTCAGGTCTTTACGAATAAATTTATGTTATTACTAAACATAAATAACGAATTTACAACCCATTGTTACGGAACCAATACTAAAACCGTTCAGTTTATCAGAAAACAAGTAAATTATGAAAATAAACTTACTACGCTTTGGCACTTTGAATATTGGCTTTCAACAAAACAGTGCAGTGGCAAGCTCTCTGGGAATATTGAATAATACTGCCATATCACTAACTTTGTAACTTGCATCTCCTCCGCAGCGATACAGTTTCAAAGCTTTTAATATTTTGGTATATGACTTAACTATAGGAAAATATAAAGACAAATCAAAGTCAAACTAGTTCAACCCCGTTCTATGGTTTATTTAATTTGCCAATATTTATAGATCTACAAATTAACATACTTTTTGATAGTCTGTGTTAATTTCATAGTCTTGATTATTAATATTGAAGCATTGGTGTAAGTCTCAGATGCCATTGTCATTATATTTTAATAACATCAAAATCAAATTAATTCAAACCGTTAATACGAATACTATATTTAATTTGTCATTGTTGCTATAGGTAAATCAAAGACTATTTATTGGTCGAAAATAATAATGACTCCATGGTCATTATTTATTATAAGTATTATTAATAGAAGTAGTTTATCATAACTTTAAACATTTGAAACTTAATGACAATAAATATTAAAGTAATTTTTGACACTCGTTCCTATGACTGCCGTTATACACGAAATGTCACGAAACGTGCGGCCCTTAGTTCGATTGATAATAATATAATAATATAATATTAAATTTACAATTAAAAAGTAGATACTAATGTCAACAAATTAATTTATGACGTGAGTATTGCTGACGTCATTATGTTCAACAATTTATCGGCCGGTCCTGTTTTCGTTAAAATTCGGGTTGTGCTTTTGAGACATTGTTCAGGTTATCGTTTGTTGCTTTGTTAACAATCAGTCCCTGTCCCTACCTCCTCCGTCCTTCCTGTCGCTAGACGACAATATTTCTATCGTTCATTGTCAGTTCCTACCACTGACTTTTTAGTTACCTTCCTTTGTCCAAGCGTAATCCTTCGTATATCTTCCTGCACCATTATTAAGGTGGAACTTCCTTCCTAGCTCTTTGTTACTACTCTCTCCGTCATATATAATCTGCGGCACTAGTTCACTTTTAATCGTTGCCTCGTCCACAATCATTCACTTGTGACGGTTCTTAATTTTCTCTATGTTTTTTAAACTTTTCTTTGTTTTGACCCTAGGTATTATTTAATATACGCGGTGATTACTTCACGTATCCACTACTTATGTAAAGAATTGGGAGTTAAAATTGAACAACAACGACGAAGAAGAATCAAAAGATTATCGGAGAGAGCAAAATCTAGCAAATCTATTCATACAAAAGGCAAAACTTTATAATTCAGAAAGCAGCATATTCATAATATAACTTCATAAAACAATTACTTGAGCTTAATCCTCAACCGTGCATAGTTTCAAAGTATTTAGGATCAACTATGTCGATGTAGAAATCTTAGAGCCAGTGTCATATGAACTTTGGAAGTAAAGTTATTCGACGCTTACTTATTGCTCCACAGAGATAGGAAATTGTGCATACTGAAGTTTGTATATCGCATTGATTAGGGCTTATCATTTCAGGTTCTGTTATCCCGCTAAATAAAATTTCTGCAATGCCCCATGCATTGCAGAAATTTTATTTATTCATATACTCAAGTATAACAATATTATAGTTTTGTCAGGATCGGAATAAATGTGAAGGGAGGATATAAGTTACTAAATATTTTATTATTATTGAACACTAAAACAATTAGGTACCTAGAGGTAGGTCTAAAGTCCTTTTGATCTAAAATTCCAAATTCAAAAATCATTTAATCATATAGGTAACACAATGTACACCTATGATCGTCAAAAAGAAGAAAGAAAAAAGAAAAAAAAGCGATAGTTTTAAAATAAATCAGTGGCACTACACCCTATACCGGTTCCGGTACCGCGGAACAGTTAACATTACCTCTGTATATTTATTTAAATTAAAAATAGAATTAGTGCATAAAAAGGTTAAAACACGGGATATTTTAAATAACAATAACACTACAAAATGATGACTCGTAAAGCTACAACTAAAGATATTGAAATCAGACTGAAGCAGGCTTTGCTGGAGCAGAAGAAATTGCAGGATCTCAATAATAGATTACTGCAAGAACGTGAGGACAGTGAACTGGAAATTCAGAATATTGTTAAGAAAAACACTGAACTTAAATGTGAACTTTCTGAAATACATATTAAATATTCAGATATTGTGGATCAGTGTGTGCAATTACAGGATATTGTTGACTCTTATAAACAGTGCTATGATACTCATGAGCAGGCTTTGAATCGCATCAGTGACTTGGAATTAAGTTTGTCAGAGGCACATAAAACTATGCAAATACTTGAAAATAAGGTTGCCATAGAAGCTGATGCCTCTCAGAGCTTGTTCAGTGAGTTAAACAGCTATGATCCAGGTATAGTAAATGAACAATGTAACAATATTGATATGGGGTGCAGTAAGTCAAACTCAATTGGTTCCCTATTTATAAGTTGCAAAAGATTTAAAAAATATGTCCGGCTTAATAAATTTATTAAAAAAACTAACAAATTAATTAAAAGGAAAACTCATTTTAAAGATCACATGTTACTAAGGCAACAACATGCATTATTAAAAAAGAAATGGAAATCTTGTAAAGAAAATGTATTTAAAAGGCAATGTTCATATGACAGTATAAACAAACAATTAAATATTAAAATTAGTCAACTGGAGCAGTGCATAAATAATATGTGTAATAATCATAATGACATGTTTAAAAAAATTTTAGAATACCAGGTATCTGCTAGGCATGACATGATTGATCTTTGTAATTATAGTACTGAGAGGTATGCATCTCTCACAAGTAAGCAATGTGCATGTGCTATTGAGAAAAGTAATAAGTTGATTTACCATGACCAAGTTCCTTCTCAGCTGAATGAAGATAATTCATCACCAAAGTCCCCCATGCCAGAGTTTTCTCTTACAAGCAGTGCAAACACTCAAAGAACTAATACCTACATCTTTTCAGATAGGTTGGGGCAAGGGCTGGGACAGTTACTAGGAGATGAGTTATCTCAAAATGTACTTAATATTTGTTCACCTGGAATATCTTACCAAGGTATTGTAGATAAAATATTAAATTATCAGTCTGTAGATAGTAACTCTAAATTAATATTATTGTGTGGTGACAGTATGGGGATAAAAAAAACCCACATTACTCAAACAATTACTAAACTTTTGGAGTTTGGTAAGGAAAAAAAATGTAAAATAACACTTTGTTCTTTTCCATATGCAAGCAATATGGATTATAAATTTAATCAACAGATTTATGTTTTAAATCAATTTATTCACCATTTGACCTGTCGTCATAGTGACGTATTTTTATATTTTGATTGTAACAGGTTTGTTACTAAATTTACTCTGACCAAAGATACATTGTATCTTTCATATAAAATAAAAAAAGAAATTGCTAAGTTATTAGCATATAATTTTAAAGAAACTACTACGGTGACATGTAGTAAAATTGTCACGAAAAATTTACATTTTACTAATTTAAACTAGGACCTAAGACAAAAGCCAAGCCAGCACTATTAAATATTGTGTATCAAAATCTACAAGGTTTGGCTGGCAAGGAATTAGAATTAGAATTGTTTACAAAAATTCGCGAAATTGAAGTTATTTGTATCACAGAACATTGGCTAAGAAGTTATGAAACGATTGTTATTGACAACTTCCAATTGTGTAGTGTATTCAAGAGAAGTAGTTCTATTCGTGGCGGATCATTAATATTAATGAATAGTACTGTCAAATCGAAAGATCGTAAGGATATTGTAAGTCTATCAATTGAATGTGTTATTGAATTATCTTGTGTAGAACTGGAGAACTATGTTATAGTATGCGTGTACCGGCCCCCTTCCGGAGATTATTACAATTTCGAGTCAGTAATGGAAGATGTACTTAAAAGACTGACTAGAAAACGAAAGTCTGTCATTATTTGCGGAGATTTTAACATAAACATACTTGAAAGTACTTCAGTAAGCACTAGATTTATTTCAATGTTTAAATGCTTCAATTTACTAAACCAATTCTCTGAACCAACAAGAATCACCTCCCATTCAGCAACTTGTTTAGATAACATATTTTCGAGTGACAAACCTATTTCTAAATCAGTAATAACAAACCTTACTTCTGAAAATTGTGGTCTAATAGTTGGCTTCTCTGACAAAATATTTGATGAAGCCAAGCACGTTAAGTATCGCCCCATCACAAAAAGTCGCATCGAAAGTTTTAGGCAAAATATTAATTCTAAGGTTTGTGCAATAGATTACTCTGTTCTAAATAATTCGGAGAGTCAATACAAAATATTGTTTAATGTTATTCAAAATGAGTTTGATAGTATTTACCCATTAAAGACTGTAAAGTGCAACAAAAAAATCAAGTTTGATGACTGGGCCACGAGTGGTATTTTTAAGAGTAGGAATAGGCTTTATGAATTATATGCATTAAGAAAATATAATCACATTGCAGCGTTTATGGAATATGTCAGAAATTATTCCAAAACTTTTAGAAAAGTTTGCAAATATGCAAAAGCATTGCATATACATGAGAAAATTAAGAATTCAAGTAATAAAATCAAAACTACTTGGAATGTTATAAATCGAGAAACAGGAAACCTTAAATCCCGTAATAATTCATTCTTTTTAAAGGTAAATGATAAGATTATTGTTGAAAGCTCAGAGATTGCTGATATTTTTGAAGATTTCTTTTCAAACATACCTGTAATTACTTCATCTTCTCTGAATTCCTCTCCCAAAAAGGCTATTAGTTTTCTTAAAAGTCACGTACCGGAATGCAAAATAAAGTTTCAGTTTAAGCACGTTAGCGCTGGTGATGTAGTTAAAACTTTTAAATCTTTAAAATTAAAACATTCTGGAGACTTGTGGGATGTTTCTGTACGTATTATTAAGGACATTATAGATATTATTGCCCCAGATCTTGCGTATATTTTTAACAATTGTATTGATGAAGGAAGTTTCCCAGATTTAATGAAGCATAGTAAAATAATACCTTTATTTAAATCTGGATGCAGGACAGAACCTACTAATTTTAGACCCATCTCAATATTGCCAACGTTAAGTAAAGTTTTTGAAAAAATTATACTAGAACAATTAATTACATTCTTTAATACAAACAGTCTTCTACACAACGCACAATACGGTTTTACTAAAGGTCGCTCCACTACCGATGCTGGAATAGCTCTGTTACGACATATATTTGATGCATGGGAGAAAATTCAAAATGTACTGGGAGTTTTCTGCGATTTGTCCAAGGCGTTTGATTGTGTTGATCATGAGACTTTGCTTTGCAAACTTGACCACTATGGTATAAAAAATGTAGCTCTTAACTTAATAACCTCTTACCTAAGTTGTCGAACACATAAAGTTGATATAAATGGAACTAAATCTTCGGGATCACACATTAAAATGGGAGTCCCGCAAGGATCAATATTGGGACCATTTTTATTTCTTATATATATTAACGATTTGCCTTCTTATGCAAAGCCATTATGTGATATTGTATTGTTTGCTGATGACACGTCCTTGATTTTTAAAGTAAATAGATATAAGACAAGTTTTGACGATGTGAACAATGCACTTTCTGAAATAGTGTGCTGGTTTTCTGCAAATAATTTACAATTAAATGCCACAAAAACAAAATGCATAAGATTTACTTTACCTAATGTTAAAACTACAACTATAGAGCTTAAATTGAACAATGAAAAACTAAATTTAGTTGATTCTACGGTATTTCTGGGCATTACAATAGACCAAAAACTTCAATGGAGTCAGCATATCACTAAACTTTCTGACAAGCTTAGTTCTGCGGCATACGCTATTAGGAAAATTAGGCAACTCACAGACGAGGAAACTGCCAGAATAGTATATTTTAGTTACTTTCACAGCGTTATGTCGTATGGAATTCTTTTATGGGGCAAAGCAGCAGATATACAATCTATTTTTATCTTGCAAAAACGTGCTATTAGGTCAATTTATTGCTTGAAACCAGGCACTTCACTTAGAAATTTGTTCAAGAAAATCGATATTTTGACGGTACCTTCCCAATATATTTACAACTGTATCATTTTTGTGCGTAGTAATATTAGTTCTCTTTTAAAGAACAGCGACATTCACAATAGGAATACAAGAAATAAGGGAAAACTTTTCCAGCCGTCTTACAGGTTGCAGAAAATAAATACTTCATTTATGGGCCTAAGTATACGCTGCTATAACATGATTCCTAGTGAAATATTGGAACTGCCTTTAAACAGATTCAAAACACATATCAAAAAAACCTTAATGTGTAAAGGTTACTACACAGTCAATGACTACCTGGAAGATAAAAATGCTTGGCAATAGTTCTAATTATGTATGAATATGTGTGTAATGGTGAATGTGGTAAATCACAGAACAGATTTTTATTTTTTTTTACTTATGTAACTTTAATGACGTTGTGGTTTATGACATTTTCCTTTGAATAATTGTAATGTAAAGGGAGGGCAAAACTTGCTGAGTTTCTTGCCCGTTCTTCTCAGAACAAGGCCTCCTGGTAGTTTTGCGAACGGATGGCGTAGTCCTGCTCTTTCGTGAATTTTGTAAACGTTGTTGACATTCATAAGCATGCTCTAAGAAGCATCTAAATTGAATAAACGTATTTTGATTTGATTTGATTTGATTGATCATTTGTTAATCTGATAGGCAAGCTGGTGATCAACCTCATGTGCCAGACGCACGCCGTCGACTTTTTGTGGCTAAGGTAAGCTGGTATCCTCACGATGTTTTCCGTCATCATTTCCTTCATTTAAATGCGCACATAGTAAGAAAGTCCATTGGTGCACAGCCGGGGATCGAACCTGCGACCTCAGAGATGATAGTCGCACGCTAAACTAGTGGCTTTCACTGGCTAACACTGCTCCATAATAGTCAGATAGATAAGATAGTTATAATACATAGTTACAATAAATTATTTATTATTTATTCAATCCATTGAGTAAGTATTTGTGTAACAATCTAATATATAAAATTATCATGTCACAATGTTCGTTCCCATACTCCTCCGAAACGGTTCGATCGATTCTTATGAAATTTTTTATGCATATTAAGTAAGTCTGAGAATCGGCTACTATCAAACCCTAAGTGACAAGGGGTGTCCATCCCAAATTTAATAATTATTTTTTAGATTTTTTATTTTTTTTTATTTTTTATGGCATTCAACAATACATACAACCCTTAATTGTCACCCCTCTACGATCAAACCCTATTTTTTATTTGTTAATTAAAATATTGTCTTGAACTCTGAGGTTTATAGAGATAACTTCACAGAAAAAATAAGTTTTCATTGCGGAAAACCGAACAATCTCTGGGGTAGCATAGCAAAATGTTCCATGGTGGTATGTTCAAAAAGGTAGGCTACGTAAAATTTCATTAAGGAGAAACGAAGTTAGCGGGGGCAGCTAGTATTGTTATAAAATTAAGATACAGTAACTTAATTATTTATCATATATCCATTTAATATTACCTTATATTATTTTTGTACCACATTATAAAACTTTATAATTCTGTTGACTTCCCCATCGCCAGATACGATAACTGCAACTATAAAAGACAAATGTTAGCGTGCCATCTGTTGCCCAAACAGTTAGTCTGTGCTTTGAATTTATATATTATGGCAAAGTTGTCTCACAGTTAATTTTATTAATATATAAATTAAATTATTTAAGCCTAGTCGTGGAGCAGCTTTTGACCCGCGTTTGAACACCAAGTGGTTTCGTAAAGGGACCGTGATACCTGGAGCAACATGGTCAAATTTTAATTAAACTGGTTGGTCTTTTATTTATAAAATATTTTTGATCTAAATATATCCTTTCCTTATGTTTAAAAAGAGAGCCTACTCCTCCCTCAAAGGCCGGCAACGCACCCACTAAAAATGGGTGTCTATGGGCTGCGTAGACTGCCCTTTTTGGTCGTCCCGCAGCTCGTTTGCCCCCCTATTTTATAAAAAAAATCAAAAAATCCTATGTACGGTTCGCGGTCAAGGTTAAATAATGTACACTAAACGCTTTTACCGGATTAAAGTTATGTATTATTATAAATTTACAATTATTTGACATAATTTTAAATTTATCCGTTTCGCGTGCTTTACAGCGTGCGTGGTCACCGTGACCGTGATTATAAATTTAAAATTATGTCAAATAATTGTAAATTTATAATAATACATAACTTTAATCCGGTAAAAGCGTTTTTCTTTAAATGTGTAAAGGTTATGTTAATCAAAGACAATACTAATGTACACTATTTAATACAACAAAAATAATAAATTAATATTGAAATCCTAATGCAATAATATGCTATGCTTATAAAATACTGAAAAGAGTGCTTACGCCCGGCAATACTCCTGGAGCGAACAACGACAATTTAGGTAGGTAATCGCCACGTTTTTAAACTAAAAAAACCTGAATGAGCCTTGGCTCGTACAGCCAGAAATATTGTAACATTCTACGCGTAAAACAAATTTTTGACCCAGAAGATTTTACGAGTGTATTGATTGTGTATGTGTGTGATGAGATGAGTGATTTAGAGTTACTAGTAACACATAAAAAAAAACTTGTATTTATTTGTGAATCACATTATGGCGACCGACTGCTCCGCATTATACAGTGTTATATTCCCAATTCAAAACAAATATTTATTTTTGAATTTAGAATGTGCATAATATTTTGAATACAGTGAACGCTGTATATTTGACAATTTTCTCTTTTGTTTCCTTTATATAATATATACTATTCACATAGATGAGATTTGATACTGTGTGGTGGACTTAACCCTAAATACCTGCCAGTAATTGTAGATAACCTCGCTAACTGTCAGTAAGCCGATTACGTCAGAGCTCGTTTCAATAACCCCGATGGTCGATTGAGTGGTAATGGCTAATTATTCGAATCTATCCTGAACTGTAATTGGGGAATATTGTGCTGTCTCTAATTTACAAATTAATTGAAAAATGAATGTGAATAATTATTAAATACATTTTCTTATTTTACCCTCATTTGTATCCCGCAGGTTCACCTGCGGTAATTTGGTCGTAGGTAGGTTGTTAGGACTTTCTCAATAAAGGAATATACTCGACGTTAAATTTAGAAAAAATTAGATGATTTTTTCTAGGACAGTATTCCAAAAAGAACTATAATGACTCATTCATTAAAATAATTGAATATTTTATAATAGAATTAAAATATAAATAAAAGTAAACAATGTTTGTGTTATTAATTATTAAAAAAAGGTAAAAGTAAACAGAAGAAGAAACTATTTATATGATGAAAAAGGAAAGTTATAAATGTTCTCTTTAGTTCCAACTAGTTCTCTCTTTGGTATAACATTCGTTCAATCAGCCGAAGTCGTAAATATTACGACATTTGGGGCAAAGGGCAAATTACGCAAATTGGGGTACACTACAGTAAACAAACGTCGTCAATACAATCATGTATATTATTAGAAACATGCCAAATATTGAGCATATGTTTATTGGGACGCAAGATTTTTTGTTTTTTTCTCACGTAATAAGCGTAGTTTTGTCAAGGGTTTTGCCAAATTACGCTATTTGTATGGAGATTTTATTGGTTATTGTGTATTGTGCAAATATCCTACTTATTATTGAAGCACCTTCAGAAATGCGAGTAAAAACTCTTTATTTTGAAGATTAACTTTCTTTTGCGGGTTATAATTTAAAATACTGATAATTGGTTAATAAGAGAAGTAGTTATACTTTTTCGTGTCGAACAGAAAAGCATAATTTATAAATATATGAAGTATTGAATATGTCGGTTTAATGGCGCTGGTGTCAATGTCATTGTCATTATAGACCTCGTAAATTAAAAACGTCAAAGTCAAATCAGTTTATAACCGTTAATACTTGGTAAATTCGATTGCCAATATAAGTAGATCTACAAATTACCGTCTATTTGATAGTTTATAGTAAAAATAATTTCACAGTCATTATTATTATTAATATCAAACCAAGGACGTTAGTGTCAGCCACCATTGTCATAATAATTTAATAAGGTCAAAGAGAAATTAGTTCGAAAATCGTTAATACTATTTTATTTTTTTGTCAATGTTGCTAGATCTATAAATTAATGATGGTCGATAATAATAGTGTATCTTTAGTCATTATGGTTATTAAAAGTAATTTATCACAACTGTAAACCTTTGAGAGTTAAAGAAAATAAACTTTGACACTCATTTCTATGACTGCCGTTTGACTCTGTTTCTATAAATACAGACACTGACTGACTGTTAGATTAAGCGCACGAACAAAGCAGAAGCCTTTAAAAAGTATACTCTAATGTTAAAATTAAACAGCTGATGCCAACAATCTAATTTATGACGTCGGTAATGTTGACGTCATTATCTTCGTTTACCCACAGGTCCTGTTTATGTTAAAATTCAGGTCGTGCTTTCTTGTAATTCTTCAGACTCTGCTTTGTCATGATTATTAATTGTCAGTTCCTGCCCTTCACTTTCTGCCTTCCTTTCATGATGCTTAATCCTGAACTTTATGCACAATTATTTAGGTGCTGCCCTCGTGTGACTCTTAGGCCCGGTGCTCATTATCGGCATCGGAACGGCTGAAGATTAGGTGATAAAAAGCATTATACATTAACTATATAGCAATAAAGTAAAAATTTCAATGATATATTAATAGTAAGCTTGAGGCTACTGCATCGGCAGCTTTGAGGCTGCTTTGGGATACTTCGGGATCCTTCGGTACGCCGTCACCCGCCGTGCTGCTGGCGCCGAGGCAACACTTGAGGACGCCACGTGCCTAAGAACGTTGTAGCATGCCAAGACAAAGTTTCCAACAATGTGCTCTTGCATGTAGGAATGCCGAAGTAACCCTTTTCTTACCGATGCCGTTAATGAGTGCCGGGTCTTTGTCTTTAATCCGTTCGCCTATCTCACTCCGTCATATATATTTTTCATGCGACATGCCAATGTCCAAGTTAGTACTGCCCGTCAGAACGCATGTTCCGTTGCTTTGTTTGTACAAAGAAATGTGAATTTGTTAAATTTGAAGAAAGTGATTCCTATGGTTTTTTACCGTCTTTGACTTGTTTTTAAATAATTGAAGACCCTTACTACACATTAAATTAATCCTAAGTACTTTTTGTTTTATCCATTATTTGAGACGTAGATAAAAAGTAATTTTATTTAGATTGCCGAGGGCAGATACTCTAGACAAAATAAATCAAATTAAAAATCTCAAAGGAAATGTCCTTTTAAACAGAATTAAAAGACTATGTACTAGGCTTTAGTCTTTTAATTCTGTTTTATGTAATTAATTCTGCAAATGTAATGATAATTTTAAAACGGCTTTTTTAAATGATTGTCTAATGAATATGAATAAAAATGGCAGGTAGCAAGAGCGTCGCCATTGCATCAGCTGATTGAGATTCGAACACACAACTGACGTGTCTTATTTAATGCACACTCAAGTCCACTTTAAAGTTTTCACTTTCTTTCTTCTCGTTTTCAGTTTCTTTTTCAATCCTTTGTATATAGTTCTACTGGTGCCTTGCCTTGAAAATTGGCTGCCGACGCACATGATAGACCTCCATGATTTATTCCATGTTTAAAAGTCTCAATAAATGATGAAAGGAGATTCAATTTAATAATGAATACCTGAATACTGTTATTTAAATTTTGTTTAAGAATTTAAATATTTTTTTATAAATTTACTAGTGGGTCATTTCATAATCGAGCTTATTCTCTTTTGAGTGGAAATACAATTTTATTTTGAACAACGCTCAAAGTACGCTACTGGGAATAAGGCGTGATATAAATTGTATAAAAATTTATAGAGTCATATGTCAGTGCACTGATAACATATGACTTCATTTACTAGAATTTTTAAACATATTTGATTAAAAGCTATGACTACCTAGTAAAAAAGTGACAAACAATAAAATATTATGTTAATTAGTTTTATCGTGGTATATACTCAGGGTTCCTAAAAAAAAGTCTCCTCATAAGCAAAATATATTTTTCATGATGCAACCTAACTCTTATAGGTATTCATGAGTTACGTGTCAGCTGCATATCTTATTAAATTATGTTGCAGGGCTTATAAATTAACATAGTTAAAGCACGACCAAATACGTAACCTGCCTTGCGATTCTGTAACTCACTTTTCGAATTTGGCGAAACGATTTGGCATTCTGGTAAATAATAAACTACAAGCTTCCTCCTTATCAGAATGCCAAATCGTAAAATGACTGCTTCACGACTGATTTTAGCGCGACCGCCGCTGCGGAAACCGCTGTGAGAGTTCGAAAAGTGAGTTACAAAGTCGCAAGGCTGTTGTCGTGAGAGCTTTTAATAATAATTTAATAAATAGCCATTGCTTCGCTACACATAATGAAGCTCATGTAAGCCTCAGCGGATGTATGATTTTTACGTGCAACATTGATTAAAAAATACATATGTACACGAATTGCCCGTTTTAAAGAGTTATTTGAACATTATTGTTGATTAAATAGAATCTGAAACACATATGTAAGTTTTCTTAAGTCAATGGGTCTCATGATATTTTTTGATTCCCGGTGAATAAAAAATAGCTTTGGAAGCCATAGGATCTTGACTATGAATATATTTAGCAAATTTAACTACCCATTACGAGGTTGAGAATCTTATTTTGTGTACCTTAAACTATATTAATTGATAAGTAATATTAATATAAATTTTCCTCCATAGTTTTTCACATTTTTAACATGAAAGCATTGGTTCACATTGCAGTTGCACACTGACTCATCTACAAAGATGCTGTCTCAGCAATGAATAAGGAAAATGAGATATCGAAGGCAAAGAAAGGCCTTCGCGCACTACTGTACATCTGTACGCAGATTCTAGGAATTTTCTAGCCTGATAAGAACTATAATGAACATCTTCAGAACACCAGATTTTACGTCGCAGATGGACATGGACACTTCGAAGCTCAACTCGTTCCCAAACAGGTACAAGACTGGGCGCCTATGCTTCCGTTTGGGGATAATAAGTCATACTAACTGTACTGTCATACTCACGAACTCTTGTAAGAAAATAAGTGAATTCTTAACGAGCGAGTATTCACATTTTTTGTAGGAAATCGTGTAATTATATGCAGAATATAATAAAAATCATTTAACTAAGTTTATGTTTAATAGTAGATCCCACGAAGCTTAATTAGTTTACTGAAAACTGTTTAATTTGCCAGAAACGGCTAGATAGTTTTTTATGCTTCTATATTATAACTTCACGGATTTATTCTATATTGATATTGGGCTATATACTTTTTCACCTCTACTAATATTAAACAATTTTCACATTGAAAATAATCGCATTACACCTACTTGTAACCACTGAGAACCAATAGACTTGTGTCAGCGTTATATTCAGATACTTTATGACTGGTGTCAGTGCGAGTTGACCTTACAAAGACGGAATGACTTGTAATGAATTCAAAAATTCGCTCACCTTTGACCAACTTTATAAGATGAGTGTAGCTCAGAATAATTTTCTCTACGATTTAATTTTATTACTACTACTGTGCTTTTATTAGAAAACTTTTATTATTAGTAATAGGACGTAGATAAATGTTTTATCATTTATTTTTATGTAGAAGTTGTACTCTGTACAGGTATAAGGTTTTGTGATATGAATATGTAGATAGTAATAAATAAATTATTTACACATAACACACTTATACGTTTGTTGAACGTATGACTTTATTCTTTGTTTAAATACTTCTACATGATACCATTCAAGTACGGTCTACAGATAAGTCAACAAGCGATCAGATAGCGATACGGACATTCTCACGTATATCATACTATGAAAGAATTTCAGCTGAGTTGTTGGCACACAACATAAGCTTGGAATTTTGTTATTTTTCCTCTCCCGAGAGGTTGCTAAGTCCGAAATAATTCCTCGCTGTAATTAACTCGTTGATATATGCCTCGAGACCAGACCATTTAGTTTTATCACTCGTTTTTATTTCTTGCTTCATTTGATATATTATATGAAATTGTTTCGTATATAAAAATCACTTATTGGAATTGAATAAAAAACGAATCTATGGTTATAACTGTTTTAAAGCCTAACTCGATATTGCATGGGGTAAATATACTTCTATGTCTGTTTTTGAAGTTATACTTCTTTAGGTGCGTTATGAAAAATTGATGAGAGTGAAATTTTACGATACGCGCGCACCGTGACACAAAATTAACAGAATGAAGTTAGTGGCGCATGTTGGCACGTACGCCACCTCTGTTCACTGTATATTTATATTTATAATATTTATCCACATTTAAAACACGTATTTTCATTATACAATAGCGAATTTTATATGTGCGTCTGAATTATAATCAGAAGTGATTTAAATTGAATATTTGAATAAATACTTATTAATATTAGAAAATAAGAATAAATATTTAATTATTTAATTTTTCAAATGTAAACTGAACTTTATTGACTATAATGACTCCTTTTCCAGTCTTTGATTATTTAATTGTAATTAATTATTTGCATGCATTCAAAAACTATTTTTAATAATGCCAAAGAAGTATAACTTCTTACGCGCGTACATAAATACACGCACCCTTTTTTTATATAGAGCAAATAGTAAAAAAGTCATATGTGCCAACTTGCCATAATTATTATACACATTAAGGCTTGAGTGATCTTTCTTTAGAGGTAAAATTTATTACTCCTTAGACATGCCACTTTAATTAGATGGTTTCCTTCATCGTACGAGTCACAATTGGCGCACGTAGAAGAAAAATCGGATCGGGATTTAATGACAGGACTTTGCCAATGCTGCACTTAAATTTACTAACGTTTCAGAAGTTGTTTAGGTGATAATTTTTTTCACACAAATAAATAAAATAAACCTAATAGTATAAGAAGCCAATGAACTATATATGTTGCAGTTAACACTAGTTTTTAGTTAAAACTCGTTTTCCCTAGTTAAAAATAGTTTTTACTAAATGCCTTTGTCAAAACTAGAAATAACAAGTGAAAACTAGAATTTACCACTGATATAATTCATTTTCTGATAAAACTAGTTGTCACTCCGAGCTTTAGTTACAACTAGCACTAGAGAAAGTAATTTGAGTTTTGGGATTGAAAACAAGATAAAGTTTTAAAAATATTTATTAAAAAGATCTAGGGTATAGAAACATAGTACCGTACCTAGTAAAAAAAACTTACACTAAAGGAACATTTTAGGGAACATCAGCATAAAGTAGTTGCCAAGGTGACAACATTAATTAAAAGTAAATAAAATAATCAAACAAATCAACAGAATACAACCATAAAATTCAAAAAAGGAACATTAAGGGATATTGGTAAACATACAATAAAAAAATAATCAAACAACCTTAAAATTAAAAAAGATGACGATCTACTTGTTGCAAGACAAACTATCGTGGCATTTTGAATTACAAAGGTAGCCATTTTTCTTGCAGAGACACCTTTTTGACATACATCCTTTCTTAGTAGCCTTGGTCGGAACAGTTTTAACTGACTAACTTCGAACAAACGCGTTTTGTCTAGTAATAACTAGTTTTAACTGATATTCAATTGTGAGCATTAGTTAATTCTAGTTTTAACAAAGGCGTTAAGTAAAAACGCGTTCTAACTAGGAATAACGCGTTCTATCTAAAAACCGGTTTTAACTGTAACATATACATCACGTATATTCTTATGGAAGAGCTGGGTTTAAATTGTAATTTCGTCGGGTGGTCTCTCTCCCTAAAATATGGCGAGGGGGCCGATGGCTGGCCATGCGTCATACTCGTGAACGGGTGCTACTTGTGGTGACTGGTCGTACTTGAATTTGTGTATGATAGTGTTGTAGATGTAGTTATTTCGACTATGTGTTAGCGTGTTGTTCCCACGAGAATGTAAGTGCGTGCTTCTATTTCACCATGCGTCCTGCTGATAGAGGAAAAGTCTTTGTTGTAATTTATTTTATTATTATTAATTACTTAAGATATCATGTGGAACATGGTGTAAAGGTTGCAGCTCCTTACAAACGTTGTGTAAAAAAACATGGCGAAGAGCTTATTGCCAGTCCTTCTCTTCCGTTCTACGCACTTGATTTGAGAACTTTTACTAAATGTACAGTTAGAAGCATTTCATATACATTTCTTTATTGACGTTCATAACTGCACATTGTGTTACCTACATTACTAAATATTTTTTTACTTAACTTTACTTTACTATAACTTAATAGCGGCCCAGAGACTGTACAAATAAATATGTACTAGATAATATGTTCACAACCACAATTGCAAGCGAGTATTAAAACTACCTTAATAAGATTTAGGATTAGTATTTCTGCTCTATCACCATCCTAATTGGATATAAACTACACTGGTCTTTGAGGTCATCTACTTACGACCTTGTACGTAACAGTTAATTAAAACTACACCTAATCTGTTAAACTGGGGCGGTTTTGGCTAATTATACTGTCCACTCCTAACTAGTTAAGGATCTGTATAATTCAATAATATAATACCTCAAGAGAAGGGATATGTTAGTTAAAAAAAAACTATAACTACTTAGGTAAGCTCCAAATATTTATTTATATACATATTTATGTAAGTATGTTGAAATAGACAAAAATCATCACAGAATGGCAGCCAGGCGATGGAAAAAGGAAAAGAGGAAGATAGAGCAAGAGATGGGCAGATGATAGAAAGAGAATAGGAGGCACAACTTGGTCAAGAAGAGTTAACATCAGAAAAGAATGGAAGCAGCTGGAAGAGGCCTATGTGTCACGACACAAGCCAAGGACACGCTGATTACCAAAAACGAGTCATACGATGTATTAGATTAAGTTATATTATATTTATGTATTAGACTAAGTTTTATGTTACTTAAATAAGTATTAATATATTATACTGGGTGTCAGCAATAAAGGTTAATTAATAATAAATGTATGTACAGGTATATAACAACTTAATGTATCATGCTCAATTACTATAAGTGTATTTCTCTTATCTTTACGTAAGTTTCTTCGGTTTGAATTCTAAGTAATTTTCTGGTAATATTGAAATTACATAATGAGCAATGAAGATAATGAGAAATTAGAATAACAGTATTGCAACTTGTGAAATATATAGTCTATGTATCAAATAAAAGACTGATATCTTTAAGATTCAAACAGCTTACATAAAACAAATTTACATCAGACGTAAAACGTTCTCAGCCGTTTGATTTCAAGAGACATTTCTTTTAAAAATTCCATTCTGACGCGATTCGTTTTATGCCGTCGTAAAAGTTTTTCGTAACTGATTTCGTTTGGCGCATCCCGTGTAATTGAGTGGACGGAAGTAAATAACGAGTAAAATGTTTGTAATTTAAATTTGGAATGTTTAGATCGAAACGTGATTTTCCAATATTGGTAACATCGTACATCACAATGCGGGCAATGTTGGCCTAGTGGCTTCAGCGACTGTCATCTCTGACTGGAACCCCGGTTGTGCACCAATGGGCTTACTGTGCACTTTCTATTAACACTGTATGGTGTAGAAAATATCGCGAGAAAACCGGCATGCCTTAGACTCTTAAGCTTAGGTTTCCTAGAAAAGCGGTGCAGTTAACTAATATCGCGGTGTGTTGTTAGTCTACATGGCTAGTACAAAAGTCTGGCTTTATAAAGGCCTAAAAAATTACAAGAAGCAGCTGGTCCATAGCAATCACTTTTATTAGCGTTAAAAATCGATTACCAACTGAGCGGAGTCTTATCCGCTTAATATATCGCGTATTTACCTGAATTAGAGGAAATCTCGATAAATGAAAGCTATAATTAAGCCGATTTAGCGGCTTATCTCATACACACCATTTGTTTCAGGTCTGGATTTTTCTCTTGAAGCGTCATTTGTTTTTTCACTAGTAACACATTAGAGATTAAAGCATCAGCTCGTAAATTAAATAAAACACCAGCTTAGACAGGTAGAACAGAAGGAGGAAGAAGGCAATTAATGAAACAACAACTTTGCAATAGAAAATGTGGTAATTCGGCTCTAAATACAATATTTTGATATTGTAATCATTTAACTAAATGTAGACTGTCTCGTTGACCACTATTGCTGAGAATTTTTTGAAACGTTGGGTTACGTAAAAGATATTTGCCATTTTGAAGTATATTTTTTATTGTATTAGCGTTAACCAAATATATTATGAAAATAAAAGTTCTATGTCCAGAAACTCTATTTTCTGAACTACATATTATCTGATAATGATAGCATTTTTGACTTGGTGCGAAGGGGTCTAAACTGAAAATTACCTATAGCAATCAAGCATCTATCTAATATACAAAATTCTCGTGTCACAGTTTTCGTTGCCATACTCCTCCGAAACGGCTTGACCGATTTTGATGAATTTTTTTGTGCTTATCCGGTATCTATGAGAATCGGCCAACATCTATCTTTCATCCCCCTAAATGTTAGAGGTAGTCCACCCCTAAATTTTATTTTTTATTTTTAGAACAAAATTTTTAATTTCTATTTTTTTATGATACAACATACAAAAATACATACAATCCTCAATTTTCACCCGTCTACGACTTTAGTACCATATCATAAAGTTGAAGTGTTAGTGGAGGGGTTCCGGAAGGTAAATTTAAATTTTTTGACATAATGTATTTGTTGTCTTATCAACTTTCTTTTTTTTATCTTACTAGCTAGACCGGTGTCGCCAGGCCAGCTAGTAACTATATATATATTTGGGTAGTAGTAGTATTAGTGCTATATGTTCTTTCTCACTTATCTTGTGTTACTATCATTTATTTTAAAAATACGTATAGTATATACGTAATTGTTTTGTTCATTACTAAATTATCGTTCGGTACCGGCTGTGCACTTCTCGATGTGTGTGTGAATTAAAAGAAATAGAAGGAAAATATGAGGTCTTTCTTATAAAATTGTTTGATTATTAAACATAATTTAGGGCAAAGTAAATAAAGCCTCGACGGGTTTCACATTTCCAAGTTTTCAAAGGAGAATTAATTGGAAATTATTGATTAGAAACAAAAACCGCGACTACCGCCCGTTTGGATCGATTACAGCATTATTTATTTAATAGAAAACTTGTAAACACTTCAAACGGGCAAAACTCTGTGGTTTGCCATTATTGTCGAACTTAATATTGATTTTAAGTTTTGAACCAATGTTTGAGTTTGAAGATACCTAACAATATATTTAATTTCTTAAGAGCTTTCGTTCAACGTTTCGTTAAATTTCGACACTTGGCCATTCTTAAATTTATGTTATTTTAGATATATTTTTGGTTTTATAAAAAGAACACAAGAAAAATATATTTTTATTGTATTTATGTGAGAACTAATTTTTTTTACAGTTATTAAAACATGTTAATGAGCAGCCTAGACATGTAATTGTTTTTTTCGATGTCTTGCGTGTTCGCCCGGCTGGGACAGCAATTGATTTTTTTTATGTACGCAACATAAACAAAATAACTCTTGCTAGTACGGTGAAAAACAACATAGTGACGAAGCATGCCTTAGACCGGATCCTATGACACTGTGTCACGTAGGCTTACGTACCAAAAAAAATATACAATGTTATAATTTGCAGGATTTTAAGGTTTTAAGACCAATAAGTTTTCTATGACCTAACATAATACACATCATAGTGCCACAGCTCATTTAACTTTGATGACAATTCAAATAGTTTTATATTCGTGGCTGGCAGGTGCTGCTTGATGTCTTTCATATATCGTAGTTTACGACTGCCATTGTTTTCCCCACCACCAAGGTATCCTGGGTCATAAAATGGTAATGAGTAAATGGTAACTCTCGTATACCAAAAACATTTTGGAGTTGACATTGAAGTCAAAAGTAAAAAATAATTTATTCGTGTAGGTAATAACAATGTACACTTATGAACGTCAAAAAAGAAATATACATTAAATGCTTCTAATTTTACATTTACTGCCAGTTCTCAACTCAAGGGCGTAGAACAAAAGTAGAGGAATCAGTAATTATTAATATTATTGTCAATATTACCCCGAAAGTAAGTTAATTTTAATCAGAGAAAACAATGTTCTATCAAATCTCTTCTAGTAGGATCTTAATAAAAAATGAAAATGTCAAAGCATATGTAACGAATTATTAAGTAACCACAATTTCCCCGTACTATAATACAATAGAAACATTACTTACGTCGTAAAATAAAATGTTTTGAAGAAAATATAGACTACAATCAAGTGTATGTCGAAGCTACAATAAATTGTGATCGTGTCTGGAAGTTCTGGTAAAATAACATTTGTAATAGAAAAAACGACACCAGATATTTTTATTAGCACAAAGAACTGACATATAAATGTTTCTTATACTCCTGGGTCCTTCCTTACATTTAAAGTTAGGCTAAATTATAAGTATGTAGCATACACGCCAGTATCTTCGGAACCTTGCCTAAAGGGACTCCTTTTAATAATATATTTTAGTTATTATATGTTAAGGTTAGTTATTTATTTCAATGTATATGTGAATTATAACTTTTGAAATTGTATTAAACGTCTTACATGTTTCTTTAAGAAACACCTAATGTACATAACATGAATGATCCTTGTCAAGAGTAAGTGTTGTAAAAATGAAACTTCTATTACATCGTCTCAAACTTTTTCGTCTGTATGTTGCATGTCGCGTGACGGTCGGCCGCGGAGTAGGGATAAAGTGAAAGGAGCTCGTCATAGCAGCCAAGGCCAATATGGCAGCGTCTATAGTTCGCAGCTGACCGTGTATTATATAGACTACTATTTAATATGTGTATATATTCTAAATAATTGTTAAGTATTATGTATGTCGTACTCTCTAAGACACAGAGTTCAATAAAAATATTAGATGGAGACTTACTTAGTCTACTTTTATTATTTTCCATTATCATTCCAATTTTCCAAGTAAAAAATTAAGATTGATAAAGCGATTTTTATACCCCAAAAATTTTTAGTTTAATATCTATAATGCGAAAAAAAGTTTCACTTTTACCTTGGTTTCATAAAACCACACAATCCTTCTTTTGTGTTTATTCAATTCTACCTACCTACTACCTAGGTTACCAAAAAATTGCCTAATAAGGTAATAGTAATATCTCTTGTATATAAAATTACTAATTAACACTTTAAGCATTGAATTCTCTTAGGTCAATTAATCCAAATAAAGTAAATAGTGTTATTAAATACTTTTTAGGACTTTTGAACTGGATTTCAAAGAATTTATTTCATCACATGCTAGGCGGAAATAATAATGTTGTCGTAAAAACCGACATTTTTATTAAGACTAAACCTAAATTAAACTTCCCTCCTTTATTTCTCCTACGGAAAATATTTATATTAGGTAATAGCACCTTTTACCATTTCTCGGTTCTTTATTAAGCTCCTTAATTCTGATGCTAATTTATATAAAATTTACCTACAAATGACAAATAGTCGTAGTTTAGTCTGTATTTTGCCCTTCGATACGTCGTTAAAAAAACTGTTACTGTTTATTCATTTCCAATCCGTTTTTAAGCGGCTTTTAAATTGTACCGAGAAATAAGCTGCTCGTAACATTGAAAGATATTAAGGTAATCTGAATGTTGTGGAAATCTCTAGAGCGTACATTTTATTGGGAACGACGTTTTCTTTAATAAGTGAAATGTTCGTTCGTATTACAAAATATACAACAAGATGGTTTACATTGTTTTATGATTATATATAGGCAGTAATAAATAAGGAATATTTTTTATTGACATTGTATTTATTGTGTGTACATTACGAATGTGAATAATTTATATTTTGTTCTTGACAATTTTATTAAAAATCTCACATCAACATCATGAGTAGGGAAACTATCGTATAGTTCATGGTAAGAAATAAATCGCATTCCAATTAGGTTTCCATTTATTTAGCTTAATGTTAATATACACGGTATAAACTGCAGGAATTCGTTTCCCGTCGAAACAATAATTGCTTTGAAATCCGAAATTAAACCCGTCTGCTACATTTACACGAAGTTGTATGGAGTGTACCCATTTTACCCAGTAATGTATCCAACTTTGTTTGTCTTGGGTATGGTAGGATACAACAAGTTAGAAGTAAGGGACCTTACTATCACATTATATTTTTTAAGGTCTTTAGAGGTAGAATATAATATAATGCAGAAATGTTGGAGAGACTGAGGCTGCGTGTGCTAAATAATCACACTCGGCGTGGTAAACGGTCGCAATTGCTTGTAGTGCCCCGAGCGCGTATAAATTTACTCAGAAACTCTTGCGCACCCGGAATATACGTGAGACGGATATATTTAGTTGCACACTGGCTGAATTCACAAGAATTGCATTATTTATAATTAGTTATAAAAAGATTTTAGTTTTATGTTTTCTTGTTTTGTTTATATTATGGGTTTAGTTAATTTTTTATATTAATGAGATTTATTTTGTATTAGAATTAAGTTACTGTAAAAATAGGAAATAATAAATAAACGTTTACACATACACACAACAGCAACTTTACGGCAAATTTTTCAAGAGCTACGAAAAAGATACTTGATAAAATTCAAGTAACGGCCAATAATATATTGGTATAATATCGGTTATCTAATGCTCAGTAAGCCGAAATCCAGAGGGACTTTATCGAAATGCCGTAACGCAAAAATAATGGCACCTCCAGGGAAAAATGTCACACTTTGCAAGTTTAGACTAAGGTATTGGAAATAACATTGGAATCTTTTGAGACATTTAAAGTGGAAAGGGCCTCGAATAATCTGAGCGCCGACCTATTGGATAATCAACATCAATCCTTAAGTTACTAGCTATATTATGAGGTAAGATTTCTATAACTGATACGAATTAATTTTCTTAATTAATTGCTCGCACGAAAATAAAGAATGGCGGAGGTTATTGCCAGTTCTTCTCGTCAGTTCTATGCCCTTGATTTAAGAACTGGCATATTTATTTTTTGACGTTCATAAGTGTACATTTTGTTACTTATAAATGATTTTGAATTTGAGTTTGACGAAAACTCGGGAAGTAATTATTTTAATTATAAGATAGTTGTATTATTTATCGCTGTTAATAGTGTACAAAATTTAGTAATTACACAATAAAAGATATATTTTCATCCTATTGGTTAACCGCGCACCTTTAACTATAATGTTTTGGAGCCAAACGAAAGTGCGTCAGAACGACTGATTAGGAACTATGAACTTTTGAGATATTTAAGTTTAACGGAAACGGCACGAACAACGCACGAAAACCGAAGAAGTAATTAATTAATATTAATTTAATATATTTTTGACGTGACAACGTCTTATAATTCGATGGAGCCGGCTGCACGCACGAAATGACTCATGAGGCGTTACCTCGCGGCGCGGCGTTACCTTTGAGGCGTTCCATTTAAGGCTTGAAGTGCAAGCGAGAGCGCGACAAAGAGGCACAAAAAATTGACATAATTGTATTTATGCGTACAAATACATATAACTTGATCAATTCAATTGTGATTTCCATTTACCTCCTCTATATCCATACAAAGTATCTATCAAACAAATAAAATTTAAATTTTCGTTTGAAAACTGCTACCATTCCATCAGTATTTTCTTATCACGTTATCACGTTCAACTATCGTCAGTAAACCGACTTTACAGACAACCGATTTTTTTAGTTTAATTTTATTTGAGCTAAGAAAAGTATTTTTGTTTAGAATGTTTTATAAAGGCACACGGTCTATCCATAGAATTAATTAAGAAAAAGTCATTTATCAAAGCGAATCTGTAAAGTGACGTAAAGTGGATGGTCTGAAAGACCTTTATTATTTTTCATTGTAGTGACAAATAGAATATTCTAGTGGCGCGAATTGTGCTCTTACAATTTTCGCCGAGATTTTTATTATTCGTGATGAAATATTTTGGAGTATTTTCCATTATGTTTTCACTAACAAGGCTCGTGTTACATTATTTTTCCTACAATACAATTATTTTGTGGAAAGTTTAAAGAGCTGCTCTAAAATTAGGGGGTCGAGATTACAAAACAAAAAACGAAACGATGGCGTTTTTAAGTAATTCATTAAACATGTATAATTATAATTAAAGAACAAATTTTTGTGACTGTCTTTTTTTTTTCTTTCTATAGGCTGATGTAATGATGTTCTCTACTCTATATAGGCGATATTAGATCGCAACTCAATATTTTGTTAATTTGCGCACATATTACTCTCCCTCTCAATCTGTTTTCCTACTTATTACTATATGTATGTTAATTCAAATTAATTTTATACACAAGTACTAAACATAATAATACCAATTTGTATCGTTATTTTTGTATATTTGACAAATGCCGGTTTACTCACTTTATTTTCCTTCACCTTACGCGAGTGTTAGATGCGCACTTAGACACAAAGTATATTATAGGTCTTTATAAGACCTACAATTTCAGGGAGCTTAAAGAGAGTCGCGCGCTGAAGCCACTAGGCCGACAGTGCTTTTTTACATAGATGTAGCTTATCTAAAACTACTTACTCACTTGTTCGTCATCAATAATTATATTTATATAGAGGCCTAATAAACGTAAGATTTTTAATATTTCTGTTTATGATACTATATTTAATTTATAATCGAGCTTAACTACATTATAGCTCCAATGAGGAATGTTAGACCTGAGTGAATACTTACCTGTACCTGCAATATGATGAGATGGAAATTGGCAGGAAATAACGAAGAAAACATAAGACGAGCTGTAGCCATTTCAATATACGCATTAAAATTTTTGAAACTTAAACTTTTTTGATACTGTAATATTTAAATTCAAGAATTTCAGCCTAAGCTTATTGTTATATAACAAGAGTTTTTGAATGTGAATTATTTATTTTCAAACTTTATTAATTAAATGTAAGATCTTTCTTTGGTGTTATTTCACACAATATTCTCTAGTAAACTCGACAAAGAGAATACCGCACCGTAGTGCCTTTTGCCTGAGGCTTTTCATACGGCGTAAAGAATAATTCCAAGAGTGTCAAGCTTACATTCTTATCTATTTTTGTAGTGTCTTACACAAGAATATAACTGGTTCGTTAGATATAGTTTAAAAAAAATTATATAGAAAGTTTCGACTGATATATTTTTTGTAATTTGTAATGTATATTTTAAAAATAAAACAAATGTTCGACCTATGTAGATTAAAACATTCAATTCACCATTTACTAAATTTCAATACATTTTCTCCTTGAAAATATATTAATTTTAAACAATGAAACTTTTAGCAACACCCAATCAACTAAATTTGTTAGTAGTTCACTCAGTAACAAATATTTGTGCACAATTTCAACGAAGCAATTAATACAGTTGCCCCGAGGACAAATAATCGAATCATAGAGATACACAAATTGAAAACTATTACGATTCATAATGTTAGAGTTGCTGCCTTTTATAAAGGGTGCGTTTCTCATCCCCGTCGTATTTCTGACAATCTTAAAACACACAGAACTTAATCTTTAAAAACTTAACTACGTAATATAAAATGACAATGTAAAAATAAGAAATAGGTTTATCGATGTTTCATGTTCATGATTTCTTAAACGTATGTTTACTGCACAGGCAAGCAGAGCATTCCACAATCGAATGGCAGTGTCGGTGAAGGAGAAAAAAAGATCTATGGAATGAATGGATAAATGGTTGGCTGGCATTTAAATAAAATAATCTTAGTATTTTTACTATAGTTTTAAATTGAATGTTAACTTGGATTCAGAATTAACAAAAGAAGGTATTTTGTTCAATCTTCGTCCTTCATTGACCTTCCACTGAAGTAACCTTATTTGTCCGATTTTTTGTAAAGGGAATGAACTTGAGATTTAACTAAAAAAGTATTCGATGTTCTCATAAATTACCCGTCCCTTCAACCTTTTTCGTTACAACTACAAGCATCCAATCCAATTAAGTAGATATTTTTGTGCACCGTGTTTACTTCAGTGATTTGGTTATATGGTGTACGTGAAGATCCGTAATCTCGCAACCGCGACATTTTTCTGTGCCTATTTGACTGGTTACAGATAGGCAAGTAAGCTTCTATTTCTTTTGTGAAAACTTTTACAGTTTCGCAGAAATACCGCTGGAAATTAAAGCATAATTATATTTAATAAAAAAACATTTTATATTAACCTATTACTTTTTATTTAACCTTAAGTCCCATAAAGAATAACAAATGTTGAATGCAATTAAAACTCTTTTTTATTAAAAGTTTTTTTCTGATTTACAAATAGTTTATTTTTTATTTATTCACTTACCTTCATAAGTTTTCTAACCAATTATATAGATCCAATCGATACTTACTAAATCGACTTTTTTACCTTGTTTTATTTCTTTTTTTCTTTTACAAAAGCTTTCCAACGCTTCGCACACTGATACATTGGTAGATTGTATTTGTATTATTATTGTATTGACAAGATTAAATGTGACAATCACTTATATAAAAAAACAACAACTAACACGAAGAGAAAAAAATACATCGATCCTTAAATTATAAAAACTAAAGGATAATTTATTTCAACTACCAACTATGGATATCCAAATCTATCTTGCTTACCTTTTATTTCCCCACCATATTTATCTTTCTCTGTTAAATTGTACGGTACACATCTGACATAGTATAATTACTTTTATTTCAAATTGATTACTAATAAATAAAGACGACAAGATGCTTTTGTGTTTTGGAGGTTCGCTTTTTGAGATGAGATTCCAACTTGTCAAAGCTGGATCAATGCCAGATATATGAGAACAATTTTATTTAAATTTTATTGGCGTATCGTAACTTGGGATTAATCAAGAGTTATTGGAGCGAATTGAAAGTAAAATAAGATTGGGAGGCGACGTGAGTTTTCGCTTACTTTAAAAACACGGAACGAATAAAATTTCATATTTCTTTTTCATCTATTCACTAGAGTAACCATAAAAGTAAGTAAATAAAATAAAATTTATAATATAAAAGCCATGATATGGCGATGGACAAGAAAATTACCCTTAAAATACCTTCGTGAAAAAGACAATTTTCAAATTTGGATATTTTGTATTCAGTATGTTAAACCATGGAGATGACGTGAAGGTGATAAACGATCGAAACGATTTTCCTGCTTAAAATAGCAGAAAAAGTTACTTTTCCAAAGCCTCAGCATTTCCCTAACATCACAATCAGGTAGACAAATAAACAAGATAAGGAATAAAAGGTTTTAGGGAGATTATAGATAGAGAGAGAGATATTGCGATGACCGAGCAGACTCCACGTCACGGAGTCCATTAACAACTTATTACCGACTTGCGAGATAAGAGCGAAACTCTTTATTCTATTATTGTCTTAATCGACCATCACTGAACAGACACGGACTTGGAATAAAACTTACGTAACAAAATTAGATATATCTAAGACACAAATTTACTATTACCATAATGTCAATAGTGTAATTTACTATTCTATGCGTTCAAGTTAAGAATATTATTGAAAAGAGGGGGTTTAGTTAATAAGTCTATTGTGCGTGACATCTATATGTCATCATAGAATTGAGTTGGTCCATTTCGTGAAACTGATGGTTGTTAAATTGGCAACGTGTAACGATATTTCGGTATTTAGTAATCAACGCTCAGCCATATATATCGTCGAAGCAAAATCGACGATAAGTTTGTTAGTAACTATTTATTATTATTTAATTTATTGTCACTCAGTTTTGTGATATTAATAAAAAAAATACCTCGAATACAAAGCCTTTTTAAATATCTCTCATAAATTTTTGGCATTTATCTAATATTTAATAGATTATCTAACGAATAATTTAATTATTTAATCATTTGATCAGCTTACTGGCTATATAGTGTCCATGCGTATCATTTGGTTGGGCGTTATTGGTTTAACCACTGAAAGTGAGCCTTTCAAGAAATTATCAATTTGACGATCAGTACACACACAACGACGACATTTTTGTATTTAGTATTGGTTAAAAGCGTTTGGTTTTTGTTATCTTTAAAATCTGAAAGTATACTAGTTACTGTTTTAATTAATAATGGGATATGGAAATATGGAATAATTTTCGGAATAAACGTCTGTGCATGGGCCCATTCGTGAGGAAAACGAGCAGACCCATAGGCATCTACCTACCACACCAGGAGGTATGCAAGTGCGTTGTCGGCCTCTAATTAATATAATATGTTTATTACACGGAGACCCCGACATTTTTATTGTATAGTATTATAACTATATTTGTGTTTAATATTCTTCGTAAGATTCCTTATTACACCCCTGTCGTCTACCAAAAAGTTTGGTCGACAATTTCGCTGGGTTACCCTCAAGATCCAAATATAATTACTTGGGGATTTACGTGTTTTCCCCGCTCTTTTGTAGCGATTAGGCGTAGAAGGGAAACTTATAATTTCGAGTTTATTATATTCACTTCTACTTAATCTTTGCGGTACATTTTGAGCGGTATTATCAATTTCAGATATTTGAAAAACCAATACGACATAAGGGAGTGAGTATACAACATTCTTTGGGCGCGAACACCCGAACTTAGTAGATTGCACTTACTTTCAGTGACATGAAAAATTTGACTTTAACTAAACGTTATAACTGTTTTCATATTTATTAAATCAAATATTTAAGTAAAGGATATTGTAACTGTCACTGGCTGGAAAGAATTTTTATCTAATATATAAAATTCTCGTGTCACAGTTTTCGTTGCCATACTCCTCCGAAACGGCTTGACGGTTCTATTAAAATTTTGTGTGCATATTGGGTATGTCTGAGAATTGGACAACATCTATTTTTCATCCCCCTAAATGTTAAGGGTCCACCCGTAATATTTATTTTTTTAATTTTTAAATAATTTTTTTTTTATGATACAGCATTAAAAAATACATACAGCCACTAATTTTCACCCCTCTACGATCAACCCCTATTTTTTATTATAAATGATATACATGGCAAAACGGCGTTTGCCCGGTCAGCTAGTAATGAAATAAAGTCACTGTATTCCCATAGAAATTAATCAGACAGTTGAGTCTGTCTGAGTCTTTAATAGTTCAAAATAAATTTAACAAACTTAAAACTATCTTCCTTCTTATTTTTTTTTTATTTTCTTTCTTTATATATTTTTTTAGCCTTTTTAAATCAGTGTTTAAGTAATCGGCAACAAATTTCGTAACCTTAACACCATATTTTTATTATTATTAATTAAACGGTCAATGTAAAATCTACCAAAACTACATCAGAAATAACTAAAACAAATTTCTGAGTGTTCATTATCTATGTGGCTATTAAAACAAGAGTTTTCGAATTGTCGAACGGCAGTGTATTAATCACGAGGCATGATGTCGCTTGCAGACTGACGCGTCATTTGAGACTACAATTTCTGTTTGGTACAATTCAAAGAGTCTTTTGTTTGTGAAGCAACAGATAGAATCAAACAAAGGGTTGAAATATTAGTAGGTAATTGGCAGTTAGGTATGCGTATTTCCCCATTTAGATTGAGGTGTTTAAACCCCTTAATTCAATCCTTTTGATTTTGTGCGCACAAATGCTCGTTTTATGAATTTTGAATTCATGCTTTTAAGTCCTAACTAACAAACAATTTTTCATACTTCGTAATTTATGCTTTATACGGTAAAGAAAAAGAAACGTATATTGAAAACTTGTCTTAGAACTAGTCTTTTATATTTCAAGACCCTTATTAGACATCGGGCAGATCCGCGGCAGGGAAGCTAAGATATCGGCGAGTGTCCAGTCTCCCTTTCCTAGAGAATTTTTTTTTTAAAGTTTAATCAATCTTAAAGAAAATGTATTAATGATGCTAAAATCTCAGGCGCATAGAGGCACCAATAATTTAATAATAATTAACTATTAAGGAAATTCATTATATTGAAATAAATAACGATTCTTATGACGTTCAACGTTGAAACAAAACTAGTTTACATGTTAAATAATGTTTTATTATACACAATTTTTTTTTTTCATATGTGTATAATATTGATTAGTTACAAATTAGAAATAACAATATAATGTAATGCAAATACACTAATGTTATAACCAGCGGCAGGTAAGTCTAGCGCTGGCCGACACGTGGAGGGGATTGCTGCGCATGTGTACTGTCGCGCGGGGGACAAAATGCGACTGGACAGCCAATCGACGCTCTTCATTCCGCTAGCCCCCCTCAGGTACCTTATTTTTTACTTCTGCGCAATAACGGTCAGTGCTAGAGTTTCGTGCCGCTACTTATACTAACTCTCTTACTTTATAATGTAATACACAATATTACATTATAAAGTAAGAGAGTTAGTAACTTGAACTGCTTTCTATCGTCTGTTTTGCATAAACGCCCGCGAGGCTCGTGGTAGGCGGAGGCCGCCAGCCACGCGTGATGCCGAACACATCGCTCATACCAACCCAAGTGGATTCAATCGTGATATTGCGAACGTTCCACGATTATTTCCATTTTGATACGATTTTTTACTACACTTGTCATGTGCAGACAATTATATATTTATTATTATGCATCTGTCTCCTATTACGTTACATATCTAAAACATGCTTAATATTTATTTATTTACTTACAGCCCATGCATGGCCAAACTTAGACTAAAAATAACATAAAACAACAATAAAATACAATTAAGTTATTTACAAAATTGACAGTAAATGCTATCCTCTAAATATAATATATTCTATAATCTATTATATAAATAAAATGTGCTTAATGTGGAACAATATAACGGTGTACTCCATTTCGTAAATTTATACAAAAACATTGTGAGAGAATCTAACCCGGACGAAGCATTGTAGAATTTAAAAAAATAGAAAAAATCTAATTGCGAACCATCTAATCTTTACCTTCTTTCAAACATCTTTGAATGGAGTGTTTTAAATAAACTGAATTTTAACGCTGAAAAGTCATCATGAGTTTTACCCGCTCTAACGTGCCTATACAATTATACAATAGGATCGGAATCAATCAAACGGGTGAGGCAAGTAAAAGATCTCGGCATAATGTTTACGCTGGACTTGATGTTTCGTGAACATATAAGACTTATTTGTCGAAAATCCTGGATCCTCAACTAACCTGGATTTTTTGGAGTAAGTTTAATACAACTTAATGTATATGTCACAAGCTCAGCAATACAAAATAACCTTACCTGATCAGACCCTAATAAAAACAGCAAATTAATTTATTCAAAAGTTGATTTAGTGGTATGAGGAATTTCAAAGTTATGTGGAAACCTTGTATTTATTTTATTTTTATTTATTAACACTTCGTTGCAAAAAACAGTAAATCAAACACAATACAAAAAAAAAATATAAGGGATACAATGGGCGGCCTTATCGCTAATAAGCAATCTCTTCCAGGCAACCCTAGTTAAAGAAAAATCTAAAAAAAAAAGAAACATGATTCGTGTGAGAAGTGCAGAAACAAATGTTATATAAAAAAATATATATATATACATAGTACCTTAATCTAAAGTAATAAATTGGACCCAGTGAAAGTGGAAAGAGCGTATTGGCTTCTTTGCAATCAACCTTTGAAATATAATATTGTTATATTGACTTATCATTTGTTGATTTATGCTTTAAATATTTTTTTATTTATTTACATAAAACACAAATCCTGTCCTAAAAGACCCTAAGTTAACAAGAATGCAAATCTAGAATTAAATCCAACTGTCGTCACTATGTAACTAGGCACATTATAAGTATATAATATATATAGGATATTAAGTAACATTCATAAGAAAAGTAAATAGTGCAAGAATACATATTGTAATCGCCAACCATAATTACTGCTTTATATTTAGTGCATTCTTCAATTATTTTAAATAACAGAAATTATTCATTTTCTGAACTACTCGGTGGGATCTAATCTACTCAACACAAAATAAGATTTTATTTTTAAGGCATACGAAAGCACAAACTAATTCAAATGGTCAAGAGTCTATTGTTGCACATGGTGGTGTCGCAGTAAAGTAGTTAAATCAGAGTGTTAATTGAATCTCTCAAACCAGAGTTGCTGCATCAGGCACAGGACAAGACACGCTTCAAGAGATTGACGGACAACCTCCAGTAATCGAGAGGTACCAAAAGAAGAAGAATAAGTTAAGAATACATTTAATATGGTGGGCTATGACCAGCTTCGCCTCAGAAGAGAGCTAGCCTTGTCAGTGTATATATTTAAGATACTTAAGTGGTCGGGTTCATAATCTGGATATAATGGAGAGACTGAGTCTACGGGTACCAAGTAGAAACCTGAGGCGGAAGTCTCAAGTTTTGGATGTACCGCGCGCACATACCAACTTGGTTAGTGAAGCACCACTCACGCGAGCAATACATATTATAATAATAGGATTTCTATTAAGGTAGACCTATTTGTTTGTACACTGGCTGAGTTCACAAGAGTTGCTTCCTATATTATTAGTTATAAGATTTAGGTATATAAATATATATATTTTTTTATGTTTTTTATCTAGGTTAATTGGTGTGGGTATAAATAATGTGTGGTTCTATCGAATGAGTAATTACTGTAAAGATAGAATAATGATATGGAATAAATAAAAAAAGAAATAAATAAAAATATTTAATTCAGGACTAATACGGAGCACGATAGTAATTGAATTCAATGTTGTATTTATCTTTGCCTCAATTCCTTGTTTCATATACCTATACATAATATGGAAAGTGATATAAAATACTATTATATAAATATTAGTCGAACACAAAAAGAAAAAAAGTTATAACGTAGGTTGTAATAATAATTGGGGAACTTCGTCGCTCTGCACAGATAACAATAAAAACGCAAATGAAATGAGATATTCGATATCTTTATCCTTATAGACTGTAATAATTGGCATAAAATTAATCTTATTTTTCTCATTTGTATATACAATAGCTTTTCTCTTGTATTTTTGGAAATAGATCAAGTTCTAATTACTATAACGGAAAATTTAAATAATTATCCTTAAGTAAAATCCTAAGTTGCTATTTAAATTCATATAATTATAACTAGAACATTATCTTAAAGTATGGTCACCTTAATCAAAAATAAAAATCATATATTCATAAAGGTAACGCAAAGTACACTTATGAACGACACAAAAAGAAATATTTATTAAATTCTTCTAATTTTATATTTACTGCCAGTTCTCAAATCAAGGGCGTAGAACGGAAGAGAAGAACTGGCAATAAACTCTCCGCCACTCTTTCTAATGACCCGTTTAGTACATCATTTCCTCGCTGTATTGCGCTGTTTTTTTTGTTTTTTTTTTAAAATAGGGGGACCAACAAGCCTGCGGGTTGGCCATAGAAGGATACTATCGCAGTTCATGAACACCCATTTCAATAATGCGTGCTCTTGAGGAGATTGCCTCTTTTTTAATCTGAAGGATGTACGTAAGTTTACTAAGAGCCAACTTAAATTTCATAATCGTAAGTTTCAAGTGTACAGGCGCTTATCAATAAATAATGGGGCGGGAATTATTCCGACGGGAATTACTAAACAAAGGTAACACAATTGACGCTGAAGTAAATATTTTGTATGTATAGCGTTTGCCTTTTTTGTTAAAATTATATTTAACAAACTACTATACTATATCCCTCGTGATCAGAACAAGGTAGTAATCTTCAAATACAGCTCCTATAAGGTGGTTTCTAGTTGATGTCTATTGAATTGAATTGAATTTAAAAAAAATACCTATCAACTTCATATTATACCTGTCAACATTAGTTACCCAGACATGCACCCATAGTATGATGAAATGCTTTGATGCTTATATCTCCAATTCTACTAAACCAATTTTAATTGGATTTTTTTTATTAGGAGGCAAACGGGCAGGAGGCTCATCTGATGTTAAGTGTGCCCATGGATACTCTCATTGCCAGAAGAGCTTTCTGGCAAAGGCAAGTGCGTTGCCGGCCTTTTAAGAAAACTAAGGACCTTTCCTAAGTTGGTTTATGCCTTATTTAAACTTAAAAGGATATGACTTTTTTTGAAATATTTGTCGGTAAACGCAAATCTTACATAATATATGTTTGAGAGCCTATATACGTTATACTCAAATATTGACCGATTCCAACAATATCGCACACATTTAAATTCAACAAACAAGTACCTTCTTTTTTATAAGACGGTTAGAAATGCATTATTGGTAAAGTGCAAACTCAAAAACGCAGGTCAAAGTCCAATTTTAAAATCTCTAATAAACGACGAAAGTCAGACGATTACGGGAGTATAATTGCTATTAAGTAACATTTAAGCCAATTAAAGTTATTTACAGGCTTCAATTCACGTTTTTTCTTCGCTTAAGCACTTTTTTACGGCTAGTCCAGGCGGATACGATCGCAAATTTAATTAGGGCATCCGATAATAATACTTTATTACATCGTTTTGCCGGTAAATATTCCCGACTTTCCCTATTAGTAGGGAGTTGATGTTTATTAGGTCTGGCAGCCCCGAGTTCTCCCATTAAGCACTAATTGTTTTCAAAGTTGGGTAATGGAACTTGATTAAAAAGTATCTAGCTGTTTTCAAACAATTTTGCAGCTTAATTTAAATTACATTGTCTTAATTGAATTGCATTAAAGTATGCCATGTTATTCCTATTTGCTACATTAAAGTAACTTTAATATTGTATAATGCCAAAGCTTTTTTGCTAAATAAAATATAGTTTTGTATAAAGATATAATTAAACCCTGGAGACAGTTAAAGGATTGGGTAAGAGGGGGGTAATTTTTGTTTGAAACTTTTAATTGCGACGTCCAACTTCAACTACTGCAAATTTATTTTTTATTCACTTGGAACGTATCCGCGTTAATACGTAAACGCACGAGTCAATTGCAGTCAATTTTATAAAAAATACTTTTGTACGACTTAAGACTTACAAATTTTAGTTGTTAAAAATCTTTATGTTGTAAGATAAACATCTTGTAAATTAGGTGATTTGTATTATGTTGTTACACATTTAAAAGAAACTTTTTTAGTAGATTTAAATTTATTACATGAACACTCGATTTTTTTTAGATGACGTAAAGTCTCTCGCTGACAAAAAGAACATCGAGTTACTGTTTTAAAATCTATATACTCTCGCTACGCTATGAATTATAGTGAAGACATCCGTTGTCAGTGGTTAATCTTGGATGGTTAATGATTCTTGATATGCAATTATTTAGAACTATTCTCATAACAGAATAATTATTTGAGAAAGCAATAATACCCCGTATATTCATAACAACAAAACTAATTTGTCTAATTGACATTAAGAGACAGACCAGACAGGAGTAGACATGACAGAACTTAAAATAAAACGGTGAAGGCATATATGTATTTTTATTTTAAATAAGGGTTTGATTTCTCTCCCAACCGATATAGATATTGTTCTATGAGAATAGAACTTAGGACCTCTGTATGATAATATTATTTAATATGACAAAATATTAAATAATATTATAGTGATATGTAATCATCATTATCATAACATTACCGATTATTATTTGCCAATGTGTTATCACTAACGACGGCCGATATATTTGTTTTTATTTTTAAAACCAAGGTCAGGCAGCGGTCGGAGAGCAATAATTGAACATAACGATCAATTCAAAACTGACAAATTGAATTTGACATATTGACAATTTACAACATGTAATGTATGATATTGTGGTATTGTTGTTAATCTAATAAAACAAATCTCATTGGGTCTCTTATTACATAATCTCTGATCTTCAACACGTATTTTGGGCGTCGTTGAAAGTAGTAATTATTTAAATGTTAAAAAAAATATTTATTTATTTTCACCATAAAATAAGATATCAATGTCAAACTAAGTTGAAAACTTTTGTAGATCACTATACAAACTGCTGAACAGTCAAACCGTATTGTATTGACTATGGTACCTACAAGCTAAATGACGTCAAGTACCGAATAATCTTAAAACTTGTCCATCAGTCCACTAAATAAGAGATAAAGACCTTAGCTAAATAGGCTTGCTTAGACGGATGTGTGCACAGACATAATATTGCTCACGCTCACTCAAGCAGAATCCAAGGGAAGAAAGGAATTATTGGTAAAGAATAAACTATTTCTTACGAATAGATATGTACCCTTTTTATAGTCAATCCACATTAAAATATATCCAACTTCAAAAGCTACGAGAAAAAATAAAAAAAAAGCTATTCGTAGGTTAAATGAACAACTAAAATAATAACCTTTATTTTTAATATAAATTAGGAATTATAAGTAAACGGAAAATCTTGATATACATTTTCAATTTAAAATTATATAAAAAGCATAGTATTAAAGCAATAACCCATTGCTAAATTAAAGGAAAATACCAATAATACATTTATAATTGACAAAGAGACAACTTTACGTTTGTTCTTATATAATAATATATATATATGTTTATGAACTCGATATCTCTAGGTATATCTTGATTGCAATATTATTATCAAAAGTATTTTTAAAATAAATAATCATAATACCTACCTCTTGTATAGGTTTTACACTATCAAATATATTACCTGTACGACTCTCTGCTTTAAAAAAAAAACATTTTATTATAACTTTAGTCTGCGTCTTGAAGTTGATTAGGTATTTAAGCATCAGACGATAACATAGCTAGAGGAGCAAGTATAAATGTTGTTTTTTGTTTGAAATATATCTGTCAAACTTGTTTCGCCAAATGATTCTATTATAATAAATTATATATTATATTCTATTGTGTTTTTGGTATATTAATTATATAATGACAAATACTCTTATGATGTATTTTAAATGTAAAGTTTTCTGGAGCTATGATAGTTGAAACTTACAAGTTTAAAACAATAATAATAGTGTTACAAATTATTTAACTTATAAATATGATGGGGTAAGAATTGTTTACATATTAGTTTTCCAACCTATATATGCGTTGCGTTGAGATCTTACGTAGGGTCACTCTGCATCTTCTCGCATTTACCAGGAAGACTGTTCAGAGTTCCACAACTGAGCGTTTTTTAAAGCAGTTTTTGCCGTGCACCACCACTATGTGGACCCAGATGCCCACTGAAGTATTTTCGAACCAATTCAACTTTAAGAAAAGAGCGTACCAATTCTAAAAAGGCCGGCAATGCACTTGCGATCTCTATTGAGCATTGTGAGTGTTCATGGGCGGCCAGAATTTCAAATTATTTTTAAGCCGGACTACTTATTTTAGGTTTTTTTAACACAACAATTGTATACATATATCAAATAATACAAGGAGTTTGGGCATAGCCACCATTTAGTGGGAAATAGACTAGTATGAAAGCATACAATTCTCCTTAGTCAATTAACAAAAAAACGCAAAAATTGTAATGTAAATCTGTTCAGCTCATTTAACATTCAATTGTATTTCTTAAAATGATATTGTTGTTGTTGAATCGAGATTGAATTCAAAAACTGGATGCGCCTGAGGTGATTGTTCGCCCAACCTGAGATTGCGACAGCTATATCGTTCCCCAAGTGAACCTAAAAAACATTTGTTCAAGATGTTTGCCAGTATCTGTACTTGTATTAAAATTACTTTATTTATTGTGATTTAGTTATGATTAATTAGAATCGCCTACTGAAATCGGAGTTATTGTGTATCGAGCCACACTTGTCACTTTAAGCTTTGTGAGATTGTCACTGCAGTACTAAATTATTTTTTCTTACTTGATTATTATTATGATCGTGATGCTAGATATCAAGAAATTACAAGTATTTAATATTTGTCAATCATAATATCATGCTGAGCAAGGAAGAGTTATATTAGTTCCTATAACAGCTACGCCGATTCTCTTTCCGCACAAACTCAAAGCATATATATATATGTATAACATTAACTACCAGAAATTATATTATTATATAAAATCATGTTCAAGTTATAACTATCCAAAAACAACATGCAACACAACTTTATGTCAGTAACTGTTTATATTAAATGTCTTTTTTTCATACCCCTACAACATACGATAACGTCTTTGGTTATCGTATGTTAGAGGGGTATGCAAAAAAGACATTTAATATAAACAGTTACTGACATAAAACATTTTACACTTTTGACACTAAAACTTGTCCACCTCCCGTATCGGTTTTCCACCATCGATTACCCAACCAGAACCACTCTCTGCTTTTTCAAATATTTCGATAATGGCGTCACCCACTTTGTCTACTGTTTGCCATGGAGAGTTGTTTAGAAGTTCAGCATATTCTTCATTTAAATTATCATCCCATGATTTTAAAACTTCTGTTAGTTTAGTTTTAGTTAAACCTGGACAGAGAGCTAACACCCTCACTCCAGTTCTTTTGAAATTTCCCTGGTTTCCCAAAGATTTCGTAAATGCCATTACTCCAAACTTTGTGGCTTGATATACAGGAAGGTATTGGTCTGTGAACGTTCCATATTTCGATGACAAGTTAACGATCGTTCCACCATCTCCTAATTTATCTTTTCGGTATTTGTCCATAAATTTTAGAGAAAACTGTATCAACGCTGTTAAATTTATATCAATAAGTCGCTTTGGAACTTTTTCATCAGCTATTCCAGCATTATTTACCAGAACATCGATATTGTATGTAGCAATGAGTTTGTCCCATACAACTTCTAAATCTTTTGTTACATCACATTTAAAGAAAACTGCCTTGTTTTCACCGTATCTAGATTTCAAATCGTTCACAGCTTTATTGCCCTGTATCTCGTCAATGTCTAGAATTATGACAAGTGATGCTTTGTTTTGAAGAAATCTGTCTGCTGCGCCGTACCCAATACCAGTGGCTCCGCCCGTGATTAGTATCACTTTATTTTTTATTTCCCGAGACATATTTAATAATATGTATGTTTTGGTTAAGACGTTGTAAAGTAATAAGATATTAATAAAAATACATTTTATCCGATATACTTATATACAGATATACTTAATCTGAATAATCATTTCATGACATAAGTATATAATAATTGGAAAAGATAAGAAGGTATTTTTTAATATCACTGATAAATAAAGAACTAAATTTTTGTGTTTCAAAATGGCGACGGTTTTAAAATAAAGAAGTGTAATCTGCTTTGATAACCTGAGATCAACTGCATTGACCTTGGTACCTAATCTAATATTATTTAAATAGGAATTATCAATTTATTAGAGATCAACTAAGGCTATCAACATAAACAAGAATATAACAGACGCAATATACCTATTATACACTCTCTATAGCTGATAAACGATGACGAGAACTATACTTATTTTATTATTTTTATGATTAACACAAGCAGAAATAACTGAAACGAAAGGAATACGATTTTACAAGATTGTGAAGAATACAAGAACATGCTCATCACGCCAACATCTGCCTACTTCGCATCATTTTATGCCTACTTCAATCATAATCATATGCTTAAGCTTTTAATATTCATTTTATTATTATTTTTAGCTTTTAATGGAAATATATAAAATTATACTAAAATGATGGGATATAATGAAAGGCATTAATCATTCACTTTGTTTAAGGGCGTGGAATGCTGTGCGAGCCGTTATAATATATTTAATAAGTCTTCTAAACATCAAAGAACTGTCATGTATTTTTAATACTTCAATAGTTTTCCGAAAAAAAGTCAAATCAAAATTTATAACATTTATTATTACTGTTATACAAAAAACTTGTAAAGCGAATGTTTACACCTCTTTTATAGGTTTCCCACCTTCTATTAACCAAGCTGTACCACTTGCTGCCTTTTCAACCACATCAACGACTGCATTTCCAACAGAATCCACATTTTGCCAGAGTTGTTCCTTTAGAAATGCCATTACGTCTTTTTTTATAACCTCATCAAACGTATGCACTTCTTCGACAAGGTTAGTGTGCGTAAAACCAGGGCAAATTGCCATTACCCTCACTCCGGATCGCTTGAAGTTGTATGCGTGTCCCAAGGACTTTGTGAAGCCCATAACAGCAAATTTTGATGCTTGATACACAGGCAAGAACTGGTCCACTCTATACCCGTATATGGAAGCCAGGTTGATAATTGTTCCACCTTTACCCGATTTGTCTGTGCGACTGTGCTCCCAATATTTCAAAGACCATTCAATCAATGCTGTTACGTTAATATCTATCGTCTTTTTCGCTAGTTTATCATTTAGAAATCCAGCGTTATTGACAAGTATGTCGATTGAAGGATATTTCTTGACGATATTCATCCAAACCGCTTCTAAATCAGTTGTAACATCGCATTTGTAGAACACAGCTCGGTTATTTCCATGCTTTGAGGCCAGCTTCCTAACAGCAGCATCACCATTTTTTTCGTTTATATCTAACAAAATTACTACGCATGCACCTTTTTGAAGGAACCTATCGGCAATTTCATAGCCGATGCCTATAGCACCTCCAGTAATCACAGCTACTTTATTTTTAATATCCATCGTGCTCTCCGCCTCACTTACTGCAATGAGATGCACCGAGCTTTATATATCACGACCAAATGTCATTAAGTTATCGCTATGTGACGTTTTAATATTATTATAGTTTAATGCATATACTAATGGTTGTACTTTTCAAACATTTAAGTTAATAAGCATGCCCCCAATACTAAAAATATGCATATGAAACAGATGGTATAAATTCCTTGGTAGATAGAAGATGGTATAATTTCCTATTTGTTGCCTCCTCTCCCGGAGTCCCACCTGATCTGAGATAATACCGTCGTACATGGAAAGTGCCCAAAACTTCGTGAGTGCGTAGCTGGTTTTTAAAATGTGCCTTTTTTATATTAATCAACTACTAAAATCTATACATTACGCAGAGCCATTAGAGTGATATGCGAGTAACAGTTGGTTAAATGAATTGTTAAAATAAACAGGCTGATATATTTATGTAACAATATTTCATGTAAAGCCAGGGGAAAAACTTGTGTATTAAGCAGAACTATGATACTTAATAATTCTCCATTAGAAGAATTATTTTTAGTTCTTATACCTATAACAACAAATATTTAACATTGTTTACGCACAACGGACCTAGTGAGAGTCTATGTGCGAGAACTTAGACCACCAACCTGTTACCTTGAACATATATAACGTACGAATGTTTTTAATAAACGTAGACAATCTGTTGACAGACTTTACTTTTTTCTCTTTGTGAGATCTCTTTGTAAGATCTTCTATTAAAATAATTAATCTTCACCTAAGCTCCCACACATATTATAAAAAAACTGCGATTTAATATCGTTGTAAAGATTTTGATGTGATTTGAAATTAATGTTGGACCACATTATTAAACTCTGAAAATTTTATCTTTCCGCGAGTAAGTAGTAGTAGGGTTATGTAATGTAACATCAGTTAAGTTACAGATATTTTATTTAATAATTAGAAGATAATACGGTAATATAATAGATACGAAATGAATACGCAACCTACCTAACTTATATTCACATTTTTAACCTGCTTTCCTATAATATAATTTAAACAAAATCTATAACTTTAAAGATTTTTCATTGTTTGTTACCTGTGATTTTTGGCAGTCTATCCAATATTTTGTCAATGTATTGAAAATTTCTAAAAGACTTTCGGTCAAGCATGTGCAATACGAATGCGGAAGGCATATTTTGTCAAGTTCACAAATAAACCACTGAAGATATATCGATACCTTAAGTAAAGTGTCACTCTCAATACCTGCTACTGCTCGCGAGTAAGTTGCCGGCCTTTTAAGATTGGTATAGGTATGTTATCTAAACCTGGCGGCTTCAACACATTTACACTTTGTGCTTGTGTAGTGTCTGTGAATAAGCGCGAGACGTGATGTCAAACTGAAATAAAATCACAAATACATCATGAAAAGACTGTCCGTCTCTCTCGCGCTCGATCAAGCTTATGAGTATAAAAGAGACAGACATTGTTTTTCTTTTGCTACTGTTTATGTTGAACTTTACTGTTTTACATTATTATTATTTTATACATTTATTTATTTATTTATTTATTTATTGCATTTTAGGAAGATTTACAGTATTTTAACAGAAGGTAAATTATGATTACAATGTTGATCTTTTTTCAAACATTACCAGGGCAATCTCGTGAAATGGTGCACAATGTTTTTAATTATTTTAAGCATCTTAATAAAAACAGTTTAATGAAAAAAATGTTATTTTTAATTTGACATCAGATGCGACTGGGGTTTCTAAGAGGAGTATTGAAAGAATAGTTAGTGAAGTAAAAGTGAAGTGTGTTGAGCTAGATGGAGCTTATGTCGAAAAATGAAAAATTATTTACACAAACTACTCTTATACGTTCTTGGTCGGGCTTAGAACTTTTGGATCCACCCTCGTATGCACATAATATTTAAATGTATTTGACACATTTTTATTTATTTACAACCCACCCAACCTTACTAAAACCAGAGTAGACTAAAATATAAAGCTTGGCAAAAAAGTAATATTTTTAAACATACTGTATAGTGAAATTGCATTAGTGTGAGTACTGAACACGCCAGCTTTCGATAACCGACCTGTACGCTCTTTTCTTGAAGTCGTATTGGTTCGGAAATATCGAAATTATGATAAACAGCAGTCCTATATTTTCACGCACTTAAATTGCAAGGCATCTACCACCTAATCTTACGTTTACACCTTCCATCCGTGGGATTCAGGCGAACGCATCAATTTAATATGAAATTGAGTACGCAGTTATAACATACTTCCCTCATATATTGATAAAATTTTCCCGATTTCCTATCGTATTCTCTATATTAACAACTACACGAGAGCTAAAATAAATAATCACAGATTATAATAGACTTAAGCAGCATTGTTAGCACAATAGCTTTACATATTGAAGCAGCCATGCAGTTAAAACGAGCTGCAAAACTTATTTGCATGTAAAACGCTTATTGCTACCTATACTAACAATTACTCCTTAAGGATTGTAAGTTGTTACTTATAAATAGAATCTAGAATCTCCAGGCTACTTTAATATAGAAAGGTCTTGTCTACTACCGGATTTTACTAGCAGAAAGTACAATTTTTTTACCCTTGTTAGATGGCAGCACTATATATAGATATTAGATATATATTAAAGAATGGGCAAATGGTAATAAAGTATTTGTTATGTAATATTGAAGTCCTTTAGCAGCGTTGTATTCAAATAATAGTCTGGTGGAATATATATTTAATAATATTTTTTAGTTTGCTAATTTTGTATAAATCACAAAGTTATTTCAAAGACTACTGTTCGCTTTTCGCATCTGAGGCTAGAAAAATAATTAATATTTTATTGCTTTTCGACGTTTAGCTTATAAAAACCAGTGGCGCTACTTCCATTTAGGTTTGGGGCTCAGATTTCTGTATCTGTTTTTTTAGACAAGTACGTGATCACCTGTGACTGACACACGCCGTCGACTTCTTGAGACTAACACATGCCAGTTTCCTCACAATGTTTTCCTTCAACGTACGAGTGAGCGTGAAACGCGCAACTAGACAGGAGTCCACTGGACCACAGCTATGTATCGAACCTACGACATCAGTGATGAAAGTTGCACACTGAAGTCACTAGGCCATCACCGCTCTCAGCTTATACTGCTTAAGTTAAAAATAATGTCTAACATCTTTGGCACACATCGGCGAACATAGATACAAAGTATACAATGTTACAAATTAAAGAATGTTTTACTGGTGAATGTTTAGACCTAACTTGTAAATATGAGTATATGACTTAAGATCATATTATCTTCTGTGTATATTGAACTTCGCTCTTGCCCAAAACCGTTGCCCAGTTAGGCAACAAAACATTCTATTAAGATAGAAGTGGAATTTTATAAGTTTAAAAATATTTTATGATTTTTATTGCACTCACACCACGGTTAACGTTTAAACATTTAAAAGAGCTTCGCTTATTGTGTTGTTGAACAACAGTACGTTACTATAATATACTAGTGTATATAGTATATTGTATAATGTAAATATCTTTCGCCTGCAGCGTAATACCACGGCATGTCTTATAATTTATTTGTGTTATTGGCATTTGTTACATTCTGAATAATAAATATAAATTATATGGTGTAACTTATTAAATAAATATTTACCTGTCTTTTTGCAATGTCTGGTGTATTTCACTTGGAGTAAATGAGCCATTGTCCAGGTGGAAGGGGCTAAAAGCTTTGTATCATTAGTTCCCATCAAGTTATTGAGAACATACGGGAAAGTACAACGCCATGGCTAGAACAAGTAGTAGCAAAATATAGACATATTTAATTACTTTTTAGTCATATATTTTCTTACATTTATATAATTTGTCTATATATCAGATATTATTTATACCAGAAATTATATTATTATATAAAATCATGTTCAAGTTATAACTATCCAAAAACAACAATTTTGCCGTCTTTGGTTATCGTATGTTAGAGGGGTAGGCAAAAAAGACATTTAATATAAACATTTACTGACATAAAACATTTTACACTATTGACACTAAAACTTGTCCACCTCCCGTATCGGTTTTCCACCATCGATTACCCAACCAGAACCACTCTCTGCTTTTTCAAATATTTCGATAATTGCGTCACTCACTTTGTCTACTGTTTGCCATGGAGAGTTGTTTAGAAGTTCAGCATATTCTTCATTTAAATTATCATCCCATGTTTTTACAACTTCTGTTAGTTTTGTTTTAGTTAAACCAGGACAGAGAGCTAACACCCTCACTCCAGTTCTTTTAAAATTACCCTGGTTTCCCAATGATTTCGTAAATGCCATCACTCCAAACTTTGTGGCTTGATATACAGGAAGGTCAATGGGTCTGTGAACGTTCCATATATCGATGACAAGTTAACGATCATTCCACCATCTCCTAATTTATCTTTCGGTATTGGTCTATAAATTTTAGAGAAAACTGTATCAACGCTGTTAAATTTATATCAATAAGTAGCTTTGGATCTTTTTCATCAGCTATTCCAGCATTATTTACCAGAACATCGATATTATATGTAGCAATGAGTTTGTCCCAGAAAACTTCTAAATCTTTCGTTACATCACATTTATAGAAAAATGCCTTGTTTGGTCCGTATCTAGATTTCAAGTCATTCACAGCTTTATTGCCTTGTATCTCGTCAATGTCTAGAATTATGACAAGTAAAGCTTTGTTTTGAAGAAATCTGTCTGCTGCGCCGTACCCAATACCAGTGGCTCCACCCGTGATAAGTATCACTTTATTTCTTATTTCCCGATACATATTTAATAATATGTGTATTTTGGTTAAGACGTTGTAAAAAAATAATATATTAATAAAAAAACATTTAATCTGATATACTTACGTATATACAGATACATAATCTGAATAATCATTTCATGACATAACTATAAGTATATAATAATTGAAAAAGATAAGAAGGTATTTTTTAATGTAACTGATAAATAAAGAACAGACCTAAATTTTTGACCCAAATCAATAACAAAATTTATTAACTTTATTATTATTGTTATACAAAAACCTTAGTGTAACGAAAGTTTACACCTCTTTTATAGGTTTCCCACCTTCTATTAACCAAGCTGTACCGCTAGCTGCCTTTTCAACCACATCAACGACTGCATTTCCAACAGAATCCACATTTTGCCAGAGTTGTTCCTTTAGAAATGCCTTTACGTCTTTTTTTATAACCTCATCAAAAGTATGCACTTCTTCGACAAGGTTAGTGTGCGTAAAACCAGGGCAAATTGCCATTACCCTCACTCCGGATCGCTTGAAGTTGTATGCGTGTCCCAACGACTTTGTGAAGCCCATAACAGCAAATTTAGATGCTTGATACACAGGGAAGAACTGGTCCAATCTATACCCGTATATGGAAGCCAGGTTGATAATTGTTCCACCTTTACCCGATTTATCTGTGCGACTGTGCTCCCAATATTTCAAAGACCATTCAATCAATGCTGTTACGTTAATATCTATCGTCTTTTTCGCTAGTTTATCATTTGCAATTCCAGCGTTATTGACAAGTATGTCGATGGAAGGATATTTCTTGACGATAATCATCCAAACCGCTTCTAAATCAGTTGTAACATCGCATTTGTAGAACACAGCTCGGTTATTTCCATGCTTTGAGGTCAGCATCTTAACAGCAGAATCACCATTTTTTTCGTTTATATCTAACAAAATTACTACGCATGCACCTTTTTGAAGGAACCTATCCGCAATTTCATAGCCGATGCCTATAGCACCTCCAGTAATCACAGCCACTTTATTTTTAATATCCATCGTGCTCTCCACCTCACTTACAGCAATTACATGCGCCGAGCTTTATTTATCTCAACAAAATGTCAATTAGTTATCGATATGTGACGTTTTAATATTATTATAGATTAAGGCATATGTTGCAGTAAAGTAGTTGAATCAGAGAGCTAATTGAATCTCTAGACATTTTATGAAAGATCCATATTCAATCAAGTCGCTAGAGTTTCGTCAGACAAGGGACTAAATGAAATGTTTAAAATCAACGATACAAATGAAAACTATGCTTACTAAAGCCGCGTATCGACTACGCGCTCCAAGAGGGCGAACATTGGCGCGCGCTCCAGCCGCGCGCAATGGATAACACTTTGGAACGCGCGCCAATGTGTTCGTTCGAGCGCGCAAACGCGGAGCGGTCCGTTCCGACGGGTGTCGGTTTTTTACCACGCATCAATCGTGGCGCGCGCGCCAGTTGGGACGGACATATCGTATTTTTTTGTGTTTGTTGCGCTCCCAATTATTATGGATAACCAAAGTTGCCGTAAATTAATACAACTGTATGGTACAAAAGAACTACTGTGGAATAGCAAAAGTTCTTCGTATCATAATAAATCGCTTAGAGAAGATGCTTGGAGAGAAATCAGTAGTGAAATGGGAGTCCCTATGCCGGAATTAAAGAAAAAAATGACTGTGCTCCTATCATCGTACAGAAGAGAAAAATGGAGAATATCTAAAAGCCAAATCACTGGCTCTGGTAATTATTATACAGATTTTTAAATTACAACTGTTAATTAACTCAAAATAACGGTTTTAAAGATTTAGCTGATTTTGGTTTTGAAATATTTGTAGTTTTATACATTCTTTTTCGGTACAGCTCTTTTATCCACTAACGCACTTTTCGTTTCTGTTTATTCTTGTTTATAATACTGTGAATAATTACAAAAGCTGCTGCTGCTCGTACACGACTGGCTTCCATGATGAAGGGTCGAACACTGGAACGGATGCCACGCGCGCCAGGCGCGCTTAGTTGATATACTTCAAATATTTGGAACGCGTTTCACGGAACGCACTCTCGGAGCGGTCATTCATGGCGCGCGCGCCAGGAGCGCGTAATCGATACCCAGCTTAACACAACTAAAATTATTACTAACCTAACCTAACCGGAACACGGAATAAAAACACGGAATTTCCAAGCTCTCACGATCCCAATTCAACCAAAGACCACAATTTGAAACAAAAAACCACTGTCACAACAAACCAACATTTGGAAAAAAACGACTCTAAAAGTAATCAGCTGTTGTCTTGACCGCCATCTTGTTTTACATTATTAATCAACACGCTGGCTTTCGGTCAGACAGATAGAACTAAACGAGAAATAAACGTTTTCAAAACGACTTGATTGAATATCGATCGACCATATGTTTCATAAATATACAAAAAATATATATGTATGAAACAGATTGTATAATTCCGTTTCCCATTTTTTTTTACCTCCTCCACGGAAACTGGCCAAGGCTTCACGAGAGCGTAACTGGTTTTTAAAATGTATTTTTTTTTCTATTATTCAACTACTCAAATCAGTACATTAAGCGGAGCCATTAAAAAGTTTCGCTGATAACAGCTGGTTAAATGAATCGTTAAATAAACTGGGTGATATATTTATGTAACAATATTTCACGTAACGACAGGGGAAAAACTTGTGTATTAAGCAAAACAATGATAGTTAATAATTTTCCATTAAAATAATTATTTATAGTTCTTAAATAACAACGCATATCATTTACACACAACGGACCTAGTGAGAGTATAATATGTGTCTATGAGTCCAGCAACCTTTAACCTTGAAAATAATATCTAACAGACATGTTAAACATTTCATAAACGTAGACAATCTTTTGACAGACTTTTTTACCTACATTAAATGTTTTCGGTATAAATTATTAATCTTCACTTACGCTTAATATAATAAAAAAACTGCGATTTATTATCATTGTAGCAATTTTGATGTAATTTGAAATTGTGTTGGGCCACATTTTTAATTTCTGCAAATTTTATCTTTCCGCGAGAAACGTGAAATTCGTTGCCAACATACATACACTACTATACGTGGAAAATGTTTAGTATTTGAATTTATTATCGTGAAGCAACTAACCTATTGATATATTGATAACACGTTAATAGATACGAAATGAATACTCAACCTGACTTATATTCACATTTATAGCCTGCTTTCCTATAACATAATTTTAACAATTCCTTTAAACTGCAGTCGAAATGAAAGCAAAAACGTCACACAAACTATGTTACTAGATGACATTTAATTGCAGATTTAGCTAGATTTTCACTGTTTGTTCCCTGTGATTTTGGGCAGTATATCCACTATTTTGTCAATGTATTGAACATTTCTCAAAGTTGCGGTGAAGCATGTGCAATATGAATACAGAAGGCATTTGTCAAGTTCACAAATAAACCACTAAATACCTTAGATTGATACCTTAAGTAGGGAGCGGTTCCCTACTACTATTTTTTTATAGAATAGAGGGAAAACCGGCACGCCGGGAGATAACCTGATGTCTAGTGATACTGCTGCCCATGGACACTCTCAGTTCCAGAAGGCTCGCGAGTGCGTTGTTGGCCTTTTAAGAATTGGTATGCTCTTTTCTTGAAGGACTCTAAGTCGAATTGGTTCGGAAATATCGTAATCATTTCAAGCAAACAAATCGCATGGCATCTACCACCTAAGCCTATGTCTACACCTTCCATCCGAGGGATATAGGCAAACGCGTCAATTTAATATAGAAAAAAAAGATTTCAAATTAACACCGCAGTAATAATACACTTCCCTCATATATTGATAAAATTTTCCCGATTTCCTATCGTATTCTCTATATTAACAAGTACACGAGAGCTAAAATAAATAATCACAGATTATAATAGACTTAAGCAGCATTGTTAGCACAATAGCTTTACATATTGAAGCAGCCATGCAGTTAAAACGAGCTGCAAAACTAATTTGCATGTAAAACGCTTATTGCGACCTATACTAACAATTACTCCTTAAGGATTGTAAGTTGTTACTTATAAATAGAAACTAGAATATCCAGGCTACTTTAATATAGAAAGGTATTGTCTACTACGGGATTTTACTAGCAGAAAATACAATTTTTTACCCTTCTTAGATGGCAGCACTATATATAGATATTAGATATATATTAAAGAATGGGCAAATGGTAATAAAGTATTTATTATGTAATATTGAAGTCCTTTAGCAGTGTTTTATTCAAATGAAAGTCTGGTGGAATAAATATATTAAATAATAATTTTTAGTTTGCTAATTTAAATAAATCCAAAAGTTATTTCATAGTCTTTCATACTATTCGCTTTTCGCATCTGAGGCTAGAAAAATAATAATTTTTTTATTGCTTTTCGACGTTTAGCTTATAAAAACCAGTGGCGCTACTTCCATTTAGGATTGGGGCTCAGATTTCTGTATCTGTTTTTTTAGACAAGTACGTGATCACCTGTGACTGACATACGTGGAATTTTATAAGTTTAAAAATATTTTATGATTTTTATTGCACTCACACCACGGTTAACGTTTAAACATTTAAAAGTGCTTCGCTTATTGTGTTGTTGAACAACAGTACAGTACTATATACTAGTGTATATAGTATATTGTATAATGTATATATCTTTCACTATTTTGCCTGCAGCGTAATACCACGGCATGTCTTATAATTTATTTGTGTTATTGGCATTTGTTACATTCTGAATAATAAATATAAATTATGTGGTGTAACTTATTAAATAAATATTTACCTGTCTTTTTGCAATGTCTGGTGTATTTCACTTGGAGTAAATGAGCCATTGTCCAGGTGGAAGGGGCTAAAAGCGTTGTAACATTAGTTCCCATCAAGTTATTGAGAACATACGGGAAAGTACAACGCCATGGCTAGAACAAGTAGTAGCAAAATATAGACATATTTAGTTACTTTTTAGTCATATATTTTCTTACATTTATATAATTTGTCTCTATATTTTATTAATACTTCATTTAACTTGTGGTTAGAATGTTTTTAAATTTTAAATTAGGATCAGGAGAAACCGAATAATACTTGAAATGCCGTTTTTGGCCAGATTGATATGTTATTTAGTATTGATTGTTTGTTGTCATAAAGAATAATATACAGGATGGCCAAAAATACGTGGAATAAACTAGGAGATAGGTAGATCAGCTGCAAAATTGTTTTACGGGAGGTTCATAAGCTCAACCCCTGCAGAGTTATAATAATTTATTTTGCGTTTTCATAAGAAAATTGACTTTTTTTTTACTAATTCTTATTAAAATTCGATCTTGCGTTAGATATGCTATTTATGGTTGTTTATTGGGTGTATTGAAGATAATATTAAGTCATTATTAATTTATTATATTTATTATAAAATTACAATCATAACTTTTTGTCTGTCGGTTTTGGCGCATTTAATATGGATTCTGAAAAGATATTAGGTACACATGGCCATGAGTGGCTCTAATTTCTTTCTAGGTCGAAAAAACAAAATGTAATATTTTCGGTAATTTCTTTTCACTTATTCAAAGTGTGAGCTGAGGGCGCAGAGGTGGATTACTGGTTGGGCGGCGAACTAGCTGTTTTACTCTAGCATATGGAAGTTTGCTACACCAAATGTACAATGACAAGTGTAAAACATCAGAAAACGTCAAACCCAAACATTCGCACTCCAAATTTGCCGCTCCAAATCTGCCATCCTAGGCTTTCAGCCTACTCAGCCTGCTAGTAAATCCGCTACTGTAGAATACGATGACAACTTCTTTGCTTTTAGAATAATACTTCGAGTACAATATATATAACGCCTAACAATTTCAAAAAGCACAAATTTTCTTCCAGATTATTGCATAATTTCTGTGGCTGGAGTTAAAAAATTCATAGATGGCAACCTGAGTCAACGTTACCATTGTTTAAGCTAAAATAATAAGTTATATTGACTATAATATCACTGAAATAACTAACTATGAAAAACCTCCCAAAATTAGTGATTTTTATTGTAAAACTTTGCATAAATAACCATGACATAACTTATTAACAGATTTTGACTGTATATACTCGTATATATCGGAGCAATGCAATGGCGATATTGTCAGCTGCCACTGTCATTATATCATAGTGAATTATCACTACGGCACAAGCCGAGGTCCAAGTCACGCAGGATACGCTCTTGGGCTAACCCCATTTCCGGCAGACCTACGCTCGCTAAAACAAACCGAGCTGGGCTCAGCTAGCAAGATTCCACTATCGATGATGATGATGATGTTTGAGATCAACAAGCTAATGCATCTACGATTAACTTAGTTTTCGTTATTTTTCCGAGGGTATTATTTAGCAGATTAGTAATTACATTTATATTTAATAACTCACACATTAGATATAAAAACATTGGAATTGCTTCAATATATTATTAGTCAACGCAAGGTCATCATAACTTGATATAAAAAATTAAACACAAAAAGCTTCTCAAAATATATTTCCGTATGTTTTTCGAGCATAAGGCGAGTGTAAAGTTCCGGTTAGTTTTACCAACTAGACTATTTTTATATTTTACTAGGAGTTGTGTTGTATCAGTAGTATTAGTGGGTCTTGATCTTGGTTTCTTTGAACATAAGATATTGTGGCTGAATTCACAAGAATAGTATTATTTATAATAAGTTATAAAAAGGTTTAAGTTTTATGTTTTCTTTGTTTTGTTTATATTATGTTTTTAGTTTAATTTTTATATTTATAGGTTTGCGATTGTATTAAGTAACTGTAAAAATAGGAAATAATATTTTTTTTATAGATAAGTAGATGACAAGTCTTTTGTGCCGGTTGGTAAAAATGATGTATAAATTAATAATTGTTAGAACTATGCAATGTTAGTTGAAAATTATGACCAATTCATTTTTCCAATTGCAGTCGTATACGTTTCGTTAACCGTTCAAAGTCAAATTTGCTCTCTCTTAAAGTTTCAAATCAAAAATAAAAGTCGCTGGTCGCCAACGAACCGTCGGATTCAACAAACAACAGAAGCAGTTGTAAACAACATTAAGAGAAACCAGCTAAGCAAAAAGGAACAGACTTTTAGAAAAATAGGTCACCCGCCCTAGGCTGCGCGAACATAGGAACTATAGAATCGCAAAATACTCGTGAAATAGATTTTAATGAAAATAGTAAACTCGTATTCATTATTTAATTCAATTTTCTACAAAAATAAATAAAAAGATGTGTGTGTACTTATAGTAGGTACACGCGTTAGAAGTTATACTCATTTGGCGTAACAAGATAAAAATCTTTTTAAAAACCTTACGCCTTATTCTACGTTTGTAGAAAAAACGACACTAACAATAGAACAAAGGTATTGGAACATTGAAAGTTTTATTTTAAAATTTTGAAAAAATACATAATTCAGGGTGTCTGTTTTTTGTGACGGTGTGCGCGCGCGTCATAAAAATTTACTCTCATAATTTTTCCCTAACGCACCACAAGAAGTATAACTTCAAAATCCAGTTTTGGCGTTTTATAAGAGCCTAGTGAACTATGTTTTCAATATTGTATGCAGTTTCTACGTCCGTTTTGAACAAATGGTTTTCCTACATAATTTTTATAAATCTATAAAAGCATATTATTTTAGTTATTATATTAGATATTAAAAGCAGTCCCTTTGGGCAAGGTTCCGAAAATACTTGCGTTCCCAGCTCTTCGGTCTCTTGTAATGTCGACTAATCTTTTTGCTATATCCTTAAAAAGCCTTATAGCGCTAGGACCCCACGGATCAAGGGTATCGACACCGAATGGGACAAAATCATATTCGGAGCCTAGACCCCTGTTTTGCATGCTTTAGCTTTTTCAGCCGCTTCACAAGCCGCAGCAGATCTGTTGTTGATTCCACGTAGATGGGAGATTTTTTTTTAAATAATTTAAATTTTAACCATTTTTGGAGTGAAACTTCTTTAGGCGCCTGAGAGTTTCATTTTTTACGGATGAAACATAATAATAATAATATTAGCGTCACAAAGATGCAGAGTTTTGGTCGAAGAAAAGGGAAAGAGTGATTAAGATCGATTGAGAGAGAGTGAGGAGGGCGAATTACCTTATAGAAATTCTATTTTTAAAATTTAAATTTCGTAAAGAGAATTTATGAAATATTAGTATTTTATATTTTATGCAAAATAATTTAATTAAGTCTCAAATGACGATTGTAAATTAAAATACCACTTGTTTTTCTTATCAAAGAAATAAATTTAAAAAAAAATGTATAATTTGTATTAATTTTCGACACTTTTAATATTTTAATAACAATTAAATTAATTTAATTCCTAACATATCTTCCTGGTTCCCACCCACTAAGTGTCAGAAATCTAGAGTATAAGATTCGTATAAGGAACAAGACTTAAAAATTAGTTTGCCACAGAAGTCTCACTTCTGACATGTGTACTTTGTACGCACGCACTTTTTTCTAATAATAAGAGATCTAATCACTTTTGATTATTATCAGTGCATAAATCAAAGGACATCTTAGATAATAAACTAATTTACCAAAATAAAACGAAACACTCGATAATTCTAAATATTTATTTTCTCCGCAGGTCGTCCACCTTCCACTAACCACACAGAACCAGTATCAGCCTGTTGAAACGTTTCAACCATTCCTCTGCCAATATCATCTGCATCTTGCCATTCGTAATAAGTCTTCAATTCGTGAGCAAAATCATCAAAAGTATCATCCTCTCTTACATTAGGATAATTTGCCATGTTGGTTTTAGTTAAGCCTGGACAGAATGTTATCACTCTCACTCCTGTCCTGTTGTAATTATATTCATGTCCAATAGATTTAGAGAATCCCATTACCGCAAATTTAGATCCATGATAATAAGGTATGTGCGCGGTAACTCTGTAACCATATATTGATGATATGTTTATGATAGTACCTCCGTTTCCTCCCTTATCGTTTCTCATGTATTCAAAGAACTTCATCGTCCATTCCATCACTGCTATCGCGTTGACGTTCATTGTGTTTTTTATGTTTTTTTCGTCGAGAATACCAGCATTGTTTATCACAACATCAATGTATCCTAGTTTAACTACTTCATCGAAAATCTTTTCAAGATCAGTAACAACATTGCACGTATAGAATACAGCTCTATCCTTACCATATTTAGCTTTCATGGCTGCTACAGATTCCAATCCCTTTTTCTCGTTAAAATCAAGCATGATAGCAAGTTTTGCGTCATTTTTCAGAAAATTATCAACCATTGCTAGTCCAAGCCCATCTGCGGAGCCTGTAATCAATACTATTTTTCCTTTAACGTCTCTAGCCATTTTTACCGCACCGACTTCTTTGAACGTACTAAAAGTAAATTATCGTGTGCTTGAACATTTATATTCCGTAAGCAGTGCTATATTTACAATATCAGTTATTCGTTAGGGTTCATTAGGTAATTGTTTAAACACGAGGATCGTAGTTTAAAAACATGATTACCTTAATGAAAAGATCTATAGGCATCATTAACTTATCATTTTCGCATAATGTATTATTGACATTCTAATAATTGTAAATAAATATATAATTAGACACGACAAAAGTTATTCTAAAAATAATTGTTAATCCCCCTGGCTCTATAGTAGTGGTTGGTAACTGTAGGATTTCTAATAAAAATCCGATGCTATGTTTTTGCTTTTAGGATTAATTCAACAGAACCCAGTTTTAGTATATATTTACTACGAACGATAATAATGTTTGTTCCAATGATAAAGAATTATCACATATTAAAATTTTATTTTTATCATATTCAATTACATACTTAGAGTATGTATGAATCAAAACAACAATTTAATAATTTGAAAAGAAATAAGTTAGTTAATTGAGATGGACCATTATTTTTAAAATCATTTTTTGGTTTAGTATTATATAAAATATAGTATTATTTAAAATAATAACACTATATATTTAGTTATTTCTCAGCATAAGCATAATTTAAACAAATACGTATTAATTAAAACTAGTAAATTTTGTAAAAGTTTATTTGACCTCAATTTATAATTTTCTATTTAAAATTAATACTTTTTCTGGAAATATGTGAGTATTGTGAAGCCGGATTTAATTTATAATCGCATTACTATTCAAGCCACTGAGACATCGTGATATTCATTTATAAGTAATTCATTTGTTTTGAGTCTCGTTTGCCTTGAATTACAACTACACTGTGACCTTGGTTATGTTTAGTATTCAAATATGCAAACTAAAGAAATACTGGCAAAATTCTCAATTAATACGTATCTCCCGTATGGTCTAGTGGCTAGGATACCTGGCTTTCACCCAGGAGGCTCGGGTTCGATTCCCGGTACGGGAAATTATTTTACAATTTTTAACTTTCAATGCAGCATATGCGTTTACTGAAAATCACGCCTCTACATTGTTATTTATTAATCGGGCTAATAGCTACGTTATATCAGTTGTTTTATTTATTTTTTTAAATAATTAAAGCAGATCAACAAAAACCAGTGGCGCTGCAACCTTTTCAGACCTGGGCCTCAGATTTCTGTATCTTTTTCGTGATCACTTATTTACAGATTTCACAGTCTCTTCGGTCTACGGCGCATTGGTTTCCTTACAATGTTTTCCTTCACCATACCACAGAGTTGTAAATGCGCACATGGACAAAAAGTCTATTGGTGCACAGCTAGGGAACGAACATACGACCTCTGGAGTAAGAGTCGCACGCTAAAGAAGATAGTTAATAAACGATTTTGACTTGAGATCTAAAGACTTATTTTTGAAGTTTGGATCTAAGTATGAGCAAATCAAATATTATGTTAGTCTTATCGTTGTTTAGATATGTACATTCATAGATAACTCTTGAATATCATCCTATCATTAGTGGTTATCTTCTTAAGCAAACACAAGTCCTTGTAACGTGAAGGCGTAAATAAGGTCGTCCAAAATCCTATTTATATTTCTTGCAACTGTTTACGCTTGAAATATTTATCAGAAGTAAATTTTCATACTAACGTCTGTAAACTAATCTAGATAAACTGAATAGAACAAGTATTATAGTGTCCTAACTACTAAACTAGTAATGGGTAATAATAGAAGTTAAAAAGCAGACATGGAATAATGTCTGTCGTTGAAACTCGTGATGTTTTAAAGCGAGCCAATATATTGAAGCGGTAATGAAATATTTCGATAAAAAATTAGAAATCGGTTTTGTTAAAAAATTCTTTGAACGTTAGTTATCGGCTTGGGTACACGTCAATCACAAATACAGGTGGAGTACAAGTTATAAGATATTACAACAGTAATTTACGAATACTAAAACTATGAACAAGTCTACGTAGGTTTGAATCAAACTTTCTTTTTTATTTAAACTAATAGAACTTAAACTTAGTTTTAAACGTCTGCAATCATAAAACACTAATCGGTTTCTAAATTCATATTTTAATTTAATAACTGTGTGTCTTCCGCCGATGAATTAAATTCAATAAAGTGAAATTAATATAATAATTTCAACAAATTTAAAACGTTAATAACATATAACCATTGGATGACACACTATAACATACATATGTCTTAAGCGAATATGCGCTTGTAAACAAATTTAAAACATATATATATGCAATAAGCATTAGTATGTCATTTGACATACTCTGCTCGAGATCATTGATTTATGAATTGTGTGTTTTAAGCGTCATATTAACTACAAAACTTTACTCCAATACATTACACATTTCGTACGTTATAGTCGCTGTCAGTTGGCATAGACGCATAGATTTAATGAGTAATATAATGTTTCGCTTTTAAATATAACTAGGCGGAAATCTAGGAAAAGTACCTATACAATACTCACGTAGCACGTAATTCATAGATTCGTCATGATGTTTCTTGACCGTTATAGCTAACAGTGACGTAACAATGGCAGTGCTGGCAAAATGCTACGGGTCTCCGACATATGAGGGCCCCTGCTCGAGAGATATTATGTTCTATGGACGAATGTGAAGTCTCCAATACGCATTGGGCTAGCGTGGGGACAACAGACCATTCCCTCTCGTCTAAGAGAGGAGGCCTATGGCCATTAGTGGGACATATTATACAACGTAGTAAGTAACGTAAGTAGGTACGTAAGTAATTTAGTACTCTGAAAATCTCAAAGTTTATTATAATTAAACCGAGTTCAACGTGACGATTTTTATTGATAAATCAAAAGCATTTGCCACGGGCCCCAGATGGTATAGTTACGCCACTGATAGCTAAAGCTCATAAAAAAAACATTTTAAGCACACGGGATTGCTAGTTTGTTGCCATCTTACAATCTCCAAGCTAGCACGAGATAATAAATATAATCCTAGACAAATAATTCATCGTCATTATCATCAGCCTCAGGATAAATAAGTACGAGCTAAGTATTCCGCTTTTGACTTGTGCTATGCTGGCGTGAGATTCGGTCGCGTCCCCAGATGAAGTTGATAAACGACCGACGCGTCTCTAATCCCGCCAGTAATCTTGCCCGATGCGTCGCAATCTTTTACCTTAACATAAAACTAAAATTGCGATTATAATCAGAATTAAACACAAAGTTCACCTTACTCATTTTGAGTTGAATTTAATAAAACGTTCAGAGACAAGTCAAATCTAGATAGGTCTCCTTCATCTGTCAAACCTAAATTTTGACAAATAAGACAATTTATTCTTCAAACAATTTGGACGTGTCTCGTAAATCAAGACTATCTTGATCTATATATTGTCACAGGCGCTAGATTTTATAAGTTAATTACGATTCACCTACACCTTGAAACGACACTTTTTGGGTCCACACTCACACCGAGTGTGTCACTTTAACCAGTTTCGTATTATATAGGTAGTATATAATGTAATGTTACTATGTCGAGGAAGACGTACACGTGTATTTGCGTGCTAGAATAACAGTGGTAATGGCTGATTATGAACACTACGCTGATTATCAACAAAAGTATAAAGTAGGTACTGTACATGTAGTATGATCATAAGTTAAGTATATTCCCGTAAATTTTAGTGCAACGATACTTTAATTTTAACCATAATAATTTTGACAACCTAGATCCCGCGACGCCCGGCGACATCAGCGCGACGGATATTGAAAGAACCACGTCAGTCTTGCACACAAAAATATTTGAGATCGGTATTGCGTATGCAAGAGTAAGGGCAGGTCCTGACTTTTTTGGTCTCTGATAAACTGCTTTCCAAACGGGAATTCAGTAAAAAGATTATATGACAACTAAATTTCCTATTGTTTTGTCTTTCGAATACCTTAAATAATATTTCTATTACAGACACATCTACTACATACTACTAAAGTCGGATGGATCTTTTGAGTACGAGAATACTTTTCTACTTGAGGGTCTCTCAGTTATCCTTGCCTCTTGGCTCTTACTTCTCTTACATTCCCTACTAATAGATCGGAAGGATTAAAAATTCAAACAGGGCAGGACCGAACAGACAAAATACGCATAACCGATGAGCATGAATGGTGAACGTCATGAAAGTGGATGAGGCGAGAGAGTCTGTCAGGACCGTAGCACGTGGAGATCCGTGATCTCTGCTCTCTTCGGGAAAAAGGCGTGAATATATTAATACAATAAATAAAAAATCATACAATTATTATACCTATAAATTAAATTCCCAATGAAATTGTTTCAATTTAAACCATTTAATAGATTTCGGACGAACATTATTAGAGCGATGCCGGGGATAACAGCATTTACATAAATAATTTAGTATGCCAGTCAGTCCGATGTTCACTATTCTATTTGCGAGGGAATTATGTCATAGAGTCCGAAGGAATATTCATAAATTAATCAATAAAGAAACTTCGGTATATTAATTAGTATTTAGTCAGTTTTGAGTAGTAATTTTTTTCAGGTAATAAGAGGCAAACGAGCAGGAGGCTTACCTGATGTTAAGTCACACTCACATTCCCATTCCTTGCCAGTGCGTTGCCTGTCTCTATTCTTGTGGAATTGGTTTGGAAATATTTGGATTAAATAAATGGACAGCCTTAAAAAACGCCCAGTTGTGGAACGACGGACATCGAGGTGATACAGATTGTATTTTGTATTTTGCCTTGACATCCGATAGTGAAACTCAGCTGCAGATATTAGTCCGAACAACTACTCTGAACACTCCATGGTAAATGCGGTAGATGATGCAGAGTGACCCCACATCTCTACGCAACGCCAAGTTATGCGTACTGTATTAAAGAAAAAACCTAAAACCGAATATACTCGTACTTAAAATGACTGATCATCTATGTGTCGGAAGACTAATTATAAAGACTCCTTTGTCTATATCAATAAAGAAATAGTGTTATTCATATTGGGAATTTTCAAAGTTTCTTTCTTTAGGTTGAATAAAGCATACTATATGGTTTTTCTGTTACTACCATATGTATGTATAATTTAATTAGTATACATATAGCGACAATTAAAAAATGTATGTATTAGCTGGAAATAACAAAGCATTTAAATGCCGATAACTTTCATTGTAAACATAAAATTTAATGAATCTGTTGATGTTTCCAGTCTATCTCCTTCTTTTTTCTCCTAGTCTTCCAGTATATCTATTATACTACCACCTAAAAACAAAAACACAGGCGCAAATACTTCAGGTCTTCGCTTTCACAATAAGCAAACCTCAATATCAATACAATATTCCTAGAAAATACCTTTATTTTAATTTTATTTAAAGCTTTGTTGTATTACAAAGCGTTCAGGGTACCTACTTTAATAATTAAATTCAATCAGTGGCCCTATTAACAAGTGATCTATTCCAGGAAATATAACAATGATACTATGGGGATTGGGGAAGTATAAACAAGCACTTGATACAATGAAACAAAATTCAACTTTCAAGTGTACGAGTATACCTAGTGCCAGCAGATATAGAAATATAGATATATGTCTCTGTGGAGTTGTTGTTTATAAAGTATATTTTTAGACATGAAATACACACCTACGTAAGTAGTATGTAATATCCGTGAGTGAAAAATTGCAATTAAAGAAATATTTATTTAAACTGACAAAAGTATATACAACCAGAGCTTTAGAGAAAATGCTCCGACTGAGTTGTTCATTGTCAATTGTCATTGTAGTGACATCAGAATATAACGTTGCTAGTGCCATCTATTTCCCCCGAGTATCACTACATCCCGATGGACTTATACAAACGGTTTAATTATAAACCCGAACTCCAATCGTCGCCTAATAAAACTTTAAAACAGTAAATTTATTATACATTTGTACACTAAATAATATTTTGAAAGACAATATAAGCGCATATCATTGATTTGCATTGGCATTCTCAATAAAAGGCATGCTCATTAGTTCAGAACAAGAAAGGTCTTTGTTGAAGTCAACAATAATTCTCATATTGTGTATAAGCTAATTGCTACTTCTTTGTATGACTTGCTCGAGGCAGTTTGAAGGACGCTTTTGTTTCAACTGTGAACCATTTTTAGTGTATTTTCGTACTTTTAACCCCTGACAAGGGTTGCAACCTTTATAAGAGTACGTATATAATAAAAAGAAACTTACTCTATTTTTAAGTTTTAGTATCATAATTAAATTATCATTGAATTTCACGCAGGCAAAGTCAGTACCATCTGGATTGTAACATTTTTTAGCGTGGTGTTAAGTACTCTGTTTTATATTTTAACCGATGTATACTTTACAATCTGGAGATGCGTTATTTCAAAAGTGTCTGAATTATAAAAGTATTATTTAAGTAGAGTCGTACCTACATAGATTTTTTTAAGCATTTTTTGCAACAGAAACTTTGACCTAAACTAGCCATATTTGATTGCGATAAATAAGTAATATTTGTATTGTCTGTTATCACACGACCAACGCAATTGTGCAGGTAACTGCTTGAGAATACAAACAATATTTCCTGATATCCTGATAATAAAATATTACCTGATAATAACATAGTACAGGTAGTTTCATATACGTAGGTAACACTGAAAATGTTTAGAAAATTAACAACGGCTTAATGTAGAAAGTTGCCAATACTTTAATTGTTTTTCGAAGTAATCTCCGTTGTGTAGAGTACACATCGTCGCATTCGATGGAACCACTAAGAAAAGCAGTGGGCCATTCTTCCTTAGGGGTCTCTTCTATGGTATTTTTGTACGCTTTCTCCGCATCTTCAGGGCTCGTAAAGCGAAGTCCATGCGAAGATGTTTCTGGTCGTCGGTTAAAGTATGGGGAATCAATCTGGTACAAAGCTTCCTGACGCCTAAAAATTGGTGTAATATTTTTTGGACTTGTCTCATACCAATGCCTCGGCTTGCCCGTATCTGCTGGTAGGTCAGTCTCTTATCTTCCTCTATCATGCGTCGCACAGCCCTGATGTTGCCTTCAGTAGTCGCTGTTAAAGAACGTCCCTCACGCGGATCATCATTGAGATTGCTACGTAGCAAAGCTTAAACTCGTTAAACCAATTGTAAATAGTGGCACGAGATGGGGCTCATAAAGAAATGCTTATCGCAGCCTATCATAGCTTTGTTGTTGAGTCGAAAAGTCATAATAAATCATTGACCGAAAATTTTCTCGGTTAGATTCATTTTCACGTATAAAAAGAGTTTCAGATTTGCCGCCAAGTCACAAAAACAAATGACAAATGAATGCAATATACTACATTAGGTTACTAAAGAGTTCTAAAATTAAAATTCTAACTGGCCCGTTCTAAACATTTTCAGTGTAACCCACGTACTATACATACATAATATATTGTGTAGTAAGATATAACAAATGTTTGATGTGTTTTCACAATTAGTGTCTGAGTACCTTGAGTCATTTATAGTCTTTGATTCAAAGAAGTCGGTTCTTTATTTCGATAAGGTTTTAAGTAAAAAAACAATAAACGGTGAGTAATGATAACAACACATTTGGAAATTATTTATTCAGTAGGTTTAGGTAAAATCAGTAACAGGGAAAATTTTTACAACCGAAAATTTTTCATTTTCAATCCCGATTAAGAAACATGAAAAGGACATTTTTAGTAACTCCCTGGTTACGATTTTACTGTTACATGAACACAATATTTATGTCTAGTAATACTTCAAACATTTTTTGTAAAATCAGGAATTTTGAATATTTTATCAATTCTGTCAGACCGACTGGAATTGGGAATGATGCAGGATGTTATTTTTCGATATAGACCATTTTCTATGGGCTTCTATTAATATACTATGAGCTTTAAGTTTAAGCTGTGAATTCGAAGCAAACATAGAAATTTAGGCATGAACTTTAAGCTCAATGTATAATTAGCTATTAACAGTACTTTAATTATTAATTATTTATTGCAATAATTATTTTATACCATTATATAATATTATATTACTATTATTTTACTTGCTGGAAGAAGTAAAACTACTGCTGTTATAATACGTGCTGGAGGAAAAAAAATCCCCACATTTATAATAATTTGCATGATTGTCACCTTCGTTCACTGGCAGGGTCAAGACCGTGCCCTGTCGATCTATTCCGAGAACCATACGTACAGATTATTTAAAAAAAAATTAATAAAATAATCACAAGTATGCTTTCTCTCTTTAATTATTCTTCAAAATAATTATAAAACAATTGAAAATGATAATTTTATAACATAAACAACTTTAATAGTTTTCATAAAAACAAATAATAAGATATACCTACTAGACACTACTAAAGAAAAAATAACAAGATATACTAACACTGAAATTACATTTCACTATTATGTGTTTTTAAAATATTACTACTAACTATTCTTTTTAAAGTTTTTAAATAAATATATGTATATTCTATCCTCTGTTAGTTGTTAACTTGATGTAGCAGTCTCTCGCTGACGCACGATTGAAAACCACTCGAAAAGACGAATTATGTAATTTTTTTTATAAATTCGCATTTATATTTTGGAATTCAAGGATTTCGGTAAAGGGAAGAGATAATATTTTGTTTTAGATTATGATTTTCCTCATATGGACAGGAGTACTCATCGGAGTTATTTACATTTATCTTCGACAAGCCCATTCAAGATTCACACCGTACGATGTTAAGCACTTACCAACATTGCCATTCATTGGCAATGTATTACCGCTGATCCTGCGCAAGATGCACTTTGTAGAGGATTTGTCACGTTATTATGATAGCTTTCCTGAAGAACGGTGGGTATCGCTGTCATTCGTAAACAAAACAATTTATAAAATAATCTTATTGGTTGCATAGATAGATAGAAAATGCATAGAAGATAGATATGATCGAAATCTCTTACACTGTAGTATAATGTATATAATGTAAAATAAATAATGAAAGCTTTAATTCAGCCATATGAATATAAATGTTTATTTGATAATGACGGGAAGTTACGTTACGTTACGTTAAATGAAGTCTGTCAAGGTACCTATACTAAATTATATTGTTTTGTTTCTTTGTTATAATATAAGATCATCAAAAAGAAAAATAACCGTCAGTATTTTCTTCTTAACTTTATAACTGAGGAGCGTGATTGTCGTCGTTCCGTGAAAAAATTGTTGAAGGAACAGAAAGAAAATTGCTGAAGATATGCTATTAGAGTCAACGCGGACCTTTAGTCCGTAGTAATGTAGATTACTGAACCTAGCTGGAGGAGAACGAAACTATTAAAAATATTTCAAGGATAATACTTTTATCGGATATCAATGATCTTCAATTGATATTTTTTTAGGTTCATTGGTAAATACGAATTTACAAATCCAGTCATAATTGTGCGTGACTTGGAACTTATTAAAAAGGTTACAATTAAAGATTTCGAGTATTTTCTCGATCATCGAGCGTTTACAGATGAGAAGGTGGAGCCCATATTTGCAAGGAACCTTTTTTCATTGCGAGGTCAGACATTTCTATTTAGTGTTAAAATTAATCTGCAACCCCTGTTTCATCAACATCTTTGAATTGATTAAAATATTTTTTTTAACAAAAGGTACTCGTATTAAAAGTACTATTCTAATCGTAAGGGGCGTAGTATTTTTATATCCAATTTTCCGAGCCGGAACGAACAATTCGTTCCGGCTCGGGGACTAAAAAATTGAGTAAAGTATTATACATTATTTTATTTTTTTCACGCTTTATATTAGCTTCACCTGTATGTATGTATGTAACCGACTCCTTCGGACTCGATTTTGACCCACTTTAAACGGACAGATTTAATTCAAACTTTGTACACTTATAAAGAATCAGTGACAATATAATAATTTCATAGGTGTATCTCGAAAAAACAAGATTTTTTTTTAAGTCCACAAAGCAATACGATTAAATTGAGATTATTAGAGAGTATTGCTGTTAGGGCTAAAAAGTGGAAAATAAATATAGTTAAAAAAAACTAAAACACACGCTTTCAAAGCACATCAAACAGCAAACTAAAAAGTGAAAAATAATTCCTAATTTAGGCTGAAAACGGTAATGAACAAAAAATACTGGTATTATTGTGAAAAAGCGTGGGGCGCTCTGTGCCATATTTTTCGTCTATCGAGCACCCTATTCTATTTTTAAACTATATTTATTCACTTTGCACTTGAACATTTAAAAATAGACCTATATATTTTATGCGAAGTATTTTTATACATAATTCTTTAGTAAGGATAAGATATTTCTAATTACAATTATAGGTGATGAATGGAAAGACATGAGATCAACTTTGAGTCCAGCTTTTACAAGTTCTAAGATTCGAGTAATGGTGCCATTTATGGAGGAGGTAGGAAACCAGATGATGGCCGCCTTGAAGAAGCAAATCAAAGCGAATGGAGGTGATTAAAAATGCATTCGCAATTCTATAAAATTGCTGTATTGGGAAACCATATAGGTCGATTAATACTTATTTCTAACACAATCCTTATAGAATTCAATCCTTCGAGTTATTAGGGTTTTTGTGTGCGTTTACATGTTTTGAGAGTTCATTATTACCATTATATGGAGCTGAAGGCGACTGAAATCACTGCTTCTAATTACCATTTAACTAGTAATGAAAAATGAGATGCATAGGATTATTCCTATGAATATTGTTTTCCACATTTCGATATTAATTTGCTTGGGTTTTAGCAAAATATGCATGGGTTTGTACCTAAGAATTACAAAAGTAGCAGAGTTATTGCTTAATGTGGCGTAATCGTTGATCAAGTGATTTGAAGAATAGAAACTTGTGATCGCTACACTGTGCGTCTTTATATCCTATATATTTTGGACTTCGAAAAATATAGAAAATAATGATGTACATTATTCGTGAAGATATTTAAAAAACAAGCCAGCCATTCTTTCGTGTTTGTAGTTGTTTTTTTAACTAGTGACTATTATACTCAGCGCACTTAAATATACAGTTGTGTTATTCAATCTGCCAACTTATATTCAAAATTGCTGTAACCTTGATTTGAACTTTAAATAATACGATAATTGTTTTGTCTGAACTTATCGCTAAATCGTTTTAGTTTTTGCGGTTTATTCTCGTAATTCATTTTTAAACACGTTGGTCCATGACGCTTAGAACAGATAGAAGACAAAATGGGTGGTGGTCTGCCCTGCGATTCTGTAACTTACTTTTCGAACTCACACAGCGGTTTTTGCATCGGCGGTCGCTCTCAAATCAGTCGTGAAGCAGTCATTTTATGATTTGGCAGTCTGAAAAGGTTGGAGCTTGTAGTTTATTGTTTATCAGAATGCCAAATCATAAAATGACTGCTTCACGACTGATTTGAGAGCGACCGCCGATGCGAAAACCGCTGTGTGAGTTCGAAAAGTGAGTTACAGAATCGCAAGGCAGCACTAACTTTTAGTTACCCGCCTGCTCGATTTCCTCATTTCACATAAAAAATAGAATAATAAGAAATAAATATAGTATTATACAAAAATTACCCAGTGCTATGCCAAGTAGCGTGCAGATACGAGTGAACATATCGTAAATAAAACATAAGTAAAGTTAAAAGTTAAACTGATTTTTGATGATTCATCGCGTCGTAAATTCAATTGGTATGAAAAACGAATAACCTTTGTTTAAATGAAATAAAAATACCTTAGTTTAACAATTAATTGAGACCAATATTTTTTTTTATTAATAAGGGTTAAAATGTATCCCATATAATTTCTAATATATTCCTTAAATATTATTATTGTTTGGACTTTTATTCTACGTTCTTTTATTAAAACTTGATACAAGTAATATTATCCGATTGTGAACAGTTGTGAACCAAGTAAGTGTTTACTTATATTATTTAAAAGCCTTTATTTCAGATATCGGTATTAACCTTATCGTTTTTAATGATAGGTAAGACTATTGGAATCGTTAAACGTGCCTCATACTCGTAGTATAGCGGATATGCGTACAGACTATATAACATAACATGTTATACAACATTGCTATGCAACATGTTTCAGATAATGTGGACACTGAATGCTATAAAACATGTTAACCCAGCATCTACGTTTTTTGTTTTTCTTTTGTTATTTAAAATGGTTATATAACATTGTTATATTTCATTGTTATTCTAATGTGGACGTGTTATAAAACACAAGTTATATAATATGTTACATAGTCAGTACGCACCCTAAAATGGGTATTAAAATCAGTACCATGTTTGTTATCATGGTAATGGCTTGCATAAAAATACTGGTACCCATGGTAACCAATATACGAACGTTTCCAGGTTTTTTTTTATGTAATAGGAGGCAAACGGGCAGGAGGCTCACCTGATGTTAAGTTATACCGCCGCCCATGGAAACTTACATTGCCAGAAGGCTCGCAAGTGCGTTGCCGGTCTTTCAAGAATTGGTACGCTCTTTTCTTGAAGGACCCTAAGTCGAATTGGTTCGGAAATACTTCAGTTTTCGAACAAAGCTGCAAGTATTAGAGAATAAGCTCCAAGAGTTTCCTGTGCGGTGTACATATTATATAACCTCGTATTTACCAATGGTAGCAACAAATTTACAAGTAATTTAAGTTTGAAGTCAGATCCAATATTTAATATAATAAGAATCGCAATTCTCAACAACGCCTGGACCAATGTGGCCAATTCTTTTTTTATAATATTCCTTGAAGTGCGAGGATGGTTCTTACGGAAAAAATTAAAAGAAATTGAGAGAAAAAGTCTAAAAACAACATTTTTCTATATTCCCATACAAAATATTCGTAATAATACCTCAAAGTCAATTTGAACTTTAATACCATAACATAATGTTCAAGTGTTAGTGGAGGGGTTCCGGGAAGGTAAATTTTTATTTTTTGACATAATGTATTTGTAGTTTTATCAACTTTCTTTTTTTTATCTTACTAGCTAGACCGGTGTCCCGAATAGCAGAATAAGTATAAATAAAGAATCGATTGCTAGGCGGTACGCTGTTCTCCAGGCCAGCTAGTATTTAATATAATTAAGCCTTTCCGTCGTACCATAGTAGATTGTTAAACAAATATAATTATATATCTTGCAAACAAAATACAACTGCGCAGTTCCAACTAATAATAAAACTAAGGTAAACCGCACACGAACGTATTTGCATAATGCTTTAATATAACATTACATTTTAAACACTATTGACACTTGTAATAAATTTAAGTCTATGCCCATTTAAATAAGAAACAATTTTGCTTTTTGGAGTCAGTATTTAAAGGAATTTATTGAATATTGATTTCATTGTTGAAGCAATATGATACCATAGAGTTAGTCCATGGTCAAATCTTAGTCACAAAATCTTTTATAGGTCAACCAGTAGAAATAGACTGCAGGGACCTGACGCGCCGTTACGCGAATGACGTCATAGCGACTTGTGCTTTTGGCCTCAAAGTGGATTCTCACGCAGAGGGTGACACAAAATTTTTTGAAATGGGACGAAATGCTGCTGAATTCAAAATGCGACAAATGATTATGTTTTTTGCATATAGCGCGTTTCCCACGTTTGTTAAGGTAAGCTAACGGGCGAGGCAGTAGGCAACGCTCAATGGAATTTGACAGAGTATTTATTTATTTATTTACTTATTTATACTAATTACCGTAATCAAAAACATACACATAACTAAAATAAGAAAAAACAGGTTACAAAAGTTATAAGGCAACGGGCGGCCTTATCGCTAACAAGCGATTTGTTCGAGGCAACCCTACTATTTCGGTGTTCGGTGGAATATGAGATAATACAATTTTGGTATACGTTAACACTAATTAGTAAAACTATAGCATGCAAATACAGGAGTCTAGGCTCCGAATATGATTTTGTCCCATTCGGTGTCGAGACCCTTGGTCCGTCGGGTCCAAGCACTTTTAAGGAAATAGAAAAAAGGAAAGCTACCTCGGACAAAGAATTAGTCTAGCTATTAAAAGGAGAAACGCTGCAAGTATCTTCGTAACCTTGCCTAAAGGGAATTCTTTTAATGATATATTTTAGTTATTATATTTTAAGGTTAGTTATTGTTTTTTGTTATAATAATTTATGTTAGCTGTACGATTACGAAATAAACTGAAATGGTTATTGTAACAAGAACTATACTTATATAAGCTATTGTAAAACTCCCGCAAAAAATATCTTTTATTTTGTTTATTATTACAATGCCTTCTGAACTTGTTTGTAAGCTTAATATCTACTATATAAAAATAAGTCGGGTTTTCCTTCCTGACGCTATAACTCCAGAACGCACGAACCGATTTCCACGGTTTTGCATTCGTTGGAAAGGTCTCGGCTCCGTGAGGTTTATAGAAAGAAAGAAGAAGAAGAAAATTCAGGAAAAATTTCAACAGAAAAGCGGGATCACCAAACGAAATGTTACATAAAACGAAGCCATCTGGTGGCGAAACGGATTTCGCCGAGTTTGCTAGTTTTTAATAAAACATTATTTGTTTCAGTGGATAAAATTGACACTATTTACTAAAGAAACAACATCATTCTTCAGAAGTTTAGTGATCGATACAATGAGAAACAGGGAAGCTCACAATATACTACGACCTGACATGATACATCTTCTGATGGAGGCCAAGAAAGGTATTGTTTTACCACAGACTATTTTATCCTAATAGTTCAAGTCACCGTCGTGGCATTTTAATTTAATTTACTTATAACAATAATTGTTATCCTTGCAAGACGCTATCATTCAAATAAGGTTAGCAACTTAAAATCTTCGCATAAGCGATTGTGTAATATATATAATGTGATTACAACGGCGTATAAAACGTATCTCCATGTTTTCCTTTAAGTCCTCATCTCAATGGTAAAAGATATATGTCACAAATTAGCTGAATTTGTTCTCCCGGGATGTTTAACATTAGACGTGCAAAAGTCGTTCGAAGGGTATTATTTATTTATTTATACTTTATTACCTTATACAAAAACATACATATAAAGAAAATTAAAAAGCAGTTTACATAAGTTATAAACCAACGGGCGGCCTTATCGCTTACAAGTGATTTCTTCCACGCAACCCTAATATGGAACAATAAAAAAGAAACACCTGCAGAGGGTAAAGTACAAGAACTGCATTAAGAATTAACAAAAAAAACTCAAAATAACTCAAATAACTAAAATAAAATCAAAGTAAAATCTAAAGAAAAAATAATAATAAACAAAAATGTGTATAAACAAAAATTTTAATGCTAATCAAAAGGTTAACTGAGTCACAATAATTAATATATAATAAGGTATCTATAAGTGGTAGCTAATTACGAGGAAGAAAAAAATTATCAAAAAGAAGCTTTTTAAATAAATTTAAAGACTGAGCTCGTCTGATATCAATTGGTAAGGAATTACATAGCAGGATACTTTGCACAGTAGTAGGGTTTCTATTAAATGTACATTCGTGAACTTTTCCCCGCAACAAAACATCTTGCTGCGTAGCAAACGATGTTGACACGTGAATTTCTTTGTATTTATTTATGACATATAAATTTCTTTCATTAACGCATTGTTTGAACAAGGTATCAGAATGAAGTGCATTTTATCTAATACAATAGCGGATAGTTCCATTAGCTTAACAGCGTGCGAAGTACTCGATAAATAATACTGCAAGTATTGCGCAATAGGTTATTGATAAGTGAACAAATCACTTTAGAGTATAAACCCTATTTTAAATAATGCCTTCTTGGAAAAATAACCTAACGAGTTATAAACATATAATTAATCATACCCATGTCTTAAGACTGGTAAATAATAACTATCACAATGGATCAATGAATCACGGTTATAATTATTTTTTTAGCTTCATTCTATGAGGAAGTAATAAAACAGGTGGGATTGTCACATAAAGTAAAATGTTGACGTCCATGGTTTGCTTGCATGGCTTATGGATATTCTTATTTTTTACTTTTAAAGAAACTTAAATTTAATTTAATAAAAAATAATTAATTACCTAAACCCGACGAAGACACATGTTTGCGCGTTTTCCACTAAAAAAAAACATCCTTTGTCGCTACGCCTCTATTCGAAGACATTCTCTTCAAAGCCACAGCCAACATCGGAATACTGGGTGTTGACTTATTGAATGACGTTCAGCTTTTTGGCTGGCTGCTCCTTCCAGTAGGTACTGTGATACTGGAAGGAAAGCCAGCTCCAAGAAGCTGGGTGTGCTCAATAAGGCGAGACGTTACTTCACTCCGGGCCATCGCTTGCAACTGTATAAAGCGCAAATTCAGCCCCACATCGAGTACTGTCCTCATCTCAGGATGGGAGTTCCCAGCACCTGCAACTTCACCGTAATCAACGAAATGCGATTCGAACCGTCACTTTCTAAGCAGCTTGACTTGAGCTTGGTGTGGTGTGGGATCTCTCCTCCACGGAGTGTTCAGAGGAATTTTGTTCGAATACCTTTAGCATAGTTTCATCATCATATTTCGAGAATACGAAATTCCACCAGTACGACCGCGACGTCGGTCGTTCCGAAACTGGGAATTATTTGGAGTTACCCACTGTAGTAAAAAGGCCGCCAACGCACTCTCGAGCCTCCTGCCATTCATAGTGTCCATGGGAGGCGTTATCCTCCTGCACGTTTGCCCCCTGTTCTATAAAAAGTACATAAAAATTAAAGGATTTTTGTGAATTATGTGAGCTTTAAACTGAATATCGGTCTTACTGCTTATATAAAGTGTGGTGCACCTCTGAGTATGTGCGTGCGCCCTGGGCACATCCAGCAATAGTTGCCGTATCGCATGCCTGGTGTGGTTAGTCGGTGTTCGCAGCCCCAGCCTCTCTAACAATTCTTCAGAAAAACAGGTACATACCCAACACAAACAGGAGTAAAACGAGTAGGTAAACTCCATATGTATGCGCTCCACCATTGTTAAATATTTACTTTAAATATATTGTATGATTGATTCCAACAAAGGCGGTCAAAGTGAACTAAATGTACTTTAGGATTAGGCCTATCTCGAAGCGAATTCCAAGATATACTTTACATGAATACACGCAAATATATTGAGATAAGTATTTCCATTGCGTGCCTGGTTGACAATGTTTTTTCATTTTAGGGCATTTAAATCACGATGAAAACTCTAAGGAACGTGATGCAGGCTTTGCAACTGTAGAGGAATCTGCTCTAGGCAAAAAACATATTATTCGAAGTAAGTATTTATTTTTGTAAACTGGAAGGCACGACTTTTCGTTTCGTTTCGTAACGTTTCTTTCTTTCTTTTTATTTCTTTCATGTAACGTTAACTCCCTATAATCCCAGAAAATTCACAGTCCATTCAACTTAGACAATTAAATTACTTTTATCGGATATCCATCATATCAGGATATAATAATAAGACAATGGTCATGTAAAAGTGATACAGGTGGTGAGAAATGAAAACCAAAACTTCAGAATAAATATTGATTATATTCTTAATATTATTTTTATTTATAGGTTAGATAGCGTATGTTTTATGTTCTAATGTTAAATCTACTCCAAAACTACATCTCAATGAGTTAAATATAACGACTGCTTTATAAAAAGGAAAAAATCCATTTTAAGTACTTAATTCCTTTAAAGAAAAAACTTTTTAATCGGGTTAAATTTATATCTAATATATAAAATTCTCGTGTCGCGGTGTTTGTAGTTAAACTCCTCCGAAACGGCTAGACCGATTCTCATTTTCACCGATTTTCACCCCCTCTACGATCAACCCCTATTTTTTTATTATAAATGATATACATGGCAAAACGACGTTAGCCAGGTCAGCTAGTATTATTATAAATTTACAATTATTTAACATAATTTTAAATTTAACCGACGTTTCGCGTACTTTACAGCGTGCGTGGTCACGGTGACCACGTTGAATCCGGTTAAAAAGTGTTTTCTTTAAATGTGTAAAGGTTATGTCAATAAAAGACAATACACATAGTATTATTAGTTTAGTACTTAATTCTTTTCAGCCTGGTCAGACAATGATCTGATTGCTCAAGCTGTTCTCTTCTTTATCGCTGGCTTCGAAACTGTTTCATCAGCTATGTCATTCGCTATACGAGAATTGGCCCTAAACAAAGATATACAAAACCGATTGGCTAAGGATATAAGAGAGGATTTCAATAAAAATAATGGCAAGATAGATTACACGTCGATTCAGAACCTACCTTACCTGGATCAAGTTATTTCAGGTAAGAAAAAAAAATTGCCTCATTTCTAGAGCGATTCTAGAAAGTTAACTATCAGATGCAATAAGATATCAATAATATTTACCCTCTTATTCATAATAACTAAATCAGCCTAGTTACACAATTTGTTCTCTTTCTCTCAAATCGTGTTTACGCTATGACGGAAAGAGACTTTGAATAGTTAGTAGTTGTCTGTCGTATATATTGGAATTTGTATACTCGTGTTTAACACCGCTGTGAATACGAGGTCGCCTAAGGCATGAGGTCTAAGTAAAAGCAGTTTCTTTGACGGCGGATGTAAGTCTCACATACACAACAAAGTAGTCCTGCCCGGAACACGGCTACGCGAGAGCAGCATCTTATCCATGGGAGCGTGTACATATACTTAATCATTTCAGAGGTGCTCAGATTATGGACTCCCGGCTTTCAATTGGACAGAATCTGTACAAAACCATATAACTTGGGGAAACCGAACAAAAATGCCCAAAAGGAATACATTGTGAGTAACAACCGCTATATACGTAACATAATGTTGTTATAATAATACTTTTGGTTTTGTGTTATTACCGCTCCTATACCATACTTTAATACAGATGAATTTAAAAATCTTATTTTATTACAGACACTTTTAAAAATTTATTTTATATCTTTTTTTATATTCAATCGTTACTGTCCCATTAGTTAAAAGCTTCACAAATATCACTTGGACATTTATTATAATTTAAACATGACGACTCATTGGTCTAGTGGTTAGTACCTCTGACTGCGAATCCATGGGTCCCGGGTTCGATCCCCGGCTGAGACGAACATCGATGTGATGAGCTTTTGGTATTGTGCTTAGGTCTTGGGTGTTTAAATATGTATTTATATCTATCTATCTATCTATAATAATATGTATGTATATCCGTTGCCTAGTACCCATAACACAAGCTTCACCAGCTTAGCATGGGACTAGGTCAAATGGTGTGAATTGTCTTTAAAAAAAACAGTCATCAATTTTTATGAGTTCCCAAGTTTAGATACTGTATTTTTATAGCTTCAAAAGGGAGAGCAATTAATTATACCAGTGTGGTGTATCCATCGGAACCCGGAGTACTTCCCTGACCCAGAGAAATTTGATCCAGAGCGGTTCGCTGATGACAAGAAGGATCTCATTAAGCCTATGACCTATATGCCATTTGGTCTTGGTCCTAGAAATTGTATCGGTATGGAAAATTTACCTATTGTTCCAATAAGCCGATATCTGCGTTCTATATAACTAAAACACTAGCCGTAATTGCTATGAGCCGTATGGCTACTTAAAGTGCTATTGACATTCTAGCAACGATACTACGAACTTTACTGTGAATTGAGTGGCGTCGTTACTGTAGTTTCAGTGTTTTTTTCCGTTTTATGATAACACTACTAAAGGCAAGCAATGCATCACACTTTGTCTTACAAAAGAAAAGAATAAAGAACTTTTGTGTAAAGGTCCATTAATAAAATGGTAGTACCAAAATGGTAGTTTAAGAAAAAAAGTTAAAGAAATAACATAATATTTCTAATTTAATTTAATTCAGTTTGTTAGCATAATAGGGTTTATTAATTGGAGATTGCCAGTTGTTAATGAAGTTTTTATATCACCTTGTAACTTTACTCCAACCGAATGAAATATTATTTATCTTACAAGTTTACCTAATAACATTTCTAGTTTAACGATCCCACGTCATTTTAAATTCAACATATGAAAATGTTTTTCATTCATTTAACTTGTTTAAGTTTTTTTTTTGTATATGAATAAATATATACTACTGATACTTATAATCCAAAGTAGTAAGCTTATAAAGCAAATCATATTTCAAAAGAAATCAGAACATTTAATAAAAACTAACTTACTTAACTAACTTGTTACAAAAAAGTTTTATGGTCACATTCACATATTTCTATGTAGGCCATATATATATATACATTTACGAACATAAAGTATTAAAAATGTTTTCCAGGTTCCCGTTTTGCGCTGTTGGAGCTGAAGATGTTAATCTATCAGATCCTGCTGCATATGGAAGTTCTACCTTCGGAGAGAACTGTTTTAGAGACAGTTTTTTCAAAGAATACATTTAACCTCAATCTTGAGGGTGGATTTTTGCTGAACCTTAATATTCGAGAGTCAACAGCATAAACGTAATTTTAAGAGCAATAATTGTAAATCATTCTAAAATATTTCAGGGGTTTTTTTTATTCACACTTCTTTGCATAAACACATGGAATTAAATCTGAAAGCTGAGCTCAGTTAGTATCGTGCTAGCTATTGCTATTAAATAGCTAACAAAGAAATTCAAAATAAATTTATCATGAAAATAGATTTTTATATGTTTACACTGTATTTTGTTATGTATATGTGGGCATGTATATATACTCGGTGGAAGTAATAAATTTTTACATTTCTATTACACCTTTTAATTTAATTTTAAGATTATAATTTTGTCTATTGTATGTTTAAATGAGTCTTAATTACTGATACTATTTATTGAAATTAAAAACCATTAAACAAAACTATCTAACCCAGATAGTACAAAATACACTACTGTCTTACAAACAAGAACATTGTTCTAAAAAATTTCTTAAGTTCTGCAGACATTGGTATAATTAAGGTTAACTTATTAACTATTTTAAGGATTTTATATTATACTTATTATTGTTAATATTTTATTTTATATGAAAACTTTTATTAACAATCTTGTATACAGTATTTACAATTTTCTTAACCTACAAAGTTATAATTAAAATTATTTTAAAAAATCAAAACAAATTTAAAAAGTTTGGTCTCTGTGGCAGTGTACCTTTAACGCTGGCAGCATTTCCTCGCTGTATTGCAATACTTATTCGTTGAGCCAGGACAGTGCCAGGCTCTTGGGTCACCGGTACTACATATCTACTAGGCGCAAACTTAAATCTTTAATAAGCGCTTGTGCACTTGAACCCCACGGCCCAAGAGTTTCTACTCCAGAGGGAACAAAATCAAAGTTGGAGGAAAGACTCTATATTTGTGCCGTTATTTACTATTATAAAGATAAGTATAATATAATTTTTTTTAAATATTCGTTGATAATTGGGCCCCAGGGGCTTTTTTTTCCTTTATGGCTCTGGCACGGTTTGTGCATTAGCCAGCGTCAAGTATATAAGATTTTTATAATTCGTGCTTGTCTTAGAAATTCGACCGTGTCCTCCATGTACGGTTTAAGTACTCGCCCGGTACCGCACAACCCTCCCATAGGCCGAGAACAAATTTAAATTAAATTAAAACTTGCCCTCGAACCGGGAATGGTACCCGGTACCCCTCACCTAGCTGCCACTTAATTAGACCGCTAGGATATGAGCCCACGGGGCTTTAGACATCACTTCTGTCGTAGTGTCGTAGCATGAACGCTATATTGTTTTCTTTGATAAAAGGACTATCCACACGTTTATCTACTTAGTACCATACTAAGAATTTCAGGCAATCTGGACTTTTGTATTTCTTACACATTATATCGCTATATATGTAGATAAAAATGATATCAACTCGTTCATCAATTATTCAAGCTAGTGTATACTCTGACTCATTCAAGGTGTTATATTCAAAAGAGTCGGTTCTATATTTAGTTGTTTATGAAGTAGAAAAACAATAAACTGTGAGTATTGCAATTTCCGTTCCTAAACGTCACGTTGTATCTAATACGTAGTAAGTTTACCGATTTTTATCGATTTATTTATGTGTAGAAAAGATATACTTTTATATTATTTAACATATATTTATATATATTGTACAATATATCAAGCGAGCAAGTATGAAAGTATTTTTTTTTTAAATTTGCACATTAAAGTTACTAAAAATGTTCCCATAACAGTTAACAATTCCTTCCATTACTGGTATTTCAAGTGTTGAGAGTCAATGTATACTTAGTTTATTTGACGTACAGATAATTGCGACAGTAGATAAATAGATAATTCCCAGACGGCTCCATGTCTAAAATGACTTTTCACTAACATTATGTTTAATTATGATCAATTATGTCTGATTTAGTGAGTGGCTTGCTAAACGTCAAATATGGCATATATAAGCAATACAATAACTACGTTGAATTTTATAGTGCTCAACAATAAAGGTTAATAAGTTACATAGCAAGCACGCAGGCGCAGTAGACTCCGGCTGATGATTATAGCACTGACTTCCAGCGAGTCTAGTAGGGAGACATGAGTATACAAAAAACATAGAAGAAGTAAGAGATCAAAGTAAAGGCGTACGTAATTACACAAATAGCTTTAAAATCAATTCCGAATTCATATTCATAACTTATTTTAAATGTTTTAGGTTTAATTTATTTAGTTTTGAGTCGGCATTGACCAAAGGTTAAATAGTATTATGATACAAAGTCAAAATATTTTTAAATGTACGAATTGTTCCATCAAGGTCGACTTAACATTCGCGACCAATTTGTTAAGTTTTTTGCAGTATGTATTTTGTTTTAGATTATGCTTTTCCTTATATGGACCGGGGTGCTCATCGCAGTTATATATATTTATATTCGACGAATCCATTCGAGATTCACAACGTACGATGTTAAGCAATTACCACCGTTGCCCTTCATTGGCAATGTATTACCGCTTATCCTGCGCAAGATGCACTTTGTAGAGGATTTGTCACGTTATTATAATAATTTTCCTGAAGAAAGGTAATTTAAGTACTATGTTTTATTTCCAGATCTTAAATCGTAATTTAAGTATGTAATTAAACTGTATTTTTAGGTTTGTTGGTAAATATGAATTCACAAATCCCATTATAATTGTGCGTGATTTGGAACTTATTAAAAAGATAACTATTAAAGATTTCGATTACTTCGTGGATCATCGAGCATTTACAGATGAGAAAGTAGAGCCTATATTCGCCAGGAACCTTTTTACATTGAGAGGTTAGGCATTTTATTATGTCTTTTTACATTCACTTTTGAGGTATTTTTGTTGAATACTTTTTTATTTAATTGTCTAATATATCTAGAAATATCTCAAGTTGCTTAAAATAATATGGATTATAATTATAATATTGATGATAATTTAGGTGATGAATGGAAGGATATGAGATCAACTTTGAGTCCAGCTTTCACCAGCTCAAAGATACGAGTAATGGTGCCATTTATGGAGGAGGTGGGAACCAGATGATGGCCGTGTTGAAAAAGCAGATAAAATCGAATGGAGGTAGATATAATATAAACAACATTTAGAATATTTATCATAAAAAAATAAAGATTTATACGCGAGCTTGATAAAATAAGCAAATGTCTGATGAGATAGGAAGGAGATAGTAGTATCACTAAAATCTAATATGTATATCATATGTACTTTAACACAAGTGTTAAATTACAATTCCTTCTGTCCACTTAAATTCAAATTTGTGATTAAATTGATTTGAACTTGAAATAACTGATACGACAATTGTTTATATCTGTCAAATGTATACAATCTACAATTGAAAATATTATACTGATAAGAATGTTCAATTCGTAATTATTCAACATGGTAGTATTATTAAATGAAAGCCTTTTACTACTGTTCCAAAGAATGATGTTTCTTTACTTAAAAATAGCTTTCTTTTTAAAGTAATTGAATCGATGTATAAATGTGATTAGAATCTCTAAAAAATGCGTTTTAGAGAAGATACGTTCTTTTAAAATAAATCTAAGAATGTGTTTAAGATCATGTTTTTTATCAATTTAAAACGATTTAATACATAAAATTGAAAAATAACTTATGAAGTATATTTTGAACTAAGAAGTATGTAATGTCAATGCGCGTTCGTCCGCTATTCAACTACAAAATATTTTGTTTAAAACATACCGACTTATTTGAATGTGCATATAATTTAACGTATATTAAATATGTTTGGTAATTAATGGATATTTCAAAATAGGCTAATATCTCGTTTATTTTGAAAACAAACGACAAATACCATCTATATTAATATTATGTTATGATAATAATTACCATGAACTATTAGTTAATATATGTATACCTTTTCATTATATAATGCAAATGCGTTTATTTTTCTCTTAGATCTCTTAAACTACGCAACTGAGTTTGATGTACATGTAATAATAATTTAGACCTACACATTCAATACGTCACTTCTCGCCGGCTATAAGCTTAGGTGTTTTACTAAGGTTTGCACATTCTAGGCACTTCATTATACTTATATTTTGTTTCAGGTAAACCAGTTGAAATAGACTGTAGGGACCTGACTCGCCGCTATGCTAATGACGTCATCGCTACATGTGCTTTCGGCCTTAAAGTGGATTCGTACACCGAGGGTGATACAAAATTTTTCGAAATGGGAAAAAATGCTGCGCAATTTAAAATGAGACAAATGATCATGTTCTTTGCGTATAGTGCGTTTCCGGCTCTTGTTAGGGTACTAGAACACTTTTACAAAAACGCTTAATCATTTATTCAAAAACAATATATTTTATTAATATTTATTTCAGTGTATGAAAATGACACTATTTACTAAAGAAACAACATCATTCTTCAGAAGTTTAGTAATCGATACAATGAGAAACAGGGAAGCTCACAATATACTACGACCTGACATGATACATCTTCTGATGGAAGCCAAGAAAGGTTCTTAAATTTCTCTTTATTAACATAGTAAAAGCTACCCGACTGTACTATATTATCGAGTTTCTACTGATGATGATTTTTGATTGATGTAAATAATCGACTTTGAATTGCAGGTTTTAAAAATTCGTTTCTCACTAAGATAAATTGCTATTTCCCTCAGTAAAAGTTATACTGTTGATATAATATGTATACTGGCAATTCATTAGCGCAAATGAGCCACAGCCATTCCTTGTTTCATACACTATACGCTATATGTAATATAATAATTAATTCTAATAAAGTTGCTTGACCTTTGAACCCTAAAATTTTATAAATTATAATTTTAAATTACCTTTACTACCGTTTTTTAGTACCGATTGGTGGAGCTTAAACCGCCGTGATTTATTAAAAATGGCGATTTACCCCGATTATTATAACTGATACAATACATATTAACTACGATTAACAAAACCTGTAATTCAATAAACTAAACTATATATGTTATATTAATCACACCATATACGTTTAAACGAAAACAAAGTCGAATCATTTCGGGTAAATAACAACGAATACTACTAAAAACATGAAAACACTCACAAAAACGTAATACGCCATTGGTATATACTAGACCTCACTATTTAGGTAATTGATATGTGATACATACGGAGACTGTGGTTTTGGTGGTAAGTTCCTACGATGTAATAAAATACACATATCTTATCATTTTCATGACGTAATTGCGTATTATAATTACTAAGATCAACTTTACTGATGGGCTTTAGAATATTCTGGAAATCGCGTCTACTTCTTACATACCAATGGGGTTACAACCTTTTTAGATCTGGGCCGTCTGTATACGTGATCATTTCTTAAAGGCATGTAGTTGATCAAGCTTCTGTGCCTGAAACACACCTTCGAATTTGTTGGTCTAAAGCATGCCTGCCTTGCGATTCTGTAACTCACTTTTCGAACTCACACAGCGGTTTCCACAGCGGCGGTCGCGCTCAAATCAGTCGTAAAGCAGTCATTTTATGATTTGGCATTCTGATAAGGTGGAAGCTTGTAGTTTATTGTTTATCAGAATGCCGAAAATTTGAGCGCGACTGCCGCTGTGAAAACCGCTGTGTGAGTTCGAAAAGTGAGTAACAGAATCGCAAGGCAGGTTTCCTCACGATGTTTTCCTTCACCGTACGAACGAGTATTAAATGCGCACATGTCTATTTACTGTCCAGTAAGGGCATTGGTGCACAGCCTCGATCGTAGCTATTACCCCAGGGATGAGATTCGCACGTTCAAACCACTAGGCCTTCACTGCTCTACATCTTACACTGTGGTAAATTATACTGATTTATAAATTACGATATTTTAATTTTAGGGCAACTGACCCACGATGAAAAATCTAAAGAACGCGATGCTGGCTTTGCAACAGTAGAGGAATCTGCTGTCGGAAAGAGGCATATTAATAGAAGTGAGTATAAATTCACCTTGCTTTAATTATATTCGTCCTATTGGTATTTTATACATTTGCACTCATGAGAACTTTTCTATGAGGAATTAAAATTAATTGCTGTTCGTTTGTCTTGCTAAAACTCGAGAATGACTGGACCGATTTGTCTGATCATCATTTTGAAATATTTGTGGACGTTCAGGGAAGGTTTGGACGGTAATAAATATATAAGTAAAGAAATATAAATAATAATAAAAGAAAACGAGGTAGACAGTTTCGAAGGTGGGAAGACAAAATAAAATCCGTAATTGGGAAAATTTGGACCAGGAAAGCTCAGAACAGAGCAGAGTGGAGAGAAATGGAGGAGGCCTTTGCCAAAGTTGGGCAAACAGATGGGTTGTCGGTGTCACCGACTCACTAATGTTAAGTTTAAGTTTAAAAAATTATTTTCTATCTGATTAAGGGTCGATTCGACCAAACAAGAGTAAATCTTAATCTTAGAATAAATCGTCAGTTAATCGAGAGTAAATCAATTTTACGTTTTACCATCTACAAATTCTAAGAATAGTGGGCCTATTCGGAGATTATTACTATACCGCCGTTTCGCACGGAATAACAGCTATTCCTAGAATAATTTAATGGCGTCAGTCAGTCCAATCAGCTGATTTCTATCATTTCACAAATATGTATTCTGTGTTTTAATTTAAAGTCAACCCAATGTACTAAATTAATAGTCTGGCATTGTATAATGAAACGTTTAAACAATTTTTTATTTATTTATTTATTTGTAGATTTTTTATTTTCTATAATATTATAATGAAATTCAACTAGGCTCAACAGAAGTTCCTTTTTAGACGAAAGCCTTTTTGTTGGCGTTTGACACTGTAAAAAGCTACTTTTTCACACAATAATACGACAAAATCGAGTTGGCATGATGTATGCTCTTACACTGTCCCGTTGTAGAACAACATTTATTTGCCGAGTTTTATTTTCGTTCACCATTCTCTTTGCTATTCGCGTATTGTTATTCCTAGCGCAATTATACTATCGATTACGTGGAGAAACGACTATGGATTTCCTCGAGATTAAAATCATGGAATAGGTTATTCGTGGTAAAGTTACTCGTGTATAAATTGAAGTTTGGTCGAATCGACCCTAAAGGCTTTATTATTATTATTATTATTATTATTATTATTATTATTATTATTATTATTATAAAGAAATATATTATTATTATTATTATTATTATTATTATTATTATTATTATTATTATAAAGAATTGAATTTTCCAATAAATACTGTTGATAGCTGGGAAATTCAATATTTGATATCTTTTGTATTAATAGAAATAAAATTTTTTTGTTTCATAGCTGTACATAGGTTTGATCTTTTTGGTTTGTTTTAAAATGTTTTATTAAGTTTTGACATAAATATTATGCAGGTGATACGAAGTTCACCAGGTCATCTAGTTATGTAATGTGACTTTATATAATTTGCAAAATGATAGACTCAATAAATAATAAAGTGCTTTTAGAACTGGTTTCATACTAGTTTTTTATTATTAATCTTATCCGCAGAAACCCCACTAAAAAGTTTCATAGTAGGTATAATGGCTTAGTAATAATTCGAACCTAATAATTAATTTATCTAATTTACTTGTTTAATTAAGCCTGGTCGGACAATGATCTAATAGCTCAAGCTGTGCTTTTCTTCATCGCCGGTTTCGAAGGTATATCTGCCGCTATGTCTTTCGCGTTACGAGAGTTGGCACTGCACAAAGATATTCAAGACCAGCTAGCTAAGGATATAAGAGAAGACTCTAAGAGAAACAATGGAAAAATTGACTACACGTCGATTCAGGATCTTCCTTACTTAGATAAGGTTGTTTCGGGTATGGAAATCCACGTTTCAAATACTAAAGTAACTTATTTTTTTTTTACGGAATGATACAATTTAATTCATGGTATATTACATTTGAAAACCACTGTGGTTTGTATTAATGTAACAATAGTAGTCTTATCAGGACAAATGCATATAACTATAATTATTTAAGTTGTTTTTGAATTTACACTTCTTTTGGCGCGTTAGGGACAATGATGAGAGTAATTTTTTTCTATTGTTAGTGTAGTTTTTTCTACAAACGTAGAATAAGGCGAAAGATGAAAACATTTTTATTACGCCAAAGAAGTATAACTTTTAACGCGTGTATATAAGTACACACATGTTTTTTTTATGATGCTTAAAGCTTAGCTATCTAATAACTGACCGAATAGACAATTTATTAGCCGCGGCAGTAAATACTCTCGAGCCAAACTCGTTTTTTGTACGGGATCTCTAAAACAGTAAGCTAACTCTAATTCTTTGGTATCATTAAAGTACAAATGGGTGAATATTATTTTACAAAATCGTAGTTTTTTTTTAATTTGTTTAATTTCAGAGGTGTTAAGATTATGGACTCCGGGCTTCCAATTAGACAGAATCTGTACAAAACCTTACAATTTAGGGAGGGCAAATAATAATACTGAAAAGGAATATATTGTAAGTTAAATTTATGATGGTAAAACTATTTAAATATTCGTAGATATTCTTTAAATAACAACATTTCTAAGGTCATAATTACGTTCAAATATATTAAAGTACTACTTTTAGCTGTGTTTTATGTATTCAAAGTACATGCACTGAATGTAAGAAAGCATGATTTGTACGGGTACGAGTTATAAATAGCTCAACACATAAATGATACTTTATTATATTCAAGTAAGTCTTAGATATTCACAATTATAGACTGAATAATTTGCAGGAATCGGTCTCAAAAAGTCCCAATTCCTATAATTATGACATCTAGGGATGTACTGCTTTTTTGCTGCTGAAGTCGCCAACTTGGAATTACGCGGTGCTAATATTACTTAATAATCGTAATTACGATATATAATTATGTGATATATTTACAGCTACAAAAAGGTGATCAGATTATAATACCAGTATGGTGTCTCCACCGAAATCCGGAGTTCTTCCCTGACCCAGAGAAATTTGATCCAGAGCGATTCGCTGATGACAAAAAGGATCTTATTAAGCCTATGACATATATGCCATTTGGGGTTGGACCCAGAAATTGTATCGGTATGTAACTTACCATTTGTTGAAATGAATCTTGGTTTCGGCTAAGAAAACTAAAGCATTAGGAGCCTAAATTGTACTGAAAGGCGCAGTCTTTCCTATATATATCTACGACTCGTCGTTATCACTAACTTGAACATTCAAATCGGGTCTCGACTACAGCCACTCTTACTATTGGAATTTTAATTCAATGTAATAATAGTCTAATGTCTATGAAATTATATATAGACATACTGTAATTCATATTTCTATAACTGTAGAAAGTTAGAAATTTTCAATAAAAGAAGAATTTGTTGGGTAGGTACATTATGAACGTGCAATTCAAAAGTACCAAATTACTGTATGGAATTATCTTTTCCTTTTTGATTTTCAAGGAAACCGATTCTTAATTTATAAACGAATATAATACAGACATTTATCCTACAGAATATAATATAGTCTTTAACTGATATTTAACGCAGATACTAAGTAGTCGTAGTCTAAGCTAAAGCCTTATATTGTCGAATACGGAAGTACATTGTATTAATATTTTTCAGGATCACGATTCGCACTATTGGAGATTAAGATGCTAATCTATCAGATTCTGCTGCACATGGAAGTTCTACCATCAGAGAAAACTGTCTTGAATCCAGTTTTTTCAAAGGATACATTCAACCTCAACTTAGAGGGAGGCTTTTGGTTGAACTTTAAGATTCGAGAGTAAACTTACATAAGTGATATATCCTATCATAAAAGCATGCTTTAATAATTCATAAATAATCATGTTCATAGTGTGATGATGGTAAAGGGAAAAATTATATAACAAGACATGTACTACATTTAATAAGAATAATATGTTTATAAAATTTGATGTGTCAAAAATAATAGCACATAAGCGTATTAATTTTTTTGTACGAATCCTCGAAAATGCATTTCGTTTTAAGCATAAGCATAAAAAAATTAAATAAAAGCATAGACAATGTGTGGGTAATATATGTGTAAAAAAGTAAATAAATACTGTTGACGTAATCACCAAATAAGAAAATCAAAGACTACCCTATAGTGCTTACGGAGTACTTGAACTGTCCCAAGGTACATAAAAGAGAGGACATGACGATAGTTTATTTATATTAGCTACTGTCACATACTTGATTTATGATAGAAATTACTACTGGCTCTTGTATATTGGATTCGAATTAAATTGTATAATTATATTTTTGGTTCTTTATTTCACTTGCACTGATACTTAATTGTTCTTGAAATTGATCCCAGTGAACCCAATAAATAGCAGCTGTTTATGCTGTTAATCAGTTGATGAAAATGGAATATCTGGAGCTCAGATTTCTGTTTCGTGATATCTTGTTTTATTTAATAGGCAAGTAGGTGATCAGCCTTCTGATCAGATGTTATCTGACAAACGCATCTGTGGGTCCGACGGATGTTAATTTCGACAAGATGTTCTCCTTGATCATACAATCGAGTGCTATTAAAAAAATTATAATATTCATACAGTGATATGTCAAGTAGCAAGCCGTTGAATGCTTCAGCTCATTTGCTTCTTTAAATAAATATTGATTAGCGGTACGTTAAATATGTATTAACAATTAAAAGTATTGTTTTATTTTTCAAGACAATTTCATAATTGATCTTATATGATATAATTAGTAATAAAAGTATATTTATAACATAATAATTTATATATTTCTTAAACCCCCCTAACAGTCACCCTTAAAAAAATACAACGCTTATACAAACTAAAATATTATTTCCTAATATTAAAGTTAAGCCAATGTCCACCTTCCAGGCGAAGATTGAATGACTCTAGCGAAAGTTTTGCAGGAATACAGCTCTTTGGAGAAGGAGACACTTCCATGTGTTGAATTATTTGAAATATCAACATTTTCAGCTCGCACAGCGCAAATCTTGAACCTGGGAATTTAAAGAGAATGAATAAACACTATTTAAATTTAATAAACACATCGTCTATTTAATTTGGCCAAATTTCATAGACGATGTTATTACCTAAGTCAGTAGAAGCACGTAAATCTTTTGTTATCATTATAAATAACGGATCAATTTACGGTATTTCAAAACATCCAATGGCACTATAACCCTTTAGGTCTGGAGCTCAGATCTGTTTCGTGATCACTTGTTTACCTAATAGGCAAGTAGGTGATCAGCCTTCTATGGCTGACACACGTGTTTTTAGGTCTAAGGGATGTTGGTTTCGACGATGTTTTTATTCATGTAATAGTAGGAGGCTCGCCTGATGTTAAGTTATACCGCCGCCCATGGACACTTACATTGCCAGAAGGCTCGCAAGTCGTTGCCGGCCCTTAAAGGATTGGTACGCTCTTTTCTTGAAGGACCTTAAGTCGAATTGGTTCGGAAATACTTTATATATTACTCGGAACCAGTGGGCAGCTGGTTCCATATAGTGGTGGTGCGCGGCAAAAACTGCCTTAAAAACGCTCAGTCGTCGCAGTATACGCTCATCCCGGGGTTAGATAGGTCTGTTTTTTCAAGCGTCACGAGGCACCATACGAACGAGTGTTAAATGGGGCATATAGAAAAGCCAAGGACAGCCGGGGTTCAAACCTACGATCTCAGGGATGAGAGTCGCACGCTGAAGCCACTCAGCCGTCACTGCGCTGCAATTCACAATTTATTTTCGGCAAGCCAAGCTTCAGGTAAGCATGCCCTTTAACAATAGAATCTTACTTTTTTTTTCAAAACTTCGATAGATAACGCATCGAACGTAAACATACAGTAGTTGTTTCAAAGGTAAAGTTAATTTCAACTAACCAATACAATTCCTGGGACCAACACCGAATGGCAGATAGGCAATTGGATTAATTTTGTCTTTGTTTTCATCGGAAAATCTTTCTGGATCAAACTTTTCTGGATTGGGGAAATAATTAGGATCCCGGTGAATTGACCAGATTGGTAAAAATAAGACTTCACCTTTTCTTAGCTGTAAATTAATATTAAATACAATTTTATACATTCATTAGGATATTATAATAAAGCTGCGTAACGGGATTTTAAATATTGAGTAATATTTTATTAATAATTAACAAATGCCCGCAACTTTATTCAGTGAAATACAAATTATAACCGCGACATCAGATTTTCTTTGTGAATGCAGTTTATATCGAGAGTTTTATGTATATACAAATTATCACATTTTCCAAATGTATGTTATCTTTTACAATATTATATCTTTCTGTCTTCAACCACCTCAGCCGTAATCCCACACATTGTTTTATTTTGTTTAAACATATACTGTGGGGTTGCGGCTACTATTTCTCGAATCAATTAGTTTAAATTAAGTATTAATTCGTTTAATCTATTTGTAACCTGCAGTAACTAGTGTTTACAACTAATATTTACTTCTTTGTTTTTAAACAATTATCTATTTTGGAATATTGAAATTGATTTAATTGGTAGGAAAAGTTATCGCCATGTACATAATTTGTGGCGATCTGTCTGTTAAAAGCATAAAAATATCACATATCACTCGATTTCATACATGGCTTCAAATACTGAATGATGCATGTACCCTCCATGTCTTGGGGACTGTCAAGTACATAGTGAAAAACATTATAGTTTAGTATAAGTAGTTTTAAGGCGTTCTCGTCCTAAAATAGGTAAAAGTAGGTAGGCGGAATAATCAGCACCTAACGAGCGGTAACATATTACGTGTCGGTACTAAAAGCAAACTAATTTAAAGGCAGTAGTTGTACTCACAATGAAATCTTCAATAGAATTTTTGTTTGGTTTTCCAAGATTATAATCCTTGTTGCATATTCTGTCTGTTCCAATAGCCGGTGGCCATAATCGCAGTACCTCTGGAAAATATATTAACGTTAGAATTTTTTTTGTTGAATATGCACTTTAATACCTCTGCTACACAGCTATTAAACGATGTGTAATATATAATGTGGATGTTGATGCGTATATTATGCGCGGCATCAAGCCTTCGCTACACCTAAAATTCAAATATATATTATGTTTACAAATGTACATATAAAAGTTTAGAAATATTCAATCTCTTATAGAATCAATGATGATCCGTAATTACCCTTATTTTTTATAGAACACTGAGTCACATGTATTCGTTATTATAGTAAACAAAGAATTTGTACGTGGCAAAGAAAGTAATCAAGTAGTAATAGTAATCTTTGTATGATCAAGTGCTTAGGTGCGGAATTTTTAGAATTGTTTAATTTAATTAGAATTTTGCTTAAGTATAACGTAACGTAACGTTGCGTAACTATGACGTAATCATTATACTAACCTGAGACTACCATATCCATGTAACGCAAATTTTGAATAGAATTAAAGTCAATTTTTCCACCGTTCTTTAAATGTTCTCTGATTTCTTTTGCCAATTTGTCTTGAACTTCAGGATGTAACGCCAGTTCGTGTAATGTGAAACACATTGCAACAGATATCGTCTCGAAACCAGCGATAAAGAAAAGAACAGCTTGGGCAATAAGGTCATTATCTGTCCATTCTGTAAAAATATTTATTTAAACCTATACTTCCTTATATTTTGCTTATATACCAAATATTATTTACTTAAGCGTATTTACGTAATTAAGGACAGAATTTTTGCGTTAATGAAGAGGGAATGGCCGAAACTATTATTTTGAGGCCAAAGACAAATCGTGCTATAAAAATGGTATCGAATAATTGTATGACCGCTATAATTGTCATATCGCTCTCGAAGGCGACTATATTGAATCAAAACAAATTCTATAAAAAAAGATATTTTCTATGTTAGCATACGAACTTTTCAACCCACCGATTAGTTTATGATCTTCAGGTAAACTTCTCTACGTCGATAAGTAGGGTAGAAGCCAGAAGACGGATTGATATTTTTGTAGCATGTTTTAAAATCATTTACAGAAAGAAGGAGGACTGGAGCAACTCATATCATAACCACAAGAATCATGAAGTTCCTTTTTAGCTTTAGAAAGTCAAGATCATATATAGATATACTAAGTAATTTATAGGACGTTACTTTATTGATTTTTAGATAAGCTTGGTAGTTACCTCTTTTAACAGTGGTCTTTCCAACATCCGATTCCTCAACAGTTGCAAAACCTGCGTCTCCAACAGAATCTTTCGCTTCATGGCTTAAACGACCTAAACAAAATAATATTACATTCTCCCTTTTCCAAGAGAGGAAGATAAGAGTATCATGATGCACCAATAAATTTATGATATCATGGGGATAAAATCCGAACTTATTTTAGAAAAAAATCATAATGTTATTGCAACTGAGGAATAAGATTTCGTTCATTATTTATTAACATCTTCCTTTTAAGCATCAATATTTCTTCTACTTACAATAAAATATTTATTCCATGAATAGTACGAATAATATTTTTTGAACACAGAACAAATATCTATAAATGTATTTTTAAGAAGCATCATAATGAGAGTTATCTCATACGTTTTTGCAGACGAAGTTTTTAAAATATACCTTTTTTAGCCTCCATTAGCAAGTGAATCATGTCTGGACGTATTATATGATTAGCTTCTCTAGCCTGCATCGTGTCTTTAACGAGCGTTATGAAAAAGTTTGTCGTTTCTTTCGTGAAAAGGGTCAATTTTAACTTCTGTAAATAATAAATATAACTTATAGAAGACTTAAAGAAAATACTTTTTACCGGATTAAAGTTATGTATTATAATAAAGCAGCGACCACGGACGCTGTAAAGCACGCGAAACGTCGGATAAATTTAAAATTATGTTAAATAATTGTAAATTTATAATAATACATAACTTTAATCCGGTAAAAAGTCTTTTCTTTAAATGTGTAAAGGTTATGTCAATCAAAGACAATATTATAGAAGACTTGCACATAGATACACTTCCCTTATATCATCGGTTACTTCATCCAGACCAGAGCATGGGTTAGCATAACTTAATACGTTTAATGAATTATTAAATATATAATTAACATACAATGTTTTGTTTATTATATATAAATTAACCAGCCCTCCTGTATAAACCTCGTTCTTGCTTACGCACAAACTTGTACATCAAAGCTACAGATGAAATAATTTGATGCAGTCCTATCAAAAATTTAAATATTTATTTCCTTAACAAGTAATACATATTTTATTATTACATCCATATAGCTGCCAAAATTAATTTAGCGGTGAGTTAGCTAAGCGACGATGACCTTAGGATTGTGGACTCAATTACTAACAATTGGACAATCTTTCTGACCTTGACAGCTATTTGACATTTGTTGTTGTCAATCTATGTTTAATGTAGTAAAGTTCCGAGAGTCGAGTCGTTTTTTTGACTGTTTCACTGATAAAATAGAAAATAATACTTAATATGTTTTTTTTTTTTTTAGTTTTTTTTTTTTTTAGTATATTTCTTATCAAAATACGATATAACTTCGACGTACTCGTATGTGGAGGATTTTAACTAATCGTTTAATTGATTCAGATATAAATAACAACAGGTGCTTAATACTGCCTCCGTGACTAACTGGCAACGCAAATGGCCAGACCTAGGTACAATTTCTGATGAAATAATAATTGTATCACATCATACAAGAAAATAAAAATAATAGAACAGGTCTTGGTCTACCCCGCAGTACGGAACATATTCGGTTCAAAGATACTATATTTCTCAAAGAATCACATTCATTTCGGGAGAAAATTTAGAGTAAGTTAGTTATGTACATCGTGTTATGAAATTATTTGAAAATACACTATATAAAATAAAAATATTAGTTTCTAACAATATGCACCATATTTGTTACAAAAGTGCAGGTAGGTCGCATCGATGTTACAACAGGCATTATGTGACAATGAATAGTAATAATTTCTAAGACGCTCGTTCGCAGATAGCCTTTTTGATGTTTTGTAAATACATGAATTATGACTCCAACGTTCTAAAAACTAATATTTTTTAATGCATCTGTCTACCACCTAACCTCTTGTTTCTATATATGATTTTTGGAGATATTAACACCAACTTCATCTTACCTTGACCAAAGCAGGAAAAGCGGAATATGCCATGAACATAAGCATCTGTCGTAATTTAAAGGATGCTGCAACCTTTCCCATTTCATAGAACTTGTTGTTCTCTTCGACGTAAGAGTCAACTTTAAGTCCAAACGCACAGGTGGCAATCACATCATTAGAATAACGTGTTGTTAGATCTTTAACATCCACTTCTATAGCTTTTCCTATAACAAAAAATAGGCCTTAAACCACTTGTCAATCGCCGTGGTTATCGTGGCCTTAAAAAATAAACGGAATAGACTTATATGTATCTGCGCCACAGGACTTCAAAGCATTAAGCCAATTATAGTCAACACCATACTTATTAATTAAAATAAAGCTATCAATCATGTAAGTCTATATCAAAATTTTATAATAATTTTATAAGAAAGTCAGTATATATTTCCCCGTAGCATACAAATACAGGGTTTGGTCGTTGCAATAACTATAAGAACATTATCAACATCATGTTTTAAAAGCTTTATAGAGATTAATGGGTTCAGATACATGAGATTTACGTAATTATGCATTGCGTGGGGGTGTTGTGAGCGTTTCCTATTTTTCGGCCTCCACCCGATTTTAACACTACGCCCAATAGTAGCGTTCCCGAATTTTTGAGTGAGTTTTTAGGATTGATTGAAGATTGAATAGGTTTTTGTACCACACGATCTCAAAGTCGTTAGTGCTACGTACTCATCGATTGAACTACATCGAAATTGCATACAAAAACATATATATAATAGTAAATGCATCTAATTTTACATTTACTGCCAGTTCTCAAATCAAGGACGTAGAACGGAAAAGAAGGACTGGCAATACTCTCCGCCAATCATTTGAATCGCCTAGTTTTTTGTTTTAAACAATCGCTGTCGCTATGGGTACAGGCTACGTGCGCTAATTTGCACTCGAACGTGCTAAACAAATATCACTTCCTAAATTTACTTTACGCAAAAGTAGCAAGCACCATCATATTTATCATCATAATTACTAGATAATACAATATGAATCACATTTCTTTTTCCTTAAATTTTTATCACGGATCAATGACCTTGAAGGTCAAATAACAACGACAAAGATAAATAATTCGTTAAAAATCCAAGACAAATAATACGTAGACTTTTAAAGTTAAATCTTGATATTTAATGTCCAGGGTTCGTTTTTCAGCAAAACTACTTGAAAATATGTTAATCAAAACAAAACAAGACTTGTGGAATCGATAAGCCTTTTTTGTATAGTGATAAAAATACACTAACATCATTTGGTTAGTGTTAGATTACTTGTATTCTAATTCTATTTCACGTTTTCACGAACTACAAATGAACGTAGATTTTATAACACCCTATTGTTGCAATTTTATATTTAAACTGCGCCCTCTAATAAAAGCATAAAGGTCAGAGCGTAAAAGCAGTTATTATGTCATTACCTGGAGCAAAAACTCCACTAATGACGGAACATTCAAGGAACTGATGGAACATCTTTTTAAACATTCCTGAGAGTCAAAAGTAGTCGTTGAAAGTCTTTTTATTTAAAAACCAAGCATCTAAATGAACAGCTAACCACTTGGAAATGTAGGCCACTTCAGTTATTATTTTCAAAAATTAAAGTAGCAATGGAATTTTATAATGCTCTCCATGATGAGTTAGATAAGTTTTTTATGTCAAGTACGGTTTATAGTTCACTGAGTGTACTCGCTTGCGGAATATAAATGTATAGTTTTTTACATTGATTATTTTCTACCTTCATTAAGTAAGATCTTATTAAAGCGAATGAATAATTAAGACAACATTTGCATAGGGAAATTGAACGAAAAGCCACAATAAATAATACTGCTGCCAAACTTGCCTTTTGTGCACTATAGGACTAGAGTAATGTAAAATGCTGTGGCATTGTCTCAAAATGAGATAAATTATTGAACGATGTAACGAAAAATAGACACTAGACTTCCAAGCTTCGAAATCTGTAGGATGTAAATCATTTATTACTCTTACCACCATTGGCTTCTAACTTCTTCTTCAATACGGCCATCATCTGATTTCCAACCTCCTCCATAAAGGGTACCATTACTCGAATCTTCGAGCTGGTGAAAGCTGGACTCAAAGTTGATCTCATATCTTTCCATTCATCACCTATAATTGTCATCGGTATTATATATATATATATATAAATTCATATTATTAAATGGTTTTTACGATGATTAGCTACCATTTTTGTTCATCCATTCTATATTATTAATCCTTACTGTGGCTTATAAAACTATTTCAAAATACAGTCAAAGACCTATCACCTAAGTGATCAGGATTTTTGGACCAATTAATGCTGTTTTATTTACTTAATATTAAAATAATCTCACTATTTTGAAGCTAGTAAATAAAATAGACAATGTAAGAGAAGATATAATAGGCGCAAAAACAAACATTAGCAAAAATTTGACAGGCTAAGAATATCATAGATTAAACGCGACTAAACTTCGTAGTTCATCCAATGATTGTTTCAGTTGTTTTTTTTTATATTAATGCAATATCCTGTATGTACGTCATCTCTGAATCGTTGATACGTACGTAAGTACCTAAATACGTGATAAGATATTAAAGGAATTTATTCCACACAAAGGCAACACAACAAGTCGCACAAGAAGTCGCGAATATCCTGTACTACTGGTGTAACTGGTGTATACAGTGAGTAAAGGTTCACTTATATTACATCTTGCAAGTTGCATTAAAATATAAAACAGATTTGATTCAGAATACTCTAACACTGTTCTGCAACACATTGCTCGGGACTAAATTAACAGTGTACGATTGTGCCAAAGACACAATTTAGTTGACAGTATTTTTTTATAATCCGCCGATTATGACACGGACTGACGTTAATCTATAAAAAATAAAAAAAATATTGGTTGTTTGTAAAGTAGGTTTACGATCGAGATGTTTACGTGATAACGTCTTATTGGTGATATAAGTTTTTGGGAAGTATGGAATTAATGAAGATAACAATTTTTTCAAATTTTAAATTACATCTATCGTTTTATTCACACTTTTGATGATAAATTTCGGGTGTAAAATGACAAGTTTACTTATTCGACTATGATATACATTTTTCTTACAAAACTTAACCGCACGAGAAAATCTCCATTCGTTTGTATGCCGCTAGAGTGAGATGAGACGGGAGATCGGTCCGTCTTTCTCTCGTTATACCTGCGATCGCGCTCGTGAGGTTTTGGTGTGACACAAGTTTCTGAACATGTCACCCGACTAAAACGATTTTAAAGACGTTATCACGTCAAAAACTTTGAGGCATAATCTAACAATATTTTACTATACAATGAACAGGAGAGTCAATAAACAAGTTTGTCTGAGGCATGTCTGAGGTGCCAATTGATAAAATCTACTATAATCTAACTTCTAAGATGTCAGCCTAAATTAGCAGCATTGGTGTCATATAAAATCGATCATATTCATAATTTAAACGTTTTTTACTCTTAATCAACGATTTTGAAAAGTCTTTATATTTTTATGATCAGAATTTAATTCTGAACGAACTTTAAATGAAATATACGAAATAAAACTGTGTTTACCTTTTAAGGTAAATAAATTTCTTGCAAAGATTGGTTCTACTGCTTCATCGGCAAAGCCTCTGTGATCCATGAAGTTTTCGAAGTCCTTTATGGTCACTTTTTTCATAAGATCCAAATCCCTAACTAACACTGTCGGTACCATGAATTCAAATCTACCCACAAATCTGCAAATTTAATACCACATGATTTTTAATATTCTGTTTAAACCTCTATTGTTAATATACTCGTATCAATAAGTCAAATTTAAAGTAAGTTTTCATTATTAAGATCTATGCGTTCGCGCAGTTACATTATCGTCGTGACGTTGACGTATACTTGATAAATATAACTTTTATAACAACTTAATCAGTTTTTTATAAAATCTGATTGCACTTTTATAGGCAAAGTACTGTTTCGACTCTAGAAATTAATAGAATACATAACGTTACGAGTATTTTTTTAGATAAGGCCACTCTGCCAGAAGGCTCATAAGGCTTTTTGAGAACATCTGCAGGATACGATAACAAAATAGTAACGCTACAACACTGGGACGCCGCATCAATGGTGTTGCTTTGTCTTATACAATAATAGGCAAGCAGGAGATCAGCCTTTTGTGCTTGACGCCGTTGACATTTTGGGTATAAGGTAAACCCGTTTTCTCGCGATGTTTTCCTTCATATCGCCCACGCTCTATGATTACAGAAAAAAATCCGTTGATACCCGGGTTCAAACGTCCAACCTCATTGAAGACTGCTAAAAAAACTGGAGGATACAAGTATCAAAAATAATCATTGTAATCTCTCATAGCTCTAAATAATCTTTAACTCCAGCATATACTCAAGGCAAACACGGCGCTTGCTTCACTGATTACGAGGTCAAATTAATAAGTTGAATTTGGGTGAGTGATAATAATAATTCCATACCTTTCTTCTGGGAATTTTCGATAGTAATTTTCGAGGTCTTCAACAAAATGCCATTTTCTCAAAAGTGTCGGTGCCATATTACCAAGAATTGGTAAAGGTTTAATATATTTCACTCCATGCTTACTAAATCGTGAATATACTTGACGTAAATAAATGTATAGGATGCCACAGAGCACCGCTGTCCATATTAATAATAACATCTGTAAAATTACAACAAAAACAAAGATAAGATTAACTTGATAATTAATAGTGTAAAATATAATACGAACACACATATGGTTAGTATTGATAAAAATGTTTGTTCTGACTTCAATATCTTATGCCTAAGGAACTTAAAATTTTGAGTTATTCCACATTCCACTAAAGAATTCCTTAAAAGTGAATTTGGTGGAATTTCAAAAGAAAAAACGTTTCTATAGTACTAACACAGCTGCAATGAAAAGCTTGCTTATTACTAAAGTAAAAGAGGTCAAAAGGAGAATCTGTGGCTACAGATCCCAGAACATAAATCAGTAGATGCGCAGACGTTTTTAAGACTTTCATAAGTATACGCAACCTTTCTACCCAAAATCTTGCCAAACTTGTAACTAGTAGTAGTGTGTTATGTTGTACTCGATTTGTCATTTTAATTGTGTGTAGTAAACACACAAAGTTATCGTGTTAAACACATACTTTTATTAATATAACTACATAAAAACTTTTTGCATCAAACAGAATTAGAAAAATATTTAATTAGATAAATAGTTACGTAATAAATATTTTGCTGTAAATTTCAACGTTCACATTTAACACCATAATATAAAAAAAAAATTATAATGACAAATAAATTCAAAGATTTAAAAAGAAAAATGTTTGTAAATATCGCATTACAAAGTACTCGTGATGGACTAACAAGTAAATATAGCAAATTATTTATTAAACATGTGAATTCGTTATATTTCTGTATAAAAACAACTTACTGCGTCGTATTTTACACAACACAAGCTACTTCGATGACGCACTATACGATTCTAAATAAATTACATGTTGTAACACAGGTAGACTTGATTTAATAATTATCTACTATGTTTATCTGCGTTTTCAACAAATATAATATATACATATAGTTAAGTTGAATTTGTATTTGGTACTTATATACGAATTCCAGACAAGATTAAACAATCATCTCTATATATATAAAATTCTCGTGTCACAATGTTCGTTCCCATACTCCTCGGAAACGGGTCGACCGATTCTTATGAATTTTTTAATGAATATTCAGTAAGTCTGAGAATTGGCTACTATCTATCTTTCACACCCCTAAGTGATAAGGGGTCTCCACTACAAAATTTGTATTTTTTAGAAAAAAAAAATGTTTTCATTTTTTTTAACATTATAACATTTTTAGCAGCACAACACAACCCATAATTTTCACCCTTCTACCATCAACCCCTATTTTTTATTATGTTTATATAAAATGTTTCCTAGAAATAATATCGTGTTTATATATATTATAGGCAAAACAACGATTGCCGGGTCAGCTAGTTTTACTATATTAATGTTATCATTTTACTATATTAAAATGACGTTTTTGCTTCTATAAGCTCAAGTTTATTTTCCAATACATAGAAAACTAAATTAATGTTTTCTATGTACCTATGTAAAAAAGCCTCATGGCTCATTACTCATAGGCGGGTAACGCGCTTGCAAACCTGACGTTGTATTTGTCGATAGCGGTTTGTTCCGCTACCTGCGCCTGTTCATCTGCTCAAGGCCCTTAAAATATGTAGAGTTATAAGTGACTTATAAAGTAATATAAATAAAACAATGAAGAGCATTTAATAGAGTTTGAATTATTTACACTTCTTTTCACACAAGAAACGATTTAACTCACAAATAAGTTATAGGCACCCCATGTTAAAAGGAGGCGAAATACAATACAGATTAGAGGAAAAAAGGATTAGGATAAAATATTATAGTGTTACAAGTTTAAAGAAAATCGTGAAAAATTATCAAAAGCTTAGATTGCGGCATGTCTATTTATATTCTATTAACGTTGACAATCCCCGGTTGACAATATCAATCACTGTGATAAACAGTCTTCAAAATAAATAGCTATTGAACTATTGTATAATCTTTGTCCTTGGAAAGGAAGTATAAAAGATAATAATATATTTTTTTATTTGTTTCGGATCAGTGAGTCCAATGGCCGTACTATTCTCTACCGTGAGGTCGTGCGTTTTAACCCCTTGTTATCGTATCGTTACGAAAGCATAATATGTTAGGTTAAGTTTCAGAGTCAGGACTTGGCGCATACTATAAATAGTATTTATACAATAAATTGTCTTTGACATACAGCAAATATTGACCATGAGCAAAAATTGCCTTCTGCTAGGAAAATAATTTGAAGAAACAGATCCAGAAAGCTGCGGCCAAAACCAAAAACTTCTATGGCCATTAGATTATTAGGTTTGAAAAAAGTTTTATAATATTGTATTTGTAACCCTATGAAATGAGTAAAAACTCCAATCCAGCTTTTAAGGTCTGGGTTTCTTTATTTATTTCGTATAATTTGCTGTTTGTAATAGGCAAGTAGGTGATCTGCCTCCTTAGAAAATCCATTGGTGTTCGATCCGATCGAGGAGATGACACTCGCACGCTGAAGCCACTATGCCATCACTGCTGCACTGAAATAAGTGATATAACAAAATTTTACTGTTTTGTAAAATGGTTTCCACAAATCTACGTTTCAAATCAGCAAAAACAAGAGCTTAAATATTAATTTACTTATAGTCTGATTATATGTTATGATTCACTTTATTATTTTGTAAATAATTAAATTTCGTATCGCCAGCGGTATAAAATAAATTAATATATAAAATGTTTTTTTATAGAATATGAGAGAGGCCGCCGATACCGCCGCTATGGACACTTTCAACGCCAGAGGGCTCGCGAATGCGTTGCTGGCCTTTTAAGAAATGGTACGATCTTTCCTTGAAGGACCTTAAGTAATGTTGCACCGGAAATACTTCAGTGGGCAGCTCCACATGTGGCGCACGATAAAAACTGCCTTATATAAATCATTTTCAGTTGTGGTACGACGGACGTCGAGGTGATACAGGTGAAATTTCACCTCGACGTATAATGATGAAACTGAACACTCTCCATTGTAAATGCCGTAGATGATGCAGGGAGACCCTACATCTTTACGCAACGCCAAGGGATCAACCCGCTTGAAAACTTGACTGCTCATTGATAATTCGAATCACTCTTCGCTGAATACAGTCAAGTGGAAGGAGCTATCTAGGAAGAACTTGAAAGGAGGCAAATTTGCGCTTTACACAGCGATCGTCCGGAGTATAGTAACCTCTCGTCTTGTTGAGCACACCAAGCATAATTTAGGCTCTTCTTCCAAATCCAGGTGTATAATTTCTCGGAGAGCTTGTTCCTTTGATAGAAGCGCTTTAGCGCCGCAGCCGCAGCTGTAGCTCCCCTTGGACTCAATTACTTCTGCCTATCTGTGAGTAAGGTATTTCAGAATACTTTAATAGATTTAAACTAAAATTCATAAAATTAAATTCATTTATCTCGAGTAGAATCAAACAAATATAAATGATTCATTGTTTGTATCTAATGATTATCTTATCGATAATTGTTTTGCTTTATATATCAAATTATAGACTGTTGATGAACCGGATGTTAATAAGTAGATAGTATAGCTAAAGTCCGGGTTATTTCTGTGGTTACCAGAGTACTAAAAAATAATTCTTAACCATTACTATTAAATAATTATTATTAGATATAGACTACAAATTGCACTAAAAAGTGAATAATAATATTTATAATTCGTATTTGACAAGAAGTTTTACTAAATGTTTATTTATGTAAAATGTGTATTTAGTAACACACAAGAGTATGAATTTTCTTGTATCCTAAAATTCTGGTTCTATCAGAATCAGGTTAACTTTTGGATACAAATTTACAAGTCAAAATGTATGTATCAACCGGGTATTTTGAAATCAGTTAAACACAAACTAAAAGTTCAGTTCTAAAGTACGAAAGTCTAGATACTTCCAAGTTTAAATGTAACCAATTTATGTAAGCGAGGTGTGTAGTACATTAATTTTTCTTATGGGGTCACTAAAACTTACGGCCATTGAAATGAATTACTTAGGTTTATTTTGTGAACAAAGATGACTTGTTCAAGTATTGTAATTTTAGCTGCATTCATCGTCTCGGTCGCATGGGCTCTCGAATTTCAATACGCTCTAGACCTTAGTAGCTCGACAGTACTTATCTTAGAACCGGGTATCTATTTTTAGATAAGGCTATATAATTTCAGCTATGAATATTAAGGAATTATACAACTTTTATAAAAGCACTCGATTGCTGTTAAGCTTCCGAAACATCGTCTTAAAAGACAAAAGATAGTTGTATTATGACAGTAAAATTATTAACACAATCGATTTTGAAGGCGAAGGTAAAAATAATTAAAGGTAATACTAAAATTCTAGCGTAATCGGTGATTATTTTTTACAGATTGCTGAATATATGCTACTCCTAAAATATTATAAAAACATTAAGCGCCATCTTCTAACGCACACTTACTCGTTTTGCATATTAATTTGCCATGTTTGTAGCTAAGTGCCGCGGCCGGGTTCCTACTTAGTTTACAATACTTGCTACAGGTAGCGCTTAACGCAAATCAACTGTGCTGGTAATTTTTTTATAATACAAATATATATATATATCATAGAACTTACATAGTATGTAGGTATATTGTATATTATATAGTACGCTTCACAAATTTAATAAAACTAATACCGTATTTGTTTTGTATTAGCGCCATCTACCGTATTACTGGTGAACTAGTTGAAGTATACAGTTGCGGTGAAATAAACTAAAGATGGCGACATTATTTTTGTTTATGGTATAAAACTAATAGTAAGTACCTATTTAATTTTTTTTTACATTGTAGCTTGTATTCTAGGTGTAGGTATTGATGCGTAGTGATTGAAGGCAGGTATTTTAACTCTTTATATATATATATATATATATAGAATAGATAATGAGTGTGTTTTCTATTATGTTAAAACTAACCACATGCCGATTGAAGTTACCTTAGTATACTACTACAGGTACTACTACAACTTCGAAATGCAATAAAACTATAAAAATTATGTTTTATTTGAACTAGTTTTATAATATTAATGATTCTGATGAAACCGTTTGCATATATCAGTATTATATTTTGACTCCTTATCCTTAATTTAGACGAAGGAACTCTGTCATATCCAAAACTCATTATATATGCGCCAAAATACCCTACCGCCTTCGGGTTTTTTCAAGTCGTTTTAAAAACTGGACAGTCGCGCAGTCAATATAATACTGAGATCTCTGCGCAAGAGGTAGTAATAGCTCTACCTTGTACATTAAAAAAACGTATCTTCACGGTATAACCCATTATAGTATAGACACCGAGACAGATCATTAATAAACAACTAAAGAGTACTCTGTCTCATTTCATAACACAGCGAACTTGCTGTGACAGAATGAAATGGAAGAGACAATTTAATTAAAACAGCGAAAAATTTAATCGATATTTTATATATGTAATTAAGGGGTAAACTTCAGTGTTTCTATTAAATTATAAAATGTGGAGGGTATAAATGTCATTAAAATTAAATTTCTGTATATATCGGATAAATAAAATACTTAGTTTACATTCATGTATTTCTTTAATTTTCACATTTCATATCGCACGTTCAACAATATTTCTAGCGTACATTAAAAAACAATTTAGATAAAACTTATAATAATTTATAACAATCTAGTACGTATCTAAAAATGTATTGAAAACTCGTATTTTAATGGAAAATGTTATATCATATTTTCAATTCACAATTCTTTGTATAGAATTAAGATAATATCAAGATAATCTGTTTGTGCCTCAGAATGAATGTTCTTTAAACTTAGGCGAAATTTACTTGAATTATACAGAAAACGAATACTATGTATTAAAATTACCTTCGCGTAAATTTCCTTAAGACGAATTCAGCAGAGCCGTTCTCAAAGTCGTTATTTATTTCTAATGCTAGATAAGTAATTATATATCTAGAGAACCTAACTAGAACTAGAACTGTAGTAGACGACTGATTAAAGAATGCTTATAAAGGAATAATTAGAGGGCATGGGTAGGCCATGGCCATATCATGGTGTTCACTCCAGGACACCAGGTTACTAAAATTTATTAATGCAATTACTTCAATTAAACTAAATTAGTATCATTAAATTTGAAAAGTCTCTTGATTTTTCGATAACTTGACTTTGAGTACGGCGGTTATACTAAACTGGTCTTTTAAAATAATGCACTATAAAAATCACTTCACATATATTTCCGTTTTGGATGTTATCAATATATTTAATTTGAATTGAAATTACAAAAACGTTATAACTGGTTTTATGTTAGTACGTATATTAAAAAATTGTGATGTTGGTTTGAAGTTATATTATGTCAGCAAAAATCCTAGAAAAATCATAGTGTAAGACACAAATTTTGTACTCGTGTGACAATAGATAATAGTACTAAATAAATCTAAGTTACAGCTACATTGAACAATAGTTTGGTTTTAGTATGAAAATAAGAAATAATTGGAGTTTAAAACTGGAGTAAAGAAAAAACACTTAACTATGTACATAAATAAATTTTAATTTTTACTCTACAATCACAGCAAATGCCTGAGAGTCATAAACTTAAATGCTATTAAAAAACTCTTGAAATTCATTTTATTCTCTAGGTTTCGTAAAGGCGGAGGCGAGATTGAAGATTAACAAAAAAATGTAATCTGCAATTAAATTTGTACAAATATTCTTCAAACTTATTATTATTTTATTAATATTCTGTGGTGGCAATATATTGAGGTGGCCAGAGGTAAAAACCGGCAAATACATTGGCCAAAGGTGAAGATGCGCAAAAATTTTTCTTTTTAGTAGTAAAAGTATACATGCGCAAACTTCCCATACATCAATTTTTTTCCAATCTACGTACAGATAATGATTTAAAATTACTATGTCTATTCACAGAAATTAGCTCTCGCCTCTACCTAAAATGAAAACCATAAACGGAGCACAATTTGTTCACTACGACATAATCTTTGGCCTACAGATCTTTTCATTTGTCATTTTTTTATTGCACATTCGCGCCATTTCTTATTATCTATTTAAAATTAAAACCTAAACTAACACTGAGAGACATGTCTTAAATATAAAAAATAAGAATCGAAAAATTTAAGTACATTCAACAACATTCACGATATGGCAACACAAATTACGAAAATTCTTAATTTCAATAAAATATATAAATAATTTTGAATTAGGTTCTATAAATAAAAATGGAATGTCTTTATTTAAAACGAGTATATACACCTTTATGTGCCGTAGTCCATTACTTTATCTTAACATTACATTAACAACGGTAATTATTGAAACCTTAAAAATTCTTTATCAAAAATTCGTAGCTCTGAAAAATCGCTATGACAAAAGTGTGTACATCATCAGAAAAATACACTTAACCACTTAAAAAAATAATATGGACTTCAACAATTGGTTTTACAACCTTAATTGACGGACCTAACATTTAACAATCTCTGTTCGAAATACAACCATTGAAACTGTACCAAACCTTACATTGAGCTTATATGAGCCTTTCAAACATGCTTCATACTTAATTATCACCTCCTCTTTATCCTAATACTTTAGTCTATCATTATTCCATTAAAAACAACAAAGCTCTCGAACAATTCTCATTTCATAACCAAACCCATCTTTACTTATTTCTTTATCCAGAATTTAAACGAATTTCTTGTTCAAGAATTGTACAAGAGCGTACATAACATCAAAACAATCTCTTCTTCCTCTGAGCATGAGTTTCTTAACCGAAATATTAATTTCACTTCGACTTAACTAAGAATTTGAGTAATTCATATCATGAACATCTAATTCAGACTTCACTTTAATAAAATTTGGATTATCAGTCCTGAAGTCTGGACCCTTGTGGCCGAATTGGTAGACGAGGCGTGCAGTGGGCACGGAAACCAGAACCGATTGCCGATAGTGGTATCTCATTGCCCTACTGAACTTCTCGAAGGTCATGTTCTCGTTCTGTTTCATCTGTCCCCAAAGTTTTGCGACTTCGTCTGGTTTCACGAACCTGCAAAGAAGAAAATACAACGTTAGGTAATTCCCCTGGAAAGACTCAAATTATATTCTTCCGTTTATTTTCTTATCAATAATTACTGTGATTCTAACTAGACAGCAATTATAATAATCAAAGTTGGTATAATTTTGCTTTCTGATACTTTTTTTAATTCAAGGTTTTTAACTTGGCAAGGTCAAAATGATGAGACGCACGCGACAATTGATTGGTTATCAGAAATTAGAATACAATAAGACATAATGCTTTCAACATTGAAAAATGAAGGAAGCGCGTTGCACAATAACTCTTTTGAAAGACACTATGAGAAATCGATTAGTATTTTTGTATCACGATCTTTATTTCGACATTATTATTAAACCAGAGACGGAAAAGCCACTTTAAGTTGATTATTTAAATTAAATTAAAATTTATCCCTTGGATTCAGAACGCACATAAAATTAATAAAATCAATATTATCGAAGCTAGCTTTAAAATAGCAATAAGTAACCTATTTACAAAGATAAAATCATAAGCAAGTCAAGTTCGACTAGCATCCAATACGGCCTTGCATATAATTTGCAGCTCATTAAATGGATTCTCAGTCTGCATAAGGTATCTGATATATACTGGGTGTAGGTATAGAAACGAGTAATGATGCAAAATGTCCAGCTAATTGTGATCGGAGTCAAGGTCAACTTGTTGCAGTCATTATCAGCTTTGCTGGCAACGTGACGAAGCGCGAACGTGCAACTCAACATATAGATGCTACATTACCTAAGACAACTTTAATTGTTTAACAACATATACTACATAGTATTGTTATACTCGATAATAACACTGTTTTAGTTTAAAATGCAAAGGCAAATGGATGCATGTTCTAATAATATGTAACATTAAACCAAAAATTGTTAGTTCCCTTTAGACTTACGACTTTTGCGCCGTAGCGTTCAAATAATTAAAGATTTAAATTAAGGCGTGGTAGACAGTACCGGTGACCCCAGAGCTGATTCTTTAGATATGTTATGTATGTCAGGTAAACTGCCAGAGGTACCAAACTTATGAATGTATTTTCTATTTATCCTTAGGTTAATATTATATTAAATATCGTAAAAAATATAGTAATAAAGGCTTAATATCATATTGACCTAATATTGTATATTTATTTTGTGCAAATAGGTTATTGTTATACGAGAAACATTGTTTATCCACACTTCAACGCAAGCATGAACATCAGTTTAATTTACGCGCCAGTAAAGTGTTGACCTTGTCTCGGAGCAAATAAAAACCTCAGACAAGGATGAATTCAACTCAAATAAATAAGACAACGATAAAGAATTTAATAATAACAATAAAATTATAGAATTGATTTAAAAGGATGTATTTAATGTAACAGGTTTAAGCAAAACAAATATAAACCTTACAAGGGCAAACATGAAATCAATAAATTGTATGGCTAAACTTGATAACATTGATAAACTCGTATCAAAAATGTCGAAGCTAGAAGCACTAAATGTAATTGAGGTTGTTGATAAGAAAATAACGATCTAACATTGAAAAGGTGTGTCTAAGGTGTATAGTGGTAGGTTTATTGATCATAAAATTTGTTGCTCATCGCATCTTTTGACATTGGATTCTTCTTGTTTACTTCATAATTACATTAATGAGGTTAGAAACTGTTGTCTGTAAGTACTTGTTTTTATGGAAATACTAAAACATTTCTTTACGTAAATTTTAAAACATTACGTCATTTTAAATGACTATGGCCATTGAAATCATAAAGTAATGTTATCTGTTGCTATATCCTAAATCATTTTAACACGACACTATATATTATTTGAGTTTTAATTTTAAATCGCTACCGAGCCACGTAATCAAGTCGAATTAGATTGTGATAAAGGTATTTCAATTAGTTCTGTGTCGGTATGAGACTCTATAGTCTATTGATAGTCGTCATGGACATATACAGATTATTATTACTGTCATCGCTATTGACACTTTAGCTTATTTACTATTCAATGAGTGTATTTAATCTAGATTTCTTGGTAAGCCAGTGTTAGTGTCGATGAGTAATTTTAAATTCTATTTTTGGTTCTGGGTTCGTATTTGTTTTATTGTATTATTAAATATATTGTCACAACAAATACGATTCAAAAACTAGTACCTCTCAAGAATCCATACAACCAAATCTTTGTGGCGTTTGATACTAAAGTATAAAGGAGAAAGATGTGTAAAAAGTTGGAATCTTTTTAACCCAAATCTTAGTTTAACGGTTTGGATATCTGCCACATGGACAGTGTACAGCAGGATGCCGGTCACGTTTCGTTCCTTGGCCCAGCTGATGGTACGATACATTGCAAGGCCGGACCTCGACCTCGCACGAGCGCGGCCAGCATCCAAATTTGTATGAGTCACAATTGTGACAGTCCTTACTATCTTAATATACTGTAATAATAAAAGTGTCGAGCGACTATTCGTCCACCGATAAAAAGACTATCCAACATAATATAGTTACAAATATTTGCGCGGATCTTGATTGCCATACATTTCTTTCATAAATTTAACAGTTGAACCTTAAACCTTAACAAGGGGGATGGTTTATGGAGTCAATTACGATGCCATTAGCAACTACCTGTTTATTAAAGAAACCTAAATAAACGCACTAGTATTCTGACAATAAATGTTTTAGCATAGATATATATATATACATATTACCATAAATAGTTGCATGCAAATAACGTCTTTGAGTTTAATTTATGCTTGAACTTGAAAACGTAATAAAATCTTTATAAGCAAATAATTTTCTTTTATGAAATCTCGATATTTAACCTTGGCTTAAGTTATTCTTCGTATTGCATTATTTATTTGATACTCAGAAGTAGCGGAGTACCTTTAGTGAACGAACAGGCGCAAGTTTCGTAAAACTACTGCACGTGAGTATACTCCGTCATGGATCACTGGGCTAGTGGTTCACATATGTTCTATGGACTGTGGTGGAACCAAAAATTAAAATTCTACTATCCAATTAAAAGAAAATAATCGTATTTTACAAGTCCCAATGGAGATTAGCTACCATGGCCGAATCAGCCTGGACAACATTATTAAAACACAGTCTTAAGAATATTCACAGATTATATAATTTTGCCCTAAGTTTTTATAAATACATGGAAATACTTTAGGCCTTATGCCCCTGTACCGGGGACTATCACAATACAGAGCACAGTCTCACCTCGGCCAAGCGTGGGTGACCTTATGATATTGTTCTTTATCGTAAAAACAAATGATTGGGTTTTTAGGGTTTAACTGGGTTTTTAAGACCGCCTTTCTCTTTTAAACGCGGTGTACTGTATAATACTAAGTAGTATACGGTTTGCTTTGTTGCCCTATGAATCGGTAATGTACCACCTTATTGCTCACACGTATGAATACACTCGCTCATTTGTATTCCCGTCCTGTGCTTACGTGACAACATTGGTATAAACATGTTTTGCAATTTTTAGGGTTTCTTTCGCATACGATTTCTCAGAGCGATTCTCTCGGATTTTTTTTCAACTATAATGGTTCGTCGTTAATAAAACAGGTCCAGGGGGGGGTTCTCACCCATGTAGAACGATAGATGAAATGATGGCGACGTTCGTAAGATTGTTATTGGTCAACAGCTACTACTACAACTAATCCAATAAGCATACGACACGACTTGAACTTGAACGCAACGTTTTATCTTGCATCTTTTATTTTACATTCTCACCCCCTAGGCCGTCTAAACCCTATCGGGGAACAAGGCTTCTTGCAAATATATTTTTGAAGAACTCTTATAGCTTTTGGAAATCCTCTTAATTCGCAGCCCGTCCCTCCATGTAACTAGCGAGTACCTGAGAATTGTAATCAAGTAAAATTTTGCCCACGATTTTGCTAAGAGTCTCAAAATGATCACGATGTAACGAAATAACATGCAGGCATACTGGTTTAGTTTATGTTTTTCTTAAGAAATCTGTCAAGTAAAAACTGTGTTCAAATCTTTCCGATCCATTTCGCGGTCAAGGGATCGTAACTGTTGATGCGTAATGAAAATACAAATTATTTACTTCTTTAAGTGACAATTCTGGCTGTGAAGGTTAACGACACAAATTTATTTCGCAAAATTCTTAGTCACCTTTACGTCAATGAGATATATTTGAGGTTATATGCAAAGGGTTTTATTTTGGCATTGTATTTGTTTTATCGTCCTACACTTCTCCCTAAATGGACAAGTTTCTTGCTTCATAATTGAATATTACGTAATGCGCGTCCTTTTTTAGAATGTTTCGATGGATTACAAAATTATAGTGTAAAAATAAAGGACCCAAACCCAATAAGGGTTAGCTTCTAACCTCTTATCAATTATTGTTTTGTTTTTTTTAATTGACTGCAGTATTTTAGTTCGCATGTGCCATTGAATGACTGTCGGTATAAATAGGTGAATTTATATTATTATTATTTAATAATTAAACATGATTTATCAAATTACTTATAGGACCAAAATATTCATAAATAATTCTTGGTTTTCTGTCAACTTCCTTCACCATTCTTCATATAAAGTTTATTGGAATAAAATTGGATTTGACTAACGAATCTGTAATGCTTTATTTTACTAATTTAGCAATCGCTGATTTGTTTAAATTAAACCGTTTCGTAATATTCGCTAGTCGGGTCCTATCAGCCGGTTCTGACCGCATAATGTCAAAGACAAACGTTATCTTTCATCTTGTGTAAGAATTTATTATCCATGATACGTTACTCTCTTGGTCTTGGCTAAGTAATTATTTCTTTTGCTGAATTCATCTACCATTAGGTCGCTAAATTTATATATGAAATTTCTTTTTGCCTTTCATAATTACACTAAATTGATTTCCCGAGAATTTAAAATCATTACAGGTCTGCGCAGTCCTTAAAAAGTACGAATTAAGCAAATGTATTTAAATTTGCTTTTTCACAACATTAAAAGTGATATAAACGTCGCTAAATTATAATTTATAATCATATCTACAATCTGATGATTTTTCTTTTTTTTCTGCTTAGTACCAATTCATATTAATGAAATTTGTTGAAAATTTTATTTTATGTTAAAAATTTTATTTTATTTTAATGTGTGCTTGTATTGTCGTGTGTGTTTTTAGTTGTATTTTTTTAAATTTCTAATTGATTTTTTTTTGAGAAACTTATGCTTGCATTAATTGTCACACATTTTAGATGTAAGATTTTGTAAAATTAGGACTGTGTGTGATGTCGTAAGCTTGATAACTAAATAAATAATTATAAGCAAATAAACAATATTTTCAAGAACAATTTATATTATCATAATGAGTAAAAGTTACCTAAATCTTTAATTTTTGAATGTCTTTAATTTTGACTTGTCCTCGAAATTAATATGGTTTTATTATTTAAACCAAGTGCTTTGCGAAGTCAGAAACAGGTCTTGCATACCAACTTATTAACATATATGAGTAACATACCTGCGGGGGAGCACCGGTTATTTTAAATATGCAAATTGTGCGCTTAATGTTGCTAGGGTTCATAGTGAATCCCCGTATTCTAGTTTAAATGGTACTATGATAAGTTCGCACTCAGGGTCACCAAATTAATTATCTAAAAGTTAATATCTCAAAGAAATTGATTTATGATATTTATGCTTGATGATAGGGGCGATTGTTTTTATAGCGAAATTATTTGTATTTGTTTTAATTAATTTTGCTTACCGCCTCTTATTTAATCCGTGAGGTCGTTAGTTCGATCCCCCGCTGTGCACCAATGGACTTTTTATCTATGTGCGCTTTTTATTTATCTCGCTCGTACGGTAAAAGAAAATATCGTGAGGAAACCGGCATGCCTTAGACAGAGCCAACAGCGTGTTGTCAAAGAAGGCTAATCACCTACTTGTCTAAGAAAAGTAAATGATCACCAAATAGATACAGAAATCTGAGACCCAGACCTCAAAGGTTGTAGCGCCACTGGTATATATTAAATGTTAGACAGTTCTAAAGTCCGGCGAAACGAACTTTAGTTAGGATCGATCTTTTTGTTGTACGGTTTTGATAATTCGCTGACATTTCCGCTTCTCTAAATCGTGGACATTAATTTAAAATGACATTGGATTTCATTCATAATCTTTATCAGCTACGTATCTACTTGTTAATTGTTATTGATAAGTAATTTGATCCATTTGGATTGATAATGTTTAATATTTCATCAATTGAATTCATGTAATAAAATGTATCTTGTTTCCTAATATTTCGTGCATGTTAATTAAATTAACTAAATAATATTTTCTAAGGGATTTTACGAAAGATCTTGAAAAGGGATCTTTTGTAGAAATAGGTATAGAAATAAAGTCGAGTCAAGTTTTTACGATAATTGCACCATAATTCTTAATTCAATTATCTAGTTTCTCTACTAGACTGATTAGTAGATTTAATATCTAGTAATACTGAATTGTATTTGCCCTAAACAGATATCATACATTTAGTGGGAGTTTTTAGCTATATTTCGTTTATAACATTCTCATTATATATTGACTAAATTAATTGTTACATTGACTAGAAAATCTAGACTAAACAATGTTTATGCTCTTAACGTGGCGTGCCGTGTCAAACATAGAGAATAATCTGATTGTGTCAAATAATCGAATGTCAATATCTGATCGATTGCGCGCGAATAAATCACGCTACGTTTTTCTCACGTTTTCCTCATACTGTCCCGCTCGCACAGTATGACTGGTAACTAAAACGATTCGCGTAATTGCAACGCTATTTTTATTCTAAAGGTCGCGACTCACTATACGATAAAGCGATAGGTCAGCTGCTAAGGTAATTAAGATATGTGTGAATAGTACATGGAGACGTGGCGTTCAAGCGCTTCAAGCGATTTAGGAATACATTTGGCTTATCTGATATTTTTCAGAGCCAAGTTCAATGCTAAATTGCACCTTAAAGACTCATAAATTTACGCCGCACACCGGTTTTTATTCTGTCTGTATAATTTTTTCATAAAATATAATTTTCATTATCTAAAGTTCACAATGCGCCCGCGTCGCTTCTTGCGCGTGTGTCGGACTTGTTATTTCTGAACATTGTTAGTTGAGTAAATTAACACTTTACATTTAAACAAGGTAATACAAATATTCATATAATACCTAATAGAAATTCATACAATATTTTGAGTAAATCAATTTTTTTATCAGTTACATATTTTCCTATTTTATTAAATTACTACTCATCTATTATAAATGTTATAAAAAAGGTATTAAACTATTTTATATAAGCTGTGGGAACAAATTTCGTACATGAAATATTTACGTCTAATGTCTATGGTCTACGTGAGTACGTGAAAACGTTTAATAACTAATTTAACCACGATATATTCGTGGTACATGACGAGGGTTTTTAGACTGCTTAAAAGCATTTGAAACGTCATTAAATGTAATAAATTCAGCTTTAAATATGTTATATTTTAATAGAAAATATGAATTATATTACATTTAGGACAGTTATTATACTAATTTGAAAACCAAATGCGTCAATGTTGTCATTTAAAAAATGATATAAATTATGTTAGTCATTCCATTCGGTCCGATTTCTACACACATCGCGCGTCATTGCCTCGTTTATATGCGAATGTGTGTGGGAAATTGTACATGTGTGCGAATCGACCAAGGGAAATCCCGCGTTGCAAATTGTTTTATCACTCTATTTTCAGTTCTTTGAAGCGGTATGATCTGAATAGTTTCGCCACTTATTCGATGTTATCGCAAAACATAAGCGTATTCTAATTCTGAGTTACTTCAAGTATAATCATATTAAGTATTTAGAAATATGTTTGTAAATCGCTAGAGTCAGAATGTGACATGTTTGATACATTACTTTTTAAAGTTAATATATTGCGGTTTATCAGAGTCGTTCATTGAGATATTACTTACGCCAAATTTACGAGAGTAAAAACTTGATTTGTCAATGTTACTATCTTTTTAGTTGTTTCATAGTTATGACAAATGCAACTTAAGCTGACTTGGGCTCATTTATCGTTTAAATGATCGTGTTTTGTTTGTTGCTTCATTTTCTTCCGTTCACTCCCACAGAGCTATTGATCTTCTTATGGTAGACATACAGCCATCGTAAACTATTAGAGGACTGTAAAGAAATATTTATAACCGGAAAAAATATATTTTTATGTATGTTGAAAATCGTTTAGCATGTAGCATAAAAATATTCAAATTATCTTATTAAATGTTTTTATGACGGTTCGCAGATTACTAAATCGTGGGATGATTGATATTTTGTATCATAGATTATAAACTGATATGACACACCAGATGTAGCAATTAATTTAACATACAGATGATACAAAAAAACGATAATTCGTAGGAATTCCTGTTTCGCTATACTACGTTGGAGTGTCAATTAAAGCAATAATTAATAAAATTAATAAAAAATATTTATTCGAAGGATTTCGGTTATAATATTTTTACGTCAGGTTTTATATTTTTATAATAGCCTGTAAAAGATAACTTGAGGCAGTAAGGGAGCGTTCAAGTATTACGTCACGCAATTTTTGGAGATTATTGACTCCCCCCCCCCCCCATGTAAAGCGCCGTAACGTTTTTCTCTACCCAAGTATAGTAAAACGTTTAGTGACCACCTACTGACTATTTATACCTAAAAGTTACCATTATGTGGTGTAAAGTACTGGAAAGTCGAAAATCATATTAACAATAACGCGTAATTCAATCCCCGCCCCGCATCGTAACGTTTTATTAATCCCCTTCCCAAATTCGTTACGTAATACTTGAACGCTTCCTAAGACATTACCCTATCATTTAAGTGTTACCATTTTACTGATTTTGTAATGCAATGAAGAAATAATGAATGAATATAATTAAGAAATAGCATGTCTAAAGTCTTTTTTATTATTAAAGGTCCAAACCGCGAAAGAATAACAGGTCTCCCTGTCCTTTGCGTTACGAGTATCACCAAAACCCAAGGTTCATGCCAAAACCGGCTTTATAATGCCAGCTCTACATTTTTCAATCTTATTCGGTCTACGTCACCTACACGTGTCATGTTTTTTGTAGAATTAAATAATCGTAGATAATTATTTTTTGTTTATGTTTTTGTCACATGTACTCAATCTGTGATTGTTTAGTTTATTTTCTATTATTATTGTTATTTACGTGCGTTTATTAATACGAAAATAATTAAATTCTTAGGGATAAGAACATTATTTTATATTTATATAATATTACATTTTTAGTTTATGTAGCACAACAGTAAGAATCTTCGCTCACCGTTACTAAAGTTTGCAACACTTTCTAAAATTGACTTTTAACATTTCCATTCAACACAATTGATTCGACTCTTTAATCGATAATATTTCTAATTATCTAGAAAATTTATAAAAGTACAATAAATTTATCAGAAACACAAATCTTTCATGTTATACCTTCTAAGTAAATTAAAATTAATTTACGTTCATTCCAGATTAAATTTGCTATATTTGTCTTAGGTAGAACAAAAGATTACTAAGAAAATATTTTATATATAAAAAAATGTGCGTGTACTAGTGTTCACACGTTAGAAGTGAAACTTCTTTATGACCTTATTTTTCGAAAAATTATCTATATGCAACTAACTTTACAGAAATTAGTTAAATAAAGTTAAATTAGATAAAGTTTAACAAAAGGCTTTTAATATCACAGACTTGAATACAAATACATAATACAATTATTTCATTTTACCTTATTACCACTAAGATTATTACAGAATTTCATAAATTGTAATATAATTTTTAGTATCATTGTTATTTGTTATAGTTATTATAAATTTTTGTTATTAATGGTTTAGAATCTCTTCGAATCAACCGTGGTAGGGACGAGAAAAAGACGCGCGTCAAATGTGACGCGTAACCGAAACATGTGACGCGTAACCGAAAAATGTTACACTAATTTTTTTTCCAACCCCGAAAATGTGTGCATGTGCTAGGTGTACACACGTAAGAAGTGAAACTTCTTTATGACCTTATTTTTCGAAAAATGATCTACAACAACTTAACGAAATTGGTTAAATAAAGTTTAACAAAAGGTTTTTATTATCATAGACATGAATACAATTAATACAATTATTTCATTTTACCTTATTACTACTAAGATTATTACAGAATTTCATTAATTGTAATAGAATTATTAGTATTACTATCATTGTTATCGTTATTATATATTTTTGTTACTAATGGCTTCGAATCTCTTCGGATCAACCGTGGTAGGGACAAGAAAAAGATGGCGCGTAACCGAAAAACGTGACGATTTGCTACAAAATTTCTCCCATACGTCGATAAAGAACTTTCATTCCAACGCCGATAAAGAAGTTTGACTTCAAAAAGCAACATGGCGCGTAACCGAAAAATGTGACGCGTAACGAAAAAATGTTACACTAAATTTTTTTCCAACCCCGATAAAGAAGTTTCACTTCAAAAACATGAAATTACTTGATACTCAATTAATACTACCTCTTATACGCCTTTGACCTATCATTAAAAATTCACTTCGATATGATTGACCGTTCAACCACACAATACCTACTGGAAGTGGCGATACAACTGAAGTGTGGTATGAAAGCTTTATACATATAAAATTTTATTGAAAAAGCGTATAAGCGGCGCTAATGTTTAACATACAATGCTTCTACATATATCACTATCCACTTGTTAAGCAGAAGTGAAAAGCTGATTAAACTTTCGTTGCTTAGTATGCATAAGACTTGACATTTCAGCGTGACCTTTTTATCAAATGATATGATAACGAGATGACATGTTGACAAATTGTATAATAGTATTGAGAAAATGAATGACTGTAAAAGTTACTGAAATTAATAGAAAATTCACATACAACCTGATTAAATCTCTTTAGAGACCTAGATATAAAAACATGGAAATAATATAAATAATACCAAACTATGACTACAAAGTATCTAAATAAATACTAAGCAAATATAGACAGTAGTCTACTTTGAATAATATTGTTGCTAGTCTATAGCAAGCAATAATTTGACTATGAAAATATAATTTAACTCTACACAATATGTTCGGCTCTATAATTCGAAATACGAATGGTATACTCCAAGTATTACAAACGTATAGTTTCTTAAAATGTTCTCGTATAAAAACAAAGAAAACGGCGAGGCGATTGAAGCCAGCCTCTACCCGGAAGGGGGTTCTACTAATCAATATAATAGAGCCACTATGAGAAAAAAATTTGCTACACATACATACAAAAATGTATATTTACGCATCCATTAACTTCGAATGATTAAAGACTGTATATCTATGGGGTATGGCACAAAATTGAATGACACGAGCGGCACAAGGCTGCCCTAGTTATAAATAGATTTTCACGAAAAAGAAATGTTACAGGGACTTTGGTGCAAGCTCCTTTATAGAGTAGGTTTATCTAGAGACAAATATTATTTAATTATTTATGTTATTAGCTCACGATTAATACAGTAATTCTACGTATTCTATGAATTTACTCAGTTTAAGTAATTATTAAAAAAAAAATACGTAACTCCAAAAAATCCGAAAATGCGACATTACCATGCAAAACTTAGCCTAATGTAGTATTTAATAAACTAATCAACAATTATTAATTATGTTAATATGGACGTCTGGACGTCAAAATTATTATTAATAATGTGGTTTTATAACTATAAATTCCTTTATAGTTTACGTCATGGATAATCAGACTAATTGGTATTATTCGGTCACGTAAACAAGGACAAAATTATTAATATTATAATATTACGCTTCAACAGGAAGAATTATTATTAAAGATTTCTAGGTTCTATTGTGTGTTTGCTACTTACGTCCACAAAAGCGTTGCTTATATTATAATAATCTAAACCCAATTCGTAAAGCGTACGACGACTCATTGGTCTAGTGGTTAGTACCCCTGACTGCGAATCCATGGGTCCCGGATTCGATCCCCGGCTGAGACGAACATCGATGTGATGAGTATTTGGTGTTGTGCTTAGGTCTTGGGTGTTTAAATATGTATTTATATATATCTATCTATAATAATATGTATGTATATCCGTTGCCTAGTACCCATAACACAAGCTTCACCAGCTTAGCATGGGACTAGGTCATATGGTGTGAATTGTCTTTAAAAACAAAGAACTATGGTTACAAGTTTCATCTCTTTCTGTCAAATTGTGTTTACCCTGTCATGAAAAGAGAGATGAGTAGCAGAAAACTCCAAATGTACTGATTACCGACTGATTTATTTTATCAAATACTTTGGTATTTTACACGATATGGATACGTTTTATTTATGGTGTTATTTTATCTAAGTAATAATAATAGGAAAATCATAAAAAAATTTAATCATTTATTTTTATCAATATATAAAAATTGATAGGTTGATATCAATATTTGGTTATATTAGTTAAATCTATGATAATTTCAGTTTGCTTATTTCCAATAGTCATTATTAAATAGACCTAAGTAAAACGTACACACCAAAACCCACACTTTTGAAATGCAGTTTTTTTTAAATAATTATTCATTAAATTTGTATAAGACTTGCAGCATTAGGAATATTAACTCACGTGTTCCACCATTTTGACGACTTACATTGGAACATGAGAGTTTAAAAGGTCTCTGTGAACAAATTAGTCTTTATCTAATTTCTCTGGACCACACTCTCACAGACGCAATTAAGGCTCGCGTACACGAGCTGTCGGGGTGCCTCACCCCCTACCGCCCCCTGGGGGAGAAAAATGCGAAAGAAAAACGCGAAAGAAAAACGCGAAAAGCGGAAGCGGCGACACGTGACTGGATGCTGCCCGGGGTTTCCATGGCAACGGCTCCCTAATTTTATTTTTATCCACACTTTTGTTATATTGAAGTGGATCTTAGTAAAATTAACAATATTAATCTTAATGTATTTTATATAAGTTTCAGTTAAGAATACAGCAAAACATTATTCAGTTTTTAAGTTATAAGCAAAGAAATTGAGATAGGCATAGAAAACCTAGCTAGGACCAAAAAATTTGAACCTCGCCATTAGCTAGTTTAATAACATACTGTTCTACATTGAAAAGTCACGTATGTATGAAATAATAAAATAAAAGATAATTTTATTCAAATGAATACATTCTTATAAAAAACAATGAATGTACGTTTCTTAAGGAAAATAAACTTTTTATCTCACACAACATTTTTCATTCATAATTTTATATAGATACGCATGTTATATAAAATTATGAAAAGGAAAGTAGAAAATCACAACAAGATATTATTGCCTTATATTTTTAATATTTGGTAAGTAAACGAAGTAAATAAAGTAATTCATTAAAATTACATAAGCTGTTTATAGGTTGTCCCAGTGGTTCTTGATATTAAATCCTGTAACCAAAGGGCCATGAGGAGAATTCAATATAAATACATTCCTATTGTTCTAGTGATCAATTTGCCTTTCATGGCAGTCGTTTTCTTCTTCTCACATTTTCCTTTAACATATAATTGTTATTATGCAAATATAACGTATATTTCCTTATTTATTTCGCTTTATATAAAACATAAAACTAATCTATAGAAGTATATCCTCTACGTGAAACTTTGTAATAAAAGGTTACCGACATTAAGTAATATCTGCAAATGACCTTGTGAATGGTTTAATGTGGATTAATGAACAACATAAATAATACAAAATTGTAAATTAATAAAAATACCACGCAAATGAATAACACGTGTAAATAAGAGGTATATTTCTTAGACCCCACGTGTACCTATAGAACCGCGCCGGAAGTGGAAATCGTCCTTGAGGCTGCGTGGCAACGAGAAAAAAAATCTATACTAACACGGGGTGGCCTAGTTGAGCGATACTAGTCCGGGAAAATCATTTCACCGCTCTATTCGTATTGTTTAATTTTTAATTTGACATTTCTTTTGTTAATGGTAAATACAAAAGCTAATCCTCGGAGTTTACTCTCTCTTTAACTCTGACTTATTAAGATACTAAGGCAGCGTGTTTTAATTGTTAGTATCGTGTCTTACAGACAATATTAGGTCAGCTACTGTAAGCATCTAATAAAACCTAACCTACCCGTTGCTAACAAATAATGTTTGTTCCTGCATTCATTAATAAATAATAAATGAATCGTTTATTTGCAAAGTGGAACATTCAGAATTATTAATTATATAGAAAACGGAACAATCAGCCATATAGAAATAGGCATGCAAATTTCATATTAATTATCATAATGTCGTAATAATAAGAACAGTTAATATATTTATAATTATTTTCAAAATGGTGGGAGAATACTCTTATTACATTAGAAAGGCACCTTGCCTTTAAAAATCTAATTACTTTCCTTTTATTGATTATAAAAAGAGCAAAAAATACCATAGTTACTGCATTTTAAGTTATAATTTAAAAAAATATCTAATCTAATATAACGCTGTCGAGATTCGAACTTCGGTAGTTCGACAATGGATTTCTATATGTGCAATTAACATTTGCTCATACAGAGAGTGAAAACATCGTTAGAAACGATACATTGTATAGGTACCAAAATCGCCGAAGTTATTGGTTGATCACCTACTTACGAGCGCGGACTGTAAAGATATCTATCTACATCTAAAATAAATCTACAACTGTTTCGTCATGGTGATTTTTAAATTATACCTATTAAAAGATTTAAGTTGGCGCCTGTTATATAGAACTGGTGACCCCACAGCTGGTGATTTTTTTGCTCAAAGAGGAAATGCTGCCAGCGTTAAGGGTACATTGCCACGGAGACATTACTTTTTAAATTTAATTTAATTTTCTATTTATAATTTTTATTAATATTATTACAATGTAGATTAAGAAAATACTGTATATTTGAGTGCTGGAAATAAATATCAATTTTAAGTACCTATTACTTGCGTAGTTAGGTTTAAAGAAATGTGTTCTCATTAAACATATACTTGTCAAAAAATATAATATTAAAACATTAAAAAAGTTACATCACACCACCGTCATACGTAGTGATTGCATTAGAGTTCATCTACCAAAAAACTTCGCAGGCGTATTCGAATCGGGACCGATGCATCTATTTCTCGTATCTCAGGAGTCAAGCTGTCGTAAAGACTCGCCCCGAAATAGGTTATATTTTTGTGACCGAATTCGGTAGTGATTTTAGGTTATGCCGGCCATCGGTATTTGGTTATGTACATTTTGTTACTAAAATGCATGTTGCGAATGCAGCTTAATGTTCATTAATTTCTTGTCAAAGTACAGTTTGTTAGTGGAAGTAAGAGTAGGATAAAAAAGAGGATTTTAATTTATTTATTTTGTAGAACCTGAAGTTGTTTAAGTTTACTAGTTGAAGTTTACTACCCCATACTAAGGAATTGTATATTGTTATTCGAACTGTGTTTGAAAGCATCTAGCAACTGCACGAAGTGCACTAGCTAAAGAAGATAATTTTGACTTGACGTTATCTATGTGTATATTATTACTTTCTAGATGTACATTGTACACCATGGTATTTTTCGTTCTTTCTGCTTTAATAGAACACCGTTTAAATTTAGGTTTCAGGCTAAGTTTCGACAGGATATTTATTTATAGCCAAGAGCATATCGAGAAGAGGCGGGTAAGGATAATAAGTATAGACTATAGAGTAAAGAAGAAACTAAATATTCTGTAATTACACTTACATATTATATTTGTCATTTTTATTAGCCATAGATGACTAGATGAAGTTAATAATTATAATGCACAAAATTCTCGGAATAATAATTTGTAAGAACCGGTTTTTGCACGTCTCTTTAATAACTTTAGCGTAATTTATTTCAAAATCCATATATGAATAATTTAGTACATAAATTATTTTCACAAACCCACCCATTTTGGGGCGTGTCTGATGTATTCAATATATACATAAAATATTTTTATAACCTTTCTTATCATCGCTTTAAGTTAGTGTTTTATCGTAAAAATAAGCGACTTGCAAGTAGAACAAAACAAAACAGCTGATGGCTTATAAAAACTATCAATAATTATAAAATAGTTAAATATTTTTTGCGTATTCAGCAATTGCTTCTTAAATTTATATAATTTATAGTATTTTGACTTAGCCCGAAGCGTTTATAATAATCATTCATAAAAGGTGGGCCTGGCTAAAGGTCAAAATGTCCCAAAAAGCGTAATAATTGTTTATAAATTTTGACAAGCAATTTTAGTCTCTATTATATGAATATCAAAAATATGTATACGAGTTTAGCAAGGACAAGGTTAAGTTTATTAAAAACGTGGGTATGGGAATTTTAATCGTGCAAAAAACTACATCGCAATAATATAAGAGTTTTTATAATTCAGCTTCAAAGCTTCCGCTAAAAACGCTTTACAATTCTTCGTGGTTTCGGGGTATACTTTTGGTATATGTTAAAATCGGTTCATTACCTGATGGCATTTAGGCACATTTTATTACATAATAACTAATGGAACTCAAAGTTCAAACAATTGTACGAGAAGTACACAGGATTATATTTTTTTATCAAATGTTATATAAATATGCCAGTAAATATATGTAGGAATTTTTAATAGCACGCGCATTCTTGAATAACCTATATATTAATTATCTCATATAAGTTGTGGTTTCTCATAACTCATCATCATTTAAAGCAATTAAATATGTTTACCTATACAACAATGTTTTGTTTACTCTTTGATAAGATAATTCTAAAATAACGCTGACACTATACCAATATGAAACACTTATAATTGCATTGTTTAACTTAAATTAGCAATCCAGTATGCTAAACCACGTGCTTTGGAACACAATGGATACTTAGCTTAATAGTTAACAATAATTACCAATTGTTTTAAAATAGACAAGATATTAGAAGCACATTAATGAAACAAAGAAAATTTTACGATAAAAAATAACAAAAACGTTACAAAAACGTAATCAAACGGCTTACCTGAACTTTCCTTGCGAGTAATCCTCCCACTTTATAATAGACGGGCAGTATCTCTCATCGAACAACAAATTTCTGAGGAACTCCGGGACTGAAACGCTTCTTGGTCTCTTCACGCCCTTTTTGCCGCTTCCTTTTGGCCTACCTGGTGGCCGCTTTACTAATTTCGACCGCCTCTCATCTTCATCACCTGATTTACTGCCATCACTACCATATGCACATTCAGGAGAGGCGGCGGCTGAAGAACCAAACAAATCTTCCGCATCGTCGCTAGAGTCCGCCGGTTGTAACAAACTGCTATCATTGGGCTTGTAATCTGAATACAGTTTATTTTTGTGATAATCCAAATCTAACATTGTTTGTTCCTGACTTTGATACGGGTCAGCGTATTTAAACACCGTAGACTGCCGTAAAATTTCATCATTTAGACGGCTTTGCAGCTTTTCATATACCACATCAGCTATTCTGCTCGAGAGGTTTGGATCTATGCTGGAATGCAACATTCTGCTAAGAATATCTTCCCGTCCCATACTCCTGATTTCGATACCGGGAATTCTGAGGTTATAGAACGGTACTTCGTATTCACTAAAACCACTAGCAATCACGCAATCAAAGATCCAAGACACGGTGTCGTCCGCTGTCCAGTCGAAGACGCTTTTGTATCTCCAATCTTCTGGGCGGTATGAATCTCTGAGGTTGACGAGGTTGTGGTAGACGTTAGTCGCAGTATCGACCTCAGGTTCGGCGAGGACATCGTAAGTGTTGTAATAGTTCCCGTAGGTACAGGTTCCTTTTTTGAAGACTTGAAAGTCGTCAAGGCGCGCGGGCGCCGGCGACGGAGGCATATAATACTCGCACATGTTTGGATCGTAGGGGCGCGCGTAATCAATCATGGCAACAACCGTCGTTGCCGGAGTTTCGCGACAGAATGGCGAGCGGGAGTGCGGATCGCGTTATTCATACAACGAATGCTCCTCAGTTTTGTTTACATGCGCTACTCGCGGCCTGCGCCGTGCGTACGCTAGGCCGCGAGATTTCCTTGTAGTAGACTTGTTTTTGTTTACGAATCGAAACTAGACAATTTCGGTGTAGTATCAATGAATAATGATTAGAACATGGCTGATATTATGTCTCGAGGTAATAGACAAATGGAAACAAATACGCCTGTCCTATACAACGATAATATTATGATCTAAAGTTTATCTACAATTAGCAGCATTTTTTAAATCAAATTGAAAATTTTAATTCTTTTGAGTTAAGAATAAGAATCGGTCATTAATGTTTTATTCAAGCTCTATTCAGTATTTATTGTATCGAAAGGTTAATTTTGTAATACATTATGGAAGATTATACAATATGTACCTACTACGGAAAGTAAAATATTATAAAGATTTCAAATTTATATCTCATACAAAACTGAAATAGATATGTAACTTAATAACATTTTCATTTTTGTATATACCAAAATTTATCATAATCTCTATTTAAATATTCAATATCGGTGTCTATATATTAGGATTTTTATTGTGTATTATTTATACCAATTTGTTGTTAAACCTGTTTTATAACTTTTATACAATGTCATAGGTGCTAAATACTAATTCAAATTTTTATTTGCCAAATAAACACATAGAAATGTTTCATGCAAATGTAAATGACGGCTAAATTACTGAACAAATATTATCAATATACTTTAAATGGGCAACTTTTGCCCAGATATTTGATTCCAGAACCATAATTACTATCAATACTTGTCACTCCAGCCCTATATTAAAGGTATTTAGTGAAACGAATAATCTCTCGAAATAACTACGCTAATTAATAGGCGCCAGACTTCTAGAAAGTCATTTAATTATGCAGGAACTTATTTATATTACTACTTTCTGCACTTTATAATCCATTAAAGGCAACACACCTGAACCAACCATTTAGTGTCTTTAAATAAAATCACATGTTCTATCTTCTCTGCTAATTACCCTCTACTAGCCATTCAAATTCTGGAGGAGGCCTATATCCAAAACGGTTTCATGTACCATTACTTAAAGAAACAATAACTAATCTAAGATTATCTAAGTTTTAAAATGTAAATGTAATTTCCTGTAAATTTCTTCTATAACTAGGAAAACTTTGTTAATTATCAAACTGGATTGGGTGGTTTATCCCATCACAAGCTTTGCAAAAAGGGAGATCCTAACAACTGACATTTTATGTTCAACTCGTACATACGTACAGATGTTTATATAATTCCATATATTTATACCACTCGCTATCTCAATATATGATGGGTAATATATGCTTCTTCTGGATTCAATGTACGAAATACTATTATTTTACGAGATTTTATAAGATATCAAAAGAAAATATTTTGTTTTAATAAAGTTACAGCTCGCCTGTTGTAATTGTATTATTAATTAAACACGATTTAATTACACATTTACGGTGTACTTTTGTATCATAAATAATTTTTATTAAATAATTTTGTAAATAAAGTGCAATACTCAATTAATGAGCATACAAAATGGATTGATTTAAAACGCTGACCTTGTGAATCAGGATATGTATAAAATCAAAGATTTATTTTAAAATCTTCGAATATATTTTGATGAATAAAATATTTTTGTTTTGTCTAGTAAATTACCCATATACATACATATAAAATAATCAAATACCACTTCCGCTATGTTGATAAGTTTGACATAAGAAGATAAGTAATAATAATCTTGATAAGTCTGGTATAAGAAAGAAAGATTTTATATTTAATCAATTAACAAAAAGTTTGCCTCAGCTATTTTAAGTTAATGTGCTAAGCTATAAGCAAACAGGAACAAAGTAAACGACCATATCGAAATAACACTATAATTCCAGACCAAAAATCAGTTGACTATTTCTTCCTAAACTTGGGGGAAAAGGATCAAAGATTCGATGCACTGGTGACATGTTATATTCGTAAACATTTACGACACGAGATGAATCGATCATTTGATGTTTAAAAACGATTTTCAGTGGATCTGAATATTAATTGGTGAGGATAATTTTGATTTCAAATTTTATAAAATTTAATGACTCGATTTAATTTAATGAACCACAACGATCGTCAAACGAAATCGATGAATACTAACAATTATGATTTGGCACCCATTTCATATTTTGAAAGGTAAAAGCCTGTTCATTATATAAATAAATTTTCTTTAAATACTTTTAATTTTCTTGAACTGTGAGAAAAGTTAGAAACATTTATTTAATTAAAGCACACATAACTATAATAAAAAATCCGCCTTGGCTAAAACAGCCCACCCTAAGCTTTAAGTTGCTTTCACCAGCAACACTGATTTTCAGTCAGTAGTCCATACTACCTTGAAATGACACGATCTATATAAGTACCGCAAAAAAATGTGAATAATAAAAATAAAATTATTTATAATTAAACCCAGCCGACTGACATTCTAAAAGATAATTTTTGCATTTTATCTTGAAAGACGAGATGAAGGTATTTAACCTTGGATGTCGCGGATTGGACGTGGCAGGTTATTCCAGAATTTATTTGCCACTGCTCTATGCTTAGGCATAAGTGGTTTAATAATTCCTCCTGTATACGTTTGTGTCGCCTGCCTATTTAAGCTTACTTTATAGGTTCACGATGTCGTTTAACACCAAAAACAGTGAGGAAAGGTGTAACAGACGAAGGGCGTCCATATTTAGTTGTTAAATGTCACGACCAGATTGACATTTTTGTTAGTATTTGTATTATGTATGTGTAAATAACTTAGGTTTGAATTTAAAGCTACAGCGTTATCAATAGACTTTTGCGATTTTGTCTTGATCATGTCTTTTATATATTTCCATAATGTATGCAATTTCTTTATTTGAGAATTACCATATTTACTTATATACAGATTTTCTGTATTTATTGGCTTAATGTGGACATCATTAGTTTAGTTTTTTTAACACAACGTTGTGCTGTCACGTGTCTTCATCATTTGTTTTATATTGTATGTTAGCCATGAATAACTATTCTTTTTGACGTATACAGATCACAGAAGGGCAAGCAAATCGAAGCATACCGTTATGATATTACCTACTTAGTTCGTTAACAAGTACAACATATAATTCTAGTATGTATTTGAAGTTTAATTTCTCAACGCTTTCACGAAATATTTGATAGTTAATGTATTTAATGGAAATGTAAGTTTTCGACTTACACACACTCACTCACATCGCTGGCTCTGCGATCTAAAAGAAAGAAAGAGAAACTTTCTCCGCTCCCTGTGCTGTACCACGTTCCGACAATTGTTGGCTTTCAGCTGCAGCCCTGCGATTCTGTTACTCACTTTTCGAACTCACACAGCGGTTTTCGCATCAGCGGTCGCTCTCAAATCAGTCGTGAGGCAGTCATTTTATGATTTGGCTTCTTTGAGCTTGTAGTTTATTGATTATTAGAATGCCAAATCATAAAATGACTGCTTCACGACTGATTTGAGAGCGACCGCCGATGCGAAAACCGCTGTGTGAGTTCGAAAAGTGAGTTACAGAATCGCAGGGCAGATCGTGGTCCACACTGTCGATCCAGCGGTACCTAGTCCGACATACTGGTGAAGGACACAGGATTACTCAAGTCCTTCACATAATCAACAAATACTCCGTAGACTGACACATTTTACAAAATTCTCTTGACTGTTATAAATGAAGAAATGTTCTTTTTAAAGGAATTTATTCTAAAACTTTAATTCGTTTTTATCTAAGTGATTGTAAATCAGAATGCAACGGAATCTATTTAGAATTGATAGATTTCATTAAGAAACCTGAAACTTTAACCGGTTCATATAGAAATCGGTTTTCATCACACACTTCCAATACAGAGAATGGAGTTGAAATTATTTAGTTCATATACTTCATATAATATTACTTTATAAGACTAATATTTTAAGGAGTAGCCATAATGCTGGAAATATTATACATTATTTGAGATAAAAAAAACAATTATGATTTTTTTCCATCCATGCCGGTACTGTGCAACTTTCAGTAGCGATAGCCGATCCCGACATATTTATATCCAATTTCGATGTCCGTAGCGATGGCGTCGCAACCTTGGGTTCGCGGTACAAAAAGTTAACATAATAATGTGATCTAGAGTCAATGTTGTATGTTACAATGTTTCTACTCATAAATATGCATCTTGTTTATAAAAATTCTCACGACAAAAGAAACTTAACAATTATGTTCATCAAATGAAATGATAAAATATTTCGATGTTCTAAATAACGCCAAAATCGAAATCGAAAAGTCAGCTAAGTTGAACACCACAAAAGAATAAACATACAAACGCATTATACCACATGTATAATGTACAAAGAGGTTCCAACCAACAAATATGTAAAATCATTATATGATTGACGTCAAGCTCTATGATCATACCACTATAACATTTGATCAGGCAAAAATCCAAGAACGTCATTAAATGAATCAGGGCTCTAAGCAGTCAGGTAGGGCTTATGATGCAATTCGAATCATTATTATGTCAAAATTAAAGCGAAAATTAGGGCAGCATAACTGCCCTATCGTTTCCCCGCGCGGGGTCAGTAAATTGGTTTATTTACCAAAAAAAATGAAGATAGCTGGCTTATCCTAGTAAATTCAGCGTGCGGATCTCATCCCTGAGGTCGTAGGTTCGAGCCAGGCTGTGCACCAATAGAATATAATTTAAGACGTTCAAAAAAAAATAGCCCGAGGTTCTTACCTTTCTCCTTGTGTACTGGTCGTGATTCCGAACAGGCGGTAGAGTTGACAATTCAAAGTGATTATGTGATTCAACTGAATAAATGAATTTTGAATTTGAATTAGCAAGAGTCGTCAGGGTGTCAGGTACACAAGGCTGATCAGCTACGTACATATACAAAAAAAAACAATTGATCACGAAAGAGCTAGAGAAAATGGAGACCTTATAGGTCTGGGCTATAAGGTTGTAATAGGCTTTTTATAATACGAATATTTAAAATATACAGTAGAGTTTGAAGTGATTTTGTATATTAATTAACGCCAAGTAATAGAAATTTCTCTAAGATTTCCATTTCAAGTACATATTTCATAAAAGCACTCGTAATTGAAAATGACTTTTGTTTTAGTCGATATTTGTGGTTTAAACTGTGAAAACCTTCAAAATTTACGTAGTGTGTAAAAGATGTCAAACTAAAAAACATTTATAATTTGAAACAGAACATTTCTATTGCAGATCTTATACTAATGCATTGGCTCTTAACTTTGAAAGCACAACCTTTGGGGTGAGATTTCCCGCTTAACCAATAAAATAAATTTGTTCTTTGAATAAAATTAAATACTTGTAAGTACTAAATTGTTACAAACATGGAAATCACCAGCATTGGAAGGATCAGAACATACATTTCTTGTCAATTTAATAAACAATTTGTCAGCATAACACGCAATTATACAAGACGAGGATAAAAACAATTCCACAACATTTTATCGGAAAATTATGAGACAGATCTTTTCCATTTGGGTCAATCGGTTAAGTTTTCCATTGCATATTAACGCGATATACCTGGCAATTGATTATTATTGATTTAGTAAATATATATACACATACCCCATGTGGTTTCCTTATATGTGTATTCCTATAAGTATTGCAATAATGATTGTTTATTCTCACTTGATTTTTCTCTACTTTATAAGATCTTCTGTCGATCCGAAGTGGTTGAGGCCTGATGACCTGTAACACAGGTACTCTTAAGTCTTACCTTTAGCAGGCATCAGTCTCACACAAACTAGCTTTTTCCCTAAACAGAAGTAAGACAATTTTTTATTTATAATAGTATATAACTGTAACTTGTTTATGTGCTAAGTTTTTGTGGCAAATAAATAAAGATTATTAATATGAATTATCAGCAACAAAAGAAAGAAATCTGTTTTATACAGAACTAGCAAACTCGGCGAACTCCGTTTCACCACCAGATGGCTTCGTTTTTTGTAAGATTTTGTTTGGTGATCCCGCTTTTCTGTTGAAATTTTTCCTTAATTTGCTATAAACCTCACGGAGCCCGAGACCTTTCCAACGAATGCAAAACCGTGGAAATCGGTTCGTGCGTTCTGGAGTTATAGCGTCAGGAAGGAAAACCCGACTTATTTTTATATAGTAGATTAACTAATAGTTTAAAACTAGAATTTTTGCTTTCAAATTGGAGCTTCACAGAGACTAAAGCCAAATTGATAACTTCCGGTTCGTTCTTATAGCCAAAAGCATAATCAACGTGACATGGGCTTGAATATAAGTTGAATTTCAGGTAAAATGTATTCAGTTAGGTAGCTTTGTAGCCGTCTAGGGAAAAGCCAATTTTAAATATAAGCTGGTTATAATCAAGTTGTGATATTTGGCAATTATTTCCTCCTTTTATCAATTATAAAATATATATGGCGTAACATGGGTTTTCCTTGTGGTTATAAACCATTTTATGGTATTTACAATGTAATTAAATTCGATAAATTTTTGAATAATTTTTTATCGAATACCTAATATTAGGTCCTTACATATGAAATTGGTGTTTTGTATGGGAAGAACAAAAAGTCGAATATTTTTAAATATAACATATTTAATTAATCATAGTATGAATCATTGTTTTCTATGCACTTTTGCCATCTCATAGGTAGTTCATTGATCCCTTTACTAAAAAAACCAGTCGGACGGGAATCAATAAAATCTGTGAAGGCGATTTGGACTGCCCCATCAGAGTTAAATTTTTTCCCTTGCAAGAAGGTGGCCAAATTTCGAAAAAAATGGTACGGAGGATGTCTTAGACATTTTAATTGAAGCCCTTCTAATTTGGTAGCCGTCTTTTCTGCGCTGTGTGGTCTAGCGTTGTCGTGAAGTAGCAGTGGCGTGGAGCGATTGACCAGCCTAGGTTGTTTAGCCGCTAGCTTTTCCATCATGGTTTGCAATTGCTGTCAATAGACATCAGCCGTAATAGTCTGGCCAGATTTGAGAAAATTGCAATGAACAATACCGGCACTAGTCCACCAAACGCTTAAAAGTAACTTTTTTGGGGTTAATTTTCGCTTGGGACAGGATTTGGCTGGTTGCCCAGGATCCAACCATTGCGCTGAGCGCTTCCGATTATAATAGAGATATAGTAAAGAATACATTTTTCATCACAGATAATGATTCGGTTTAAAATACGTTCATTATTGTGCCGGTTCAGTAATGTAACGCAGCAGTCGACCCGCGTTTGCCGTATTGCTTCAGTCAATTCGTGAGGTACCCATCTTTCAAGCTTTTTAATCTTCCCAATTTGCTTCAAGTGAATTAAAACAGTTTTATTACTAACACCGCAGCCTGCAGCTTATTCGGACGTGGTTTGCGATGGATCCGATTCCACAACAGCCTTCAATACATCATTATCAACTTGGGTCTCAGGCCGTCCACGGGGCTTGTTCTGCAGGTCGAAATTTCCAGAACGAAAACGTTGGAACCAAAAACAAACTGTGTTTTCTTTTGCAACATGACCGCCATACACATCATTCACCCTTCGAGTCGTTTCCGCAGCACTAGTGCCACGGCGGAACTCGTACTCGTAAATAATGCGATACTTTAAGTTTTCCATTTTGTAAAATGATTGACGCAAACAGAAAAAAACAAATGAATGACGGTCATCGAAGCACAAATACATGAGTAAATAGCTGTACAAATTGGAATTTGGAATTCCTTACCAAAGAGGAGACCAACGTGATTAAATTGGCCAGTACAAAATACGCCAATTTCATATGTAAGGACCTAATATATGATTATTTTAGTAAGGGGAAATTGTTTTTTGTAATAGCCCAGCGGTTAAAGGTTCATCTCTCATCATGTGACTTCGATTCCTAGCTGTGTAGGTTATCGTTCGGTGATCTCACCGTCTTAATTATCAAATAATAATTTAGTTAATTGTCCGGGTGTGATATCTTTAGAGCCACTCGTTACTGTGATATGTAATTTTAACGGCTATCAAATACCTTCTTAATGGAATACATAAATCTTTATAATTACAAGTACTTTAGATACAGACCTTTTGGTTACTGAATTCCATTTCTTAAAGTAGCGCTATACGCATTGAAGTGTAACTGTACAAGAGTAGCTTTGAGCAGGAAAACTAATTAATTTGTTTCGAGCCTGCGACAATTGTCTTTTAGAAATAACATCTTTTACTATAGAATAATTATCTCTTACTCTACTACAACATAATATTTTTTGTGTATTTAAACATTATAAGGAACTAACATCATACGTCATTCTTATAAATTTAATTGGGCGCTCTCTTTCGGACTGAACAGGAAACATCCTCAATATTAGAAACGTCTACGAATATATATTATGTAAATTGACACAGCGTAGCGGGAAAAATATGAACTAAAATGTTCTTAAATCGGTTGCTTTTGTAGTTCTGGTGATGTTCTTGGCTCAGCATAATTTCTAGTCGTATCTTCTTCTTGATTTTATTTTCAAAAACACTAACGCGAATTCATTTTGTCCAAGCACCAATGAATTTTTTACTGTGCGTATTTGTCTATTGGCATTGTAAAATTTGTCGTGATGTGTGAGTCATACGTTTTTGAAAACCTTTAGTAACAAGATAAATACAAAATAAAATAATGAACTATAAAAATTGAAATCGTCGAAAATATTGTTCTAAGGGCTTAGGCATGCGACCCGTGGTATCTCAACCTGTAGTCGTGCGTTCATATCCCGACTGCACACAAATGGATTTTTATTACACTGTCAATTAACACCTGTAAAGGTAAAGATAACGAAGAAACCTAAATATCTATGACTTGTCAAGCAGTAAAGGTTATCCTATAGGTACCTACTTAGCTTTAATACCAACTATGTTTACAGTATCAGAAATCTATTTCGACCTATTTTTGCAAACTTCGCGGATCTATTATGATATAGCTCACTACATAACAATTATGAATTTTCAGTTATATCGAAGGAGGATATTATAAAAACTAAACGAATTATTTATTAAATATTTAAAAATATAATACAATTACACTATTAGCTCTTTTCACTTTATCAGTTATAATTTAATATTTTTTTTAAAATAAGTTAATATTTGATTGAAATTTAAATCACATAATTACATATTTTATTTATGACATTATTATTGTAACTTTTAGCTTTTTATTGACTATTTCGTAATGTGTTCAATTCATACAAACCTTTTTAAAATCGTGAGCTGCGACAAAAACATTTAGTTTTCAACACATGTATCTTTTTAACCTTCAGCTTTATACAAGGTTTTGACCCCGTAATGTGTGTAAGTCCTCTAAGTTTTGCAAACACGTTGACTAAAAAGAAAACAACGTTGGCGTTTTAAAAACACGTCAGAACACCAGTTTCTCACAAAAATAACCACATCTACCTGCAATGATATTCTTTTCAAACCTTACGTTCCAGCACTAATCAGAGAAAATATGAAATATGTGTCTATTTATTTAAACATCTCTATATATATAAAATTGTCGTGTCACAATGTTCGTTCCCATACTCCTCCGAAATAGCTCAACCGATTCTTATGAAATTTTTTATATTTTTATTTTACATACAGCATACAAAAATACGTACAACCCCTACGATCAACTCCTATTTTTATTATACCAGATAGTTATTTTTATTGAACTAAAAAAATGTTTCCTAGAAATAATATACATGGCAAACAACGTACGTTTTCCAGGTCAGCTAGAATTTATATATATATATATATCTCTCGTCGTATGTTATCCATATTTTTGTTTGTACGTTCACGTACTCTCAATGGCCTCACTAAAAATCAGTGTTGTGATCTCAAGGGTGGTCGTGTCCTCTTCGACTACTGAGTGAGGCCAGATTATCACTGCGCACTTCTCATACTGTTATAATGACTTAAAGCTTGTTCAAAGAGCTGAACTAAGCGCTTGTTAGGTTCATTTAACTAATTTCCTATGTTTATATGCCTATAGTCGCTACCTAATAACGCAATTATTAAGAGCTAGTATAATTAGAGAAGCCACAGATTATACTTGGCTCACGTGCTACAACGTTTTCCTTGTCCAGCACGTGAGACGATAGAATATTTATGGTGTACGCCCATTATACAATTACCTAGTAAGTACGGTTGATAATCTAAAATTCAAGAACAAAAATCGCCTTAAAAGAAACAGAATTCAAAGAGCCCAAATTATTTTCCCAAAATATTTGGAAACGCTAATCAATGTTTGACGAATTTATCTCATTTTTCGTGAATGACGCGATCTTTTGTTAAAGATTTGTCAGTTAACTCCACCGTAACACACACATTGCACATACAAAAAAATAATTCCATTCGGATACCCACAACTTCAGACATGCTGGCTGCTGCTAGTTGCTGCTAGTTTATTGTTTATCAGAATGCCAAATCATAAAATTACTGCTTTACGACTGATTTGAGAGCGACCGCCGATGCGAAAACCGCTGTGTGAGTTCGAAAAGTGAGTTACAGAATCGCAGGGCTGAACCCCATATATTTAGTTCCAGTAATTAACGTTGGCAATTGAAAAACCAACGACTGTCGTACCGCGGACCCCGATTACTCTGTCTAATGTGTGGCTGCACAATAATGAAACAAACTTGTACTGATTACTTTAGGACAACTTATTTTTGATACATGCAGGTTTTGAACGTTGGTACTTCGTTTGAACGGAAACCGAAAAGTGTTTTTTGTTTTATTTTATGTAGATTTTTTTCCAATCAACTATTCATGAATCACTTGGCCTATTGTTAAAGGAAGGTAGACTTGAAGCGTTACGCTCGAAAGACTTTTACATACATCTGAGTTGCTTAAAATAATCTTATTCCCCTCAACATTTGCATTCTATAAACTGCTAGTGTAACTCCGCCCATGATGATCGGCTATTACAACTGGCAGGTGGTCTAATTAACGCATAATGCTGTCCCTACATGCAATGGTTGACTGGAGAGGAATACGCAGGTGTGCATAAACCAGATTATACCGGTAACAGGCGAGCAGGCTTCAGGCGAATAGAAATATTCAATAATTTGAGACTGAAATAAAGTATGTTATGAAGGATTTACTTGGACAACCATTACCCGAACACTTTACGATTATATACCTAAACCTAACCTATCTTAAATCATTCTATAAGTGGAAATCGCAATTAGTCGCGTGAAGACAGACAAATAGACGCGGCGGAGGACTTTATATAACATAAAATTTAGACAGATGCTGTCGCTTTTTTGTAGGCATTATCAAGCTCTTATCTTGAGCACTCAATTATATATCTCTCAGCGTAAAAGCTGCGTTTGTAAGAAATGTTTTCGCTCGACTGTAATTCTTTAGACTACTTACTACCTGACTACTACGAAGTCTTTTAATTTTTCGGGTTTTTAGCAACATGACACAAAAATGTAGCTTCTTATTGACTTACTGACTTAATGTCCTATAACCCCTAGTTGGGGCAGAGGACGTCCACAGTGAGTCTCCATCGCGTTCTGTCTTGAGCCTCGTATTTTACCTCACTCCAAGTCTTTCCGGCTCTCTTTGCCTCGTCTGCGACTGTACGGCGCCAGGTTCGCTTGGGACGGCCACGTTTCCGCTTTCCTTGCGGGTTCCAAACAAGCGCCTGCTTGGGAATATGATTGGGATCCCTTCGGAGTGTATGGCCTATCCAATTCCACTTGCGTCGTTTGATCTGCTGGCTGATCGGAGTTTCTCGGCAGCGCTCCCAAAGTTGCTCTTCTCGAGATTTTTTCAGGCCAGTAGATGCCCAGAATGCGGCGAAGACAGCGGTTGACGAAGACTTGGAGTCGGTGCGAGATGTCTTCTTGGTTATTCTTCAGCTTCTTATTGGTTAAAGAAAAAAGTCAATTCTGCCTATCGACACTACTAACCTTACAAAAATTAAAGTATTAACACCTAAGTTTATAAATAATTTTGTACATATAGCTTATAAACTAGTCATCATTATATAATGCTTCTAATTCCTTCATAAGTCATGCCTTAGGATGTGAATGCGTGCTGAAAGAACTGACATAGGTACATCACCCCTAACTACCGATTTAAAAGCCATTTATTATTATTTAGTAAAAGCACTAGCTGCAAAAGGCTAGTGCGTGATACGAGGAAACTATCTAATTAATGTTTAAAAGAATTCAGTGAAGACGACAGTAACACATTCTAAGTTCAATAAGGAATAGCCATTACTTTGTACGGTGTTTAACTTTAGCATAACCAGAAATCTAATATATAAAATTCTCGTGTCACAGTTTTCGTTGCCATACTCCTCCGAAACGGCTCGACCTATTCTCATGAAATTTTGTGTGCTTATTGGGTATGTCTGAGAATCGGACAACATCTATTTTTAATCCCCCTAAACGTTAAGGGTAGTCCACCCCTAATTTTTATTTTTTTATTTTTAGATATTTTTTTCTGTTTTTAATTTTTTTATGATACAGCATTAAAAAATACATACCATACATACAAATACACAACCCCTAACTTTCACTCCTCTACGATCAACCCCTATTTTTTTATTATACATGATATACATGGCAAAACGACGTTTGTCGGGTCAGCAAGTAATTTATAAGATTCTATTACATTTCCTCTTTGTCTTCTGTCGTTAAGAAGCGTGAGATTTGGTTTTTTAAGCGTCCATGATGTGCTGTGTTCTTGCCATTTTACCATTTTTGTTGACTTCCGTTGTATATTTTTAATTGGTGAGATATATTAATTGAAATAGGATTCCCGTCTCCCCATAAACGCCTATGCGGATGAGTAATAGGAGTCGTTCAAACTCAAACTCAAAATATCTTTATTCAAGTGGGTAACCAAGTACACTTTTGAATCGTCAAGTTAAATTAATCGTAAATTTACATTTACTACCAGTTCGCAAGTCAAGGGCGTAGAGCGGGTAAAAAGAACTGGCAAGAAACTTTCCGCCACTCTTTTTAATCGCCAAGTATTGTCATACAAATTGTTTGAACTGGAGCAAATCAATCTGGAGCAGTCAATCCCAAGGATTAGGATCATTTAAATAGTCCTCAAATTTATAAAAAGCTTTGTTGATTAATTTTCGTTTAACGAGGGCTTTCAATTTATTTAGTGATATTTCTCTAATTTCGCTTGTGAAGTTTGTTGTAAAAACGAATACAATTTCCATAAAAGGAGTGGTTTATCTTTTGGAGCCTGGTTGGTCGTACACTCTAATTAGTTCTATTTCGCGTATTACACTGGTGAAAGTCACCATTTGTTTTAAAATCGTTTATATTTTTTTGGACATACAACAAGGCTTCAAGCATATATTGACCAGATAGTGTTCAAGTATGATAGTTTCAACCCCTGCGGTCGTGAGCTCAAATCTCGGCAATTCTATGTGCGCTTATACGTTAAAATCTACTAACTAAAACATCTTGAGAAAACCGACCAACCGGTACGATAGACTTATCATCTACGTATCTATAGGGTAATTCCGGGGGAGATGGCCCTAGTAACTATAAAACTGTATTATGAAGGAATTATGATGAATAAAACAGTGAATTCGTATAAGACATAAACTTTATTTATTATTCTTATCAAATATTAACGATACATCATTTTCGACAACGCTATCAATATAATTTTAAACTTTAAAAAAAAACTAGGACTGGCCATCTCTCACCGAGTGTCCGGGGGAGATGGCCATAGTCTTCGGAGCGAGATGGCCAGTACTTTTTTTACCTTTCCCGTTATCCTTGAGATCTTTTAACTCCTTTTTTTTTCTTATTGCCGCAGTGAGAACACATGTCATCAAACTCGGTCCAATTTTCGTGCACCCAGAGCATACAAATACTGCATTGTATCCAATCTTCAAATCTTCATTCTAGAAATATGTCAGGGGTTATATAGGCGGATTTTTGTGACATATAAACCACTGAACCTGGAGGCAGCCCATCTTCTTTCATCTATTTTATTAAATATTAAAAATAAATTTAAATTTGGGCATACAATTTATGGCTATCTCTCCCGAAAATACTATGGCCATCTATCCCTATTGACCGGGTGAGATGGCAACAGGGCGTAATAAAAGCAACATCTCAATTATGGAGTTCATTTTGAGGCTAGAACACGAGAAAGTTCTTAACTTCACGCAGATATCACGAAAACTTACAAAACTGTCCAAGCTTTTTTTTGACCACTTAATGTGTCAACCCCTTAGTTTAGATCTAACGTGTTAATGAAAAACAAAGTCAAATTACATACTTTTTCCTATTTTTTTGCAAAACAATTCACTGTCACTTGTTGCCGGTGCCGACATGAATGGAAATAAATAAAAAGTATTGACATCTATGAATTAATACTCGAACTTTTTCTATTGGCCATCTCTCCCGTACGGCCATCTCCCCAATTACCCTAATATAATATGATCAAATAAACCTAGATCAACACCTACTGCTACTGCCTACCGTTACAACCCAACTCCTAGTAAAATATAAAAAAAGTCTAGTTGGTAAAACTAACCGGGACTTCACAATCGCCTTATGCTCGAAAAAAATACGGGAATATATTTTGTGCTGAATTTTTTATACAGACAATATTTTTTGTGTGTATGCTATTGTGACGTGTGTATGTCACTGGACTCCTCTTAAATGGCTAGACCGATTTGAATGATTTTTTTTGTATGCGTTTGGGTGACGCCCTGGATGGTTTAGATTCACAAATCAGCAGATGGCGCTGCACTCGGTACTACCATACTTTGTTTAATATACTAATCGCTTGAAATATCATGCAGGGCAACGTCTGTCGGGTCCGCTAGTCTATATATATATAAAAATTAAACCCATTTTCCGTTATCACGACATAACATGAAAACGGCTTGACCGATTTTTCTGATTCTCTTTTTATAATATTCCTTGAAGTAAAAGTCTAAAAAAACACTTTTCTATATTCCCATACAAGTCAATTTGAACTTTAATACCTTAACATCATAAAGTTCAAATGTTAGTGGAGGGATTCCGGGAAGGTAAATTTTAATTTTTTGACGTATTTGTTGTCTCATCAACTTTCTTTTTTTTATCTTACTAGCTAGACCGGTGTCCCGAATAGCAGAATAAGTATTTAAAAAAAATAAAGAATCGACTGTTAGGTGGTACGATGTTCGCCAGGCCAGCTAGTTTAGTTATAAATACGCTCCCAAAGCGCTGCTTAGATCCTTTAATCAGAAAGTTGCTGTTATTCAGTTAAGGTTTCAATTTATATATTTATTAATTTACCGGTTACAAAACTAGATGAATGAACCAATCATAGATATAGATAGAGGGAATTCCACCTTTGGTAGTTTTTGCTGACCAAGACACGGTCTGTTGGAGTCCTCTGGTAATCGTAGCGTGAGTGATAACGTTATTTTTTATTAAATTTCTTCATACAAATGATACGTGCCTCGTGAATTTGGTCGTATTGTAGTTAAACCGCGAAATAACAAACCGGGTTAATACAAATTACGTCATTTTGAGTTTGTAGCGTCATTCGCCCTCATATTCGAGGATAATTCAGTCTTTGTTATGAAGTTTGACTTAAAACTAACCTGTTCAATTATTAGATCCTATAGCTAAGTAATAGCAACTTAATTAATACTAGAGTCTGGCTAATGAAAGAAGATAACGAAAAAGCGCGACAAATTAAAAAAAAATTGTAAGGTATCCCTTGCTTGATTCATTTTGTGGATGAAACTTACTTGATACTTGATTTTATTTTATTATTTTTTACATTGATAGTAACTGTATTTCTATGAAGTTAAATAGTATACGTATTTAGTATTTTACTATTGATACTTAAAATAACTAGCATTGCATGGAAAACTAAAACTATATTTATTATAAAACACAACTTTATTCGGAATAATCAAAATCAGAATCCAAAAAATCTATAAAACAAAGTTTAGGCTATTATACCTGTTAACTATTCGGAAAAAAAAATAATATAAATAAAAATGAGTAATTGCATGAAGTATCAAGACAATAAATACACATACTAACCTAAGAAATTCAATGACATTCTGTGTTGCCATCCGAAAGTATTCAAATAATTCAATTATCTTCTGTCATTAGCAAGACTCTAGGCCCTAGAAGTTTCTTAGGAATTAACGCAGATCAGTCAATGTCACAAATACATAAAAGTGTCCTAGTCAAAATAATTACGAAGGATAACTTAAACAAAAATTTTATTTGGGTGGGTTTGTCTGAAGTATCTGAGGTTATAAGACACCTGTTTTTCCTGGGTCTTGACAAATTAATTTGGTCCATGGTCAATGGTCAATGAAGTTATGTATTTTCCTATTGAGCTTACATAATAAAATTCATAATTTCGTACCTATTTATTTAAACTCGTTTATAACTTGATAACGGTACGGTTACACGTGCCGCGTTTTTTCGTCTGTTGCTATTCGCCTAATTCACCACAGATAATATCTAATGACCTCCGCCGTACAATATTTTAAAATTAAAATTTGTAGTAACCGAACTGTAGACTTCTAGACTATATTGTATGATAAAAATATATTTTTTGTTATTAAACTATCACATCGATATAAATTAACATATTACTTCCAACCAGACAATTTATTTAATTATTCATATTGTCAATTAGTTAAAGTTCTTACAAAATAATCTTCAAAAAGGACAAGTGATTTTAGAATTATTTATTTTTTAGCATTTGAAAAAACACAGCTGATTCCAAAAGGCACAAAAATGTATACAATAATAATGTTAATAATTAGAGAGTATATGTTTAATTATATCAAGCCCCACTAACACGTCATAAAAACAAAATAGATTTTGTCTTTTATTGACATAACTTTTACACATTTAAAGAAAACAATTTTTTACCGGATTGAAGTTATGTATTATTATAAATTTACAATTATTTTACATAATTTTAAATTTAACCGACGTTTCTTCTTCACATGATTGGTACGCGAAGCCATTGAAATCAAAAAACACCCCCATTTCAATATAGAAGACGGCCTTCAATTTTCAAACACCTGGGATCCAAAGTAAAATCTCAAGATAAACAATCCGCGAAAATAGAAGACACCGTGAGCCATTTCTGCCAAAACCCTCCACCTTTTAGTCGATACCAACTCCGGGGAAATAAATACAGATAACACAACTTTTTCTACTCCTGTGATACATTTTGACATTCAACACCTTTTGTCTTCAGTCACCTTGACCACGCACGCTGTAAAGCACGCGAAACGTGTAAAATTGTTTTCTTTAAAAATAGATTTTTCTCTTCCTCTAGTCGAAGGACTTGATATTGCAGTCGTAACCTGCCTCCCACAAAGCGTGAAATTTCCATTATCCTATATTTTCCATTAGGTCGCCAATTTATCATTATTCTGTTATTCAACGGTCCTTAGATCTACGAAAACGAGTAAATGTAAAATAATAATATATAATTATTATTCGAAAATTTCTTTTTACTCAGAGGAAATTATTTAGACGAATTGAATCCATTCTCTTTGGAGTTCGGGTATTATTTCTCTTCATAATTAGAAGATCTTATTTATAATATACAAATTTCGTATTGGACATTGGATATTTATTTTATTCCTTACTTGAATATTACGTCTTCCTTGATGACTTTGGGAAGACCTATTTGTAAGAAAATACATTATATTCACGCTTATATTAATTAACATATGGTTTAACCTCTTATCACGGCAAATATAACTAAACAGCAAATTGATCGTCATATAGCCAGGAATCTGTAATTATTATAATTGAGCTTCAATTACTTTGAAGTGCAACAATGACTGTACACATAATTAATGAGCACACGTCCACACGACTGTTATACCTTTGTAAATAATAAAATATAAACAAATTAAGTAAGTATAATAATATACTATTTATTTATTTAATTTAGCATAAAGTTACTATCCAAAGAGCAATGTTAGCCGCGTCTTCAGCGCGCGAATCTCATCCAGGTGGTCATAGTTTCAAACCTTCGCTGTGTAGGTACTAATGGACTTACTGTCTTACCACTCACTCGTACGGTGAAGGAAATCATCGTAATAAATCCGGCATACCTTAGACACTGAAAAAATATATCAAAATGATCACGAGATACAGAAATCTGAGGTCCAGACCTAAAAGGTTCTAGTCCCACGGGTTTACTATGTAAACGTATGCACTACGTCGGGGGCTAAGGAACTTTATTTATAATAATTTATGCTTGATAGTACATATATTTCACACCTAAATGAATTCATGACAAAAAAGAAGCTTTTTTATATTAATGTGCATACAGGATTTGCGTCTTTACTTAAAGTCATATGTATAATTGCCTTAAACAGACCGTAAGTTCTAAGTACCTTCACATTTGAAGTGTAGTTTCAGCGACATAATATCATTGATACTGCCAATAAAGTTTGATAGCTTAAGCTAGTTTTACAAATATTACCAACCCATGAAAACATTGTACATATTATGTTAAATGAAATTTTATAAATGAATAAGTGCGGAAAACGAGTCCACAAACCATACCATATGTTAAATGAAAATCTATCCCGGCGCAGTTCCCCAAGTAATCCGAGACAGGTCCGCGATCTTCATCATACCCGAGTAAGTTTTCAAGTGAAGTTACATAATTAACAAATACTACCTATGAATGACAAGTGGCTAGGTATTCTGTGATATTGAATCCCTGTGTTTTTAAATGATAATGTTCTCTAAGCCAATTAAGCCACTTTACTACTTTTGAAGTTAGACATGTATGTACGTTTATTAGTATGTACGTTTATTAGTGTGGACAATTATATATAAGTGCAATCTCTATTACAACTCACACTTCGACGGATATCTATCACGTGTGTTTTCGAGGCTGAATACGAAATACCACCTCGACATGCGTCGTGCCACATCTGAGCGTTTTTTACAGCACCTTTTTGCCGCGCATCACCACTATGTGGAATCAGCTGCTTACTCAAGTATTCTCCAACCAATTGGACTTAGGGTCCTTCAAGGAAAGAGCGTACCAATTCTTAAAAGGCCGGCAACGCACTCGAGTGTCTATGGGCGGCAGTATCACAGCTGGCGGCAGTATCAGATGAGGCTCCTGCCCGTTTGCCCCCTGTACTACGTCAAAAAACTTCAAGAAAGCACAGGTCTCATAACTTATCATGACAGACTGCAGATTAACAAAGAGGTGCTTATAGCGACTTAGAAAAGGAAACTTGAATATTTCCGACACGTCTTACGTAACACTTACAATTTCACTACTCCAAGGTAGGAGACCCAGGGTTGAAGAATCTTAAGTAATAGTTTTGTCAGAGCACCCCACATTGATTCGCGGTATGGAAAATTAAAGAAGCCTAACCATCACCAGCTTTCGAATGGAGATGATAAGAAGACCTATCCAACGCGCTTCAATGTTCTAACACCATCCACTTTTTAACTGTAGTCAAACATGCTACTTACCTTACCAGTCCGTGTAACAGTATTTTAAAGGAGTTAAGAATAAAATTCTATTTTACCACTACTACTTAGTTAAATAAAAATAAAATCAGTGGCGCTACAACCTCTTTTGTTTCATTATAATTTTTAAATCTAATAGGCAAATAGGTGGTCAGCCTCCAGTGCCTGACACACGCCGTCGTCTTTTTGGGTCTAAGAGATGTCGGTTTCCTCACGACGCGATGTTTTCCTTCACAGTTCGAGCGAATGTTAAATGCGCATATAGAAAGAAATTCCATTGGTGCATAACCGGGGATCGAACCTACGATCTCAGGTATGAGAGTAGCACGTTGAAGCCACTAGGCCAACACTGCTCATCTTACTTACTTTAAATACACATTGTATTTAATGCACTTGATGATGTACGATACGCGACGTACGATTTTAAATTCACCTTTTTAAAACGGCACAGAATTAGTACATACAATAATCTCCATATAATCATTTGCTCATTAATATTTAATTACATGCATTAATATTTATAGTAGCGACTTGACATGAATGTGTTAAGAACAGACTCATCTCGTTTAAACACAATAAATATGTCAGGTTTCTTATGCGAATGTCCATTTGAATTATTGGTAAAATATTTAATAAGTGGTATTATAATTTTTAAAAGACTAATGTTTTTTAAGAATACAGAATTTATTATTGTTTTTTATGTATTAACTTTACTTAAAGCATCTAAATAGGTCACACATTCGTTTCTAGAAAATAAAAAGGTCAAAGTCAATATCATTTATTCATATAGGTAACACAATGTACACTTACGAATGTCAAAAAAGAAATACATATTAAATGCTAACTTTACATTTACTGCCAGTTCTCAAATCAAGGGTGTAGAACGGAAGTGAAGAACTAGTAATAAACTCTCCGCCACTCTTTTTAATCGCCAAGTTTTTTGTTTTACACAATGTTTTTAAGGAGCTGCAACCATTACACCATGTTCCATGACTTCTTAATAAGTGATTAATAATAATAAAATAAATTAAAAACTAAGATTTGTCCTCTATCAGTAGGAGGCATGGTGAAATAGGAGCACGCACTTACATTCTCGTGGGAACAACACGCAAATATGAAGGTACTTCACCAATCTATTTAAACTCATGTAAGCATATTTGCCATTTTTGATAAATATATATAATACGAAATAACCATTTTGGTTAATATGCGTACATCATAAATACCTTTACAATACCGTTCTTCTATTTTTACCAACTTTTTTCATATTTTTGGATAATCTTTAGTAAATTTAGTTCTTCCATAATTGACATTATCTTTCCTTAATAACTATTTTTTTTTGGCAGTTTAAAAAAACTTTCTTACGTGTATATTTCACTATTTCTTAAATTACAGAAATTTTAATTCAGTAGTCACTTCCATGATAATTGATTTTGAATATAAATAATTCAAAATCCAAGACATATAAAAATAACTTCATTATTAATATTGGTTTCATAAAATGCTTAAAAAGGTCATTTGGTTGGTGCAGTCTTGATAGGTATAAAAAACTCGTATCGCTACCTCTGGTCTTTTTATCACAATATTTAGGTATACGATATTTCGTATCAATGTCGAAAGTTTATCGTATCTTCTACATGATATAACGCAAATTTGCTTGCGAAGTTTAAAAAGTTGTCTACTTTTTTAAATATTAAATAAACTGAGATTCAGAGGAGACTTAGTGCGAAATATTACTCCTGAATAATATTTCTTTGAAGAAAGCGAAGTTAACGCCAAGTCATGACTCTGATTTTAACCTTTAGAGGGTCCCAGGCTTCCTACAATTCCGAAGTAAAACGATCATGTACATAACATCTTTATATATATATAATTCTTCTGTGAGTGTGTATGTCACTGAACTTCTCTCAAACGACTGGACCGATTTTGATGAAATTTTTTGTGTGTGTTCAAGGGGATCTGGGAATGGTTTAGATTCACAAATCAGCCCGGTAGATGGCGCTGCAGTCGGTACTTTCATACTTTATTTAACATCCTAATCGCTTGAAATATCATGCAGGACAACGTTTGTGGGGTCCGCTAGTTATCTATAAATTCTCTACAAACCTTAATAAATAATTTCTACATTATTGAAAAGTTCACACACAATAACTGAAATAGAAAAAAATATTAATTGATTTATGGTAATCAAAGCAGACCAAAGAATTAAAGAGGTTTCTTAAGTCGAATATGTATGGTATGGTATGGTTTGGGGACTCGTTTTCCGCACTTAGACGCTCACTAGGTCCGTTGTACGTGAGCCCTGGCTACCTAAGCCAGCCTAACTCCTTCCAAAAGCACAGAAGCTTCCTGGGCACTTCGCAGGCTTCACGGAGCGACCTCACTGTTCCGAGGATTTCTGCACGTTGTTTAGCCACAGCCTCGCATTCCAGGACTACGTGGGTGACTGTTTCCTCAGCGTTGAAACAGCCTCTGCACATGGGGCTGTCTGTCGCGCCTAGGACATAAAGGTGTTTATTAAGGAGGCAATGGCCCGTGATTGTCCCTATCATTATTTTGAGGTTATTTCTGGTTAGATTTAAAAGTTGTTTAGTCATTTTTGTGTTAGCCACTGGCAGAACCATTTTGGATTGCCTGCAGTCCACACTTGATGACCAACGTTGGTGCTGGAGTTCCTCAGATCTTTGGCGAATCCATGTTCGCACTTGCGAGAAGGGCAAGGGTAGGAGCGGATACGGGCAAGGGTAGGAGCGGATACGGGCCAGCCGGCAACATTTCCGAGCCTCTCCTCGCAAGCTCATCGGCTGCATCATTGCCAAGAGATCCACTGTGTCCCTTAATCCACTGTAGGGTGACCCTGTTCGTCAGGGCTAATGCCTCCAGTGCATTGTGGCACTCCAGCACCAGTTTGCTGTTTGTCGTGTTACCCCCTAACGCCATCAGCACAGACGCGCTGTCGGATACGAGCTTAATACAGAAGTTATTAACTCCCAACCGCCTTACGCCTCTGGCTGCTTCGGTTAGGGCAACACACTCGCATTGAAAAATCGAACTGTGTATGCCTAGAGGTAGGTGTGTTTTGATGTTGAGATCTTGAGAGAATATGCCAGCACCGGAGCCGCTCCCTGTTTTTGAGCCATCAGTGTATATGCGTAGCTCGTTCGCGGTCGATTGATCACATTCCTCTTCTCTCATTTGTACATGGTATTTCTTGTTCAGCATGTGTTGATTAACAATCCTATCGCATGGCGCAGCTATTAGCGGTTGGTATTCTATAGCCCTGTTTAGGATCACTGTGTGTTTGCTGTAATGATTTTTACCCCATAAATCCAGTACCATAAGCCTGATGGCCGCCAGTGCTGCCTCCTGCTGTATGTGTATGTCTAGGGGTGCAACTAAGTCGAATATGTAATAACTAATAAGTATTGATCGCAGTAAATGTTTTTATTCTAACAAATGAATGACTATAACTTATTTAAAACATAACTTTAATAAGACCACCAATAAAACGCCGTCAATCCATAGAAAACCTGACTATAATGCCATTGCTATGCTAAATAATTTGACACCTTAATCATCCAGATCTACAGACAAGACGGTTATGATTGAACATAACAAAAAATGACGCGTCAAATTGAAAACCTTTTTTTAATGTTAAAAACAATGTGAATTATGAAATTGGTTATACTGTCCTTGCTCTTATACAAGGCCAAGTTCTTAAAGATATATTGTTAAAATAATAACAATTCAAAATCTTAAGAATTTATGGAATTCATTCTCAATTTTCTGTGAAATGTTGTATTCCAATTTATATTTTTATAAATAAATTAGATTTATATTAAAACTTACGCACCCGACAGTCATCAAAATGGTTTTATTGTAAAACTAAACCATTCTCGGATCTTCAAGACACTTAATTTCAACCAAATCGCTCCACTTTAAGAGGAATTTAATAACAAATATACGCACAAAAGATTAATAAAAAGACTAATTTTACTGTATACTTAAGTTTAAAGTTATATCGCATAGATTATATAATATATGATATAAAAGTAAGAATTGGCTAATAGTTTAACATTTTACGATATTATTTTTATTGAAATATTTATTTGAATTATTTATATTAAAACAATTTTTAATATATGTATATAGTATATACACAATAATGATTACATACAATAATGGTCTATTTGAGCTATTATTAAAGAAGTAATCACCTAAATAATATTTTGTTTAATGTTAAAAAATACCAATATAATCATGTAAAGAGTAGTTTTTATCGATCATGAAGCTTTGAATATGTCTGATTAGGTTCCGGTCGCAAAAAATAAGACAGAAGGCACGATAAGCATGTAGACAATATAGGGGTCATGTCAGTCACGGTGTCTTGGTCCAAATTTTACTGCAGATTTCAAGGTCCCACGAGGATTGGCGTACACGTGTAAAAGACAATCGCTTTGACTGGACGCGAATATACAGGATGTGAGGTATTGACAAAAGTTATTTAGACTATGAATACTATAGAGCCGTTTCTAAAAAAGTTATTTAAAAAATTTCAAACAGCTTCGGATTTCAAAAAGTACTTAAATGATATACAATATTCATATCTTTATATATACAAATCTCCTTTTCGTGTATTTGTAATAAACTCCTCGATTCGATAATGGTTTGGATTTAGAATAAGACGTGTTTTATGTGTCGGGTCCGTAAGTTTTAATATAAAATAAGTTTTTTTTTTATTTGTAATTTACATGTGAACATGTCAAAATCTGCCGGATCCGTTGGTAAAAAATAATTAAATTGAGGACTCACTCCAGTTCTTATACCGGGACATCCTGTATAATACTCTACTTACACGTGTCTCAGCAGTTTAATATATTCGCATATCTTCAGAAGTTCATCAAACTCGAAGCGGGAAGTTATATTTCTTAAATAAAACGATAAGCGTTTCAACTGGCAGTTCAGTTGCAAAACTGATAGGCACAACAGAATCAAAGAACAAACAAAAAATCGATTTTCTTGGTTTAAAAAAAAATAACGAAAAATATTCAAAACGTAAAGGCGCGCAAAATTAATACCCCGTATAAGTGAAGCGTCGGATCAGTTCTAATTAAAAAAATAATTGACGTCATAATTACAAAGTGACAGACAGAGAGTTACTAATCGCCAAATTCTTAAAATAGTGTAAAAGTTTTTAATATGTCAAAGTGATTCTGCCTTCTAAGGCCGGTGTAATTTTTCTTGCCGCGGCAGGACGATACGAGATTTCCTGAATTAACGCGTAAAATAACCCAATAATAAATAATAATAATTATATTTTAAGTAAAGACACGTTTACTTTCTCCTCGACTTTTGTGTAATCCACGTATGGTTTGAATCTTATGGCAGAATAAAGTGAAACATAATATGGCAGATTTTAGGTTCAAATTATTACGTGTTACGAAGAAAAGAAGACGACTATGTGAGTAAAAGAATAAATGTATAATTGAATGTAACAAACGTCCGTTTCTGTTTAAATTTAAATGTTCATATTTCTATCACTTTCTGACGTTCGAAATAATAGTAATTTGACGCGAGTTGCCTAAAATGGTTGTCGCTGTTATTTAGCAAAATACAATAACATTTGTCGAAATTTAACTGTTTGCACATTTATTATCAAAAGAGAACTTGTTCCAAATGAGTGAATAGGTTGTAGTTTTATTAAAAATATTATGGCAATTAAAGCCCCTTGAATATTTTATTACCTTGTTATTGAATAAATTTTATTAGGTACTATTTTTTTTAATAATACTGAATCGTCTATTAAAACCAAAAGATAACAATACAGAATATACAATTGTTTTACAATTTTTTTATGCATATTCAGTAAGTCTGAGAATCGGCTACTATCTATCTTTCGAACCCGTAAATTTTAGATAAAAAAAATTTATTTAATTTTTTTATGATACAAAAATACATAATTTTTAATTTTCACCCCTCTACAATCAACCCCTATATTTTTTTGATAATTAAAATTTTATGACTTGAACTCTGAGGTTTATGTAGAGAAAAATTCACAGAAAATCCTAAAAAGTTTTCATTCCAGAAAATTCTTTGGGTTAGCATAGCCAAATGCTCCATGTTGGTATGTAATAAAAAGGTAGGCTAAGTAAAATCACATTAAGGAGAAACGAAGTTCTCGGGGGCAGCTAGTTCTAATATAAAATTCTTGATTTCGATTATGTCCAAAAAGGTAGACTACACCTGTCACTTAGAAGTGTCACTTAGATTAAGAACCATTAAATAAGCCAAATTAGTTTTTTGTTAGCGTCGCAACCCCACTACTCCTAATTTTATGTTGATTATAAGCTAATTAAAGCTTGACACGCAGCTTCAAACATAGTGTTTCATTTAAGTTTTAACATATAATTAAACATATCTACTACAGCCAGCGTTGCCAGACGTCCCGATTTTTAAATCCAAATGAAACGTCCCGCGCGGGACAGGCTTAGTCCCGCTTTTCGGGAATAACTCGATGGCAATAAGAAGTGTGTACTACCACCACCGCACAACAATGGTACCAACTCTTTCAACAGTATCCAAAAAAAAGTACCAGGATTATCTTCAAGCTTAATATTAAGTATCCTACCATTAAACTGCTTTCCAAAACGTCTTCTTATTGAAATGCTTCGTAAATTTAATGAAATCAGAGTTACTCATCAAGTTTAATCTGCAGTTATCCTATAAAAAGTTCTTCGTCTTTTTTAAAGAGAAAAATGAAACTTTGAAAGAAGTTACATCTTCATAGAAATATTATGAATAATTAATTTTTATAAATAATTACTGTCTTATTATAAGTTGCAATTAAACACTCACTCTTCAGAGTATTGTTTGAAACGCTATATATTTCTAATAAAAAAAACTTTTTTATTTTGATTTTTTTGTTTTTCTATCAGAAGATCAATAAGAACTATTTAAGGATAGGTTTAATCTGATTTAAATACATTTCCTGTGACTATTTTCGCTGTCTATTGTGACGCAAACGTGATTTGATCTCAACTAAAACATAAATATTTGAAAACTTCTGATTATTTAATTTCTTTTACTATGTCCCGCTTTCGACAAATGAATCCCGCTTTTTTTCACTTTAAAATGCCAAAATCCCGACTTTACTAAAAAGAAACGCTGACTACAGCCACCACCGAACTTAACTCCCACAGTATGTTATTAATAGGGTTGCTATTGGATACAATAGCAACCCTATTGTATCCAATAGCAACTTATTAGGGATACCTAATGTTTCTTGTAAATAAAAAGATTCAGAATCAGGCTTACGCAAGGTTCGACTTTCCTATTTAATATCTCGACTCTGAATTTTTTTTATATTATATATATTCAATGATAAAGAAATATTCGTAATGCAATTTCGAATATTAAATTATTAAAAATTTCGAGGCATGGCTTGATACTTGACATATAGATTTTTAAAGTTTATTGCTTTCTCATTTAAAAAACTATAAAAAGTAAGTAATCACTTTCCACTACACGTCTTAGATCTGTCTTCCTACCTGACGCTTTAAAATGACCAGAAATGGGAAGGTAAAACAACAGATGAAAGGAGACACCATGCGTTTCATTGTGAATGGACCAACGACTGTCATAACTCAATATGACGTATCATGTAATCTGTAAACTTGTAATGTTAACCAAGTATTTCTATTTTGTAGTGAGTCGTGAATTGCCGAATTGAAATATAAAATTTTTTTTTGCAAAAATTATAACCCTTAGGATATTCTTTAAATTAATACAAATATATTGTCTATGCTATCTATTGTCATTGCTTATTTGTTGCGTTTTAAAACCGTTAGCAAAGACAAGTTGCGAAGACTTGACTTTACAAAGACACTAGCGGGGATGCACCTGCTTGTTCACATACAAAATGGCCGCCTAATTGTACAAGTTATGGTCTTGCAAACTGGATGTGTATCCATCAATTATTAATTATGCCTGTGACTCGTAATTTTAGTTTATTTCTGTTACCAACCAGAAAAAGCAAATACGGAATCTTACAAAAGAGAGTATAATCGTGCAAAAGCCTAGAAGTAAATTATGTACGCGTAAGACAATACAAAATGTTTTTAAACATAAAATTCTGATCTTATCTATTTTGAATTTTGATATAGGCGGAATATGCCAATAGAAATAGAAATTTTTTTTGGCAATTACTGTTGTTTTTTAAAATTGTTATAAAGTATAAATGTCTCAAAACATGCTGATCCTAGTCTCACAATATTCAAAAGGCCCTAAAATAACTATAGAAGATAAATTCATATTTATTATGTACAGACAAATGTAAAAAGGTACATATATTAAAAATTTAAACCTATTTATTTAAAATTTAAAATTACTGTATAATTTTATTAATTCAAATTTTTATAGATGTAAATTTTTTTTTTAGATTTTTATTCTTAAACATGTAAGGGGATACACAACGTATTCAGTACGAATTTCAATATATCGTACATATATAAATAAGTGATAATTTAATTAAATTATATAATATAGATTTATAAATAATTTATAACTGTGGTAAATGTGTTACCTGGATTGTTTCTGAGTGTCACACTCAAAGGCTTTTAAAAACATGTTTTTTTTCTGTCGTAATAATCGGTGTTAGTTATAATTAAGAGTCTGCAAAAATGTTTCGTATGCTCACAATTTGACGGACCCTCACACATAGGTTACTGCATCTGCGCGACGGCCGCGTCACAACTAGCGTATAATTAATATTCAGTATATAACAATTATATCTAGACCATGTTATATAGAAAATCACTAGCTTTCAAGCTACGCTAACCCTGTGTTAAAGAAAACAACTTTCTTCTATGAGAACATACAATTAGGCTAATTATTAAACTATGTCGGTACCATGAAAGCTTAGATGTTATATTTAGTGCGGACATTTTTCGAATTCATCCCTAACAGCCGTCCTTATTGAAATTCTTCATACTTGTCTGGTAACAAAAACAATGCTGACAATTAACTTGCTATAAATAATTATTACCAGTTAATCGTAGATTGTAGAACAATTGACTGAATTGCTAGTTGATGTATAATAATAATTTTGATTAAAATCGGCATGATAAATTACTCTTTAGTATAATGAAAAAAAACTTGTGTTATGTTTTTAAACTGTTGGCCAAATTAAGGTTATTAAAAATACATGATTAAGTACGTATAGCTTTATACACAAATTTTCATATTACATTGAGATTGAATGAAAGAAGGTGGATATTACCTGAAATACAAATCCGGCCATAGATAAATTACAAACTGTAGAAATTGCGCGCGTCCTAGCAGAAAATAATAATAAAAACTGTTTGGTTACACAAATTTCGTAAAATTACATTTGACCTGTAATTTATTTTTAATTTTAATCTATAAATTATGTCGTAGAATCGTTTAGACGTTCCTAATTCAAATTGTACAATATGAGAAAAGAGAAACTGCACCAGTTACTGGATTTTAAGCATCATCCGTGAAATTTAGAAGATCAATCTCCATTGATTTACACATTATAAATATTCCATTAAGATTCTTGTGAGAATTGTGAATTTATATTATGTTAAATAGTTTTAGCAGTTTTATCCTTTAAGTCTATACAAATAGAACCTATTATATTGGAATAGACGATTATGCATATGTAATCTAAAATCTTTAATCTAAATAGTTTAATAAAACCGGATAAGAAATAATATTTATTTTGAAATCCTGCATGGATAAATTTAATTGCTAGTTTTTTATATCTCCTTTCCGTTAGTCGTTCATTAAAATATATGAAAATAAATATTTTTAATTGATTAAAAAATTAATTTTATTAAGTACTAGTTGTGCGTTCGACTCTCGTGAATTTGGTCTAATTGTGTACCTTCATTTTCTCTATAAACGGCTATCTACTACATTTTAAATTATCCAGGAGCCCTTGGGTGTACCACGTTTAATAGAATAAACAAATTATTCATATTTATAGTATAGGATATGGCTATCTTTTTTATGTGATTTTGAAGTCATAATACGGCTAGTCAAAGAATATTTTAACCTTGTACAAGACAATAAAATTATGAACACCATATAATGATTATAAGCATAGAACCACTGTAATAAATCATAAGGATTAATAATTGACGAACGAGGAAATCCTAAGCGACAAATATTTCTGTTTGAGGAAACTTAGTTGCGCAATTGAAACGAAGCAATTTGCCTTCCTTTTCGAATGGGTGTGTATTTAGGGATAATTAATTCAATGCAAGTGTTTAAGAGAGCCCATATGCGTTTTATGGGAATACTTGATTGGTGTGTTAATTTTGGAAATTTTGTTTAGCAGTTCCAAAATACTTACCGCATTAACTTACAATCCACTTCCCGTCCAAAAGTCAGAATGTACAAAATCGTACCAGTGAACTATTAAATATTATCACAAACATTAGAATAGTTGTATTTTTAATACACTTTTTCTTTTGATTCATGCGGTTTATTTTGGAAGTAAAGCAGTGCCAAAATACTTACAATCCACTTCCCGTCCAAAAGTCAGAATGTACAAAATTGTACCAGTGAACTATTAAATATTATCACAAACATTAGAATAGTTGTATTTTTTAATACACTTTTTCTTTTGATTCATGCGGTTTATTTTGGTAATAAAGCAGTGCCAAAATACTTACAATCCACTTCCCGTCCAAAAGTCAGAATGTACAAAATTGTACCAGTGAACTATTAAATATTATCACAAACATGAGAATAGTTGTATTTTTTTAAAACACTTTTTCTTTTGATTCATCGGTTTAATGATTTACCGTCTACTATCTATACGTATAATGTATATATCTAACGCGCTACTAAGGGGCCCCAGATAGATAGGTCCCAGAGAGTTAAAAGTTGCTTACTTAAGCCAATAGATTTCTACCTATACTTCTATCGAGTCCGCATATTGATTTATAAACACAAAATTTTCGTCACACAAGGCTCTTAGGATCTGCAGGTTACCTCGAAAACCTAAGTTTTATAAAATCGTATTTCACTATATTTAAAAAATACTGTCTTATAAATCAATATTATCATTTACCAAAATTCGTATGCCAGTTTACCGTACCCATAGTCACTTACACTCACGATTTCGTATCTAACTAGTTCAGAAATCGTAAAGTCGAGTTCCTGGTATGAAAAAAAGTCCAAGACTCAAAATCAAAATGGCTTCAGTCTCATTGTGGTAATTTTTGCATTTTTTGTTCATCGCGATAGCCAATTAGATTGCAAAAGCCTAAACTATCTTCGTCTCCCATCCAAACTGGACGACGCCATGAGTTTCGAGAAAATAATCCTTTTGTCTTTCTTTTACATCTTAGCTAACGCCTTAAAATTTGAAGTGGCAGGAATTTGATCTGTAAAAGTGATTGGCGTTTTACACTAAAACATTTACGACACATTAATTAATATCTATGATTTCTGTATCCATAAAGTGTATCTTTAAAGATTCTTCGTCTTATTTTTATGTAAATGTTATTATTAAAAGTAATACGATAAATATAATCATATGTAGTAGTAATCATAACAAATATACAGTATTTACAATTTTCTTTTTTTTTTCTTTTTTTATAGGTATGATAATTAAATTCGACAATAAATAATGTTCTGCGTCCATTATTTGCTATTATATTGTAGTTCGATCAAAGGTTTTAGGTCAGCTTTGCATTTTAATCCAGCCTAAATAATCACTCCCGTATTTTAAATACAGTAGAACCTCGTTAAGTCGAACCTCGATAAGTCAAAAACCTCCAAATCTCGAAAAAATGTTTTGTTCCCTTCCCTTAAAACACCAAAACCTCCATTACTTGAAATCTTGACCCTCTGTTAATCGAAATAATCACCGAGTCCCTCCAAGCCATTTTGGTACATATTTTCACTCTATAACTCGAAAAATTAAATTTGACCTCTGTATCTCGAACATAGGAACGTTTTATTTTATAACCTTTACAACTTGATCATTTGGAATTTATTATCTCTATTGTTCGAACAAAAATAAGTTACCGACTTTAAGAACTTGCCGACAATGTGAGTACACTATCGTTTCTTAGAAAACATTTTAGGAGTATACAATAATAAATTTATGACTCATGGAAACACGTGTTTGCTTGCTTTGTGTCAGGTGTTCAATTTTTTTTAAATTTAAAGAATAAACCTCAAACTCTTTATGTCGAATCAAAATCCGCCTAAGTCGAAATCCTCTATAAGTTGAAAACTCTATAACTCGAATTTTTTGGCGTCTCCCTTGATGTTCGACTTATAGAGGTTCTACTGTATATAATTAATTTAGACATAAGTAGGTTTTGCGCTAAGTCTTTTAATCCTTAGACGACTAGATTATGGCTTAAATCTAACATCACACGGCTTATGTTTTCCATCAAAATATCAAGAAGTAGTAAATTTCAGAGGCTTAGCAAATAAATTCCGAATTAAAGATCAAATAGACTTGGCACAGATTTGCATCTATCAAAAATAAAATAGGTAAATGCCTCATTTACAGATAGGTATGCTAACTGTTATAACATATATAAAGATTTACTTTAGTTTTTACTGTACAGGTGTTTTTTCCTGTTATTTCATTAAATTTTTATATGGTTTTACCAGAGTAACATCTAAAGTTCACAAATCATTATTATTATTATTTGACATTATTATGCACATTTTTATGTAACGTACTATCATTGCACTATATAAAATGACTATTATCATTCTCTCTTATCAGCCCTGACCCCAAAATAACAACGGGTGTTAAGATAATAATTTTTAGTTTAATTTTAATCAAACACCATCAAATTCCGTAAAAAGTGTGATTTAAAACTCGTTAATAATTGAACTCTTCATAACCGATTGCGGCCTTAGGACTTGAAGGTTGAAATAAAAATTGGTGCAAAAACTTGTCTGAACGAGGTGCAGTTGTACAACCAGTTCATACCAGTATAATACAAATTATACTTTAATTGTATATACATTATAATAATATAAGCTATTTCGTTTAAAGTTTGGTCTCTCATTAAAAAAGGTATTCGTGTTTTTCTAAGGAATTGTGTGTACGCGGTGATAATAACAAAATTGAAAAAAATACAGTTTAACTATTTTAGCTCATAGTATGAGTAGTAGTACATCAAATTATGTATTTATAAAACAATAGTAATTTATATTTTTTATATATTTAAATACGAGAAATAGTTTTATACATAAACATTTAAAAATGGCCATAAGGGATGCCCATCTTAGGAAGAATGGTCTCAGGTCTCTCATCCATCCCTTCTTCCAGGAGCGCATTTTGTTTGACCCACAAATCATAATTTTCGTATTGCCCTGAATTGTAAATTCATATGATTAGCAACGGGTCGATAAAAATTTAAATTAGTTTCCTTTTATACTAATAGAAGAGTTTTAACTGTGTAAAGTTAGATAAGACCTCATTGATTTTTTTTATAATTTATCAGTATTCATATTCTAGCATAATTACTATGTTTATATTATAAATTGATTAAAATTGTTCCCGTAGTTTTAATAGTCTGTCCAGAACACAATGGTTATTATTTATCATGAATCATTAACTTCTATTTACTTAGAATTATACTGAGTAACTTTTATGAAATCCACTTTTTTATATATTGTTAGAGTATTAAACAACGTCAATAAGTTTTTCAAATTGCGTTCATTTTTGGACTCTCCCTCCATTATACATAAAATAAATAAAGTACATGTAATAATCTCAAATGAGACTTTTCTTTTAAGATTTGCATTTGTCGTCAATTTACAAAACAATTATTTCTATAAATGAGATGAAAAGTGTTTATTTCCAACACATAAGTTTACAGTATTTACTATATTCTTAGCCTACATAGTAATAATAATAATAATAATTAAAAATTATAAAAAGAAAATGGAAACAAATAAAAGTTTGGTACCTGTGGTAGTACTTTTAATGCTGGCAGCATTTCTTCGCTGTATTGCGTATACTTATTCATTAAGCGAGGAAATCACCAGCTCTATAAATTAATTTTATAAATATGTGTGCCCTATTTTTTTTCAAATAATTCAAGTTATCGAATAAATTCACATTCGTTTTCTGGACAAACACGATTATATCCGTTCGTCTTACTTGCAAAGTCTCTCATTGGCTGTTATGAACTCCTACCACACGAACTATATTTCATAACAGAATTTATTCTACAATGCAATTCATACTTTAACACTATTTATTAGGGTGCATTTTCCATTGAATATGCAAAAAAATTTTGCTGCGTTAACCTCTCAATATAATTTTGCATTTAAAAACAAGGTTATCGTGTTATTACAAGAGATACCTAACGTCAAATATACCTACATAATTCAAAACAGTTTTCGATATTATAAATTACATTTTGTTCTTAAAAATTGTGTATTTTGTGTCGATATTTCATAACAGGAAATTTACTTCTATGTATAATAGTCATCCTAAAACTGCGATGATAATTAGATCTTAGGATAAAATCATACCGCCTATGATTTCCCGTTTTGGGAAAAGTCCTTTCAAAAGAAAATTGAACGCATTTTTGTAGCTAACATTATATTTACGTAATTATCTACAATTTCATTTAACAAAACTAATTAAACGTCAAGAAACAAAAAATAAATTGTGATAAATAAACGTATTTTAATCTCGTCAAAGTATATTTTAATGTGAAAATACGAATATAGTCTTAAAGTCTTAAAACAGTCTTAATGTTGTATACATTTAACAACATTACAACAGCTTAGCATATTTTTCGTTAATTGTTCAAAAAGTATCATTTAATTTAAGGTATTTAACAATATATGGTGCCTAAAAAGCCACAACACAGTACTCTACTATATTGACTTTAAGTTAAGGAGTACCAACGCAGTTATAGTGCTAAAAATCTCATGATAGAATTGTTTATATATTCGGATCCTATCGGCTTCTTATAGAACAGTTCCATAAGAATATATTTGATTTGATATATTATGTTGGTCTCAAATTATATTCGGGTTATGATGACTGATTACAATTTAAAGATTGTTTGTTTGATTGTTGTAGGTTAAACTGACGTATCTGTCACGTATCGTTTTATATGCCCCAGTGTTTAATGTTTATCGCTAAATTAAAATCCAATACGTTTTTGACATAGTACGCTCTAAGTCTCAACAGTGTAAGACTATGAATAAGCGAGTATATATTCGTAAATTCGTTAAATGCACCTAACGTAAAGTTCTTTCTGTTCTTATTAATTCTCTGTTTGAGAAATAAATCTTAATAACAAATATAAAAGAGAGATTTAAATCTTAGTAAATCTATAAATAATTAATCAATATGTTCCTACGCAAATTAGCAAGTAGATATTATATAAGTATGTACATGATATAAGACCACATAACAGCTGTAATGTACAATCTACATATTGGCATTTCATATACACATTCGCCATTTATAGCTACTAATTAATTTTAAAAATTAAAATTAATATCATTAACCCAACTATTTTTGATGATTTATATACATATTATGAATATTACCCGTGTGCGAAAAAACATTAATCGATTTTAAATGCTTTTATGTATAAAAACTTAATACTATTTAATTATTTCTTTTAAACTTTTTGTGTAATTTACCATAGCTTTTGCGTAACTGAAGGATCTTTTAAGTTTGTATAGGTAAGTAGATTATATCTACAAATTATATGAGTTTTTTTTTAATAAATTACTACGAGTTCCCTTACACGGTGTTGAGACTCAGTTATTTTCAAAATTGTTAAAATATTAATTTCTCTAGCAAGAACTTTCAATATATTGTAACGGAAAATATTCCTCTTTGACCTTTTCCGGAGACAAGAGACGAGGGATGATAAATAGAGATAATGCGATATATTCTTCTTGGAAAGAAAAAAACGACTATCAGGCATTAAATATAAAACAAACAAAAAAATCAATGAATTTCAAATTTTAATTGTTTGAATCGTGTCGCGGAGTTATAAAATACCACTGTTACGATTTAATCATTTACTTACTAAAAAATACTAAGGAGCTACCAGCAAATAAGACATGATAGCAATATTAGGGAGTATGAACCTCTATAAGAATAGAAGAGTATTTCGCAAATAGAAACTTGCGAGTTGGTGTGCTAAGTCCAAGGAACTTCCATTAACGACGACCACCTATCGGGACGCCCTACATCGGTAGTGATAATCATAATCTTATAAAACTTTAAAATATTGTCTGGATCGTTGTGTTACTGTTTGTTTTATAGCACATGAAATTAAGAGACCTTTAGGAAGTATCCTATGTGAAAAATTGTTAAAAAGTGTCTTATCCATTACTTTCTATTGAACCTCTCTAGTGCATAAATAATAGATGGAGTTAAAAGCAAAGCTCCAACATCCGACAGATCTGGATGATAAATTAAAAACCCGGTGTAAATAATAAAATAAAATCTAATCAATAGAAATAAGTAATTATTTTTATTTAAAATTTTTATTGCATTTTGGAGTTGGTTTTTTAAAGAATATACAATAAGTTTAATATTAATTTGCTTAGTACCAACATTAAAAATGATGATGAAATGACACGTGGACTGTTCGAGTCTAAGGCATGCCGGTTTCCTTACGATGCTTTCCTTTCATCAAGCGTGTGTTTAATGCGTATATAGACAGTAAGTTCATTGGTACACAGCCGGGTACAAAATCGCACGTTGAAACCACTAGGCCAACACTGCTCATACAATATTACCTATATTTAAATAAAGATGCTCTAGTGGCTAAAGCGTGTGACTCTCAACACTGACGTGCGTTCGAATAACAGCTTTGCACCAATTTCTTTCTATCTATGCCAACATTTAACATTTAACTTCGTTGAACGAAGGCAAACATCGCTAGGAGACCGGCATGTACACTAAAAATCGACGACATGTATCGGGCACAGAAGGCTGATCCTGACAGAAGCTGAGCTGTAATAATAAAATTAATAGAATCTGTGGCCAAAATAGGGTTGTAACACTAATGTATTATTTAAATTTAAATGACGTAATGTTTTTTTTATAATATGCCCAATATTTTTCCTTTATTTTGGGAGCCTACCATACCAGGCTAGTAAAATCTGTATAAAGCTACCTATATATTACAAAAGACATTTCCCAACTACGCACAATTTTTATTGGAAAATTCAACTGTCGTGTTTAATTCAATAAAAAAATTAATTGTTTGTTTCTTTTTCAATTTTTGTTTTTCTTTACTTATTATTTTTGTTTCCCACCTCCCCTGAATTTCTGAAAATACTTCTAGATCTAATTAGCCAAGTTGATTCAGCCATTCCCGAGTTTTAGTGAGACAAAAGAATATCAATTACATATTATGTATACTGCTAAACTATAAATTTTACAGACTGAGTTAACGCTTAACTCTATAGTTGTAAAATCAGGGTTCACACAACCAGTTCATGGCACGTGTAAGGCCTTAGTGATATGTATTTTTGAATATTTTTTCATTAGCACATAAACCTTCGATCGCTATTCTAATATTTACTATTCAATCATTTCAAGTTTTGCCATTAACGTCATATTAATAATGGTGCATTAAAAAATTATACTTAATATTTTGATCGTTTAAATATAAACTGAAGAGTTTGTAAGTGCGCGATATAATTTAGTTTTGAATGTAGTCAACATTGTACATTTTTAAATCAAATTAACTAAAGAATTATTTCACAAATCTTTTAACTATCTTTTAATATCATATAAAATGTATTATTTTACTAAAATAACATTATATGGATTCACAACAAATAAATTAACCTAGAGACAGCAAAGAAATATTGAAAGATAAAGTTATTTGTCTTCTAAAGGCCGTATCATGCAACGTACAGCCGAATTTGTTTTTTATTAACTGTGTTGAATGTTACAGATTTTCTGGAGCCCCGGAGGCCGCTGGTTCGTGCAATTCACATGTACTTGCCAGCGTACTTCGACCTTCACAAATCAGGCCTTGACCACCTCGCCAAAGATGCTATCCTAATGTTTTATCGTGATTTAAAACAAGACTACAATTAGAAAAACAATGACATCGTCAAGTGATTGGTAATTAACCTTTTTTTGCTAAAGTATGTTCTTAGTTTCATTTAAATTTTTATGGCAATTCCTGGTCGTCGCTCATTTTATGCTTCCGTTATCTTTTGGTAATTAAAAATAAGAAAAAAAGCTGTGCGCTCTTAACAACTTTTTTTTGAGCAAAAAAAATTAAAACTACCTCCAATTTTATTTTCTGTTTTTGATAATTGATGACATGTGACATCATTCCGTAGCTATCAAACATTTTTCCTAAAATCCAATGGAAATGTATCCACCGTAAGGTTTATAAATAATTTCAATATCACATGTGTTAATTAGTGATTCCTTTGTTTAAATTGTATGTAAAATATTAATTAATCGTTTTCCTGGAACGAATATAAATAGCATTTATATCTGTATATACAAGGTAGTGACCACGGCCTCGTCTGTTTAAAATTAATACATATTTACGAAGAACTTTAAACCGCTTCTGATGCACAAGAAGACCGACGAAATTCTGTCCGCAGCTATACATGAATTTACACAAGGATTTTGTGATTTAGACCCAGCACTACAATATTGCAATATGCGGCAATACAAATTTCCGAAATAAATCTTAAAACTATATAGAGAAAGGATAGTCTATATATATAAAAATGAAACCCGTTTTCCGTTGTCACGACATAACATGAAAACGGCTTGACCGATTTGTCTGTTTTTTTTAAAATAATATTCCTTGAAGTACGAGGATGGTTCTTACGGAGAGAAAAATTTAAAAAAATTAGTGAAAAAGTCTAAAAACAACTTTTCTATATGCCCATACAAAATATTCGTATAATAATAATACTTAAGTCAATTTGAACTTTAATACCATAGAGTTCAAGTGTTAGTGCAGGGGTTCCGGGAAGGTAAATTTTTATTTTTGACATAATGTATTTGTTGTCTTATCGTCTTTCTTTTTTTATCCGAATAGCAGAATAAGTATTAAAAAAAAATAAAGAATAGACTGTTAGGCGGTACGATGTTCGCCAGGCCAGCTAGTAATTTATAATTAAATCATGCTACATACGTATAATTTGTATTAACAATTTTCTTAACCTACAAAGTAATAATAAAAATAATTAAAAAGAAAATTTAAACAAATTTAAAAAGTATGGTCCCTGTGGCAGTGTACTTTTAAAGCTGGCAGCATTTCCTCGCTGTATTGCGATACTTATTCGTTGAGCGAGGAAATCACCAGCTCTGGGGTCACCGTTACTATCTACCAGGAGCCAACTTAAATCTTTAATAAGCGCCTGTGCATTTGAACCCTATGACCCAAGAGTCTCTACTCCAAAGGGAACCAAATCGAAGTACGAGAAAAGACTCTTATATTTGTGCCGTTTATTATTTTCTGTCTATTTCTATCTTTTTGCTTGTCCGAACAATAAATAAATATATGTGATATGATTGTGTAGAATAATAATACTAAATTTTTAATTTTAGCCAAACAGACAAGTTGATTATAATATCATACGAGTATATAGGTTCTATAAGCCAATGGCTGATACCATCGCTGCATATTAAATATTGGTAATTGATATTTATTGTAAAGAGGAAAAACCACGCGGGGTTTTTAAGAACTGTATGGTTTTTGATACCATTAGTTTTTTCGTTTAATCATCCAGCCATTATTACAAATTTTTAATTATTATTTTTTAACACAAATGATAACGGGTTTTGATCAATTTTGGAAGACTATTCTGCTACGTATCACGTAAACAGCGGCTATACAGGTATACTATATATGTCACATCAGGAAAATACAATAATAATATTCATTGGCACATAATTATAGCTGTAATTATATGTAGATATTCAAATCGGTACTTTCCAAATGCCAATCATTAGAATTGTTCGTTTATTCCCCATTATTTTATTCACGGACTTAATTAAATTTTTGACGGACTTATTATTCTTAGTTGTTAGTTCATACCAGCTTGCTTGGAATTCCTTCTAAGAACGTCGTAAATCTTTACGATTTTTATTACTCCCCCAAACTCCACCTTTCCACTAATCTTACCGTATTGTTAACATACTTACAGTTTCTTTACGAGTTGTCAAGTACACATGTTTGTTAAACGCTTAAAGGCTTCTTACTAAAGGTTTAAAAAGGTTAAAATCGTTTCAGAATAATTTATGAGTACAATAAAGTAAATCTACACTAATATTATAAAGAGGAAAACTTTGTTTGTTTGTTTGATTGTAATTTGTAATAAATAGGCTTATAAACTACTGGACCGATTTTAAAAATTCTTTCACCATTCGAAAGCTACATTATCCACGAGTAATATAGGCTATATTTAATTTTGAACAAAAATAGGGTTCCGTAAGATATTAGGGTTTTTCGGACACACTGCCTAAACTATTAAAGATAGAACCATAAAATGTTCTAAGTAATTGTAGATCGTATAAATATCTACAAAAAAGTCCGCGACACACTATACCTATCTATGTCGAGTGAGGCTCAATAACCATAAATGATATAATGACATGGCAAAACGGCGTTTGCCGGATCAGCTAGTATTAAATAAATATGAAAGGCAAACAACCAATTGGAGTTTCAGTTCCTAACAAAATTTTTGCATGGCAATCTCGCTCATGTAAATTTATTAGCAAAGGACCTAAAAGCTATTTCTGCGCGTTCAACGAATCTTTGCAACATCGTGCAAGGACCTTATATACACCCCCTAACTGTGTGTATGAATATATACACAGTTAGTTACCTGTATACTTCGTAACGTTTATTTACCTTATATTACGCATCCTAACACTAGTGACAGAGTCATTGCGAATTGCATTTTAACGTAAAATAAGACTTTTAATCCTAATTTATATGAAGTGATACAATTACATGCAGCGGTAATATTTATAAGTAAATAACTTACGTCAGTCACAGATAACTTGTAAGACGGTCGAAGACAGGGCTAAACAGAGTCGCGGCGAAGCCAAGTTAATAAAACCGTTTACATAAACGTTGTCCTTGTCAAACTTCGCGAAGTCTGGTTTCTATTGTCTTTTGTTAAAGAGATTTTTTTAAAGTAATCTGTAAGGCTTCTCATCTAATTCACTGGAGAAAATAATTCCACGTTCAGAACTAGTTAAAAGTATTTTTATTTAAAAATTGCATCATTCATTTGTATGGCAAGCTGGCGCATGTTCTTTTAGTAGTAAAGAACCTAAAAATCTACTTCTGAACGTCCAACGAATATTTATGCTACTTTTACCAGGATCTTGTATCCCTTCTCATAATTTACATTCCTCGATATGTTGCCTCGTCTGCTAAACTAAAACGAAGTACCGGTATACTTCTTAGTATTTATGTATCTGTAGTTTTAGCGCTGAAGTCGCCAGTTTTGATAAATGGGCATAAGCTAAGCTCCAGTTTTTGACTACAAATATAATCATTAGTAATGGATTTTTACCTACGGATAAAACTTAGTTCTCGTCTCTCATAGAAACGAGACGTTTCTGAATCTCACCCTAACTCACTGACTGGTCAATACAAGAAAGAAGAACTTTGAAAAAGCATAGACCAAGGCAAATTAGAACAAAAATAATACTAGTTTTTTGTACGTCAGAGTCACGGCCAATTTGTCGTTAATGTGCAGGCAAAATCCGACCCGAAACGAAACAGTTGCAACAGGTTTTAAAACCTGTCTAAGGTCAGAGCGTGCGTTTTATTTTTTTTAAAACTACATCTCATCCGCAATTTTGCTTTAGATAAAGTCTGCGGTTCTTGAGACGTCTTTGATACTTGATAACTTAATTTTTTTATTAGAATAAAAAAACGTAATTATTACTCAACCTACTGTTGTCAAAAACCAACCAGATAGGAAAATTAAAACAAAATTAATTATAATAAGTAATCGTTTTTATTTAGTAAAATATGAATTAGGATACTCGCGTAAATATAAATAAAATTTTGGACAACACACACCTTTTGTTTTTATTTTTTTGTATAAAAAAGTAATGTCCAACTATAATAAGCACTAAAACTCATATTTAGTATTAAAATACTTTATGAACTATGTTGCCCTATTGTTAGTAAATAAACGAAACAATCGTGTATAACGTTTAATCCATCTTGCGTTTAGATTTCAATCAAGTTTCCACAAAAATGCTTTTCGATTTCACTATGCGAATATAAAGTGATTGGCAAAAGCAATCCCCACCAACAAATGTCGAACATATACCTACAGTTTTTTTTAACCCGCTCGCACCATACCACGCCCACGCCAGCCCATTTTGCAATGGCTGTACCTTGAATAAAAACCGAGACTAACTAGGGAACAAAATGAACCACACTTTAGACGCCTGTGTATGTTCAAAGACAAAAGGAATAATAATTATACATTCAATGAACATAAATTTAAATATTTAATAAACTGCACCTAACTAGACTGCTGTTTGTTAAGTTAAAATACTATATACTCGTAACTACTAGCTGACCCGGCTAACGTTTGTTTTGTCATGTATATTATTATTTCCAGGAAACATTTTTAGTTCAATAAAAATAACTAGAATAATAAAAAATAGAGGGGTGAAAATTGTCTAAAAAAAACTTTTTGGATGGGACACCCCTTTTCACTTAGGGGTATGAAAAATAGATAGTAGCCGATTCTCAGACCTACTGAATATGCATATAAAATTTGATAAAAATAGGTCAAGCCGTTTCGGAGGAGTATGGTTACTAGCATTGTGACACGAGAATTTTATATAAAAGATAATAAATAAATAAAAACATCATAAATGCAATTATTTTACTATACTCGTTACTTCGTAGGCACGCAAAAAGTTTCAACTGTGAGAAAAACTGTCAATTTTTAAATGGACCTTCCATTAAGTCCCATTACAAAGTTGCTGGCAACATTGTAAAGGTTCTACGCGAAATAGTATAACAAAAACTGTAATTACAACTATTACAAATAATTAGGTTGCCATGCAAGCGCAAGTAACGAAGTTATTTTAGTTTCGCTACTAATTCATCACATACGGATCGAAAAAAAATGTTTTATTCATTAAATTATCGTTTACGACTCACTGAGTGCAAAATCTATTGACAAATTAATATAGATAATAAAAATTGTATCTTATTTGATTAAATTGTGTAGCAGCATTATCACAATTTCCCATGAAATTACACAAAGACATTATTAAATACATTAAAACTACGTATATAACTAAATATCTAAATTATTATTGTAGCCAGTTTGCGAATGTTTGAAGAATGCAGAAGGAAAAATGTGATGTATTCATAAAGTACAGTATTTTCGTAGGGGAGCGCGGGGCTTGTTGTAACAGGGGTAAATAGTAACAGACCTTTTTCAATAGGAATTTGAATTTTATTCACGTTTTTTTTTACCTAATCTTAAACTTATAACATGCCACGCCACTTTAACACAGCCAGGGTCCCACCAGACGGCGTAGTGAACGGGTGTGTGCAAACGCTTTATTGTTGACAGGTAACCTATAATTTTACTTACGTAAATTTTCGGTTAGTTTTACTATTTTCGTAGCTTTGAAGTTTTATGTATTTTATTTTATGCTAAAATATAACTATTTATGATGATGTGTAACAGTTTTCGAGATTACTAAGTTGATTTAATAGTTATCGTAATAAATATTAAGACCTATATCTAGGGGCTAGTTGTAACAAAACCTCGGGGTTTGTTGTAACATGTTACAATTTGCCCCAGATTGCTGTAAGTTACTGACGACCGATGTTTATTTTTCCCCGGCTTAAATACTCAGAAATTTTCATTCGTGGTGGACCTCAAGATTGCATTGGAGCTGGCAATTCTTCAGGGTGGATGACTGAAAAAGAATTCTTGATTTTTATAGATCATTTTATCAAACACGCGAAACCTACCAAGAAATAGCCAGTTCTGTTACTGCTCGATAATCATGGCTCACGTATGAATATTGCAGTTGTCGAAAAAGCCAAAGAAAACAATGTTATCATGTTATCGTTTCCCCCCCCCCCCATTGCTGACACAATTTGCAACCTATGGTTGTAGGAGTCTACGACCCTTTTAAAAACCACGTGAACAGAGCACAGACTGCATGGATGTATAATAATCCAGGAAAAACGATGGCAATTTATGACATCCGAAGTGTAGTGAAGGAGTCATTATCACTTGCCTTGAACCCTGCAAATATTTTCAGTGGATTTAAAGCTTCTGGTATTTGGTCTTTGAATGTTTAATATTTTCCAAGATAGTGACTTTGCGCCCTCTTATGTTACTGATCGTCCAGATCCTACAGAACAATCAGAAAATGTTCTAAATGAAAGTGAAAATGTATCGTTGAATCTTGAACATCCACAACTATTTAGTAGATTCTGCTCCTGAAGTGGATATCAGCACAACAGAAATATACGCCACATCGAAACTGCGAACAAACCAACTCCAAGTTGCTCTGGTCAAAATCAATTTTCCCAATGAAAGATTAGACCATTACCAAAGGCGCCACCACGAAAAACAAATATAATTTGCAGACGCAAAAGGAAGTATCCTATTCTGACAGATACGCCTGAAAAAGAAGCTTTGAGAGTAGAATATGAAGAAAAAGCAAAAAAAGATGATAAAGAAAAGCGAAAGGGGAAAGGAAAAGTTAAAAAATCTGCGAAAAATAAAGATTGAAGGTGTCACCTTTTTGTTTTTGTTGTTGTTACTACTTGCCCCAACAGATGTTACAACTAGCCCCAACCACGGGGTAAGTTGTAACACTTTCCTTTTTTCAAAAAAATCATAATTGTGAGATAGTTACCTGTAGATTTGATAATATTTCAATTCGACTTTATAGATTAATAGTTAGAGTATCGATCAAAGTTTATTTGGTAGTAATTTAGCCAATACACTTCATGATATTCAATTATTTGTTAAAATTGTTACAACTAGCCCCTCGCTCCCCTACATAGGTTGCAACCTCATAAACCATACAGCCGCTTTATTAAAAAATATTTCGCTATTCCGTGTTTAGGACTATTTTTATTTATAGTATTTGCCCGATTTCTTTCCTACTATGAAAAAATTTGAATGAATAACTTCACTCCTTCTTTAGTCCAAGATTTTTTTTTAAATACGTTAATGTAGTTGCAGGTGCCCAAAGTTTTCTAAGGGATGAAATTATTATAAAATATTTATCGATACCATGTATATATTTTCATCAATTGCATGTTAAGACGAGAAACATTATACAAATTATAATAATTGCAGTTATCCTACAACGCATTGGCTGGATCCACACATTGGATGATTCCGTTTAAAGTTCGTTCTCTGTCCGGTCTCGACCTGATGAAATATTCTTGGTATATAATTAAGTTTACACCGGAACTTGACTGTTATGGATAGCATGAATACATTGCTTTTCATTTATCTAATAATTTATATTTCATTTTTTTTTCAAAATGTTTTAATTTAAACATCTTACCTTAGCGATATGATAATGTTACATACAAACATCTATAAGTGTGGACTATTTGAGGAAAACGTATAAAATGCTCTACAATAGAAAAACGGTAAATCCTCGTGCGGACTTTTTCCTTAAAGGTATTTCGTCAGTGAGTCATTGCCCATCAAAATGCTTATAAAAAGTAGAATTTAATTTTTTTGCAAGTCATTGTTAAGCTATATGAATCAAACAAGGATAAAACTTTTTACCTCATTTAATTTACTGGATTTGTTATTCGTCCTGCACGTAATCCAAATTATGTAACCCTATGACGTAATTTAGCTTTGACGTCATGAAATACCAATAACAATCATAAAATTATGCAGCATAAGCAATAATTACATATCCAATAAGGATTTAACTGCATTTTTGTTCGTATATGTAAATCAAGATTATTTTTACACCACTATTGAATAATGCATATTTTTTTATTTATTCCAGTAATGTTGCGTTCGTATTATAAATCTCTAAGATATTTTACAATAAACATAGTTATAATGGTTTATTACGATACACGGCACAAGTTACAACAATGTTTTTATCACCAAGATTTCATTATTACTTTTGACGTTGTCCTGCATGATATTTCAAGCGATTAGGATATTTCACAAAGTATGGGAGTACCTTCTTAAGCGCCACCTGCCGGGTAGATTTAGAATCTAAATCATCCAGAACTCCACCCTTCAAATCGGTCCAGCCGTTTACGAGGAGTTCAGTGACATACACACGTGCAGTAGAATTATATATGTCTACTTAAGCTCTTTTAAGTTAGATCGAACTGCACACGGTGTGAAAATTTGATTGATCTCGGTTAAGTAGTTTAGGAGTCCATAGCGGACAAACGACGTAACGTGTCATTTATATATTAAGATGTATATCATTCGAAAAAAATCTTCTTTAGATTTCTATGCTTTATAAGTCCCGTTAGACTTCACAAACCAGGTCAAAACAAAATTTCGTATTCCTATGAAAGAAATAAATATAAAACAGTAAACCAGACCGGTAGTGAATAGATATTATAGTTTATAGAATATAATATATAAATCATGTATTAAGAGTATTTACAACATTCTTAAACTACATTGTAAAAATAATAATTCAAAATGGATAAATAGAAATTTAAAATGTCTATTCCCTGTGACTGTCCCTTCAATGATAGCAGAATTTTGCAGCATGCTATATTCTTAGATAAATAATAATACAATGTTAAGAACATCAACGTCTGCCGAACATGGGCTTACAATACAAAAAAAATCAAACCAGTAAACTGAAAGTTGGAAAGAAGCGTACTAAATATAAGAAAAAAAAAGCGAAAAAATAAGACGAAAAAGAAAAGTAATAGATGCCTTACATTTTGCCCTAAAACAGAAGTGGCAATGGGCGCAAGATACACAGATAAAAGGACTTTAAAGACAACGGTATGGATAGGACCACAGACCAAGGCGAAGAAGGAGAAGAGAGCGCCCCAATAGAATAGAAGAAATAGAAGCGGAAGCAGGAAGCGAATGGAGAAAGAAAGCCATAGACAGAGTCAGTTGAAAAAAGCTGGAGGAGGCCTTTACCCGTGAAGAGGTTCCGATCGACGGTACTGAAGGTAGCTAGTATATAGAATATATAGCATAACAAGATAAAAGTAATGTATGAAATGTAAAAAATCTAAGCTGTATATTATAATTTTTTTGTCATGATTGGAAATATAACGGGCTATATTATTATTTATTTTATTATTATTATTAGAGCAGTGTTGGCCTAGTGGCTTCAGCGTGCGACTCTCATCCATGAGGTCGTAGGTTCGATACCCGGCTGTGCACCAATGGACTTTCTTTCTATGTGCGCTCGAACGGTGAAGGAAAATATCGTAAGGAAACCGGCTTGCCTTAGACCCAGAAAGTCGACGGCGTGCGTCAGGCACAGGAGGCTGATCACCTACTTGCCTATTAGATTAACAAATGATTATGAAACAGATACAGACATCTGAGGCCCAGACCTAAAAAGGTTGTATATTGATTATTATTATTAAGAACATCAATAATAATATAAAAGCATTTTAGTCCTGTAGTCCCTGAAGTTTAATCGGAGTCTGCTTATTTAATTTATTCCCAATTTATAATCTAGCAACGTTAATTTATTATATATTACTAATTAAGTCTTATCATGACGTGTGTTAGAAAAAATACAACAAAATTATCAACTCAGCATAAAAGTACCAAAGATATTTTAGTAATTGGATCAATTGTTTCAACGTTTTAATTAAGCAAATGTCCATATGCGTAGTGCCTTTATCACCATGAGCTCTGATAATACTAATTAAGACCAATGTGGTATAGTTATCGAATAACCACACTGGATTTATGGGGTTATTAAGAGGTGACCCTTATGTTTGACCTTTTGTGTTTTTTTAGGATTGCGTATGCTATGTTATGGTGTAATATCCTGACCACTAGCAAAAGCGGTCTCTTGTATATATATATATATAACCTGAAAGAAAACCTTCACAAATTTGCACTACTGATATTTGAATATACAATGTAATTGGGACTAACAATATTCTTAAAATTAATAATAATACACTTTTAATAATATTAATGTATAATAAGTTAAAACGTCCCTTATCTGCTCAAGCGTACGTATATAAAAAAAAAGTTAAAAAAAAAGAAAGATTTTTATAGATTGTGTGAGTTGGTCATTTTTCTTTATGCATGCGCTTGAAACTTCAAAAAAAACAGAAAAATCAAGGTAACATCTAACATAATCTGCCTTCTTATATTAATCGATTTTTATTCTGATTTCAGTATTTCAAGTACATCACGCAGCTGCATTTTTTTTTATCATCAAAGCTGGTACATAGAAGCACGTGCAGCTGTACAAATCTTGATTAATCTACATCCATAGAAAACATTTACTTTGCTATCATGATCACATAACAGTGTTTCATAGGTAACACAAACTATGGCATTTCTCTTATATTTTTATTATGGTATACCTTTAGGTACCGCTGGATCGACAGAGTGCAGGAGGAGCTGCTCCAGCTAAAAGCCAGCACGGCAGGTGGCATTACAGGGAGCGCTGGATGTTTATTGTTTCGGAGCCCAAGACAATTTTTGGGTTGCAAAGCTAGCGGAGTGAGTATAACTTTCTATGAGACAGAAGGCAAACTAACAGGCAGGTTATTGATGATTAAGTTCTTATCGCCACCCATAGACACCTGCAACACCAGGCTTGCAAGTGCGTTGCCAGCATTAAAGGTATGCCCGTGAAGACCCCGAAATCGACCTACTCCTGGATTTATCTTTACAAGTACCGGTGTACTGCGTAGCAAGGTTAATATACAAACCCCTATTAACAAACTGTTCTATAATCTGTGGGCTTGTTGAAAACACATAGAAAAGTTACCTTGTTAAAAAAAATAACTAAATATTAATCTATATTATTAAAGAAGAACTTGCTATTGAGTAGTGAGCTGTCTTTCTTTTATTATTATGAACACTTCGTTGCCTTAAATATCTTTATATATATAATTCTTCTGTGAGTGTGTATGTCACTGAACTCCTCCTAAACGGCTGGACCGATTTGAATGATTTTTTTCGTATACGTTTGGGTGGAGCCGTGGATGGTTTAGATTCACAAAACAGCCCGGCAGATGGCACTGCAGTCTGTACTTTCATGCTTTGTTTAATATCGCTTGAAATATCATGCAGGACAACGTCTGTTGGGTCCACTAGTATGTACATATAATAAAAAAGGTTGCATAAGATGTTAGGCAACGGACGGCTTTATTGCTAACAAGCGATTTCTTCTAGGCAACAATAGAATGGAAAAATAAAAAAGAAACACCTACAGAGGGTAAACTACAAGAAGTGCATAATTAACAAAAAAGTACATAAAATTACTTGTAACAAAAGTTTTTTTTTAAATAATAATCATAAATGTTCTTTTTTTTAATTCATATACACAATTTAACGTATAACAATTTATTTATATATTTATGAAATCCATATCCAAGAGGTGAGGAAGGGACATGTTAAAAGTTCCCATAACCGACGAGCATGGTGAATGTGCTTAAAGTAAATGAAGCGAAAGAGGAATGTCAGGATCGTAGCAAATCCGTGGTCTTTCAGAAAAAAGGTTTATTTAATTATGTTTTTATTTTTAACAGCTCTGTAGCAAATATTGTGTCAGTATCGGTAAAGTCGGGGCAATTCTGCTATTTGAAAATACCCAATTACAGAAAATCAAAGATGTTTCGCCACAATTACTAAATAGTTAGTCATAAAAATTCTTATTGTCATTTACAGAGCATTGTTTGTTCAAGGTGAGTCTTACCCCGAGATATCGACCAGGGTCAGCTGTCAGGGCCCCCGTTCAACTCCTGCGCATCATAAACACGCTATTAGGATGACGAGCACGAAGCTACATGGCTACATGACCTTATCGAGAATGTTTTAGAGTGTTTTTGAATATTATAGATGTAAGAAATTGTACACCGTAATTTATAATAATGTAAAATAAATAATTTCTGATATCTCTGTTTAGTTATACATTACACGTCCATACATTTTTACATTTATTTGCTGTCCCTTTTATGCTTATATCTAGCTCACCTTAACAGAATAAGGCAAATGTCAAATTCTATTTTTACAGTAGTAAGAATCCTTAAAAAGATTACGATCCTTAAGATTACAATAAAAAGCATTTTTGCGGCATTACCACATAAATCAGTACGGTACCATGGTTCTTTATATACGACGGGTCTTAGTTCTGTAAAAGCCGACAGTTGAACTGACTTGCTATTTCGTAGCATAAACTAATTAGGTAGAAGTAGCCAAACGTACTGATCACGTGACGTGAATACCGAAACTGGGAACGACCGAGTGCTCTTTATTGTAAAAATACGGTAAGACTAATACTAATTTTGAACGATTATATTGAATTTTGTAAGTAGAAGGTTGTACTATTTGCGGGATATTCATGGTACAAAAAGAACCCGTAAATGTATTGTCAATTGTTCAAGGTACATAATATCCTGAAATGGTGGTCCGAAAAGACCCCAAGGAAATAATATCTTTCGCGTATCCCTAAATAATAAAAAAAGTAAGTCTGGTAAAGTTTCAATTTAAAAACAAATTAAATTTTCACAAAATTTTTCAAAAAGATATCAATTATTCCCAGATATTACTTTTTATTTCAAAAGGAAGCGAAAACTGGTAAAGAAAACTATACATAGTCAGTTAATTATTATCAGTTCCAAATCAAAAAAGTTAATGAACCTTATATTAAATTAATAAAAGTAAATATTAATTTAATTTAATTTTTTTGCATTAATACAAGCAATACACAATTCAATCATTCATTTGTTTGCCCAAAAGAAAATTAGTAGATACTCGTTAATTAATAAACAAAATATAAACAACATATTTGGAGGTGTTCATCATCATTGGTTTTTGATGACCACTATCATCGGTTAGAACCAATTAAAATCGATGACATGTTTGATTAATTATAATAGTCACGAAACTGGGAATTTAGGTCAATAAATATCATATATATTCATTCTACAATAAGGCTTTACCGCATAACTTCTAGGTAAGTTACTTAAGTAACAATTCGTCAATATATTTAGCGTCATTTTGGTCCACTGATAGGGGCATATGATCCTACAAGAAATATGAAGGCAATAATAAAAATTTATATTAAATCAAAGTCCATTCGTATTCGTTTTTTATAATATGTATTTACGATTGCTTGTGTAAAACTCACTTTTTAATCGTTGTTTGACCTTTAAACGTCTATAAAGCGACTTAATCATACAAGCTTTGTATGCTTCAGAAAATTAGATCTTTGTTTATTAAAAAATATTTAATTGTTACAACGTTATTAAAATATGCTAATTTCAGATTTAAAATTGAAATATATACCTACTAGCGAAGACAAAAATTTCAAATATTTACTGCTTGCATTGCGTAGGAAACATTTTTAGTAGCAAAAGCAAAATTAAAATACAGTATAATAATATAATTACTTGTTTTTCTACCAACCGGTTGATATTGGGTATGATTTGAATGTTATTTCTTTATTTTGTTTTTAATGTTGCCGCATCTGACCCAGGCCTAGGACATCTATTACAAAGCGTGATTTAGATCTTAGACAAGACATTTTAATTTTCAAGTGAAGGTGAACAAACAAGGTGAACTAGAGACATCTTGTGGTACAAATTGATATTAGTAAAACTGTCACGTTACAAAGTAAGGACTTGTGACGTCACACTAAGGACAAGTTATGTAAAGATTTCAATTGCAACGGAAAACATGTATAAAAATTAAAATATGCCTCGAAATATAATGATAATCGCATTGGGCATTTTCGCACAAAGTACTATAAAGTCCATTTAAATGTATCAAATAAAACCAACCAAGAAATGTGTAAATTTTATTAATTAAGACTCATAACGCACTAGTAATAATAAAAAATATTGTAAAATGGATTTTTTTTTCTTTATAACTTTATTATTAATTTTACACAATAATCAAAATGTAATAGTGACATCTATTTAACGTGAAATAAACTACATAGTCAGTGCACGACTTACGGTTTCTTAGTATAGTGAGGTAGTTCTTCGCTAGGTGGCAGTTTCCTAAAAATATATCATTTCCTACAATAGACCGTAGACTATTCACGTCATGTGATTCTCATAATAGTTTAATAGACTTCCGCTAGATGGCAGTAATTTTAATTATATAAATAGTGGCTATTAATTATAATCAATATTAAATATTGATTACAAATTTTGTAAATACATATTTTAAATATATATTTCAATCTTGTCGGCACTGAAAAGTTTTAAATAATTAAAAAATAGCTGTAATATCAGTATTATTTTATGCAATTCATAGACACATTAGACAATATATGTATATGTCTAAGGCGCATACTAAAATAATAAAAGATAATATCCTACATAAATGTTATTAAATAATAACAATTGTTATAAATTATATTCTTATCGATAGTTGATTTGCTAACAGAATTTTTTTTATTTCAGTCTTATCATTGTCAGTTTTTTTATTAGATGGATTTTTTAGATTCATCGTTTTTTCAGATGCAAATGTCATCGTTCGTTCAACTGTCACAATAGATTTGGCGGGAAACACGGAAACATTGTGATTTGCGACCTCGCGGCTTCCGTTTTAAAACTACAAAGTGCGCTTAAACCTAGGAACTTCGGACTATTGTCGATTACATGACAATGTTTTATGCAACTGCGTTTACTGAGGTGAGCTAGTTTTTTATGGTTTGTATGCTTACTTAGTCATTTACAAAGACCAATATTATTTAATCATTTATATATAGTAAACAAAGTTTTTGAATTAATTATAAACTCTATTGAGTATATTTCTGTAATGTATATAGTATTTTGAAAGCGTCCGTTTTGAAAGCATGAATTAAGCTCCAATGTTACGTAAATAGTCCGTCACCCAATAGAGGTTACATTTAGCTTATGAACAGTTCTAGTATAACTTTTAAACTTTAAAATAATTTACTTACTTTAATATAATTTTTATAACTTCCTATAACAACAAGCAATTATTACTGGAAATACAATAAAATAAAATGCCATTTTATTTCCATCTGAGTTTAGGACTAGTTTTTTTATCGTAAATTCCTTCATTGTATTCACAGACCGAGACGTACGATAGCTAGTAATTTAAATATAATGTTAAGAAAATAGTATTGTGCATAGAAATAATAGAATATTAAGTGGGTGGGACACTTATTTACTTAGGAAGCAGAACTGATACCATTCAAGTTTGAAAAGCAATACTCACATAATGGTAATCTGTTTCTGATAATTATTATTATCATCATTAAAAAATCCTAGTAGTTTTTCTACAAAGTAAGTTATAATATCTATTTTCAACATGCTTCATATCGGCCCGGATAGCTCAGTCGGTAGAGCATTGGACTTTTAATCCAAGGGTCCAGGGTTCAAGTCCCTGTTCGGGCGTCTCTTTTTACATTTTTATTTTAAGCGTTCATAAAACTTTATTCAACTCAATATAATATCTTGACCTATTTTCATTATCCGATAATAATGAAATAAACTTCCCCTCTTGTCGAACCAGTTTATTTTCAATAAACAGCGTGCACCCTTCACCTATTCACTTAACGAACAATGACATTATTTCACACTATTTGCGACAAAGCAGAGGCACGTTTTATTTGCTCGCAATAATTTTCATTCGTCCGCGCGCAGCCGACACTGGTAGCCGTTTGGAGTGACGCGACGCGACGCGAGTAACTAACGTAACACAATTCGAAATTCAAGCCATAAAATGACCCGGGCTTCCGCTTTCAAAACGGTATTTTAGATTTCGAAAATGACCAAGTACAAGTTAAACAACAACGTACGTTCCTCTTCCGAAGTGACGCTCACATCCTATCTCTCAGGAAGCATGGAACGGAAGGACAATGTTTTCTTACAACTAAGTCCTAACGAATCTAAATGCAATGTTTGCCCTAACTCTTGTTATACAGACCATTCTCTCAGTTTGGACAAGAATACGAAGTTTGGCTTGAATGAGTTAAAAGTTGAGAATTTGGAGCGGGATGTGTGTTTGTGCGAGAAATTCAATGGTGGATGCAAAGTGTGTCCTAGCCCGAGCCCAGCGCCAACACTTACCATTAATTTGGAAGGTGCCCAGAAGGAGTGCTTATCATGTCATGGCACCTCATTATATCCTAGTGAGTAACAATTTGTTTATGTACATAATACCGGCGATTAAAAATAACACCAATGTCCAAAATGGTTGCAGGCGCTGTGACACTTACCTTAAAAATAAAATGAAATTAGCGAAATAAAGTATGCAATATACTTTATACTCAATTAAACGTAATACAACTTTAAACGTTATACATATTAAACTCAATGGCATGCACATAATCATATAAATCATATATATATCAAACTCTTTTTCTTATTTAGTATAGGAACAATTTGTAGCTGTATTTTTGGTTACAATTTAACATAAAGTGTCTAGTTACTAAGCTATTAAATAAGGGTAGGAACGTTTCAAATAGGTTTACAATATCGAGGGTAACATTTATATTTTAATTATAAAACTGTTAAATTCAAAAGATTTCGTTAGGAACAAATAATATGGGATTTTCCAACGTTAACAACACCTGTTATATGTGTAACTGTATATTTTTAATTTAAGACACTTTTTATGTTTATACTTTATTTTTTTCCACTGTAGAGATTTGTATATATGTATATATATTTTTGTTTTGGATGACTATATGTTTAAGACTCAATGGGTCTTGGGATAAACACATTCCATAGAACATGTTTTATGTATGTTTATGACCAGTCTTCCTTGCGCACAAACATGTAAAAAGTATGTTTCGATGGTAATCACACATTGAATTTCTCGTCAAGTCCGTTAAATAAACATGCAGTTATGAAAGCTATTTACATCAGGCTAATTATGTGTTATTGAACTTTATATCAAAAAAATACTTTCTAAAATCATAAATTATCTATAAAATTTAATCAACTAAGGGTAAAATTATATATTTAGTCTTAGCCTAGTCTCGGTTCTGTAACACTATGCCCTCTGAAGAAATCCCGTCAAAAATGTAAAGGATTCTGACATACGGGTGCCAGTAGCTAATAATAATGTGAATTTACCAAAGCTTTCTAGCATCACCAAAAATGTGAATACTTTTTTGGGCTTTGAGTTTAAGTACGTAAGTTATATGTAATTTGTACATCATACATGAGAATAGATCCACAAACCAATATTATACCAATGACTAAATAGACAAACATAATGGTGCACTGAGTCTCGACTTTGAATGTTAACGTAGGAAGCCGGAGCTAAACTATAAACCTTCTTTAAAATGCCCACGTATATATCTACGTAAAATGTATCTAGGGAGTAGTATCCCAAAATTATGCTTATTTAATTTTTCAATTTATCCTTGAACGATATTTTGTTATGACACTTATTAGTATACGTAACAAAAGAACACGAACAAATGAATACCATTTGTATTTTATGTATAAAAACTTAGAATGCCGTATTTAAAAAAAAAGCTATTATATAATAAATACTAGTTGCTATTATTAATGTCTGTTTTTTGTGTTACGTAAATCACTTTTGTACCTGGTTGACTGTATATTTTCTTCGGCACTCGGGTTATTTGTGTATTAATTACACACATCAAAAACACAAAATCATTTGTTAGAAATATTAAAAATACATACCTATATATTATATCAATGTACATAAAAACATTCCAATAATTAATATTCCATTTTCCAAGATCTAGAGAATATATTCTTGACATGATTGTTTCTTTATTCACGCGATAACTTAATTCCATTATCGACAATTCGATTTAATTAAAATTTTTTCATTAATTAATTTCTGCTCTGGAAAAATTGGAGGATTTATCAAGGTAGACTAGAAAGTAAACCTTCGAGGCTGTCTTATTAACATTTAACGGGTTTGGTATAATTTTTCAGTTATTTGGATAAATTAATAAATTAATTAATGAAACTAAAGCATTGTTATCTAAGCAGAATTTACACAAAGTTTCGTCTTGGGTCTTTTGTTTCACATTATTTTCCCACAATATTTTACATGACCGTATGAGTAATGGTTAATTTTTTTATATAATATGGGGCACACGGGCCGGAGTCTCACCTGATGCTACGTGATGATACTCTCAATGCCAGAAGGCTCGCTCGCTTTGCCATACTTTTAGGAATTGGTATGCTATTTTCTTCAGGTCCCTAAATCAAATTAGTTCGGAAATACTTAAGTGGGTAGCTGGCTCCACATAGAGCGCCACGCACGGGAAAACTTCCTTAAATAACGCTCAGTTGTGGAAGGACGGATGTCGCGGTGATACGGGTAAAATATCGTATTCTGGCTCGCCGTCCAAAGATGTAACTTCGCTGTAGGTATAATCGGAACAACTCCTCTGAACTCTCTCCATGGTAAAGACCCCACATATTTACGCAACGTCAAGGGATCAAGCCGCTCGGAAAGTGACTGATCGTCGACGATTCAAGCCGCTCGTCGTTGAATACCGTCAAGTGGAAGCTGGTACTGGAGAGATCCCGCCCAGTTGAGAATAGTACTTCATATGGGGCCTAATTTACGCTTTATTAAGTTGCAAGCGATGGCCCAGAGAGATGTAACGTCTTGCCTTGTGAGCACACCAAGCTTCTTGGAGGCTAATTTAGAAATTCCCTCCAAATGACCGTGAAACAGAACGTCGTTCGATATGTCAACGCCCAGTATTCCGATGTTGCCTGTGGCTTTAACGAGAGTGATTATGCTCAGTGCACATTCATCAGTGCAGAGCCGGGTTTCGGACCCACGACCCACACTAATGAATAAAGATAATATTCTCATGGTAATTCTAACTAAATTCCTCGAAAAGGCTTTTTACATCCCTAAGAGATTAGCCCATCCTAAGAAACTATTTTTATTTATTTGGACAAAATGTTAATATTTTATGTTTATGGTTTGGTGTTAAAAGTATACCTTTAAGTTTCATCCTTCAACCACCAACACCCATTTTTAATAGCGATGTTAGTACCGTGCTGTATCATTATATAGCAAAAAAATTGCGGGCCAACTAGTATATATCTTTAATCATCGTTTAATGTAGTTTTTTGCAATTGTTTGAGGTAAGCTTATTCCTGACTTACCAAAAATATGTCTATATTATTTACTGTATAATTAGCATAAAACAGCCTCTACTTAAAAAAATATTATGTGTTATTTATTATAAAGTTATGCATAATAATTATGATTTATTTTAATTAAGTTGGTATGATAATTCGTCAGGTTTTTTTTTCATTGCATTAACATATATCAACATGTAGTGAAAAAGTAGATTATAAATGTAGATTATTCATAAAGCATATAATTTTTTTGTATTCATATTTCGAACAGTCTGAGCTTCTAAGAATATATCTTCCGACCGCTAAAACAGATATTAATATTAAATTTAAATAATATATATATGTATTTAATACATAATTAACATAATTGTGTAGGTATGTATTTAAATCATTAAAATATTTTTTGTGGATGTACTCACATGCAAAGTTAAAAATTATAACTTACCTACATAAACGCAAAGTCAAAAAAAGGATTGCAGAACCGAAGTAAAAAAAAAGGATTACATTTTTTATTTACTTCGGTTTTGGTAGCTATTAGCAAGTTGGTGCTAGAAAGGTGTCTATGGTAAATTCCAATTTTATCAATCATCTGTGGTAGGACCAAAGCTAGCGCATGGTTATGTATGTTATTCTAAAATTTGCTTTTTATTCTCGCTTAAAAGTATATGTACGTATAGAAAATTTAACTTTGTTTTATGTTTGAATCGCGATGACGAAATTACATTTATGAGATATTTTTAAAACTGTACCTACTATAACAACAATAAAACTGTAGCTGCTGCTTGTAGGAGCGATTGCACACTTCTGCCTTTATAATAGCAACTGAAATATAATAGCTTTATATTAAATAATAGAAATGCATGCATATTAATTCGCGGTAAGATACGCTACGCAACATGGTTTTTTATAATAGCGCGTACAATATGGTCCATATTTTTGCCATTAGCGTGTTAACTAAATAAATATTCTTAACGGTATATTCCGATATAAAGTAGACTGAAACTATGAAAAAGTATAGGAAGGTTCAGTCGAATAACTGCCTTGACGATCTAATTAGCGAGTAAAAACGTAATTAGCCTTTCCAATCGATCTCAGGAAATCGAGCAGTAACGCAAAAACTAACAAGATCCATTTTAAAACAAAAGCCATTACTAAAACTTTTACATTTCAATCTAGCCTTCAATAAGAAATAGTACTTGTTCACATTGACTCGCAGCCGATACTTATGTTATTAATAGAAGATAGATATGATACATAGATAGATATTCTATGAAGCAATGTAAATATTAAAGCACCCCAAAAGTGGTTTTAATATTTATATTGCTTCATAGAAAACAAAATCTAACAATAATAATAATCTTAATAATAACGCCCGTTTAATAGTTTTTGCGAAATACCTGAAGATTATGTAAGATATAAGATAATTCACACTTAGTAAATCTGTATACAGCGACAAAAAATAGAAATTTATCTTACATATTCAATTCGTTCTATTTAGGCGAAGGATTACACAACAGGCCAAACATTACTAGCATAACAACGGCGCGATAATTCGTTTAAACGTCAGAGAACTAATAACTAATAGAAGTGATCTGAGTTCATTAGCATAAGAAAGTTTTGGCCAAATGTCGTAACATCACCTGCTATTTACAAGGAATACAACTGACTCACTATTTGAATACTTCAAATAATACACGTTCAAGGTAAAAGATAAATAATAGAACTATTGTGTAAAAGAATGTATGAATGTTAGCACATTCTTTTCTAGTAATGATAGTACTGTTATACACGAAATATTAGTTAAAATAAAATATAGAGAGTAGGGATCGCAAGTTACAAGGTAACGTAGTAAAAGATGTAATGTGAGATTATAAAAATAATTAAAAATGAATAAAAGGAAAACTAAAACAAATTTAAAAAGTTTAGTCCCTGTTGCAGTGTACCTCAGGTGGCAGCATTTCCTCGCTGTATTGCGATACTTATTCGTTGAGCGAGGATAGCACCAGCTCTGGGGTCACTGGTACTATCTATCTATCTATTATTAACGCTTCATTTATTCCTTAGTCAAGGAGTATCCGAAATGCTGGCAGCATTTAATCCCTGTATTCGTGTAAAAAGCGCATCTAAATGTTAAACTTACGTAGTCTTCGTGCATCTACCATTATAAAAACATACAAATCAATAAACTAACAATATATAATTCATATGTATCAAGCTGAATATTAAATAATTGTTTGGCGATATCTAGTGTCAGACAATGTCCCTCCTTTGGTTACAATAACATTATTTGTTTATTAAACAATTTCTTTCCGCAACTGTCAACGTTTGGAAGCGTTTTTATGATAGGAAGTCATATTACGTTATTACGTTTTTAAAAACTTAAAATGGGAGACAGATTCGATTCGTTTCTTTTCCTTTGTTAACATTGTTGATAGTAAAACTGTAACTAACATTATAAATTGGTAAAAGTACAATACGATTTTTAATAGCACTTAAAGAGGAACATGTAAACTAAATTGTATTCGTTTATTTAATATATAATAAAGCCTAATCTTTAGTTTATAATTTTCTGTATAATCAGATTACTCATTACAGGATATAACCTAGGAAATCTTGACGTAAACGCTAATGCAATAGAAAATAAAGTCATTTTTGATTTTATTGTTATATGTTACGAATTTAGAATGATAAATTCGCAGCTTGAAAATATTTACTAAACACTACCTACGACCTACAAACAAAACAATGATCAAACTATTTATTTGTTTGTGCTTTGGTGTCGCCACGGTTCATCAGATAACAATACTTCGACAATGACAACCGTCCTGTTTTATTGCTAATATCGAAATCATTTAATACTATTGGTACTATATACAAGAACATAAGGCGCAGCTCTGTAAACAATGTGTACAGAGGCAAAACTTTATATGTATTTTTACTTCTAGTCGCACACATCCTTTTCGATACATTAATAGCTGAGCTTCTTATTTTGAAAATGGAAAGTCTGTTGAAGCCGAATAAAATCACTGTTCTCGCATAAAGAAGGCTCTCAAATGCTCAGAGATTTTCATAATATAGGTTATCTAACTGGTGGGCTGTAAAGGTCATAGAAATAATCTTTTTTTTTAGAAGTTGATTTAAATATTCAATATAATTCGAGAGCGATACAACTATTATAGCGGTCATACTATTTTTATACTACGATTTGACTTTAGCCTAAAAATAGGCTTCAGTTTCGGGGATTACCTCTTCATTATAATACTATGTCTCACAAACTAATTATAATAGTCCGACAGATGTCTAAATTATACACGTTATTACACGTGTCTTTCGAAGGTCCCCAACCTAACTAAAAATAATATTAATTTAACACTAGTAGCGCCATCTATGTGTAACAATAAATAATTGTATGTAGTTTTTTGTTGTGTAATGAAAGTATTTTTTATATTAATAAACTCGGTTCCGTTTTGTATGTGTGTATGTACCGAATTCCTGGCGTCAGAATATCATTACTCATGTCATTTGACTAATACATAGAAGCTGCACCCCGCTGGTAACAACTGACTAAAGATCGCACGACGTATGAAATAGCCTCGTTGACGTCTTTGTTGATTAACGGGCATTGAGCACAGGAAACATCGATTTTCATGCAATTTCCAACTGTTTTATATGCACTTACGTGATTAAGGAGCTATAATTGTTTAACCATAAATTGATATGTATGAAATAGCAACAATCTTACCTATTCTAGTTTGTTTAGTTTAATATTTTTTTCTAGTGATCTGAATATATTAATATATTTTTAAAATAAATCCGCAATACCTCAAACGAATGCGGACTATATGAATAGTTAAAATTCCTTTGTGATATGATGAGAGTATCAGCCACTCATGACATTGCGCCTACTGAATTCTATCTCCGACACTGTCAATATCTTTAAATGTTCGCAGAATGAGTTCACAGTAGCTTTAATGTGTATCTTATGTAATTTATACAAGAAAGAAACCAACCAAAACGAAAAATTAAATTTATTATATAAAATTGTTTTTTTTTTGTCGACATTATTGTATTGGTTTAGTACTGTATGTATTTTGTAATAAATAATTAAATCACCGCATTTAGTTTCATATAGTGAGTTATAAAGGTATTATATTTTATGAGACATCTAATATAAGTAATATCCTAATTAAATAACTATTTCATTCTGAACTAATAAAATGTTTAAAGCGAGAACTGAATCTGAAAGAACTGTACACTGTACAGTGTTGACTATATTATAAATATTATAATATTATTATAAATTATATAAATCAACAGTAATAATTTACAAAAGCTGAAATGAAAAAATAGAGTTATTTAAAATGTATGTCAAATACAACGCGTGTGGTCTTTTTATTAAAAGTCGTGCCAAATGAACAATATGTCTTTATACATATAATAATTGTTCTATGAAACAATGAATAATTTATAAGACAATTTTGTTGTTATTATTATTCTCGTTTATCAATCACGATAAGGAAAATCTTTGTTGAGTAGGTTAGTTCCGCGTAATTAAAGAAATTAAAATCACGTTTGACCTTTGAACAGCGTTTTTCATTTATTCTATGGAGTTCAATGGTTTTAAATTATGTGTTCCGTTCCATATTCACGTTATTCATTTTTCCTCTGAACAAAGAATATGGGGTTGACAAATTTTGTCGTTATAAGGTACGAGGGCAGATATAACATAATGTTCTCGTTATAAGCCGCCCTTGTATGGGCCAGATATGTTGTGTTGCAATAATTAATTTTCAACATTGAAAATAACTTGATGTTAGATTTTCAGCAGTGTTGGCCTAGTGGCTTCAGAGTACTACTCTCATCCCTAAGGTCGTAGATTTAGAACCCCGGCTATGCATTAATGGACTTCCTGTCAATTGGCGTATTTAACATTCGAATGGTGAAGGAAAACATCGTGAAGAAACATGCGCTATACACAAAAAGTCGACGGTGTGTTTGAGGCAAAGAACGCTGATCACCTATTTGCTTATTAGAGAGAACACATATAACGAAACAGATGCACAGCATCTGTGTCCAAACCTAAAAGCGCCGCTATTTTTTTTTATTTGTAAGCCGTAAAAATCTGAATTGATTATAATCAAATTTAGGTAAATTTACGTTTCGAATGCTTTACTGCAATTCTCTTAAGGACTACGTTTGCAAAGCATTTAAAATGTGTTATGTAAGTAATTTAACAGACAAACAATAACTTAAACCTTAAAATATAATAACTAAAATATATTATTAAAGCCCTTTTGGCAAGGTTCCGAAGACACTGGCAGCGTTCCCCCTTTGAATGACTAAATCTTTCTCCGAGGTAGCTGCCAGCTCTTCGGTCTCCTGTGATGTTGACTAACCTTTTTGCTATTTCCTTAAAAATTCTTATAGCGCTAGGACCCCACGGACCAAGGGACTCGACACCGATTGGGACAAAATCATATTCGGAGCCTAGACCCCTGTATTTGCAAGCTTTAGCGTTTTCAGCCGCACCAGCTCTGTTGTTGGTTCCATGTAGACGGGAACGGGCCAGCGTGTCTGAACAGGTTACATCCCATACAAGCACTAGGCCCATCTTCCATGTAATCAAACTCATACCGTCCGGTCTCTTGCTATCGTCTCTTGCAATAAAGAAATAATAATACCAGTCGACTCAAGTATACTTGGCACGTTGACGGTGGCAAGGCGCGGCCTATGATATCGTTAAGTGCGGCATATCTCGAGAAGCGGCCCGCACTTTTTCGGCATAACAGTACGAATTAAATAAATTCGTATTAATATCCATCATAGGAGTTTTTATTAAATAAGTTTTCAACTTAAGGTAATTTGGCAAACGAAACAACAGATGCCAGGATAATATAAATTTGTATAAAATAATTTCTTGAAGAGAATTAATTCCTAGTCGTCATAAATGTTTATTAATTTATAGTAAGATTTGTTACTCAGAATAAGCCCTGATGTAATAACAGGTTACATTTCAACATAAGTCGATATTTATAGCAAAAAAGTTGAGTGCCTTGAAATTGCATTAATTTTAAAATATTTCCGTAACTTTTATAACATATATTTTTTTGTAAAATTAATCTACTGTAGAAATATTATTAAGATTTTGAATATAAATGCCATAATACAGTATTTACAGGTTTCACAAAATTTATTTATTTTCGGAAACTAGATAATAAAATAATTGTGTACTAGTGTATATCTTTTAGTGTCACAAAAGTGAATAACGCGTTAATATAAATTAGTAATGCATTAATATAATGTGGAGGAGGGATGGTGTGCTGTTCCTCCAACCTAAAGAGAGGATTCTCGATCAATGTAACAACTGACTGTCCGGCCCGAAGGACCCGTGGCTAAGGTCGGGAAGTATGTATGTATAGCCTCAGCGGCCGGAATAACCTCGTTTCAGGGTATGACGTCATCGCAGTGATTGGTAGGCACAGATTGTAGGTCTCACTACAATAAAAATATTCCTCTTAATTGTATTTTGTTTTTATATTATTATACTAAGCTGATAAGATCACAAACTTCAAATAAATTATAAAATTAAGATTTTGTATTAATTTTCATGTATTTTTTAGCTCCTTGCCAACAACCACAATGAATTAAGAAACGTTTAATTATAAAACTTATGAATTATTAATTTTATAGTTTTACGCAGCCTGGGCCAGAAATTATTGCTCTTTAAGAACTCAATACCTCTGTTCTATGCGATGTACATAAGCGGTAATTCCAAGTAATAAATGATTAATAAAACTTTTTTTTTTTCATAGATTCAAATAATTCTTACCCTGGCCCGGGTTACTCAGAGAAGAATAAATGGAGAAGAGGATTCTCAAAACAAGCGAAGTCCTGTTGCTCCAAGAAGACTCTTTTACGAAGGCTTCCCATCCTATCCTGGCTTCCCAGCTACAGTTTCAGGAATGGTATAGCTGATGCCATAGCAGGTAACCTAATAATTAGATCAGAGTATATTGATATTTATTTTATTTTACAAATTAGACTAGTATATGTTTACATATAGGTATATAACGCTTCGATCTGCTAATTTTAGAGCAACACACGCTGATATTTTTTAAATTACTCAAAAGTCAATTTCTTATAAAAAAAATATAAATTCTGGTTTTTGTCAATTATTCTCGCTAAATTTTTACTCAACACATGGAGTTAAATCTCTTTCCCAATGTTACTAGCTATAAAGCATGAGAATTAGTATTGGTTTTATCACAATACATTCTAAGTAATTCATTATGACTATTACAATTTTTTTAATAGTGACAAAAAGAAAAAAGAAAAAAAACGGTAAAACGAAATAAGTCATGGTTTTTGAAAACTAATGCGCGAGTGAATAACTGTAAAAATTTAAATTTGGAATTTCTAACCAAGGAGAAGATATTTGAGGTCAAAGTCACCAACCAGTACAACAAAATGCCGATTTCATATGTAAAGATATAATCAAAGTATCAATAAACGGCTCAAATATAAGAGTTCTCTTGAGCTCTTGGGTTCATGTGCACAGGCGCTAATTAAAGATTTAAGTTGTGACTGGTAGATAGTACCGGTGACCCCAGAGCTGGTGCTTTCCTCGGTCAACGAATAAGTTGGAAATAAATCTACTTTCTACTATAAAGTTCATGATACACGCATAAATTATAATATGAATAAAGTTGTAGAATCACTTTTAGTTACCTGTTTTCTAAATAAAAGCTGAACGTCTTATACATAATTATTGCTCCAAGTAAATTTATGCTATATAACATAGGTCCTTAAGACTAAAATAATATTTCAATGCTTTTATACTTTATCATCAATACACACGACGGACATTTATTTTTAATTTGTGTGAACAAAACTTATATCAGAACAATTCGTCGTGTACCACAAAATAATTGCAAATTGTTTTATTTTATCGTAAATGGGTCATTGTCAAATTTTGCGCAGGTAACCGCGACTAAAAATCATAAAATTATAAAAAAATAAAATTGCTCAAACGTGATTTTTAGTTTTAGTTTTAAGAAAACAGAGTTGTAACACAGTAACGTAGTTGTTCTTTCTGAGTATCTTACATGACTAAATTGCACTTCGTTGAGCTTGTGATCTTAATAACGTAACTATAAGCTTAAATATTAATAACAATAAACTTTGTGACCGGCATATACAAATCTATAGCTTAGCTTTATAAAAAAACAAGCAAATATTCTTGAAATGGTAACTGGGAAATGAAAGTTACTAAATTTTCAAATATGTCTAAACCTTATCAAAATTGTAGTTCTATTAGGTTCTGGAACAATAGCAAGTAAATTATCGAAAGACACAAGATGAACCAGACTCAACTAATTTGAATTTTGTTGCAGTATGATCGATTGACTTTAAAAACATAAGTTTACCATCTTCTCAGACATACAAAATCCTGTTTTAAGGTGGAAATTTTAACCAAGATACAAACACCTAGTTTTTTATTGACATGAATATTTTCTTTCTCGATCAAAGCATCGTCATTTTCTTTTGATTTGCCGGGTTTTTCTGACAAATAAGTGATAGGTGGTTTTTCTTTCAATGATATAAAAGGAGCATCATTATCGGAATCTAGGCTGGAGACAATTCGGTAAAATCCTTTTGGTTTGGTCGCTAATGACAAATATTGCTAATATCAGACAGAAAACTGTTGTCGCAAGTGGAAGAAATTTATTGTTCCACTGCAGGTTTTGATGTTTTTAACGGAACATAATGCTCAATATTCTCAGTATTTATCAGATGTCTCACTTTACAACATCATTCAAAGCAAAATAAAAATTTGTAGCATCAGATATATCCCTTCCAGATAACTATAATCTTCGCTAAAGTCATTGTGCAACTGCAATATAATTTGCGTTGGTAACAGAGTCGCACAGTATTAGAGTAGTAAATTTTACATTCTATTACACATAAATGATACAATAAAGAGTAAATTACACTTTTTTTTTCCTGTTTAGATTATTAACCTATTTGACAACATATTGACTCTAAAATAATGTAAAATACGTTGATTATTTGCGTTAATAGGTAGGTAACATAGTTGACGCATAATAAAATACGCAGCAGGATGAAGCCTCAGCTCTACTGTACTATGATGTGTTGACCACATCATAATACAGATATACCACCAAAACTAGTACAAAGTCTGAACAACTCCATCGCTATTTGAAGTTTCGATTTACTTAGTAACATAGTATTCCTGACAGATTCACATACTACGCGGGACAAAGTTTAAAAAATTGTTATTAAGTAAATTTCGATATCTACCGCTTTTACAGCATATTTAATAAATATTGACAATGCTCTTTTTATGGTAATAATTTATTTAAGGTAGGTTGATTTAGTATAAAATTAAAATATTTGATGTTCATTAGAATGAAGTGGTACTGGGACATATAGACTTTGTAAGGTAAACCTTTCTGTTACCAAAAATTACCACAATGTGACTGTACCAAAACAAAAAAAAAACTATCTCTTTAGATTAGTTTTGAATTTTTATTAATGAGGTGTATTTTGTATTAAATATAAAATTTAAAACATGATATATTGTTATTACTAATAAAACAATAATCAAAGTTTAGGGACTAGGTTACCTGCGCGAAATTTGACAATGACCCAAATAGCTTTCCTTTTTCATAAAATACTGCGATACTAAATTATCAACTGTAGCATAGTAAATGCCCTTGTCCAATAACAAAAAGAAATCTCGATAGTTTTTGCTTTTAAAATGTATACATAATTATGTACATAGTTTATTTATAAAGTAGACATTCTTTATTTAATAATCAGAATAACAGAAGTTTATTGACATTACAGACTGCGCAATAGTTACGACCTTAAAGCGATAAAAATCGCGTAGCAAAGTGTCGTGAAATCACAATTTCGATTGCACAGTGATGCAAGCACTAAAATTCATCTAGGTTGCACTTGGACACTAGAAACGCTATTCAGTGTCCGAATAAGGCGAGGCCATTACATAAACCTAATGTGTTTGTGGTTTCGTTGTTATTTTCAAAATTTGTTCATGAATTATGTTAATTTTCAGTTATATTAACTAATTTAAATATTGCTAAGTTGTTATAAACAAATAAAATAAAAATGTGTAAATTCATTATAAGTATGCAATGTGTAAGAAGAACCCTTTTAAGTAAGGGGGCGTCCATAAATTACGTGAGGTGTTTTTTTAAATTTTCTGTACCTCCCTCCCCCCCTGGTGAGATGTCGTGAGATTTTATTCAACCCCCTCCCCATCCCCCAATCTCACGTGAGATTTTTCAAAATGTCGGTTTCTTACGTAAACGCGTAGGAAGCTATCTTTTCGAAGAGCTCAAAAACAAAATAAGTGAAATGTTAAGCGTTTAGGTATGGAGTTAGCGGGAAGTTGCAGAGATGGCCTTTAGGGTCAACCGTTTTCCTAATTTTTTTTTAAATTAAATTAATTAAAAATTAATTAATTAATTAAATTTTTTAATTCAAAAAATTGCGTGATATTTTCCCTCTCTCCAACGTAAGATTAAATGAGATTTGATTCGACCCCCTCCCCCCCTTAAACACCTCACGTAATTTATGGACGCCCCCTAAGAACTACCCTGTGTCAGGGTAGAGAGATAGAGAGAGAGAAATTCTTTCAAAGAGAAACAGAAAGAAGTACATGTCTCCTCTGGCTACTAGGATTATAGGAAAACTTCACGCGTCAATCGTCAAGAAAATTACATAATTGAAGCATTAGTTGATAACTTCCCATTGTCCATTGTGAACTTGGAAATGTAACAAACGGTAATTAAACCATACCCAGAATCATTAAAAGTGGAGACATGTTTGGATCCGCTACCTGAAAACATTTAGATTAATATTTCGCATTATTATCTCTGCGTAGGTAAACATTTTGTTTCCTACAAACAACCACTGAGAAATTATTGTTTTAATACAATTATTTCACAATCGTTGTTTGTAATTCTTCCTAGAAAGATATTAGAGCGACTCATGGCCATGTGTAATACCTTTTCAGAATCCCTATTAAATGCGCCAAAACTTGTAGCACAGGGTCACTTTTCGGTAGAGTAATTTTTTTCACAGTAGGGTCCGAAGTAAACAAAAAGTTATGATTTGAAAAAAAAATATATCGTTTAACTTAATATTATCTTGAATACACTCAATAAACTACTATAAATAGTATGTCTAACGCAAGAACTCATCAGTATCAATCTAGTGGATATTATGAAAAAGATACAGGATGTAGATATTTTCGAATTTTAATAAGAATTAGTAAAAAAAGTCAATTTATAAAAACGCAAAATAAATCATAACTCTGCAGGGGAGAGACCTCCCGTAGAAAATTTTTTTGCAGCTGATCCTTATCTATCCCCTATTTGCGTTTGATTTACGACTATTTGGCCACCGAAAGGCCGAGGCCACTTAAAAGCCTCCTAAACGTTGAACCCCTGTACCATAAAAATGGAAAAAAAAATCTAATTCTTATAATATTTAAAATAAGTCTATATTACTATTATGAGGGTTGCTTACTCATTAAATATTAATTATTATATTATAAAATTTTACGAATGCATTAAGTAAATATAGTCTCAAAGTGACACCTTATTTACAGGAATCACAGTAGGCCTAACAGTGATACCACAAGCCATAGCCTACGCGGGCGTAGCAGGCCTACCCCCGCAGTATGGCCTATATTCTTCATTCATGGCCTGCTTCGTGTACACAGTCTTTGGATCTGTAAAGGACTCAGCCATAGGCCCTACGGCCATCGCGGCCATTCTAACGAGAGAAAACTTGCATGGTCTAGGCCCTGAGTTTGCTGTCCTTCTGGCCTTTCTATCAGGGTGCGTCGAACTTGTTATGGGCATTCTTCAACTAGGTATGTAGAATTTAAGATTATTATGTAACGAATAGGCTTCAAAGTAGGACAGGTGAATTGGAAATTCTAGTCCATTCTTGGGATTGATAAATTCTACAAATTTTGATGCGAAAATTAAGAGTTACCATTGTCTAAATTACTTTTCCTTTTCGGTACGGCACTAATAAAAATATATTCGAAATACTTATTACATATCCAAGAATATATAAATTCGTTATTCACTCATAATAGTGTGACTTTTTTTTAAATAAATAAGACCCCAATAGCCCATCAACCACAACATAACCATTACCAGCAGGAATGGGAGGAGCCGAATATGCCCTTTTCTAAAAAGGGGCTTTATTTAAATAAATTAGCCCTTCTGGCCTCTACCGAGCCCGGGCGAAGACTACCTATCCTCCTTATATTTATGGGCGAGTCGGAGCCCGCTGTCTGGTGAGATCAGCGTCACTTCTAGTGCTATTTATCCTACTGACATATTTGACCGTGACGTTTACGTAGGGACTTCAGCTGTATCAACAACAACAGTAAGGTAGTTGATGTTAAGTCATAAAACAACAATAGTTGCAGTCATAAAACAAAACAACATTGGTTTTATGTCAACCCTATATCAAATAAACACACGGTTTCTTCGATTTCATTTACACTATTCATTATATTATTTTGCAATTCGTTACATACGTGTATGTGGTACAATATTCTGTTGCTATTGTATATGAATACAACAATAACATACCAACATTCCTCTGTCATATGGGAACTGAATCGTTCTATTTATTTTACCACTCTTAATATAATAAGCATTGAAATGTTGGATTAATTAATGGAACTAGGATATTAGCAATGCGTTTTAGTCACTTCAAGACGAAACAACTTCAGACGTGTTTTTTACAATATATTGGTTAAATTTACATAGTTAATTCGCATATGAACGATGTAGTTAACATAGCTATGGAGTAAGTTTTATGCATGAGAGTCAAGAGTTAGTAACGGTTAAGGCATGAGACATTCCTACTGTCCCTTTTTTCTAGAAAAAAGAAGTAGTAGAAAAAAGAAATTTTGACCCAGAAATCACCGAAAAAACTGTACAATAACCTCCTTTACTTATAAGAATATAAACTTCCACATTACCTCAAATATTTTTCAAAATAAGGTAAAACATCTTCCAGGTTTTCTTATTGACTTTATAAGTGGACCAGTCTCCGTGGGCTTCACATCTGCCGCGGCTATTATCATTGCAACAACTCAAGTCAAGGATATCCTGGGACTTAGTTTTCCTGGAGGAAAGTTTCTTCAGGTGAGTGCTTGTGGTAAACCGAGTTATTCTATACTGTTCTTTAGGTGATGAAGTGAACTACATATATACCTAATAGGCACTCAAGTTTTTAGCGTATAAAAATACTATTTCATATAAACGAAGAATAAGAGACTTTCCTCCAATATTGGAGTAGACTCTTGGGCCGTGGGGTGTAAGTGCACAGGAGCTAATGTTTTTTATTTTTTTTTATTTATGGCTCTGGCACGATTTGTGCATTAGCCAGCGTCAAGTATAGGATTTTTTATAATTCGTGCTTGTCTTTTAGAAATTCGACAGCGTCCTCTATGTACGGTTTAGCACTCGCCCGGTACCGCACAACCCTCCCGAAGGCCGAGAACAAATTTAAATTAATTAAAACTTGCCCTCGAACCGGGAATCGAACCCGACACCCCTCACCTAGCTACCACTTAATAAGACCGCTAGGCTATGAGGCCCCCAAGGAGCTAATTAAATATTTAAGTTGGCGCCTGGTAGACAGTACCGGTGACCTTAGATCTGGTGGTTTCCTCGCTCAACGGATAAATATCGGATAAGTATAATGCTGCCAGCATTAAACACACACACACACATAAAAAGTTTGGGGACCTACCTTTTTAAAATTGTATTATTATTACTATGTAGATTTACAATACTGCATATTTAATAAAATATAATAGTTTATCAATATATGTACAAAATCAAATCAAACATATCGACACAAATACAGAAATATCCTTGTTCCGTGCCCCAAATAAGATTTTTTTTAAGTTCAAGGAATATAAAGTTATAATTAAATGTATAGCAGTCCATTCGATAAGTACCGGCTTTTTATATATCTTTAAATGTATTTTTTTTGTTTGACATTCTAATGGCCTTCGACGCTCTCATTATGTTTTTAGTAGCCCTTAAATTCATCGTCACCTGAACAATTTAGTATTCATTCAATAATTACGATAGCAGTACACAATTGTACTGCTGACAAAATGGCCAATTTTGTAACAAATTAACGTAACAGAATAATTTTATCACATGTACAAAATCGCTTCCTCATACCGCTTTTGAATGTAGTTACGACCAAGCCATCTAAAACATCAATTTTCAATTGTCGTGCATACAGCCTAGTAATTTAGATTCAGATTAGTAAACTTTCAATTTTTAGAAAGATAATAGTTTCTTTTAATCTATAGCAATTTGTTACGTTAGTATATAAGAGTGCGGAAGTAACTAAAATTCTTAAAACAAAGCGTGTTTATCAGTGAGTAAACTATAAAAATATTGATTTACTAAGAACCTATTATAAATATACTGATGTATTTTAGAAATGTCTAGTCACAAGACTTCAAAACAAAATATGCACCAGGTTTTTAGGTAGGTAACTTACATTAATATAAATTTTATCATATCATATAAAAACGCTTATCTATCGACATAAAAGTAAAAGTTTATTATAGATCGTATTAAGCAACGGGTGTAAGTTTTAGTTTTATGCTTAAAGTTGCAGACAGACAAATTAAAATTTACCAATTCTTAAAAGTCCGGCATCGCACTCGAGATCCTCCTGGCATTGAGATAGTCCATGGGCTATCACTTAACATCAGATGGGCCTCCTGCCAGTTATTTCCGGTTAAAAAAAGGAGCTGCATTAGAACCCTATTAATATCATGATAATCGAGGCTACAGCTTATCGGGCCTTGGCTTGATCGAGCAATAACATCCAGTCGGTCGATTCTATTAATGTATTATTATTAATTTCAGGTGTGGTCCGGAATTTACGAGCACATAGGAGAGACAAGATTATGGGATACAGTGTTAGGATTTTCGTGTATCGTAGTGCTGCTTTTACTAAGGGTAAGTTCAGTTGGTAGAGTTTAATATCAAAAGTAAATGTCGCCGTTATTAATCATATATGTTCTCACAATGGACCTTCTAGGAACATATATGCCAAACCTTACCTTCATTATATTGTTAAATATAGATGAAATTAATATTAATATAACCGTTGGACTTGACTCTATAAACCTTATATTTATTTTAAATACGCGCTTAATATACCTGGTCAAAATTAATTTCTTTTGCCTAACTCTTATATTACGATACATATTATATGATAATTATTCTTAGACTAACGGTACGTGCTTTTAGCCGCGTTAATTCGTTCGTCACGTTCTTACTAGACAACAGAACAAACGCAAATGGTTTTTCAATTCCAAACCATAAGTTCTTAATAGCTTACCCTTACCTAACAATAAATTATACATTGTACCAGTTTAATCCGTGTAAGATCTTAAACACGTAATGAACAGACGATAACTGAGGTAATTGTGCGTGAACGGTTAAATAACTAACATTTTGACTTCCTGTTGCAGACGTAATTGCAAATGTGTACTATAATTTTATTAATTATATCGCTAAAAAAATGTTTCGGCATTATTGTCATTCAATCTTCGAATAATATTCAATTACCAACGACCATTAGCACTGGGGTCAGTTCACAATAAATATACCTGTTATATAGTGTGAAGGAAAGCTCTTCCTTAAGGGAAGATCTTTGACTGATATAATCACTGGCTTGACCGGTGGCTAAGGTTGAGAAGGGAGAGGTTGTATAAGTGTATATCCGTATAACCAGCGGCACGTAAGTCTAGCGCTGACCGTTATTGCGCAGAAGTAAAAAATAAGGTACCTGAGGGGGGCTAGCGGAATGAAGAGCGTCGATTGGCTCTCCAGTCGCATTTTGTCCCCAGCGCGACAGTACACATGCGCAGCAATCCCCTCCACGTATCGGCCAGCGCTAGACTTACGTGCCGCTGGTTATAGCGGTCGGAATAAGTTTGTTAGAGCGTTTCAGATTATGACGTCATCGCAGAGATTGTAGCCGTAGATTGTAGGTGTCGCTACAATAGATTCTATAAAATTGGGATAATAATTGTATTGGCTTGCTTTGGAAAATATTACCGGTGTGTAGTATAGCATTAAAAAACGTGTGGCACTCGGGGACTGCCGCGATAAGCTATTGCATAGCATTTTTTATCAACTTATGCAGTTAAAATTATTTATTTATGCTGTATTCGTTTTTCTTTGATATTAATTCAAGCTTTTCTTTGATATTATTTCAATCTACCACTCTACCAGACTCAGACTAAAACGCCTATATAGTCTGTCTCACTCTAACGCGTACCGGCTGCACCGGCAGCGCTCACCCTACGTCACCGATCTCGTCAGAGAAATGGGAATGGCCTGTATGCGTTCTGTCCCACTCTAACGCGTATTTGCCGCACCTATATTACGTCATAGTGTGTTAGGTTTCTTTCGTTACGGAATTTCTTGTTTCGGTCGCCGCGCTCAAAGCCCGCGATAAAATCTATGCAATAGCTTTAAAAACTATATTTTAACTAAGTAACTAAAAAGTTCCCAAAGTTATTATTGAACTATCAGAATTTTAAAATCAAATATCGTACGTAGCTTAATACGAGTCTGCAAATTCGACACAGATTTCTCAGATCAGAAAATAAACACAAGAAGATTTGATAAAAAAAAACATAAAATAAGCATGTATGTAATAATTGGATCTCTAGAAAAGACGTAAGCAATTAAAGAACGATTAGGTATTTAGCGTGCGAACTTCCTGTTTATGTCTCTGAAGTAGTATTAGCGACAAACGTGGTTAACTAAAATTACGTAAATACCGACTTTATATGGTACTTATAGACTAACAATAATAAATAATGTTTCTTATGCCCGGAATTATGAATAAATTCATGGTGTAGTTTGATCATGAAACTTTTAAACATACATACAATTATACTGATTTATTTAATGTCGAAAAAGGTGCGTCAACAACATGAACTTCACGCGCGAAATCACGATAAATAGTACCATTACATGAATATGTTTATTGTTCTTACTACAAAAAAAAAAACATGGCGATTAAAAAGAGTGGCGGAGAGTTTATTCCCAGTTCTTCTCTTCCGTTCTACGCCCTTGATTTGAGAACTGGCACTAAATGTAAAATTAGAAGCATTAATATGTATTTCTTTACTGACAAGTCATAAGTGTTCAATGTGTTACCCATATGATTAAATGATTTTTGAATTTGAATTTACAGACAATACTGTAGCTTTGTAGTGCCATTGTGGTATAATAATTATTATGAATATAGTTACTGATTATTTTTTTCTATTGCATTATTATTCAATAATTATTTCCAGTCTTTCAAATCATAGCCATAATCACAATCTTCCGTAATTTTATATTAGTTTTTACTTTAGTGTGTGTAAAACTTCTGACGTCATATTTTCTTGCATGCATGTTTTAGGACTTATAAATAAGCTAGTGGACCCAACAGACGTTGTCCTGCATGATATTTCAAGCGATATTAAACAAAGCATGAAAGTACAGTCTGCAGTGCCATCTGCCGGGCTGTTTTGTGAATCTAAACCATCCACGGCTCCACCCAAACGTATACAAAAAAAAACATTCAAATCGGTCCAGCCGTTTCAGAGGAGTTCAGTGACATAGACACTCACAGAAGAATTATATATATAACTAGCTGGCCTGGCGAACATCGTACCGCCTAACAGTCGATTCTTTATTTTTTTAAATTACTTATTCTGCTATTCGGGACACCGGTCTAGCTAGTAAGATAAAAAAAAGAAAATTGATAAGACAACAAATACATTATGTCAAAAAATAAAAAATTACCTTCCCGGAACCCCTCCACTAACACTTGAACTTTATGCTATGGTATTAAAGTTCAAATTGACTTTTAAGTATTATTACGAATATTTTGTATGGGAATATAGAAAAGTGTTGTTTTTAGACTTTTTCACTCAATTTTTTTTAATTTTTCTCTCCGTAAGAACCATCCTCGTACTTCAAGGTATATTATAAAAAAAAATCTGACAAATCGGTCAAGCCATTTTTATGTCGTGACAACGGACAACGGGTTTCATTTTTATAAAGGGTATTTCAACAAGAAGTTTGTTTTTCAATTGTGGCAACACCGAGAACGTGATAGTTTTGACATTTAGTTTTTGGCGGTATTCGTAGCAGGTGCTTTGGCAATTATTACAATGAATTCAATTTCGCTCGAAAATCGCATTAAAATAATTCAAATCCACTATAAAAATGGTGGTTCTGTTAAAGTTACATTTCGTAAAATTCGTGATATTTTCGGCCAGCATAATCGTCCTTCTGAGACCGCTGTTAAGAATTTGGTCGCGAAATTTGAGTCGACAGGCTCGGTACAAAATGTGCCAACACCAACACGTGTTCGACCGGGTCGTTCAACAGAAAACATCGCCGCCGTGAGCCACAGTGTTGAAGAAGATCAAAATTTGTCAATTTCACGACGTTCTCAACAATTGGGGTTATCCAAAAGCACAACATGGCGAATTTTGCGAAAGGATTTGGCTTTGAAGCCTTACAAGATTCAACTGGTGCAGGAATTAAAGCTGATCGACCATTCAAATCGCCGCAGATTCGCTCAGTTCATTCAGGAACAACCTGCTGGTTTTTCTGAAAAAAACATTTTTTCAGACGAAGCCCATTTTCATTTGTCAGGGTACGTCAACAAGCAAAATTGTCGCATTTGGGCTTCTGAAAATCCTAAAGCAATTATTGAGAAGGCTTTGCATACTCAACGTGTTACTGTGTGGTGCACTATGTGGTCTGGAGGCGTGATTGGGCCGTTTTTTTTCGAAGATGAGGCTGGAAATGCGGTAACAGTCAATGGATCACGGTATCGCGAGATGTTAACCACTAAATTTTGGCCTATTATTGATGACATGGATATCACTGAAATGTGGTTTCAACAGGACGGTGCCACATGTCACACAGCCAATGAAACGATCAATTTATTGCAAACCAAATTTCCCGAGCGCATAATTTCGCGAAATTCAGCTGTTAAGTGGCCAGCCAGATCGTGTGATTTAACACCACTGGATTATTTTTTGTGGGGCTATGTTAAAGACAGAGTCTATACGGAGCCAATCGAATCGATTGCAGCCTTAAAACTCAAAATCCGTGATGTCATTAACGAAATAGACCCTCCATTTTGCCAAAAAGTGATTAAAAATTTTGATGAAAGAATCAACATCTGTCAGCGTGGTCGTGGTGGACATTTGCCAGATATCATTTTTCATTCATAATTGCCAAACTTTTCTCTTTGTAATACAATAAAAATTTTATTCATTTTCCTCTAAATTCTTTGTTTTATTTTGTTTTAGAAAACAAAGTTCTTGTTGAAAAACCCTTTATATATAGAAGATAACTTCTAAACAATTATTTCAGAAAGTAAAAGATATAAAAATAAGCGATTCGTCGGACAACACGAGTGAGGTGGCTGGCATTGAGGAGACTGTTTGTAGCAGCAGTAAGGTCCGCGTTGGGGCTTCGCAAGCTCTATGGTTCCTCTCCACTACAAGAAACATTCTAGTTGTTCTTTTCTGTTCCGCGTTAGCGTACTACTTTGATACTAGAAACCAGGTGCCGTTCGTGTTGACTGGTAAGTTGATGTTTGGTTTTGTCCAGAAAATAACTAAAGGATTCTACTTTATTTAACTAATTTTAGTTATAGTTACATGTTTAGGAGTTTTTTTTTGTTTATTAATTATGCACTTCCTTTACCAGCTGTAGGTGTTACTTTTTTATTGTTCCATATTTAGGTTACCTGGAAGAAATCGCTTGTTAGCAATAAAGCCGCCCGTTATTTAATTACTTATATAACCTGTTTTTTTTTTTGTTTTTTATATGTACATTATGGTAACGAAGTGTTAATAAATAAATAAGGAAGGTTGAATGATCTGGCTGGTTAAAAACAATTCTGGGCTAAAAATCTTTTCAGCTTATAACAGTTAAACAAAACAAAAGAAGGAATACTTTAAAAACATATAAATTGTGTCTTAGCTGTAAAATTAAGTAGAATATATTTAAAAAATCGCTAGCCCTATTTTCCAATTAAGTTCCATAATTTTAATAAAATACACTACTCTATTGAATTTTTCAGGAACAGTGAAGCCGGGATTACCAGAATTTTCCCTTCCGCCATTTTCAGCGACTGTCGGCAACCACACATACACATTCATGGAGATGACGTCGACCCTCGGATCAGCGATATTCGTGGTTCCTCTCCTCTCTATATTGGAGAATATAGCACTGGCTAAGGTTTTCTGTTAGTATATTCAAACCAATTAAAATTTTAATAAGTTTGATGTTGTAAAATTTTCCCATGTAAGTGATACATCATATCGCTCATAAAAACCGGCAACGCACTCGCGAGCCCTCAGGCATTAAGAGTGTCCATGGGGGCGGTATCACTTAACATAATTTTTTTTGATAATAAATTTCTTTTTTAAATACGTACTTATATTATGAACTCTTACAGCGGAAGGTAAACGCGTAGACGCCACTCAGGAGATGATAGCCCTGGGAGTGTGCAACATTGTGTCATCGGTAGTGGATTCGATGCCCGTGTCAGGTGCTTTGTCTCGTGGGGCTGTGAACCACGCGTCTGGTGTCGCCACCCCAGCTGGTGGGGTTTACACTGGGGTGCTGGTTTTGCTGGCTTTGCAGGTGAGAACTAAAAGCCTTGTAAACATGGTCTGAAGTCCGTGTTTTATAAGCAAGTATATAGCTTAAAGTTTACCACGTGACTTCATAAATTTCGATCTCAAAATTAAGTTTTCGTATCACGTAATGATTAATTTGAATTTTCTGCAATGCGGAATATAAAAAAAACTGTAATTAGTCAATTATTGCAATCGTTAACCTTGCTGCTCGCATAATTGGGACACATGTTGCAAAAGAACTGATTCCAGTTCAAACAATTTGTATGACTCAAAACTTAGCGAATAAAAAGGGTGGCGGAGAGTTTCTTGCCAGTTCTTCTTGCCCGCTCTACGCCCTTAACTTGCGAACTGGTAGTAAATGTAAATTTAGAATTAATGTAACTTATTTTTGACCTTCGTAAGTGTACTTGTTTACCTGTATGAATTAAGTTATTTTTGTTTGCAATGATATTATATCGATATTTCAGTACTTCACGCCATACTTCTATTACATTCCGAAAGCGTCTCTTGCGGCGGTGATCATCGCGGCTGTCGTCTTTATGATGGAGCTGCACGTGTTCAAGCCTATTTGGAGGACTAAAAGTATGTACTAGTTTTACATTTAGCGTCACGAATTCGTGTTTATATTTATTTTATGTAGACAATAGTTTTCGTGTAGTATTTCTAGATAAGGAACAGCGGTATTCTAAAGAAAATTGTCCATCGAATTCTTACTCGAGGCAATACAAGTGAGACTTTCCACTTAAATAAATATAGCTAACAATTACATTGTAAAATTAACTCCATAAGGTAGGAGTAATATTTATTTTAATAAAAGTGCGAGCGTACAAAGTACACATTACAGAAGTGAAACTTCTTTGGCAAACTAATTTTTAAGTCTTGTTCATATTTATACAAATCTAAAACTTAAATTTAGAAGTTTCACTTCAAAAACATACAAATATTTATGTGACGATGGAACACAAATTGGTCTCAATTTTACCCAAACAAATTTAATGCTAGGTACAACGTGCAACAGAAGGAACCTGCTTTTGACGCCCGTGTCAATTGTCGAAGAGCAGTCTTCAAAATTGACTTTATGTAAATAAATTCGTGTTATTTACAGAAATGGATATAATCCCAGCAGTGGTGACGTTTGCCACATGCCTTCTAGCGAGGCTGGAGCTGGGCATAGTCGCAGGGATTGCTGTGAATCTTCTTTTCCTTCTTTACGCTTCTGCCCGACCGTCTGTCAGGGTGTGTAGGGCTGTGGTAAGTTTGTGAAAATTTTCCCGTTTTATTTTCATAAAATCACTCTATTTACACTATTTTGAAGTGCGTCTTTTTTTGTCTACGATGTGTTGTAGTTAAAACTAGTACATACATCATTCCATTTATCCCACCTTTCAGAAGAATGCGTATTGTCCAAAAGGTCTTTCCATCTAGCTATCCATTAGTTTTAAAATCAATTTTCATTTAATTTATAATTTACGAATCATTGCATTTTTTGTTTGTTTTTGTTACATTAAATATTGTCTGTTTATGTACCAATGTATCAGGGTGAACAGCGTTGGCAAACTATTGTAATAAAAGTTATACTTCTTTGGCGTAACAAGATCTTTTAAATTTTTTATCTTTCGCCTTATTCTACGTTTGTAGAAAAAAGCATTGTATTATAACGCAAGCAAGTGTATAACGCATTATCTAGTTAAATAAAGTTTATTTAAATATAACAAAAAAATCAACATAATTAAAGAAATTGAATTTTTTTACATTAAAATATTGACTATGCTTACTTCAAGGTGTCGGTTTTTGTGACGGTGTGCGCACGCATCGTAAAAATTTACTCTCATTTTTCCCAAAGGCGCCAATAAAAGTATAGCTTCAAAAATATAATGAATAAGCGGGTTATTTTTATATTAAATGAATGCGTTTTAATGTAACAGTTGTAAAGCTATTTATAAAAACGACATCTTTCGTCTCTTTCTGTCCAGTCAAGTGACGGAGTGCCATACATTCTGGCGACGGTGGACCGAGCGCTATCGTTCCCTTCGGCGGAGTTCGTTCGACGCGCCTTACGCAAGGCTCCTTCGGATGCCCCTCTGGTGCTGGACGCACATCACGTTCAAGCCGCTGACTTCACTGCTGCTAAGGTGATTATTAACCGACTTTAAAGAAGTCTGATATTTTTGGAATTTAATGAGTATTACGTACAAATTTCTCGTTAACAAAAAAATTAAATTTCATAAAAATCGGTTTCAAATATTACGTAACGAATTTTGGGGGGAGAGGGGTCCTTTTGTAAAACGTTACGAAACGGGACGGAATTACGCGGTATTGTTAATATTATTTTCGACTTTCCAGTACTTTATACCACATAATGGTAACTTTTAGGTATAAAGAGTCACTAGGTGGTCACAAAATGTTTTACTATACTTGAGTACAGAAAAACGTTACGGCGCGTTACATGGGGGGGGGGGGTTCCCCCAATAATCTCTAAAAATTGTGTGACGTAATACTTGACCGCTCCCTTAGTAATTTTTATCATATCCACGCATATATGGCTGGGATATGTTTAATATTTAAATAATGTTGATAGGTTAATGGTTTTTTTAATTACTTTTATACATTGAACAATTTTGATAGATATATAAAATTTAACTGTGTATCTCTGATGCATTTTTATATACCAAGGCTTATGAAGCCTATATTATATACTAGCTGACCCGGCTAACTTCGTTCCGCCTTACAGTCTAATAATATCGTTGTTAATTTAGTTAAACTTATTTTAGGGTTTCATTAAGGTTACAATAATACAACTTTTTTTGAAAATACATAAATGTTTTATTACTTGCCATTGCGAAAGAAGAATGGCAGTTTTACATCCATAGCATGTATCTGATATACAACATTTTTTGATTAGGTAACACATGTCTTCGATCAAGATCAAAGCCTGGTTATGCATTTCCTCATTCACCTCAAAATCGGAATTTCTTGAACTGACACGAATTCAATGTAAAATGATGCGTAGTTTTGTCAACAGATGGCACCACATACTTTACATATTCGTAAAATACTTTATTGATTTTGATTTACTTACTTATTGTTATCCGATATTTTATTACTTATTCTGCTATTCTGAGCGGAGAAGAATCCACCAAAAAAGAGATAACTAACATCTGTCCAGCCGATCTTGTGTTATAAGTGGTGTAACTAACACGACTTTGTTTTATATTCCGTCACGGGACGGTTGGCAGAATTATTTTGTCATATACATACATACAAGACGTAAGATCACACATAAACGTTTGCAGGGCATAAAATCCCTGATAGACGACTTCCACGCTCGAGGGCAAACAATAATCTTCTACAACGTTAAGCCGTCCATTGCCCACGTGTTTCGTGGAGTTCGTCCGCGGGAGTTCCTCATTTGCTCGCATCGGGCCGAGTTGGATAGGCTTCTGCTGAACATCACCAGGGGAACGAAGCAGTCTTGGTGAGTATTTTTTTCATAATTATCATTCTAATAGGTACTTTAAATAACTTTGTTAAATAAATAATTTGACGTTTTGTGTGCTTTAAAGACGCAAAAGATTATTATCGGTCTGACTGATAACAATTTTAAGCTTTTACTTTAATTTTACGTATACATTTTCGGCGGAACAATAATTGTTTCGAGTTGGTAGAGTACAAATTATGCGTAATTTTTTGATTCTAATATGAATAATTTGTTTGTTATAGATTCGATCCTGTTCTAGTAAATGTGTTTCTAAAACTGGAAACATTAACCCTTGTGATATCATATAAGTATTAAATTGATAAAAATCTACAAATAAATTATTATGCAAGCGCTTTTACATATAGGATTGTGTAGTATTTTAATCAACTAGTTCTAATTGTAAAACGGTATATTTTAGCAAATAAATATAAGTTTGTTTGACGTGCGCAAGACATATGGAAATAAAACTGATTTAAAGAATTCAAACGGGAATTTATTCACATAATTCGACATTGACGTATGTACTCCCGTGTTCTTCATTGGTGAAGGTCGCGCCTTTTGTAAGGTGCCTGCTGCTTTGCTAGTTTAGCTACTTTGTTCGGTCTATAGCTATTCTTAGAACACCTGTTATGGGGATATCCGTGAGAATCGTGACTTTTGCCTTGAACCAGCTTGTCCTGGTTAGGGACCGTTCAAGTATTACGTCATGCAATTTTTGGATATTATTAAACCCCCCCCCCCCCATGTAACGCGCCGTAACGTTTTTCTGATCTAAAAGTTTTCGTGACCAGTCAGTGACTCTTTACACCTAAAAGTTACCATTATGAAAGTCGAAAATAATATTAACAATAACGCGTAATTCAATCACCGCCCCGCATCGTAACCTTTTACAAGGACCCTTCCCCCCTTCCAAAATTCGTAACGTAATACTTGAACACTCCCTTATCTGGTTCGCGACGAGGGCGATAATGACCAGAGTCAGTTAGAGTATGTCGTTGAGTCTCATACGAATACTTCAGTAAGGAATAGACCAGTCATTATAGACATTCGAAATCGAAAATTTGATAATAATTCCAAAAGTTTTCAAACTTCGGTCAAGTGAATGGTACATTGGGACGACAATAAATCTCATTTTGCAACCTTGTCCGCAGTCCGGAACATTGTTAAAATTGCAATTAAATTAATTTTTGCTGTATGGTCGTGAAAAAAATTCCAAAAGTTCTGCAAATTCCTTCTGTTTAATAAAGAAAAACATTAATTTTTAATAACAAAAAATGTTCCGTACACTTAAATTGGTTGCAAATTTGACACGTGATGTAAAATAATATATTTAACACCACTCCAACTTTGCAGAACTTTTGGAATTTTGGTCTCAAGAACTGAGCAAATTATCATTTATTGCATTTTTAACAATGTTCCGGACCGCAGAGCAGGTTGCAAAATTTTATAGTTTGTTTTAATACCACTCCACTTCAAAATTTGAAAACTTTTGGAATTATAATGAATTAATTGTCTTGACTGACTGGACTAGAACGTGAAATGTCAAGTTAATGTAATAAATTTGCATTTCTATCCGTTAAATAAGTAGTATTAAGATACCATTTATATAAAACGACGAAAGAATGAATGTACTATAATAACTTAATCATTACCTTGTAAAGGCTAGTTATAAATTGACGATTTAGCTAAACCTAAAGAATTTAAAATAGTTCTTAAGATTTTCATTTACCGTGCCTCTTTCTACCTGTCTATGGACTTTAAAATTGTATATTGATGAATATAATTATATAAATTATTTTATAAAGGTGACTTTTGTTTTTATTTTAACCTTCCATGCAAAAACTACTTTCCACGTACTTTATAGTTCTTGTAAAAATCAGTCTTGCCAAATTAATTAAAACATTAAACGATTTACAGAGGAATAAACATTTACATTACAGGAACAAAAAAAGAAAGTATAAATATATGTGTAGTGTAGCTAACCAAGTTAACATTACAGTTAATGTTAGACTGTAATTTAAAGTATAAGCAGAGAAACAACATAAACAGATAACTCCTGATTTAGTTTACAGTTCCTTTCTTGATCTGTGTTATAGGTATTTTGCAATATACCTACTAAATCAATATTATATCGAACACATTTAAAGGTGATACTTATGATGATGACTTCTGTAACATAAGGTGAATTTCGAAACCCGGCAAGGTCTAGCCATTTGCCAGTTCGCAGTTCTCAGGCTGCGTCATCAGGTCCTCATATAAAAATAAATCAGTTACGCTACAACCTCTTTAGGTCTTGGCCTCAGATTTCTGAATCGGTTTCATGATCACTTTTAAATCTAATAGGCAAGTAGGTGATTAGCCTCCAGTGCCTTACACACGCCGTCGACTTTTTGGGTCTAAGACATGTCGGTTTCCTCACGACGTTTTCCTTCACCGTTCGAGCGAATGTTAAATGCGCACATATAAAGAAAGTCCAATGGTGCACAGCCGGCGATCGAACTTACGATGTCAGGTATGAGAGTCGCACGCTGACGCTACTAGGCCAACTAGGTCCTCATATAAAACAAATTCAAAATCCCGGTATCGTCATTAGAGTGAATACTTTTAAGGATATAAATGACCATATACTAATAAATAAAACGCACGTTGGAGATAATCATATTTATTTTACAATCCTCGATACATACGTGGCACAGTCCAAGCCGGACATTCATAAAAAACGTTTCGTTACAACTACCACAACATAACGTATAGGTACATCACTCGATTAGCTAACACTGAATATAATCAGCCCATTCATTGCCTAAAGATCTTTTTCATACATTGATTTTGTAATCAGAATAATCTTAGAAGATCAAATACGAGAAAAAATTCAACTGAGTGGACAGTGTTTTTTAAGGGTTTTTGTATGAAAAAGATACCACAATGACATAATCAACTCATCTCTGAACGTTCAATTTCTATTTCAATAGATATTAAACTCGATCACTAGTTATGTACTAGGGATCACCCAAAACTAAAAATAATACAAGGAATCTTAAACATTTTGTGACTTATATAACACAAATGTGATGTAAATTTCGCCTTTATTTCGAAACTTTAAAAAAAATATAATTATCAGACGCGGCCAGCTGGCTGTAGGCAAAACCTAGACGCACAAAGTACCACAAATGGAGAATCCTAATTATTGAGCAGTGATATTTTCCTAGAGTTATTTTTTCCGACAAACTGAGCTTTGACCAATCTTAATAACTTACGATTAATTCTACAAAATGAATGTATAAAGTAAATCACGTCTATATTTAAAAAATTAAATGCTCAATAATAACGCATTTTAGAAATTATTAGAATGTCATTTGCTGTTCTTGTATAAGTCAAAGTTAAAAAGGAAGTTATTAAGGTTGGACTATAAATAGAGGAAGACGTGCACCCTTAAGAGATCAATTAACCAAAAACTGGCAATTCACAAATGACACATAAATGTTGAAGAGGTGAATTATTCCAATGCGTGTTAAAGTTTTAAATCCAGCAATAACATATCCTCCCAACACACCTTTAAGGTGAAAATATTTTTTGGCATTTCCCACGTTTAACTTACGATATGACACAATCAACATTTGAACTTAAAATATAGATAAAATTAACTAAATAGGATATAAGGCCAGTTATAGACTAGCACTAACCTTTTAAACTAGAGTGGGCGTGTCTTGAGAGTATTAGAATATTGGCGGGAGAACACACCCACAGCGATACAAACTTAAATTTATTAAATTCAATTATAAAATAGTCACTTAAATCACGAGAAATAAACAATACTATTTGTACATAAACGTGCAAAACCACGCGAGTGTTAAAAAAGCTATAGCCTGAAAGAATGTTATTATAAATGTAATTTTTCTAACTAAATTTGCATGGAAAATTATTACCACTATTAATTTTGCACGCTTACATAATATATATAACGGGGTAAATAAAAAGTCCTCTAAAATAATCTGACTGTACCTCTAGATTCATATCTATCACGTTAGGGTGAAATCGATCTAGACCTAACTAAATCTAGACTATATAGTCTTACGAGTAAATATAGTATAAGGTTTGGCATGGCGTCCATCACATCCCAACTCTTAATTAACGTCGCAACTTGACACTAACCTAATTTAAATGCGTTTCTAATCTCGTAAAGTGATTTTTAGGTTACGAGAATTTTTGGCACTTATTCGCTACAATTCTGACAATTATCCTAAAAAAAACAATACGAGTTTTTATTCCTGCTAAGTATTCGGAATTTCTAGCGAATAAACGCCTCCCACCAGTACACTCATAAATCCAAATCTACTGCTTTTCTTACCACACTCAAAAAAGTGCAAGATTCAAAAAGGCTACAAAAATTTTAATAATTGTAAGTGCTTATAAGAAAGTTGAAAAATCACCTTTACCTCCCGATCCTAACAACGACCTATCTAAATAGGTATCTAGCTACGAACTTTCCATGAAACTCCTTTAACATATAACTGGGGTCCAAAATAACCACAGTTAACTAAATCTTATAAGCCCCTTACGAAAACCTATAGAACACATTTTCAACGCTAAGTAAAGAACCTCTGAAATTGATATTTGTGCGGGAAGCCGCGAAACATGTAAAGAATACCACAAACATAAAGCGAAGATGACCTCAGGTCACAACATCACACAATATACTCTTGAGCTAAGCGCCTCAACGTCTTCAGACTTCACTAATTCGGAAACAAAGTTTTTCTAAATATTTATCACAGGAAATCCAAAACCCTGGACACCTCCAATTCTTTTGACAGATTTCAACGCGTCGTCCAAATGTGTCGAATGACATACGTTATGTATGTATGTAAACATCTAAATAATTTTTTATCATCATCATCAGAACATTAAACAACGGAAAGTTGCGTAGTCACGTGTTGCGCCATGACCGCTACCACCTCCTTCAATTAATTATAATGGAGAAAATCCAGGGTAAGCGGCGTGTTGGTAGAAGGAAGAAATCATGGCTTCGCAACGTTAGAGAATGGACAGGTATTGCAACTGCGGAATAGCTGCATCTGGCACAGGATAAGACACGCTTCAAGATACTGACGGCCAACCTCCAGTAATGGAGAGGCACTAAAGAGCAGAATCATCTTCATCATGTCTTAAGATCTCACGACTAATATTATTCACTCTGAAGAGGCATCGGCGCATTAAAAAGATAAATCCGCTAACAGTTTAAAAATACAGGACAGTCGAATTATGGCAGTTACCGTGACGATTGGAACAACATTCCCACATACATACTGAATACGATCCCATCCTTATATTTAGTACTAATAATATTAACTCATTGGACAGCTATGAACGGCAATGGTTAATGAATTACTTATATCCTTAATTCGCTTTTGGTTGTACGGACAGCTTCAGCGTATGATCCACGCTCCGTAATATGATCAGAACAGTGAATTACCTTCCATATTGATTAATTAGTATTTATATCAAAGATTTAATATCAAGAAAAACTGTCCAAAGACCCTTACAGTACACTTAGATAAATTACTAAACAGTTATAGATGACATACATCAAAGTTATCCTAGAAAAATACTTTCTTTCGATGCGCATTAATGGACCGAAATTCCTAATCTTGCAAGTGCAAGCAATGCTTTGTTGATGGGAACAACTTCAATTGCACAAATTTCCACGAATTAAAATTTAAGTCATGTTTTTGTTAGAGAGAACACCACATGATGACATACTGTTGATTAAAAACAAAATATAAACGTGGCCAAACACATAAAAAATAATATTATTGACCGATTTTAAAACTTTTTAATTACGTTCCATTTTATCTAAGTATACATTCTTTATGAGATAGGTTTCTTTAGACCAATAAATTTCAAATGAGAGACTACACAACAAGGGTAAGTTAAATTCGTGCAATTGACGTTAATTCGTTGAATATAACTACGACATGGAAAAATATGAGGTTATTCTATAGATTTACGGGGTACGATTGTCTGGAAGTGTTGTACATACGTTGCATGGAGATCGGACTTAGTACTTCAGTAGATCATCGTCCAGTTCTGTGAGCGCCAATTTACTGTCTATCACTGGAATAGAGACAAAAGTACAATTTAGTATATAATAATATTTCATCCACAGAAGAAAGAAATCATTTATTCTTCTTAGTAACTGTGTACACTTATCTTATCAATAATAAAAAGATTGGTAGTCTAAATTTACATTTACTACCGGTCCACAAATCAAGGGTGTACACCGTACACGTCCACTCGGACGAGATGAGCTGGCCAGAAACCCTCGCTACTCTTTTTAATCGACAAGTTTTTGGTTTACAAAGAAAAGTGTAAGGAACTATAATCATTGCACACTATGCTTTACTTGATACATTGAAAATTTAAAAAAAAAGTGCGTGCGTACGTACACATGTCAGAAGTGAAACTTCTGTGGCAAACTAATTTTTAAGTCTTGTTCTTATTTATACAAATCTAAAACTTTAGATTTCACAGAACCTAGAGCGAGGGAAAAAGGAATTTAATTATCATTAAAATATTAAGTGTCGAAAATTAATACAAATAAAATAAATGTAATTTTAAAAATAGAATTTCTATAAGGTAATTCGCTCCTTTCACTCTCTCTCAATCGCTCTCTCCCTTTTCCTCGACAAAAACGCTGCACATCTTCGTGACGTTTAAAAATTTACACTCATGCGCCTAAATATAAAATTTGACATACAATTTAGAAGGTTTGACTTTAAGCGATTAGCTGCTAGATCGATTACGTGTTTTTTTTTAAATTCATTTCTAAGTATATTTGCAGTATTTTAGAGGACTTACTTTGGTCCGGGATAGTAGTAGGGTGGGGGTCGCTCGTACTCAGTAGGTCCGTGGTACCGTGGCAGTCCTTCCTCCCAGTGTCTGTAATCACAACGAATCATTAATATTATGTATTTACTCTTATACTAATGTTTCTTAATTTCCATTGTACGAATACTAGGTATGTACTATGTACCTAAATATAATAACTACCACATAGCTAGAATTCATCTTAGCTAATCACCATAATCCTTATCGCCATATCCAAGTAAGAGTATATTAATTCAATTTATATGATAATCGAATTAAATAAAGAGAAACTTACTTTGGCGCCATATCATTATATCTGCGCGCGTGGTGTGCGTCGAGGGGTGGCGCCAGGGCGACGCCGGCGCTCTCCGCCTCCCCCCTGCGCCCCTCCCTCCCCTCCCGCGTCTCGCGAACATCGCGCCCCTCCCGCCCCTCGCGTCTATTGCGCCCGGTTCGCTTCTCAGCCTTGTAGGCGCTGAAAACATTCTTGTTATAGCACGCTATTACATCGTACGACTCGCGACTATCAAAGGTATGGATTGTCTTTAAACGAGATTGCAAAAACTGTAGGAATAAAAGAATGACTTATTTACAGTTACGTACAATATAAAATGCACTTTCAGAGAAAGTAATAGCAATGAGTCTTTCTTTAACGCGGTAAAAAATGGTTTCAGTCGTGCTCTAAGAACTCTTGACGTTACTGTTAACACAGAGTAGTCGTGTTACACACAGTTATGCGGCATGGCTAATTCTGATTTTCAGAGTTATTTTCATTATATTATATTACGAAATTATCACCTCCATCTCTACCATAGGAGAACAATGATCGTAATGTCATAGGGCTAATATAATTTTGATTATTTTCATACATTCTCAAGTATAGTACAATCACAAAGAAATAAAGTTAATGTATTGCTAAAAGTGGACATGGCTTAAGTCATTCTAATTCTTGAAATGAACTGTTTTGAAATCTCGTTGAAGTGAAATATTTAATAAAGTAGTTTAAATACAATTAAGTTTATAGTCGGAAGTCGTCAACACAAGTCAAACAAAAATGTATAGAAAAAAGAATAATAGCGGGGATGCATGCTACATCAAGACTGCGTGCCTACTGGAAAAGTAAAATAAAAATGAAACGAACGTGAACAAAATAAAAATTTCCAACCAAAAAACAAAAGAGGTTAGCAAATCCAGCCATTTTAGTTATTTTTTCCGATAGTAAAGTCACACCAACCACATTTATTTGTTCATGCAAGATAAAAACAAAACAAGGTAAATCACGTGTTAGTTACCACATTGTGCTCGAACTCCTTTCCGAGATATGGGCGTCTAAAAATGGACTTTATCTCCTTATAATTAAAGTTTATTTCTCTACAACGATATGGCATACAGATTCAATAATCTTAAAACTAGATATGGTCACAGACAACATCGAAAGATTACATGATTATGATCTAACATATATACAAATCTAAATGTGGAATCTAATGAAACCTATCAATTCACTGCAGTGCAATCACATTTAATTGTAAATGAGATTATAAATACCCTTATTATCGTATTGCAAAAGTAAACAAGCATCGTTAGACACGTCAAGCATTCCTAACCTAAAATCTGTCAAAACTAGATTAAGTTTACGTTTAATAGTACTCATTGTTAGCTTAAACTTAGGTCTATGATATGATTGTTTAAACATCAAAATTGATATACATGATAAAATTACATCAAAACACCGTATCAAAAGCTACTATTTGTGCGGCAAGACAACTAAAATATATTAAGAAAATATTCATAATTTGTATGTAGTAAATGTAGTTTCAAAACTTGTACAAGCGTTTCGGTTAGTATAATATGGTAATATTATTGAAATTAACCACGGCTAATTTATTTTTTTCATTTTTAATAGTAGATTTTTATTACAATGGAAAAAGGATATGGAAAACTTTTATAATAAGCAAATAGCAAAGCGATTGTGTAATATGGACGTATTTTCAGAAGCTTTTTTATAATAATTGTTACAAAATACTTCTATTAAATATCTTAACAAGTCTGATCGGCGTATATAACGCGAGATAAATTCAACGAATTAGTTTGATATTAAGTAAACTGGAAAATATGCGTTTAATTTCGGATAAACTTGCTACTATCCCAATATAAGTTAACAATTGGAAGACTTTCAACCAAAATTTGACCATGTCTACGTAAAATTGGTCGATTTCATTGTAATCTAACGTTGTGGACATCGCGGAAGCTCATCTTAAAGTTATATTATTTCTAACGCGTAAAACCTACTAAATTCCTTAAGTTACATAAATTTAAACCACATATGGAATGAGCATAAAGATAGAATCAAATTCAATAAATTCACAAGTAGACATTAATTACGTATTACGTCACAAACAACAATAAAAATCAACCAGGGAGTTATTCGGACTCGTGAATGCCCGATTCATTGTCCTCATCTTTAGCGTCGAGACGTGTTTTGAGATCGTCAATGAGGGCCGCCGGAGGGGGCAGAAGGGCACATACGACCTCCCCCTTTCCCCCTACCACGAGCTGAGTACGTGATTGCGGAGAGCCGTCTCCTGCTTCGCTGTCAACCAGCGGTCCGTCACTGTCAGCGGCGGCACGGTTCCTGCCCCTCCATTCGGCGATCTTCCCTTCGATGTCCAAGGTGCTTCGCTTCGATCCACTACGCACCCCGCACCCAAAAATTACGTCAAAATCGCGTTCACCCAATAAACATTGGTATCATCGGCCATCAATCATACGCTCTTGATGATGGCGTTGGGTCCCTAACCATCAAATGAAACAACTTAAAATAACTTAAGGTAACGGATTAAGGCTTGTGTGGGACTGGTTAACATGCATTTCTTTTCCGAATAAATCTCTTTACAACATGCATTGGGCCATATTAGTATGTTGCTGGCTTTATTATGTTAGTTTTCCCTAATCGAAGTCGATAACCAATTTACAAAATACCACGCGTGCATTAAAACCATAAACATCAATGAAGAAGAAAATCTAAGTTTACACACTTGTTGCGGATACAGTATTAGCACATGCGCTAAAGGCAGGGAAGAGAGGTGTGTAAAGGTAGAGTGACCTTTAGTTTCCACGATTTTTTTTTTTTTCAAAATTTTGATTAACTTCTTTTCTTCTAAAACTATCAGATTTCGAAAGTACTACTAGAAATTCTAAAGCATTTTAGAAATACTACTGGACCGTACTGTAATCACATAACTAGCATGCACACTAGCGCCACCTGTGGTAAGCTTAAACCCTTTGTTAACGTGGAAACCAAACGCCACGGCGTAAGTCTCTAGTGTGGGGCACTTACTTGGCAAGGGGTATGTTATCGCGGTCCGCGTACGCGTCATACAAATATTCGCTGCAACAAACAGACAAGGCTGACTGTGGATGTCACGCGCTATGCCAGCTCAACTCAAAAGCACTAAAACAGCTTTACGACTCTATGAGTCTAATAATATTCTATACAATTCAAGAACTTCTGTTTTTTGTATAAACGTTTTACCAAAGGTGTAAGTTGACGAGTTTGTTAATTGTAAGTTTCATAGCGAGTGGACGAAAACTTCAGACATCATAAGGGAAAAGACATTTTGTCACTTACAAACATAATTACAATTTAAAAAAAAAAAAACAAAAAAAAAACTGAAATATGGCTACAAGTACTACATTGTCTTGTGTTCATGAAGTTTACTAGAATGACGTCAATTGATATAATCGTGTTTTTGTAATGTATCAAAGAAACGTAAAGAAAAAAGAAAACAAACAAATCCATACCAAGGATAGCTACGTTATGAATATGTACAAATGGATTGATGCATTGCGGATGGAGTATTATGACCGCAATGTAACCCGCCAATCATGTATGGATCGCAAGCAATGTAGCGGGTACATGCTCAAATTCTAGTTACTGGGAGTCTTTACATTATACAACAATGATACGATAACACGACGTCGATCGGCTCATTGGATACATGCATTCAACTCTCAACATAATATCTCTACTTTTTTTCAAATTATGTTGTTGGCTACTCCGTTTTTTTTTTTTCAAAAAAAAAATCTATAAAAACCTAAATACACTAAAATCAGATTTCATACTCTTTAGTTTTGGATACTAAGGAATACTTTCCAATGAGCCAGGATATATGGGTCAATGCAAGCCACTGTAGGGTCAAAGAGCGCACAACACGAGCTACGACAGTAATTTTTACACCCGACAATACGCGCTAATCCCCAATGTCAAAATAACTCAAACAAAAATTTAAAACACCGATAAAACTAAGTTATAATGTAAATTTAGTCCTTCGAGCCGGAGTTTTAAGACGTTTGCATAAAAGCGATATTGTCGGGTATTTTACTGTGTCGAGTATGATACGGTGCTAGGTAAGTGCAGTGTTACCGGAGTTGGCGCTGCGTCACCGCCACCAGCCGCGATTACGGCACATCGGCTCGTACTCGCTGCTGAGAACACCATCAGGTCAGACATAGATATACAAGTTTTTTGAAGACTTGTTTGGGTCTTACGATATTAATTAGCGGAATTATTGCTTAAAGGAATGCTGTAAGCACTAAATTTCTTTAATGCATGATAAAGGTAATTTTTAAATGATTAAGGAAAGATCTTATAGACTTTAAACGGGGCCCGGACGGTATGAAAACAAATATTGAGATTTAATATTATATGGCGGTGAGTAAACAAAAACAAAATAAACGATGTATGCACTAAAAGGATTAACTAAATAGAAATGAAACTATAGGAAAACCTTAGGTGTAATTAGGCATATTAGTAGTTTCGTTTCGTTTAATTATACGTAGTAAAGTCTCAGCTCTTTAACCACACAATGACATGCTCACATTTTAAGTTGAAAGAAAAAGCAATCTGACTCTGTCATATACCGGAGTCACGATGTGTTAGAACGAGAGAGAGGGATTGTCGTGTTAAGTGCTGGTAAGACATCTCCAATGAAGACAAAGTTTCCCCCTTTCTCTATCTCCATAGAGCTCTAGATGGCCCAAATAATAAAAATGTAAATAAGGTTCCATTCACTACTAGGATGAAGGTGCACAGCAATTAATTTACCATTGACAAACTCATACAAGGGTTAACATTTCAGAACTCATACGAAATTAAATACGAAAACTAAAATTAAATTAATATATTTGGGAATCATTTGCAACCTTTAAGATGCAAAGTATTCCAAAACGATGATGATGGCAGATGAATGATATCTTAGAATTCATAAATAAAATATTTTTTGTCATAGCAATTGCAAGTTATATTATTCAAAAATCCAACAAGAAGTGCTATGATTTTGAATAAGAGGAATTACTATCAATCCATTAGTTGTAGATTATTCCTCCATGATAAAATAATTGAAGCTGTTTGTTCAAATTTCAAATTTTCAATTGTTAGGGGTTCACACACATTTGGTACATGTTAGCACAAACGATAATGAAAACAAGTTCAATTACTTTACATGACACAAAATCAAATAATATTCATGTATTGTAGAGTGTAAAAGAATATGGCACATTGGAAAAATACAAAATTTTCATTTGTATGAGATGGTTTCATTACAAATAGTGTAAGTCAAAATGATACTAATGTTGTAACTGTATTTGCACATTAACATTAATAAATCTTCGAAGGCTGATACACGATATGCTTTTGTATGCGCCAGATCAAATCTAACTATGTTAATACCATTTTGTATACGTCATTAGAACAAGCATCGTGTATTTTTTTCAGAAACTCTCAATTGGCTAGCATTTAGTATAAGTATGTTATATTGTTTAAAATAAACGTGTATGGTGTACGTGTTTTATGTATATATTATACGTACGCCTCAACAAGCGGTCCTGGATATGGATCGGGATGTCGGTACAGCCGTGACAGTCGTTGAGCGATGACCATCAGAGGCACGAAGAGTAAGACGCACCAGGCCAGAGATATCCAATACCCATGCTGGAATAAAACATGAAAAGGACCGTGAAAGACGAGAGAATGACTACCGTCTTCTGATAAGTTAGTATGGTATGTTTCTGTCACCGTAAAATTGTAAACACCGTTAGATGGTAATCTATCTCGCGAGATTGTAAACAGTCGAAAGATTGTGAACTTCAACGCACTGCTTACAATTTAACGTATAATTATTCGGTAGATTGTAATCTATCGAAGTGAAACCGTCAAATTGTGAAACGGATCGCACGTCGCGCGCTGATTGGTTGAACGGAATATGCCTCGCGCCACGATATTTGTTTGTTAATTCGTTGGGAAGTAAAATTTTACTTCCCAACAATTTCTTATAACTAATTCTAAAGCTGTGAGTTACTTTCGACACGACATCAATTTACATTCATCAATCAATCAATTCCATTCAACCAATCAGCGCCCGAGGTGCGATCCGTTTTAACGGTGTTTACAATTTTACGGTGACTTTTCTAAAGTAACTAATGTATATTTGAAAGTAAAATTGTAACGATGATAACAGGCACGGTACTAAAATTAATAAACATTTAGGTGATTAATCAAGATTAGTTATGTGCGTTTTTATTTGAATCTCGACGAATACAAGTGCAATTTTTTAGGCGTGCATTTGAACACTAGCTCCTATATTGAAGGAATACCTTTAATCGACATGTCTAAACAAAACTTAACTGCGTAAATTAGGCATAAAAACTATCCACCTATCTCATGAAAAGAAATCTGCTGATAAAAGTTACAGAAATCAGAGGTTAGTAGCGGTTTTTTAGTCAAACAGACGCATCGTTTCGCCTGTCTATCATTGGTCTAGAGCTATTGACTAATCAAAGTCGAACGAAATTGTTTTCCGTTGTTGAATTTATCTTAATACCAACATAGTATAGTAATTATAACACATGTAGTTATAGTAATAGAATGTTCGACTCATTTTCAATAGTGTTTTCGTTACTTTGTTAACACTTTTTAACAATATACAAATTTCGCCCTACTTCTTTACATCAGGAATTGTGACGTCCCTGTTAATTTAATAAAAAAAATATTAAAAAAAAGTAATACAAACAGTAGGCATGAGAACAGCACGGCAGACAGAATCTCTTGTAGCATTAAACGCATTCGAGAGCGGCTCACATCGGCCGACCTTTGTACGAGCGGCTGCCACCACCAAGCTCAGGTATTCTTGAAGGCGCTCACTCACCACCTCAACAAATTCACGGGTCAACTGAAACATGGATTTATTCATCGTAGAACATATTAAATATTAGTACAATACGATAAAACTTTGGACTCATATAAAATAGAACCAGCCAGTGGCTAAAGTAAAATTATACAATTAAAGAAATCATTAAGTGATTTTTCAACAAACAAAACCATTACATAACTTACTATATACTTACATTTTGTACCAAATCAGGCCCTTGAGTGTTAAGGAACAATTCGACCTCAGTTGTGTCCCTGATGCGGTACTGAATGGCTTCTTTTAGTGATGATTGATTGAAACGGAGCACATCTCGAAGTTCTGTTGCTGTTTTCTATAACAGGGTATATATAAGTTAGATAATCATTTTGTTTATAAAACGTACTATCATGAACAATATAAGTCGAGCAATTAAGACAAAACTTTAGTGCACCAAACGGCACACAATCGAAAAGATTTATTCGAAGAACATAAATATGAAATTCCGGTTCGAAGGATCAAATCAATTTCTAATTCCAAACTATTCAACTATATACTATATTGTATTAAAAAGAACTCATAATTAATTATACAATAAATACAATTACATTTAACTGAGCAGTATGTTCCAACATCGGGTTGACAACATCCCTCTGCAATTGATCCAATTGGTCAGCTGCTTGCCTCAAATTCCTGGCCACTTCCCCATACCCCGCTCGTCCTGTAAGGGATCTCGCCGTTTGCTGTAGTTGGGACGACAGTGACTCTAATGGTAGAGAAGTTATGTTTGTTTCCAGCTGAAAGTTTATATGAAATGAACGCTTGCAAGCTTTAGATATTAAGTCCCGCTTAACTTATATATAATTGATGGAGACGAAAGGTTCACTAGACGGATTGTCAGCATATATTAAGATATAAAAATTAATAACAAATACACACATTACCTGTTAATATGTTGTAAAAAGCCTTTTGGTTCTGACATGCCAACTAGTATTGTTTTTCTAATAGGTTTACACGTGCAAAATTTCTATACAACAACACTGTTATGCATTAAGTATTTTAATAGAGGTAGTCTTAAATAAATACATTCCATAATAAAACATTACCTTATATGAAATATTAGTTTGATAGCCGAAGGGTTATTTGAATGATTGGTTGCTTTTGGATTTACGACAGACTATGTCAGAGTGATGGATTTAAAAAACATAAACCTTACATTCCGGCTCGAAGGACTATAACTCACAGTATAATTGTAATAAGTAAATAAAAATTAATTAAGTTCACTTACCGCCTCCAAAATCTTATCAAAATTGAAGTCAGAGAGTCCCGTATTAGCCAATTGATCTAGTTTTGCCTTTGCTGCTGGTTTTAAAATAAGCAAAGGACGACCCCTGGGCGGATAATCTGTTCGCAAGGAAGAGACACGGACACCCAGATCTTTTTCTACTTCTTGTTTAACTGCTTCCAGATCGTAAAGGCGGTTAAGATGTAGGACCTATGAAATGAAATTTATTGCATTTTTTGACAATAAACTTAATGCTATCTATTATTGTGAGAGACTGGTGCTTGAAGGTTGGGAAAATCTTGGACATACTGGCAAAAAGTATTGCTAATACAACATTTAAAAACGAACAATACATAATTTATAAAAAATACAAAAAATATATATATAAAAAAATTGAGAAAAGTTAACAAAAACAAAAGTCTAGTTTATGTGTGTGTGCGTATGTGCATTTGTGAGTGTATGTGTGTCTGAGTGTACGGGTCAGTGTGAGTGCGTGTGCGTGTGTGAGTGAGCTAAATTGTTACTAGTGCAGTTATTACCTATGAGGAGTTATTACTTTTTATTTTCGAAATACTGAAATTAAAGGCTGTATTAAGCCTTACTTACAGAGCTTAGATGATTATTGGCAGATTTTTCGTCTCTGAACGAAATCTATGATTTAAAAACATTAAAACGATTTATTGACCACATATACGACTCGACTTGGCTCGCTAAAGTTCATTCATTATAAATGGGTGCATAAGTTGGGGCTTTAATATTAAAATAATATTGATTCTCACCTCATATACAGTCTTATTACGATGACAGGCTAGTAAGACAGAGGTGATATTAAAATCCGGATCACTTTTCTCGTTGAACATCACATTCTCGAAGTCCACAAACATCTCAACATCGGCAAATAATCGGTTATCACGGGGTTCACTATACAAAAATAATATGTAATAATTCTTGAAACTGTTACTATAATACACTGATTATTCATATATCTGGTCAGGTAACATATTATATAGTACATAGTAAGTTTTATCATTCATTAAATGTGGTCAACTCTATGACCAACCACGACATATACCTAGCAATTTTAGGATGAAAGTCGAGACTAAGTATGGCTTCCATTTGTCAAAACATTGGATTTGACATACGGTAGTCATACTAGCGCTATGCTTTGACCCTTAATTCTTCCCTTTGACAATCTTGTTAGCCTAATACAGTTAGTACAGTATAGTATCAAGTTTCTATATAATTTTTAAGGAACTTAGTCAACACTACTTAGAAAATCATATACAGAATCTATAGTATATGTAAGTATAACGAGCTATTTATTTAAAGGAAACGCAAAAGGTTTTAATGCTAACGATATGTAATCTGTGAAATAGACTCAACTTTGCTTAATACTTCTGTAGACGTAACTGATTCAACACTTACGTCATGACTTAAAGGTCCATGTTACCAGTCCATAAAAATAAAAATAAAAAACACTTACGTCAAAGGATCGCAGACAAATCTCTGTGCCGTGACGCCGAACACGAAATAAATCAAGATCATTATAGCGATAAAGGCACCCAAGAACAGCGTTATCGCTATACCACTGTAAAGTAAATTTTATAGTTAAAAAAATTGATAATTTGGAATGATTTTTTTTTAAAGAATTCATTAGCTAATCATTAAAATTTGACATTAATAACTTAAAAATATAATTTTTTTTAAATTGTAACTTATTTTGACATATTTTAAAGTGTGCAATTGAGAAATATTGCATATACTAATAATGCTTTAAGTTAGCTTTTCTGAATTTCAGAAAGACATTACTGTAATAATAGGAATATACTAGTTTTCATTGTTGTTGTACTTAAATTAAGATTGTGTATTTAATGAAAAACACTGAAAGAGACCTACCACAGAAGACAAGTAGCTCCAGTGCCTTTATTGCAGCAGTCACTTGTGCCGTACACGTCAGGTCGTTTACCACATACACCGCATAGAAGACCCCACGACATCACTACCACAATCTGTAACGATCAGATAGTTATAAAAGACAGAAAGAACATGATCAGTAACTAGAAAATAGGAACTTTCAAAATTTACATTTACTACTTGTTCCTAAATAAAGGCAGTAGGGCAAGAGGAACTGGCAAAAACAGAAATTGAATCAGAAAAAAGGGTGCGTGTACTTATGTACGCGCGTAAGAAGTTATACTTCTTTGGCATTATTAAAAATAGTTTTTGATTGCATGCAAATAATTAATTACAATTAAATAATCAAAGACTGGAAAAGTCATTATAGTCAATAAAGTTCAGTTTGCATTTGAAAAATTAAATAAATAAATATTTATTATCATTCTCTTACACTAAAGTATAACATAAATTCTATTATTGTTCGGATTGTTGTTTTTAAATTATGTCCAATACCGTAGCATCTTCCGTGGGCAACTTCATTCTGTTAATTTTGTGTCACGGTGCGCGCGCATGGTAAAATTTCACTCTCATCAATTTTTCTTAACGCGCCTAAAGAAGTATAACTTCAAAAATACACACTCTATGTCACATTTCTAATAAAGGAGAGTACTACGAGACATAAAGCTATACTAAAAACAACGAAATCTAACTTAAAATTACTGACGTCAAATGACCTTTGTTTATCAAGAAATTCAAAAATAACGGAGTATAAAGCGTTCTTGGAGCGCACTACTACAATTGAACGTCAAAACTCCCTTAAAAACAGATGAATTTTCCATGGAAAAGAACTTTACTAAACAACATGTGGTTCCAACCCTAAACTTCAAGTTTCTGAATTAAAATACATATTTTTTGTGTTGTAAATGTCCTTTGTCAAAAATCGAAAATACCATACGTCAGACTATTTGTCTATAATTAGAGCTGTTTGGCGGTTTTATACACACAATAATTAATATCAGAAATTATTACAACAAGACTACTAATTTTTTACGAGAATCTCTTACAAAAAACTCACCAAAAGCAACACAGCTGCGGCAGCCTTTGACACATATTTGCGATACGGCGCGTACCGATCTATATAATCGCGTTGAATTTCATCGGTTTGGATTTTGACTTGTGCAAGTTGCTTGCTCATATTGCCAGCTTCATATGTGATCTGATCTGCTACACTTGCCAAACGCCGACCTATGAAGAATTAAAAAAGTCTATATAATTCTCACATTCAAGTTTGTAGTCATAGGGAGGAGCGATCAAGTATTACGTAACGAATTGTGGAGGGGGTTGTCCTTTTGTACAACGTGTCACTAGGTGGTCACGAAGCGTTTTATATACTTGGGTACAGAAAAACGTTACGGCGCGTTAAATGGGGGACGGTTAATAATCTCCAAAAACTGCGTGAAGTAATACTTGAACGCTCCCATACTCAATATGAAGAAGACTAGGCGGTATGGTCGAAAGACCTGCGCCATGGGAGAAAAGAAAAAGAAAACGACAGATTATATCTAATTGATAGCTATTGTGGTTTAAATTTTACATAATTTATCTTACTATATCGTATCGCATACCCGTTTCAGTGATAGCTTCCTGGACCTTCGGTATGTGCTGGTCTACGGTCTTCTTGATGCCGCTGAAGACTTCCAACCCAGCTGCTACGTCTTCTTTTATATTACTCTCTAGGAGCGAGCTGACGTTCGTCAAGAGATCTGATACGTCCGGGATCTGTGTTAAAGACAATTTATGGGATAAAATATTTACTCATTATTGTACTTCATATTAAAATGTACCTACTCAAAAATGTATACTGGAAAGAGGAACTAAATTATCAAAATTTTATTAATAAAATTTGGAAAAACCAAAATCTGTACCTGTGAAACAAACCGAAAAAAGACCGAAAAATAACTTAAAGGGAAAGTAATAAATGGGAATCAATTTTATTATTTAATTTAAAACAACTTTTATTATATATCTATATTCTTTTCGGGTTTTCCATTCGAACTTTAGGAATGACGTTAAATAATCGAACTACCACACACAGCGATAAGATAAATCTCATATTTCACGGTTATTTTTTTTAATTATTATATATAGCATATTATCTGCACTAACAATGGCGCAACAAAATAATGGAGGCGACGTGGCAAAAAATTGTATAAAATGGCAGCTACAGCCGTCTCCATATTATGTGAAAAAAAAATGTTTTTTGGAACAAAAAAAATGAAATACCAAGCAGCGGTTAATTAATTTTTGTAGTTAAATGTGAAATCAAGTCCAAAGAGTCTGTCATAACAAAACCCAAACTTATAACTATACATACCGTTGGGAAATATTTATCAAGCATCTAATCCATTTGAATGCATGAAATAAAAATTATTACATTTCAAACACTTCATATAAACAATTAATTAAAGACATTTCCACTTAATTGTTATCAATGAAATTAGAATTTTTGGAAATTGATTTTGTGCCTTCCTGGGCCCTTATTCTGTAACCTCCACATCATCTGTTGCATCAGGAATAAGATTAGCTGTTTTTTTACAATATGATTTGAATATTACTTTGATGTCTATCTTGTATGTGTATAGTTAGTTATGTTTTAATGTGACTATAACTTTTATTTAATTTATCATTTACCATATTATATTGTATTTCGGTGCCTAACTGTCCAAGTCGGTATTTCTCTTGCAACTTTATACATTCCTTTTCCTGACAAGCCACAAGTGTACGATGTAGCAACGCTTTAACTCGACGTAGTCCTGAAATTATTTAATCTAATTAAAATCTTTATTTTTTTATTTCAAGTATTAATTAAAAATAATTAGATCATAGATAGAATTAGATTATATTGGCTTGACTTAAGGTCTTTTATGTGTACCTGCCAAATGTTTATATGTAATTATAAATAATTAATAATAGTAATTTTTATCTCGAATTTCGTAATAAAACTCTATTATACCAGCGTCAAGTTCTTCAGCCTTCGATCGCAGCGCTGAAGTTGATTTCTGTACTGTTCTTAAATCCTCGGGAACTCTGTCCAACTGCTGGACCATTCCATTCAACTTTTGCACAGACGTAGCGCTTGTGAAATCATCCAGCACTTTTAGCACCGTTTGACCGCTACCTGTAACGCAAGTTACAGTTCAAAATGTGCTGGATCACTTCAATATAAACTGTACGACCACAGACCATTCAATATACGGAGCTATATATTACGTCGCATAATAAATAATAAAGAACCCAGGTCAAAGAAAAAAACACTAAAGCAAATCGTAATTATGTAATAATCATTTTTTAGAACATTTTTCTCAAAAATATATTATTTTGTAATGTTAATTAATATTATTTGTTACAACAACATATTTAATAATTACACTTCGTGTTATTTTTGTGTCTTGGTATTTTAATTTTCAAAAAATAGAAATTCAAAAGTACCAGGCTCACATGAACTAAGCCACTTACTTGTAAGCATCTCGTTAAGTTCCGCCTCAAGCTCCTTGTAGTTTGTGACTAGTAAATGTCTGGAGTGTGCCTGCGTGGCATTCAGGAATTCCCTAACGTCCTGTATGCTAGATTTAACAGTCTTTGCTACATTTGCAGTACCGGTGTCTAGTTGAGAATCAGTCGCAAACGCACATACGACCCCGAATCTGAAAAACATGACAAATAAAGTAAAATTATCAATTTTTAATTTTGTTATTGACGCCTGGGTTTTATTTATATTATCAACGAGACTTTAATATTTAAATTGATAATAATGTACATCAAGTAAGAAAGCTATAACGTGTTTTTATGATTAAATACGTATACGTATGGATTCTTAATCTCTCGTGGTAAGAAATATAACCTTTTGCTAAAATTAGCTTATGAGATTTTCGTTTCCGCAAACGTAATAACGTAGTCTAATCCTATTTCTTAGAACTTTTAGGGGTTCAAGCTTAGAATTTCCTTCATTTTAGGTATGTTTACAAAACTAATACAAAGTCTTCATAAAGACAAATAATAATTGATAATACAATGACAATGAACGTGGTTTTAGATAATCATAGCCGACCATTAGTAATTGGACAGGCACAAAAAGATGAATAATTCAATGACTTGTGATGTAGTGAAATGCTTTAATGAACCATTTTTAATTCGTTTAGTAATTGTTTTAATTAATAATTAAGAGAAAATTGAACATTACGCCACACCTGTACGTTGCGTACATTCAGGAATGACAAAGATACATTTTTAGGCGCCTGACAGAAAAATATTGAGCGATAAAAATCACTGTTATTTGTTCTGAGTGAAAAACTTACAAAAATAGAGTAAGGAATGCTATAAGAACGATGGCCAGTATTCCTTTGAGACATGCGTCGTATTTCCGGTCGAATGGCCTCCTTCTCCGACCAGACTTACACCATTGACAACAGCACCAGAACAGGCTGAAAATATAATATCAATAGATATATAATATATATATATCAGCATATGCTGATAGAGCACAAATCTTTGTGTTTAATTTTTTTGTTATTATTAATGAACTATTAATTACTTAAGAAGTCATGTGGAACATGGTGTAATGGTTGCAGCGCCTTACAAACATTGTGTAAAACAAAAACTTGGCGATTAAAAAGAGTGGCGGAGGGTTTCTTGGCAGTTCTTCTCTTCCGTACGCCCTTGATTTGAGAACTGGTTGTAAATGTAAAATTAGAAGCATTTAATATGTATTTCTTTTTTGACGTTCATAGGTGTAATGTCCACTTATGAACGTGTTACCAATATGAATAAATGATTTTGACTTTGAATAAATAGTTATCAATTTCTTTCCAGAGCGTAAATAGCAGACCTGAGTTTTTCAACTATACCTTAAAATTCTCCAATAAATTTGAATTAATCTGCCATGATAATATAAAAATATAACAACCTAAATCAATCAAATAAACGCTCGCATATCTTAATTCAGTAAATCCAAAAATATATATTCAAACAATTTAAAATTACTGACCCCGTAAGTGGAAGTATAGCGACCAAGAGGACAAGAACGACTATCACAGCAACAGGTCCAGCGTAATGGGCTAGCAGGGTCTTCCATTTCTCCTGCAGAGGTGCTACTTCTAAGTTTCCATCAGAAAACCAGACTATACCTGGAATAGAAAGAAAGCATTTATTACACACCGTTATTAGGAGACGAAAGAAGAACATTTATTTACCAAAAAAGTATGGGCTTTTCAACAAACAGGATGAGACGTGGTCGTGTTACGTTTTAAACCCGCTTAAACGGTATTATTAATTTAAGTTACAAATATACTTCTAATTTAATATCTAATCAAACCATGTAAATGATATAACATCAATTAATCGGTTTTGTACATACAAATGAAGATCCATGTTATTAAAATACTGTTATTTCCTAAGAAAGCATTAATCTATAAGAGTAAATTGCTTCTGTAGTAGCGATTGGCATTCTAATAAAACAGGCTGTTAACTCTCCGTTATTTTACCGGTTTTCTAATGATTTTTATATAACTGTGATTTCACGTACAGTTGCACTAAATCTTTGTACCCATATTCCAGAACGTGAAACGTATCAACTAATTATAAAAATTTGAGATTTCTAAATTACTCATACATTACCAATTATTTAAAATATCGCTATAGGAAAGATAAAAAATCTTATTCTTCTATTTCTTAATCTAATTCTTCTCTTAAAATCTTAATCTTAGCACAAACATCTGTAGACTGATATTCGCGTAACATATTATTTCGCTTACGTATTCTATAAACTATCAAACAAATCGACTGATAAAGAAAAGTCGTTCTTATAGTAAAAGAATTAAAGCATAATTTTGAAAGTGTATTAATATGGAGCACATCAGACACTGACAGGCCCCTTACGGTAATTTATTACCTACTCTAAGTTCATCTAAACAAAATTGATTATTGACACCTAGTACCATTTCTTATATCAACCATAAATTGATATGTTTATTCATTTTGATCATATTTTTGTTATAAACCATGCCATGCCTTTCAATTGCATCGTTGGCATGGCCTGGCATGTTTAAAATAGTTCGAATTTGCCAGCCAGATGTGTAAGTCCCTTTCGCACAATTTACAATCAACATTAGTTAGAACATACAGAAATGTAAACGTCTTCTGTAAAATATGTTTTTAAGAAATCATTCATATAACACATAATATGTATTAGTGAACGATGTAGGTTACGATAATAAGCGAAATTTCGTAAAGTTTCCAAGCGGCTCGTTGGTCTAGGGGTATGATTTTCGCTTAGGGTGCGAGAGGTCCCGGGTTCAAATCCCGGACGAGCCCGCAGAACAGCTTTTTTTTTCTTTTTTCGTTATTGTCTCATACAATTTATTCCTTAAAATATAATCTTCATACTTATCATACTATACATAACGGTACAGTAGAAACATAGAGTTATCATCATTTGAAATTCTCACTCTACTGCACATTTCTCGCAATGTCAACAATCGTGATATACTTGATAATGGCCATTGTACAAGTGATATTATCATTACTCTAATCACTGCTCCACTCGCGTGATTCACCTTGGCCGTGCCGCAACGGTGCCGTTTCTAACAACCACCATTGTTATGCTATCCTGGTAACAGTGAGTTACGAAATACGGCCAGTTAAATAATCACACGTCAATTGATCTTGGGAACAATTGTGCGTAAGAAAAAAAATGCATTGTTTTGATATTGCAATACATTTTTTTATGTTAGATAGTTTTACTTGTTGTTTTTTTGATTATATAAATTCATCGTCCAAAAATTTCTTATTGCTTTTTTAATTTAGCAAAGTCAACACAAAATTAAACTTGTAAGTTTCACTTTTTTTTCTACATGGTCTTGACTAAGTTCAATGTGCCATACATTACGATCTAGCCTAACTTAAGAGTAATAAGTAATTTAAGTTTAACCTAATTTACTAAAAAGGATATTTTATGTATGTATTTTCACTTGTGCTTGTAATTCTTCAAAGTAATAAGCTAGACATTACAAAGTTTCAAGCATCATTTGTTTTTCCATTGTTCCTTCAGCTGTCAACTCTTTGACTTTGAAACCCATATAAATTTACAACTTATGACTTTAAAAACAGCTACATTATAAAAGGATTGTTTCCTATTTATAAAGTAATATCTAGTTATCCCGAGGTCGTGTTTTCTAGAATGAATAACAACCGGAAATAAAGCCTATTAATCTATCGTACGTAGAAAGCTGCATTACATCTGTATAATTCGTTTGATATAAATGGAAGTGCAATTATCACTTAGTATGACATGGGATCATAACTGATACTTCACTAATACCTTTTTGTACTAGCAAACAGGTGATCAGCCTTATGTGTCTGTACGGTTTCTGGATCATCGGGGTGCTTTAAATAATATAGGATTTTAATTTTACTCTATATTAACCACTCGAGTACAACAATAGAATATACGCAAAATAATTAAATGTTAATTGCTATGTAATGAATGAATGTAACAATCGAAGAGAGTTCCTACGTCTGGCTATACTCTCGGGGCGGAACTACGACGATTTAGGAAATCGCCACGCTTATAAAACTAAGAAAGCCTGAGTGGGCAAAATGTACATTGTATGTATCCTTGGCTCGTACAGTGATCAGTGAGATCAAACTGAGTACGGTAGTATCAGACAGTCATGAGTAAGATTTAGTGTAAAAGTTGTATATATAATAGACGAATTCGCAACCTTGGTACTTCAGTTCTAAATATAGTTAATTACTTTAGTTTTATATACTTACATTGCGGCCAAGGCAGTTTAATCATAATGATAAATTTCATTCATTATTAGATTTGCGATTATAATTGTTTCCTAATAAATGATTTCATGTTTTAAAAATATCTATTTGAGACCTCAGACATGTTAACCATTACCATCAAATATAATCGAAACCGCGAAATGTATCCTTAAATTGTAGCACGCGACCATTACGGAAATCGATTTATTATTGTTTATTAACGAAATCAGAGCAAGGCGAGGCTACTAGACATAAGACAATATTCAAACTGAAACAGTTCAGTTACATTGTTTATTTAAGGACACAGTATTCAAATAAACCTAAAAAGCAATTTATTACATTAAAGTAATGAAAAAAAATAGTAAAGTATATACGTCAGACGCGAGACTTATATTTTGCATGTAAAATAATTTTAAAGGCTCGACCCCGCACGTCCTCATATCTAATGCCTGACTTGAGGAGTCCTCCATCCCTGAGGTCAACAGACCCTTGTCCTTTTGAACTCGCAAATTTTAAATTATGAATAAGTTTGGTTTCCGTTTATATACATATAACTTCTGCAAATGAAAAAGGAATAAATAGTCAACATAACTGTCATTTTTAAACAAAATAAAATATAAAAAGATTTCCCGTACCGGGAATCGAACCCGAGCCTCCTGGGTGAAAGCCAGGTATCCTAGCCACTAGACCATACGGGAGATATTCATTTGAACAAAATATTCGATAACGCTCTGCAAGTGAATGAAAATAGAACTAAAATCATATTGATTCTTGTATTTTGTGATAGGTCGCGCTGTTGCAGCCTGTTGCTATATAGGCGTCGCGCCGTTCGGTAGGGGGAAAGCGGGCGTGTGAAGGGGACTGAAGAGGTTGTGGGGGGAGAAAGGGGGCAACAGCAGCCCTTTGTGAGCGTTGCAATGGATCGATAGCCTGCGTCCTGTCTGAGCTAGGATACTATGTAACTAGCTACATACAATACATTATCAGTTAGTTTCGGTACAATTCAATTATAACTTTTAACATTGAAGTATTGTGATAATTTTAGTTTATTTTGCATGTATTTTTTATACACACTATTACTTGAAAGCAAGTATTTCAACTATAATGCAACAATGAAACGTATGTTTCAAAATGTCAATGCAACAACGAATTGCATGCATTGAAGCGTAAATAATGGGCAATCTTTGAATCAAGTTAACTGGTTTTCGCATGACTAATACACTAAATCAGTTATTAAGCCACATGCATGAATGCCTTAAAAGTACACGAATGAGGTCATATGGAATTTTGGTAACGATATGCATTATTAAAACTTGAGTTCGTTTTATTCTACTAGAATATAACTTAGAAATTATTTTGAACTAGAAACACGAAAAAACTGTGATTAGGTTTATAAAAAAATAAAAATGTATACATATATAAATAGAACCGATCGTAATTCAAGAAGCAGTATATAGTTATCTCTTTGCTGAATATTTTGTATCCGCAATGGAAGGCTGGGGACCTGTTACTAAACGTCATACTTCTATAACATTATAAGCTTCTATAGTCATATTATAGCTACCAGCCTCTCAAAAAAAAACAATTATAAGACAATATATATGTTTGATGTGTGCATACATAATTTTTAAGAATAACTAAGGTAGCAGATTTCACAATTAAACTAAACTTAAGTGGAAAAGGGCGGGGCACATGGTTAGAGGAAGAGCAAAGTGGAAGAACAAAGAATTAAATATAGATCGACCAGATTAAGAAAATAGCGGGAGACACATGGCAAAGAGTGGAGCAGACAGAAATGGCAGGATTTGGGGGAGTCCTTTGTCAAAAAAGGGCACACAAAGGAATTAACAATTGTGTTAGATAAAAAAATAAACGTATTTGGATGTACCTGTTGTTATAGGCTTTTATTATTATCATATATTTTTTAATGCAATCTTCAAACTCTGTGAGAACATTACTGTAACAAATAAACATGTTATGAACCATTTACTTTCGGAACGCAAAATATTTGTTCCTGATTGCAGTTAAATTGTGTCCTCAATAGTGAAAGGCATCTAGTGCCCCGGCGAAGGCCACCTACTCCATGTTCAACTTAGTCATCGATATAACCAATTTCTAACATCACCGCTCTAAGAACTCACCGGAAACAGTATTTAATAGAATATTATAAGTGAAGTAACAAAAGTTTTTAACACAAGTAGGTTATCAATTCGTGTAGTTTTAATGTTTGTTAAAGCATAGTTTGCACAGCGAATATGTCCGAAAAAAATAACAAACAATAATATTAATAAAGCCATTTTTATTTCATACTATTTACATATCAAAAGGGTGTGAGTTTCATGAAAAATGAAAGTAAAACATAAAGAACTGATAAACAATTATATTATTTTCATATGAATTTCAAGGCGATAAGTAATCAGTACTTACGTGGAATTATTAGCAATTATTTTTATCTGATATTGATATAATTGTGAATTATTTACGATAAAGTTTTTATATTAATTATTCGTATAGAATAAACAAAAGGGAATATTAGTAAGGCATCTATAAAAAAATGGAAATGAAAAAAAAGACAGTAATTTATCATCAACGCATTCGAGATTGCCCAATTTTACAAATATCTAGGAAATATCGTCACAGACTGCAGCTGGAGAGGAATTATCATCACAGTTGACAACTGTTTGTCTTGTTCATTTCACCTCAGCTGTAAACTTGATACAAAGGGAACGTCGGGGCCATCACTTAGGCAGATGAACCACTTCAGGGGTATTTGACTTTTCAGCTTTCATTTCTTTTGACTTTCGAAATATACGCTCTTCATAAAACTCAATGTAATTTTACGTTATTCAAAAAACCCGGTTGACCTATATAGAATTTGTCTGATTTTCGTATACGGACTTTCTTCGTCCAAAGCTTTTATATATCCCTTACATCTTTAACCATTTTCTCAAAACCAAAACCTTCACTGTCGATTCAAAACATACATTCAATAACAATCTTAAGCAACATCATCAAACCTGTCGTATGCTCAAATCGAAACAATATTTCTTGTGCAACAGAAGTAAAACTATACTAAGGGTATTTAGAATTTATTAATTTCAATACCTGTTAAGTAAGTTAACTGGAAGAGACTACCTACCCACGTCACAGGAAATCTTAGTATCCCCTACACTAGGATTCCCTGTTTCCACTGGCTGGCTAGTAGACTTCCTCTTATAAAGTTTTTCTTTCTTTCCTTTTTTTGTCAAATAATCTTTTTTAGATTACAGTATTTAAATGATCTCGAGAGTGAATACGACAGTTTTTGTTAACACGTGGCGTGAATTGTAATTCGTTTGTACAGATCAAGGTCAAATCTTGACATGAACACGTTTCTATTCCTTCACATGAATTACTCAGAAAGATTTACACCTTTTGCGCGAGTTTGATCTATATCGATTCGAACACAAATTTTTAACAAAACCCAATCCTAAAAATTCCTCTTGTTAGGTTAATTTGAATTAATAATTATTTCTGGTCTGGTTTCTGCCCCGTATTCGAAGAGGGTTCTTTAATTAAACTAAATAAAATATAAATAATACTTAAGGCCTAGTGGTTTCACGTTAATCAAAGACGACTTACTATAAGGTAATGCAGCTATATTATGATCGTTCTATTGGCCGAGAAATGCCAGTCAATTTTGTTCCGTACGATTTCTCTAGATATCGAAACTCTTTAGAAGGTGAACTGTACATAAACTGACTGTAAGTTTCATGTCAAAAACTCATAAAGAATTAAAGTTTTGCATTCTTACATCATCAGTTGTCACAATCACACCTACGCGCTTTGAGGCATAAGAGTTGATACTGTAGTATAGCGGTGTTCATGAGACACTTGAATAACTTTGCGTTTCGCGTCCACAGGCGAATTAAAACAATTACGATAAAATGTACGGCGTTCTAATAATGTTTTAATGCATTTCTGCGTTCTATGTTTCTCTAGTTGTCTATGACTAAGAAAGTTGACCTAGTCTCATGGCACAAATTGTGCAATCCAGGTTAAGTATTCCACAATACTCGGTAGGATTAAGGGTAAGAGGTAAGTTGAAGCCCTTGGAGAAAAATTAGGTTTTAAAAACAATAAGAGGAAAAAAAATTCACGTGAAGCCTAATAAATAGACTTTCTTATTGAATGGAAATATAACTGCATTACGATTCCAAAACATAAAAGTAAGAATAGACTCTTCAACTGATCGCTAACAAAAGTGTCTTTAGAACGAAACATTCGTTTCCCAATCCATTAAAATCAAACACATGAATAAAGAAGTTAATAACAAATTATGCAATAAAAAGATGCAATTATAAATTTTTCTTTACACGCGAAATGGATCTTAACCACGAAGGTTAAAGCAGTAGAAAAAAATACATTTCATTTCTAAGACAAACCCATCCAACGATTTATAGAGATAGAATCAATAAGTAGATAAACAAGTGAGAAAGAGCAATATATATATAGGTTTGCTTTAGACTTCGGGTGATACCATCAACTATACTATAACTATACACGCTCCATAGTTAGTAGAGAGTAGCGTAGAGAGTAGTACTCTTTATAAATACGGATATATATAAAAACTCTTTTGCAAAAAAAGTTTCCTTTTTAACGACACTGGTTGCCCGCACCTTTCTGGCGACGTGAAAGCGTACATGCAAGAAGTTGGGATCCCTTATCACTTAGGGGTTTGAAAGATAGTAGCCGATTCTCGGACTTACTGAATATGCATAAAGAATTTCATAAGAATCGGTCGAGCCGTTTCGGAGGAGTATAGGAACGAACATTGTGACACGAGAATTTTATATATTAGATAGAAGTATTATTTGTATAATATACTGCCAAATAGAGAGTAGAAAAATACCAAGGTATTGTCAAGTTTTTTAATAGGGCCAGTAGCACCGGTCCAACTTTCCAATCACTGGTCGGTCAATCAGGTGTTGAGCAGTTTCACTTTCACTGTTTCCATGTTAAATGTTAACTTTCCAGAAGCAATACGCACTTCCAATACAACAATGACGAACCTCCCGATATGACATCAGACGTACCAATACCAATTAAAGTTTTATGGTATTTAAATTAGATTTCTCTCATCGCAGCACTGGAGTGTCAATTGTCCAAACCTTCCATGTTAAAATTATAAAATAAAATTTGTATTAGTTAAACTTCAAATTAAGCTTAGCTTAGCTTATTTAGAACGTTTCACGTCATCATTGCTTAGGGATTTTATTAATTTATTTCGTAATCCTACAGCTAACAAAAATTATCTATAATAATAATTATTATTATATTTATTTGTTACACTATATTATAATTGTTTGTTACACTATATTTTTAGTGTAACAAACAATTACACTAAAAATATAGCTAGAGACGGAATACAGAATATTTACCTACAAAAAGGTTTAAAAATTTACAAAAGGGAACAAACAATAAAAATGATTATTAATTAATAAAATTCAATAAACAAGTTAAAATTTGAATTGCATCAAACAATTGTTCATTCAAATTAATTCAGTCGTAATTAAACAATTGAGCATCACTTACATATCGATTGAATAAAACTTTATTCGTATAATACAAAGCGACTGTCCCTTCAATTTTCCTATTGAAGTTCATTTTATTAGGTCTATAGAGCATATTAGCGAATATAAAAACGTTATAATACAAACTTGACCGCCCTACTTCAGTGACATTTCTGATTGACGATGGGGCTTAATAGGTTAACAGCTGATGTGAAAACATTTAGAACAATGCAATGCGATCAAAGTGATCGACCATCTGTTCCCAACTGGGTCTTACAACACCGGTTAATGACTCACAAATTTTAGAAGGCACACGTGAAATACCCGACTTTTAAAATAGGTACACATGAGATTTATCTATAGATATATATATATTTATTTATAGAATTTTATCAAAAACAAATAAGCAGTTAATAAAATGTGTAAAAGGGAACATAAGTTGGAGCTTATTTCCTTAAAAAGTTTACGCTTTAAATACTTGTAATAAGAAGAGACAGCGCCATTTTTATAATGCTGTAATTTACATAACACTATTAAGATGTTTGTATATTGTTATAAAGTACAACAGAATATATATTCAATTTGCAATACGATAATTTTTTAAGTCCGCATACGACACCAAATGGTTGCATCGAAATGACTCACGAGACCTCAAAACTTTTAGTTTTACATACTTGAAAGCTGCGTCATCGCAGAATTGTTATACAAATTTCTGATTAAATAAATGGGCATAGGATGCAATATGGAAACTCCAAATGGAAACATATAATTATCCTTCTAACTGTTTGTTTCTTCACAATAGATTCCTTCCTTCATGTCCAAGAAGTTTATTTATTTATTTAGTATACAATAGTAAAGTAAATACTTAGAGTAAATTATATACATCGATAACAAGGCCTGATAGTTGCCCCGATATATATGATATATATATATTTAAACTGCTGATAATCGTTAGGTACGCAAAAAATCTTGGTCGAACATTACTTATTTAACGTAACTAAAAGAAATCCTTTCTAACATATTTTTCTTATGATTATTTCTATAACTAGATATAGCACTAATTTCTATCATTGGCTCTAGTATCTATGTATAAATAGGAAATTCACTTCTTACAGTTACTAAGTATTCACAAAAGCGTTTCATCCGTTATAATTTACGATTAAAGCCGTAGATCAACAGCTACTGTTAGTAGTAACAAATGTGTATACACATAATTGACGTTGTCGCGTTATTAACCTCAATACTTGGCCATCTAGAATCAACTGTACATACACAGCTTAGCTTCAAAGCTTAAAATTCTCTGAAGTAACTGTTCCAATTAATATCTTGTATGGCTGCATTGTGACGACAATGTTGTTGGGATAGACTCATCTAATTCAACTTGTTCTCGTCATTTCGTATTCCTACGTAAAAAAATATTACATACATTTAACTATGTAATACCTAATTTGGCTGTGTCGTGTGATGGTGTGAATGTGGGGTGTATTTAGCATTATGGATATTCTTGATACTCCTTTCAAGCATATTCCGCGATAGCTTAAACAAGACAAAGCTTAAACAGTGGACGTTGTATGTCAAAAACAAACAAAACTGAGTTTTTGCATAGTTTTGATGTGAGAAACGTTATTCTTTGCAGTTAATGATTATGTAAGATTTACCTAATTAAACCATACCTATTCATATTCGATATATGAACGAATGGATTTTGACCAAATTACCTATGTATTGATGAGGTCAGTAAATGAATATTATGTAAAAAATGAGCTTTTATTATATGGGTTTTGAAAAGTAAAATTGCTGTAACCGACTTTTTGACTATAACACGTGTTATGACTTTTTGGCTATAAGACGAATAAAAAATCTCAAAGGAATGTTTTGTTGGAATGACATTTTTTCTCAGAATTCTATTCCTAAGTTATTCTGGATTTTATTCAAAATTACGAATTCTAGAATTACTTACACATCCTTTTATTACTGTCCTGTTTACTGTTTACAAATGTTTTATTCGATTTGTTTTGTCTAAATAACTTTGTCATGTGTATTTTTGCACTTCTTGCGCTTGCCTTATCTAAGCGATAAGGCCGCCTTTTTATTGAATTATGTCAATTGTTTTATATTTACAATAGTACATGCAACGAAGTGTTAATAAATAAAAAAATAAATACATAATAATACAAGAACTTTATGTCAGGTACATTCAAATACATTTATTATTCAATCTATGTTACAACACTCTTTATTCCTTGGTATCATCCAGTGTGCTTTATTTTAGCTAAGGCTTTCTCCAAATCCCACCATTTCTGTCTGCACCATGTTATTCTCTGCCAAGAGCCATTTCCTTAATCTAGTCTTTCCAAGTTCTAAATCGCCTTCCTCTTTTCCTTTTATTGTACCTTGGGTACCACTTTAAGACTTAGTATAAGATAAGTAGATACAAAGATACCATAACAATGCAATTGATAGCGATTACTCATATAATGTTACTGTAAGTTAAAACTCAATCGTTAGCCTAAGATAACATTACTCCTCAGACGTAATTCTGATCAGTTGACTGCGCAGAACCGAGACAGAGAACTTTCTCGACAATAAGTGGCTAAACGGACAAAAACCATGCATAGACTAAAAAGGCTTAAAACTATCACCAGTTTATAAGATTACACCAATATCTTATTGTTGGTATCTGCGTAAGTGTCCATTACATTATTGTAATTGTCATTTATTAATTATAATTATATAATAATATAAGTCATATATAAGTTATAGTATACAATTATAAGTCAGCTATTTCAGTTATAGATAAAATTCGAAAGGTTGATAACGATTTATTGTGATGTCAGTAGATAAAAATTTCACTTACAGCCATTCACTTTGTCAACACGATAAAAGCTGATAACATAATGTTATTTATTAGTAAACATAGATATTATCACGTTATATTATCATATAGACAGCGGAAAGGTAAAATCCCTTTCTAATCGACTTAAAAACCCGAAGATTATCAATTCAACGTGTATTTTGTAGCAGTGTTTTGATTTTTTACACCCAGTAATAGGTAATGCCAGATTTAAAATTAACCTATTTATAATTATTCGTTTTTCCACAAGAATAATGCAATTCGGGCAATGCAACGCATAGGTTAAGTACCTCATTTAGATATCTGTGATTATAAAATGCACAGTGGCGTCCCATTTTTATCTCAACCGGTTGAGGGCAATGCCATGAACACTGTGCGATACCCGTTGAAAAAGTCAATCAGCCTCGACTAACTGTTCGTCGAGCCCGTGGTGAGTCATGTGTAACACGTTTTCCTGTAGGAAATATTCCCCTAGCAATTTATTTTGCACTATTGAGCCCTGTACCGTCAACATGATCATGTTGACCTATGAAATTTCTATAGTATATCTGAATTAAGCTGCGATAACTTACAGACCAAGACTGCCGCGCTGTACATATTTAGAGCATGTGGGTGGTAGGTAACAGGAGAACATAGTATTTAATTAAGCAAATGTAGTAGTTACACTTTGTATATATAACATCGCATAAATGATACATCTCGATGGAAAAAAGGGAATAGTTCTTGTACAGCCTTGATTTGCGAGGCTACAAACTTTAATAAAAATAATATTGCCGATCATACAAACTGAGATAGTTAGTTGCAATTGATTCGACCTCCGCGCCGAGTTCCCTCCTCATACGCAAATAAACGTCTAACAAGTACTCATTGAGCCAAGTGACAACCTAAAGTTAAACAGACAAATAATTTAGCGGAACACTAAATTCTAGATCAGAAGGAATTAGGAGAATTAATGACCACTCATCGTTAGTACACAGTATTATTCCATTGTAATGCAGGAACGGATGTGTTTACACAAACTTAAGAAAACATAAAGGAATCTACCAGACGGTTTATGAGTAGAGAATTTCACATGACTCTTGTAATAATACGAAAATATTGTAATCTTTGAAAATCACTCAACAAGAGTATTTTTTTTTTAAGTGAAACTTCTTTATGCGAATGAGGGTAATTATTTTACGGATGAAACGCAATAATTATAATATTAGCGTCACGAAAATGTGCAGCGTTTTTGTCGAAGAAAAGGGAGAGAGCGATTGAGACCGATTGAAATTAAAATTTCGTTAATAGAATTTATGAAATATGTATTAGTATTTTATATTTTATGCAAAATAATTTATTTAAATCTCAAATGACGATTTTTAAATTAAAATGCCACGGGTTTTTATTATCGAAGTAATACATTTAATTTTAATGGCCATTAAATTCCTAACATATCTTATGATCTATATCTTCCTTAAAGTTTTAGCGTATGAATATGAATAAAACTTAAAATTAGTTTGCCAAAGAAGTTTCACTTCTGATATAATGTGTACTTTGTACGCACGCACTTTTTTTAAATATAATTTAAGCAGGTTCACGATGATTCGCCCTTAATCTGTATTTTAACAAAATTTAGTTCATATTTTCATTTCTAAATCGATTTTACTCGGTGAAAAAGATGTTATGTTTTTTTCAATTCACAATCCGGCTGAAAAGACCTTGAATTTGACAAACACGTAAATAAGCAATTATTGCAGTTGAAAGCATCACAATTTTAGAATCTGGGGAAGTATGGAGGTCGTTGCAGGTCGAGAGAGCCGCAATGCAGGTGCGACCCAGATGCCAGGGCCGTAACACCAATTGTCCATCTAGAACTAGCAGGATTGGCAATGTTCCCAAGGTTCTAAATTATGGTCCATTCACCGTTGCCATTTTATTTGGCTAAAGGGTTGCTATCCGACGCAAGCTATTTCTTAATACCCTTTTTTGGTCTAGAACCTAAATTTCTATATATAACACAAGAAAATTGTACACCCGAGATAATCGTACGTAGAAAAATGTAATGAAAATAGCGAGGAGAAGGATATGAGCTTATTTTGTGTTATCTAACTTAATAAGCTCAGTGCAAACCAACTAAAAGTTTTTCCGACTCGTTTTAATAGCAAAGCTGGCAAAGTTCCAGCAAATGTTATCGACAAGTATACCAGTGTGCTTGAATACCAAATAGTCTTCAACATAAAATGTCTGAAGTTATATATATATCGACAAGACGTGTTCTATGTACTGTGTACATACAGGTTACTTTATTGCCAAAGTATAAAGACGTAGAGGAAAATGGTTTTCATTCTGAAAAACATTCTCCGCTATGATTCTCCTGAAAAACTACTAGGCTAACATAGAACGATAGCAGTCATTGTTATCAGTACGATTGTAACCGGCGAGGGGGGGGTAAGCGGCCTTCGTGACGTCGTGTCGCATCTGTGTTTGACTACATCACACTGATATCTTATCAGTAAACTAGGCAAAACGTCACAGTGCTATCTACATCACGATCATGCGATCCTCGTATAAATCGAGAAAATAGAGTGAAAATTCCCCTTTATTATGAGGATATTATTCCATTTAACGATTAATAAATCAATAATTATTTAACTCCTTCACATTGCATACTAATAATATATACTTTCCCATACAAAAATTTATAATTATTTAAGAGCATAAAAATATATAGCAATGTTTTAAACAAAATAAAATATCACATATTAAATTTAAGTCTACGATAATTTATATTACACATACTACCGCGCTTACTCCGTCCATCAGAAAAGTGTGTTTTCATATTGAAATCCAGAGGAATATTACAATTCATGACACTGCGGGCCTTTAATATGTAGGACAGCTCACAGCACACATTAAAATTTATCGGAAAGGAAATATGATAAGGAGAGGGCATTACCCAAACTATATTTAATGCATATAGTATGGTATCAATAGAATGATTGTACTGAATAATAATTAAAATAAATTAGTATTGGTGTCTACCATACGAAATAGTAATTAAAAAAACATAACTTTAATACAATTAGGTATGAACCTCATTAAAATTATATAACGCAATTAAGTAATCTATTAGCACTTCAAATGAATTCCCATCTGGATGCTGAAGATCTTTTGTTAAATATACCACATTAAACTATTTTAATCTTTTGTGGCGTCTCGAATTTTCATCATAAAGTCTCAAAGTAAACAATGTGCTTGTAGTTAAACGATCTGAAGCCCAATTCTTGAGCTTATGCATATTTAATCGTTTGAAGAATTTGAAGCATTTTCAATATAGTCCATACTATTTTACAATAATTCTTTCCCTTATAATAGGCATGTTAAATGCGACTTTGATGCTTGATTTTTATTGTTATTTTAGTCATACTAATAATTAAATAATGTATAAAGTGGAGGTCGAGAGCTGTGTGTTGTTATTATTAAATACATAAAAGGATTTTTGACACGGCACGAAATCCTGTTAAGGATGCCATAAATTATGGCATTATTTCATAGTTCAGAGTCGAATATTTTTATTACATTATGGGTCTGTTTCACAATGTACGGATAAGTTCTACATAAGTTCCAAATAAGCTATTTATTACTTATTGGTAGGATAAACACTATTGTTGCGTTTCACGACTGTCAGATAGCGCTATTTGTCACATAAATTCCATCATAAGTTATGAGTCCGATGAAGTTTCGAATAGCACAATTTATATTCCAAATAATTTATGTGTTGCATAGCTATTTGGTACTTTAACCATACATTGTTAAACAGACCCTAAAAATGTCTTTATACAAGTATCTGTGTGATGTGTAAACATGACATGTACAACAAACTCTCAGTTTATTTGTCCAGCTGGTGACGTTGCAACAGACACAACACGTGGCCAGGACGTAACATGTGAAGTGCGGCAGGACTGTTGCCATGCATTGTACTCTGCACATTTTTACACCATAATAAATTTATATTTCTAACTAAATTAAATTATAACATATTTACATACAATGCAAATGAAGATTCCATTGTGTGTACACAATTTTAAGTGTCTTGGGAGGAAAAATCTTCAATTATGAATATGTTATGTTTGCTCAACTATCTGGTCCAAAAATAACTAAACCATTTTAATTAGTAGTAGAGCCAACGATTGCAACGGTTTTAAATTAGCAACTCGTATCGGATCACTCTTAAAAAGGTCACGTATTGAATAATAAAATTGTTTACCTCATTAAACTAAATATGTCATAGCTAATCATTACAATATGTTCGTTTAATAGTAAGCATGAAGTAGGTCAGAGGACAGATGTATATTTAAAGATATGCTGATCAAATTAATAACAAAGTCATAGTTAAAAAAATATTTTAACACTTGTCACTAGACCATAATATTAGTATAGCGTATTGGATCGTCATTCAAACAAAGTCACGCATAGTGTTATTACAGCAATCTATTCTTTAATAATTAACTTTTTCAAAATTTAGCACAATTTTTACATATCGGAGTTATAAAAGCGCTAAGCTCTGAATCTTAGAATAATTGAAGAAAACGGTACGTATAAGGACATATGCCGATTACCGTTATCTTATCGTTAAATACTATTATAACGGAGCGAGCATTAAGGAAATCTTCAATTAACTGATAGAAGTCAATTTAATGGTTTAACGGACGGATGCGTCGCCTAGTTTTCAACACCGACTTGTTCGGAGATGTAACTAAGAATAACAACTCCTTAACACATTACAATAAAGGTCAATTTCCTTTGAAAGTTTCCGAGATCCATCACAAAGGGATATGACTGAACCTTAAGATAGGATCATAAAGGCTTATTTCTAAAAACAAACCGTGTTTCATACGCTCTGTTTATTTTAGATCGTATTCAGATGCATTTAGATTCTATTTTCGTAAGAAACCGAAAATGTCATTAAATGTTTTCGGGTCAAACACCCACGATGAAAGGTACTAAGTAGCAGCTCCTTAGCAGCAACCGGGCAGTTAACACATAATAGAGTCAAAACGATGAATCATACTTTCACAAATAGCAATAAGTTCAACATTTTCACAAGACAAGAAAAAGGTGATTTATCACTAACGTTTTCTCGTTCAATCTGATACTTATGAGTTGCCGAGATATGAATACCTATATATATATATTTTTATTATGATTTGAAAATTCACACCAATTGACCTAGTCCCATGCTAAGCTGGTGATGCTTGTGTTATGGGTACTAGGCAACGGATATATACATACAAATTATAGATAGGTAGACATGGATTCGCAGTCAGGGGTACTAACCACTAAACCAATGAGCCGTCAAACTAAAAACTATAATTATAATTTGTCCTTTTCATGATATATATATATATTAGTTTGAGCCTATGGCGGGGTCTCAGTAAAGAAAAAAGAAAATTTGCTATAACCTATTTTACTCCTGAAAGTATGCATACTTGTCCCGATTTTGCGTGGTAAAAGAAAAGTCCAAATGCTTTAATATCTACGAATCAAATGGCCAACATATTTGCCGGTCACTAAACAAAAGGAAATAACTGAATATTCACTTAATGAGTTGCATTAACGTCGTATAAGAAAATATGGCATAATGAAATCTGATAAGAGTATATGGCAACTTGTTATGCAAAAAACCTATCAAAGCATACTTTAAAATCTGGCACACAACAGCATGACCTAGATTTGAGCCTTTGCATCGAATTAAGGCTACAGATTTCATTACTCGCTGTTCCCAGAGTAACTATTGAAAACTGGATAAAAAGTTAATTTGTATGCTATGTTTGAAATTGTATAGACTATATATGTATAAAAAACTAATTATCTACGTACCCTGTTTACTGACACTCAGTTCTTGTAAGGGTGTTAAATAAGATTAGAGAAGAGTGTGATTTTCGATGTTTAGCCCCAAGAAAGTGCAGCTTTAGAGTGAAGTAACTGACATGTCTTAGAAAAAATCCCAAATATTTGTCCAAGTAAGGCAATTCTTCTCGTATATATAAAAAATGTTAATAAAACATAAGATTCATGCTTCTTCATAACGTTTAAAATGCCCTTACAAATCTGCGGACAAAGATTCATCCTAGCTCTTCGATACGAGACCTCCCGCTACTTTCAACTTTAAGATTTAGTGTCGACTGATTTCCTTATCCGATTTTGAAATCTTCTAGTTAATTAGTAGTCTACTGAGTTATAGACGTGCTACTATAAATGTGAGTAACTTGTTCAAATTCATGCACTATATATAAAATTATCATTTCAAGTTCACATCGTCTTATTATTTCCTACATCTTTATATAAATGCATTGGTTATACGAATCAAACTTTTTTTTAATTCTTGTTATATTTAGGATACAACCAAACTACTAAACAAACAGTTCATCGCCCATCGATAAAATAAATAAATTGAAGCATGTTTGCTTTAACTTTACAACTGTAACGAATGAGCTTTGTCAATAAATTAATTATGAATCTAACTTCAGTTAAATTTATAGTATTAATATAATATAATATTAAAAATTATTAAAAATATAAAATAGATATTTTTTTATTTTTAAATGATAATGAATCTTTTTTTCACAATCGTAGACCAAAAACTCTTTTGATTATGTATAGAATGCTTCGTGATCAGCGAGTAACCCTGACACCTTTCGCCTACATCAATCAACCTTATGATACGTCATACATTAAATATTAATTTCATAACCTGCCAACCATTTATATAGTTAGGTAGGTAGATGAGAAATATATAGCCAGGCCACATCAGCATTTAACTTCCAGATTAATTCTATTGACGGAGCGAAAGAGAGCTTGTTCCTTTCCACGTATGTATAATTAAAATATAAACCAAAATTGCTCTGCAAACTAAGCAATAAGCAAAGTTTAATCTTCTAAATCCAAAAGGCTTATTAATTCATTTCTTCACACCTAAAATTTATACATCTATAAGTTTAGTCTCATTAACTCTTATTTATTTGAATATACACTTTCATCTTTTTTAATGATTCAGCAATCATCATTAGAATACCTTAGTTATGTTTTGAACAGATTAATGTACAAAAGTATGAGTAATGTATTTAATGGTTATTCCATTTTCATAATATAATCCCATAATCTGTTAGTAAATCCCGTTATCCTTCAAATAACAAACAGATTAGATAATTCAGGCGTGATAACCTTTCTATGAAAAACATATTATCTTCCGCACGAAGGAGCGAAAATTTACGAAGCATATATATACAGTATGGATATTGGATAAATACTGCGACGCATGCTAGAATCCTTTTAATGACACTTGGCTTATATGTTTCGAGGCGACGCTTGATTACTATTAATAACAATCCATAGGCACAATTGCAGTTATTTCGATTTTTTTATAGACAAGTGACAGACACATTTTTGTGGTTGAAACATGCCTGAAGCCAACAAAGCCGGTCCGGGTTACATAAAAAACATCGTGATGAGTTTTACCATTAGACTAAAGTCACTAAACACTGACGTTCTAATTTATCAAATTTTATCGAACCTCATATAAGATTAAAGAAACTTATATGGATCCTGAAAACATAATTTCTTTGACAATCATATTCCAATAAATGTTGGCGCTTGATTGGAACCCGCAAGGAAAGCGGAAGCGTGACCTTCCTAAGCAAACCTGGCAACATACAGTTGCAGATGAGGCAAACAAAACCGAAAAGATTTGGAGCGAGGTGAAATACGAGGCTCAAACCGAACGCGATGGAGGCTCACTGTGGACCCCCCATGTCCCATCTAGGGGTATAGAACATTAAGTCATGTTAAAGCAAAAGATTTCTACTTTCGTTACATTGCAATAGATTCCCATTTGCATATTAATACACACTCGTGCGTAACAATTGAAACTAATTAAGCGACTAATTGAACTTTGTCTCTACAGATATAAAGTTCGTATTCTAAGACTTCTATTTCTGTTGAACTATTTTGAGAACTGCTAAACATATTTCTTATACGAATGACATGTTATGACAATGCATAATACAGGTTAAAAGTATATATGAATAAGTCCTATAACTTAATAAGCCCATTGCCTTATTTATAATTTATGTTATCTCATTGTATATGTACCTACCTACTATTTACGCAAAAAATTGTTAATAAATAAATATAATTTGCTAGAAGTTATCATTTAATTAAAACAACAGTTTTATGCCTTAAATTAGTATATATGAGGATCAAACTTAAAAGGTAAAATGGTTCTTATCGCTTGAATATTGGTCATAAAAAAACAGTGTCGCGTGTTTGTGAGGAGACTAGATTCAAAACTAAACAATCAAACGAAATGACATGGTTACATTCTAAACCCTTTTAAGCTTGATATAGCAACAACTTTAATTATTATAACCATAACTTTGGATTTAAAAAGACCTGACATAAGAATTAAACTGATACTTATCTTAATATCGTAATATATATAAATTACGTGTCACGTTGTTTGTCCGCTATGGACTCCTAAACTACCGAACCGATATCAATCAAATTTGCACACCATGTGTAGTTTGATCCAACTTAAAAGATAGGATAGCTTACATCTAAATTTATACCCGCAATATTATTTTATTGCAAAATATTTGTTTATTATTTGATAGTCACAACTCTTACAGATTAACAGACACAGGCGCTGTGTTGAAAGTACCAACGTTTCACATTAAAAGGTACAATTTAATGGCATAACCACCAATAAAGCATGGTGGTCCCTATGACTGGTGTTCTCCTATCGTTTCCCTTGAATAGTATGCTACTATGTAATATAACAAAAACCTAAGCCACAGCAACGCTTGGCCGGTCTGCTGCTAGGACGCATATATATATTAATCAAAATAGGTGTAGATTTTTGATGTTAATACGTTTAATTATAGACAAAGCAACGAATGAGGTCACATTCAGTTAGTATTATCATTCTGATCATTTATCTGTGTGTTTTTGTTAATACCCGGAAACATTGAACGTCCTTGCGTGTATACGATATTGTAAACATTTTGCATTCGTTAATTTTTGTTGCTGATAATACGGTACATATGAAATATTGAAATCTATAAAATACACTTTACTGTCTGTTTTATTGATATTTTATACGGTTGTAGAAAAAAAATAGTATATCACTGGCGCTACAAACTTTTTAGGTCCGAGTCTCTGATTTCTGTATATAATATGTTTCATGATATTTTGTCAATCTAATAAGCAAGTATATATAGTGTTATATGTTATAGTAACCAGAAAAGAAACGTCAAAAATCATACCTAGTACAAACACAAAAAATACATATATGGTGCCTAAAAGAAATAAGAGAGACTGAAATATAAACAATGCAAAGAGATCTCTTATTCATGATTTAAGTAATTTTCTTAATAGCTTTATATAAATTAGCAATTACTAATCAGTAACTAATCACCATAATAGTTAATAACAAATAAAAGAATATTGCTAATGCAGCAAAGCTTGCTAGGTCATTAACATACAGTAATAATTTAAAAAAATTGTTATTATATTAACATCAAAAATTATGTAAGATAAATATATTGCCCTATTTTCAAGTTACTTTCATTAAGCCGGATAACAATTGCTCCATTGTGCTGTCACCGTTCTCATTACGATATTATATTTTACTTTGACCACGAGTGAGCATATTATTTATTAAATAGACTTTATTTTTGCTTTATCTTGTCATAAGCTGTACTAATTAATTCCTCATAACAATAGTAATCTGTGAATAAAAAGTCAATAGAAAAAAGCCAACTTTTTCATTTGGATATTGAAATTTAACGTGGCAGGCGATTGATGTAAGCTTTAGTAACATTACTTAAAAGTAGTAATAAATATTGAAAATTCAAAGACAATTAAAATAAAAAAATAAAAAAATACGTAATGACCATAATTATACCACTTACGTGTCAACGCACCCTACGTACGTGACGTATAACGATTGAATAGTATGAAGTATCATGCCTATGTCGAAACCGAGTTAGCCGACAATAAGCGCGGCCTAAATTAACAATTGAGACTACCATTACCGCTTCAATGAACACTTGCAACATCTAAACGATTAGAGATAACTTTTATAAAACACACTTTGACCGGCATTATATTTACATACTATTGAAGTAACTAGGAAGTTTTGGTGGTGAATACACAGTGTGTAGCTCGCTAAGACTAAAGGACGAGAAGACATCGTAGGATGTCTATTTCCTTCTTATTTCCTGTCGCTTCAATAAGGATAAATTGAATTATTTTGCCGTCCTAATTCACTTCAAACTCTAAAGACTTGTCGCCTTTGAAGGCATTACGACACCGTTTGATTTCTTATAGCTTAGAGGCCTAAACTAAAACATAAATATATGAAAATCAATATATATTTAAAATACATAATTATGTACAAAAAATACAAGTTCAAACGCATTAAAAAAGTGAGTCTTACTTAATATTATTAAACTATTAGAAGCTTTAGTGGTCTGTATATGATTCATCAGTCATACGTAATAATATACGTAAGTTAATATCATATACGTTTGTCGTAGAACACGTCTCCGTTTACTGTTATTTAAAACGGTAAATGTTTCAATTTACTAACTCGGCGCGAAACAATACTGAGAAATGTAACAAAGAATCATTGATTCACGAGAAAAATCAACTTGATTGAGAAACATACCTTAAGATATAAAACTACGTAGTTTGCTTAATTTTCTACAAAGTAAATGAAGGTTCAATTACCAAAATTACTTTCATAGCACCAAACGATTTTTTTACACCGACAACCAAAACTGCGCGCGCTAATTCACTTTAAAAGTAAAGTAAAAAGAGTATTTCATTTACTCTAATAGGTCTGGCCCTGAATCCCGGATTTACATTTAACAATTTTCAAACTGGAGAACAAAAGAGCTTTTTTCCATTTCAAATAACTACGGCGAGGTCAAGATCAAAGCTTGGAATAACGAAGCAATATTTTGTTGTAGATTTGTAATGTTGATAAGATTTAATTTATTGATTCGATGTAAATATCTTTTAATTCACGGCTAAGCTTTCTCTACATAAAGGTTATAAAAATAAACCAACGTGGGTAACAGTTGTTAATAGAATCTGCATATGCCAGAGGTGAGATAAATGTCAAACGTTAAAAACTTTTTGATACATTATATGTAATAAATTATTAAGAAATCCATATTATTAAGGATACATGTAAATAAATTCAATTTCAAAAATTGAAATATGCATATCTCGACCTTATATGAAATACAAGAGACAATAGAAAAACTGGGACAATTTCTGTTCATTTCTGATTTTAATATGCACGGCTTTGTTGCATATTTGGGGCATTGCTTTGTAGTAAAAGCATTCATTTGGAAGTTTTATAACAAGCTGCTCTGGATCGTAGCGGGGTAATTAACACAAATAAAAACTCCGCGGGGTATCACGCGCATACCCAAGTTATTCATTTACAGACTGCAGAATTTTTGTCCACAGACTTTATCGTTAAAAGCCAATATAAAAAATAATTAAGAGAGTACCTTATTTTTTCTCTCTCTCAAGGCAATATCCTTTTGCATTTAGAGTTTAAAACGCCTTATTTACTGCAATATAGTAGTGTTTGTAATTTTTGTATAATATCGTTTTATAAATAAAATCATTTCTATTAGGGCTACAGAAAAGTAAGCGGAATATGGTTGCAATTGCCCTGCTGTTAGCATGCAAGGCGTTACTCGCAAGGTCGACGGCCGCGACCGCTAAGGCCTACGGATGCGCGAACGCACTGTGGTTGCGACCACGCAACGATATCAAATAATTATATTTCTAATAATAATAGGAATGGTTTGTTGTTTACTACTTAGGGGGCGTCCATAAATTACGTGAGGTGTTTAAGGGGGGGAGGGGGTCGAGTCAAATCTCATTTAATCTTACGTTGGAGAGAGGGGGGTCTCGGCAAATATCACGCAATTTTTTTTCTGATTGAAAAAAAAATTAGGAAAACGGTTGACCATAAAGACCATCTCTCTGCAACTTCCCGCTAACTCCATACCTAAACGCTCAACATTTCACTTATTTTGTTTTAGTCGTAAATAAAAGCACGAAGCAATTTTTTTTCTTTTTACAATAACAATCCAAGGCGTTTACGTAAGAAACCCACATTTTAAAAAATCTCACGTGAGATTGAGGGTTGGGGTTGAATAAAATCTCACGACATCTCATCAGGGGGGGGAGGGAGGTACAGAAAATTTAAAAAAACACCTCACGTAATTTATGGACGCCCCCTTAGTCGGACAACAATCCTACAATCTCAGGGAGAGACAACTATGTTATCAAACTTTAGCAACAAACAAAATTCTGAAAATCCAGACATTAAAAAAGTGAAAAAATTAAGACAATTTATTTGTTTTGTATATTGTTAGTGCCTGTTATTTTATATGTTATGATAACCAAAACTGACATTAGAAATAAACAATTATTAATAATATAATAAAATAGTAGCAGATATCAGTGACCATTCAATAACCTATTCCTGGATGTAATGATGTATTGTCCAATGTTATGAATATTTTAATATTCTTTTGTACTCAAGATTAACTAACAGAAGAGTATAAAATGATTCACAAAAGATAAGAGTCATAAAATGCATAGTAGATATGATAATGGGGGATCAAATTTCCTATTTTTACAAAGCTAATCATTGTGTAATTTTTATTGAGTAGTGAACCATTATAACAAGAAATTAAAACATATGTATACAATATATTTATATATACATATATTAATAATCAAATTTTGATGTGTATTGTGTAAAATAGACTTTAATTTTTTAAACCTTTCTTTGTTCTCTTTTCTTGATTTAGTAGTTAAATTTTCTTTCAGTCCTACTTAACTTTACTACTTTACTAATTTTATTCTTTGTAGTAGTGTTATACTCATTATGTGGGATGCCGGATGAGTGTATCACAAAGGGATGTTCAGATTTTTGTTTGTGCGTAAAACTCATAAAAGATTGTTATAATAGAATACAATTATACCTTCTGGATATGCTTGTTTATTCGCGATGATGTCTATAATGGTGTGGCTTGAATTATAAAGATGTCCCATAGCGCGCATGTCGAATTCCACCCTGGCTCCATAGCTGACGTTGATGACGGGCGTTGAGTAGTTAACCACGGACGATTCCAGAACCCGGGACAAGCCATCTCGAAGATTATCAGTAATATTTGTCACCCAGGACTGTCCCACAGTAGACCCCACCAACGCACAAAAAACTATAACACGCCACATTTTTAACCGGCGCAACCACTCCTTCAAAGCAACATTATCACTGCACTCCCCTTAATTCACGGGATAAACTATTTGTTTGCAAAACAAACAGACAAATATACCCGTACTATAAATAAAAACAGAGATCGGGTCGATAAACACGTCTGAAAATGGTGTACGGAAACGAGTTTTAAATAGGCACTTAAGAGAAAAAGTGTTTAGTTTGTACCAAGCACGATTTATGTTAAGATTTACATATTTAACAATAAACCTATTTATAACAAAATTTAGACACAATAGATAAATTTACGCCCGACACGAACGGCGAGAAACTGCATCTGATTTATTTTGTCAGTTGCCAGTTGGGCCGGGACAAAGCACAGACTACTACTGAACATAGAATGAAAATACTTTTTCCTACAGAATATATATGGTTCACACACATCTAGAACCACAGAATTCTATAGAGCGTCTTATTGTTTATAATATTTGTTCCGATACTAAACAAATAATAACGGTTACCGTGTGGTTTTTTGCTACTTACAATGAATGCTTAATTAATATGCTATTTTGACACCGAGAATTTATTGTATTTAACCTTGTTAATGTAGCAACTTATAATGTAGTAATATGGCTATAGAATAACATTTTAATCTGATTTTTTATTACGTACAATTCTGACATTTCATAAGTATTACTACTAAATAAGTTCTCCACCGAGAAAATGGACAAATTTGATTTATTTGAGGACATTAAAAAAAAATGCTACGTATTTTTTATGTTTTACCTACAAAAAGGTAAATATTTACTTACTCAAATGACCTAATATAAAAATAACAAATTTGTCAATATTTCAAACAATATATCGAAAAAACTTTAATTACTTTATTTTATAAAAAAAACATGTTACCTTTATTTGTGCGTTTTTACTGTTTGTGGTGAAAAGGGACGTACTTATCACTCGCCTTTACACCACTGACACTGACTGACTTTAAAACAATGGATACATTAACTAACAATTAAATGTATGTATAGACTCAGATGTTTAGACTCGTATTGAAATTGAAAAATGTGCCCGGCCAAAAAGGTTTGCCATCTCTGACATTTCAAAAAAAATATAGCTGTCAGAATTCTACGGAATTAAAAATCAGAGTATATAAGTAATAATAAGTCCTACGACTAGAACTAACTAGGCTTAAATGTGTAATACACGTTAAAGGAGAAGATAATTTTTATTTAATTGATACTTATATATTTTTATTTAATGTATATTTACAAATTTACAATAATATCTCATTTGTTACAATTGCAGATCAAGGGCAATCAAGAACAATAAATATAATAAACTTTTAGACTTAAAATTAACCAATAAAAATGATTTCTATTAATAATAAAATAATCCTGTTAATAGCCAACATGGTATAGTCTGTTTCGGTGGGTGTTACATCCTTTTATGAAAGGAAAAGTTTGGAAAGGTTTCCTTATCTATCATAAAGTTGACATACTTTTATCTACAGATAATGTGTCTAATATTTAATTTTTCACTTAAAAGATAAACATTTTTTTAAGTTTATTAACATAGCCTATAGGAAATAATATATGTAACAATTGATTGAATTGTCTAGCACTAACATCCACTATATTATTAGACGAGTCTTAAATCTTTATACGATTTCTTCCCGCTTTACCGATTTCTTCAACAACGCACTCGTTTCATTCTCAGCTTCCGGATCTCTGGTAGACACAGCATCCAATGCCTCCTGTACCCTTGTGACCTTTAATGTCCGTTTATCAATACCAGACACTGTTTCCAACCACTTAATCGAGTCTTTTGAGGCGTTATAGAATACCAATAGCTGGTCGTTTTCTTGAAACTTTTTTATTAACCCTGATAAAACCTGAGAATGAAAGAGACGGAAGATGTTTTAATGACGCAGAGACAATTATGGATAGATGATAACATTAATTGATAGTTTTCTTTTTATTTATGTCAATTATCTAGCGAGCAATTTAAATGATTGTAAAGAAGAATTTATATCTACACTTTTATTGTAATTTCAAACAGCGGAATTTAATACAAAAGCATGTAGCTAATGGATGTTTAAAAAAAAATTTATATAGAAATACCTGTGCAGCAGTATAGTCGCATAACGTGATGGCCGAGCACTCAATAAGTACGGGACATCGCGCGGATGCACTATTTATTACTAACGCTGCAAAACGCTCGGCGTTTGCGTACACTAGTGCACGACGTACGGACACACGAATTACGTCCGTGGTGTTTGTCTGTAATGGAAAAAGCATAAACAAAAGTCCGTAATTTTGTTTTAATAATAACATTCTAGCTGTTTTATTTATTTATTTACATTAGCTGAAAGGAATTAGATTAGAAGTAGAAATGTCGTTGCATTCTAAGTAATAGGTCCATATTGTAATTCGAATCTCGTCACAAACTCGTCTTAAGAGCTGTCATACAGTAGACTTAATAGTAGATTTAAGTTTCATTGATTATCTAGAATACGGGCCTAAGACCATCATCTAGATTGGCATATCCAAACCTGATTGATCAGATTTATAAAGAGTTCAAATGACAAGCGCTAACGCGCGTTGCGAGAGCTCGTCAGTCTTTCGATAGTGCTTAGAAAATGGATGTGGAAGATGCTGTTATTTTGTGGTTATATTACATATCTTGAGATTCACTTCATTTTGAACTGAATACGAAAACAAATCACAAAAAATATCAAAACAGTCAACGGACGTTACATACCTATCAAAGCGCGCGTTCGCCTGCGTCTAGAGACTTTTTCTCTGGGCGCCGCGTCAACGCTCGCAGACGCGCCTTAACGCGCGATCATGTGATCGGTTGTACGTAAATACCACGATGTCTAGTCGCCTAGTCTACGCTAGTAGATAGTTTAAATTTTGCCATCTGAACATGGACTAATTGTTTTATAATTTAAAATTATTTATATTAAATTTTTCTCGCACATAAAAAAGAATAGGTTTATAAATTTGCGCGAGTGCCATCTAGCTTTTGCTAGAACAAACCATAGTAGGTACCTTAATTTGTGTAATATCAACAGGCGTTTGAAGCACATCGCGTATGAGAAAAGCCAGTCCAGTAAGGGCACCAACAAGTATTGACAATTCAAGGTTTTTCCAAATACCTGCTCCAAAAGTGAGTGTGTAAAGAACTAATTCACGTTTGCTGCTGTTCCATAGTTTACCTATAATGTTAATGTCAACCTGGAACACACCAACAAGCATTGCTTTTTACATGCCTATTAACTGATTTTCATAACTTTTTACTGCATAAAAATTAAATCAAAATTATTTATTCATTTAGGCAACACAATGTACACTTATTAACGTCAAAAAGAAATACATATTAAATGCTTCTTATTTTACATTTACTGCCAGTATTCAAATCAAGGGCGTAGAACGGAAGAGAAGAACTGGCAATAAACTCTCCGCCACTCTTTTTATAGCTGACTTAAGTCATTGAGACATCGCTAGAAAACCTAATCATATGCATGTTATTCACCACTAGATAGACATAGATTGAACTTATGGTATATATAGTTTTAAAACAAAATGTGTTAAGTAAGGCACGTAAATTGGTAAGAATTGATAGTGATAGTCATTTTAATAGCAAAAGACTATTACGTCTTTTGCTATTAAAATTAAGAGTACAAACATTCTTCTACCTAAGCCAGTTCCGTGCAATGTATGTAATATAATGAACCAGCTGCCCACTGAAACATTACCGAACCAACCCGACTAAGGGTCCCTCAAGAGTAGAGCATACCAATTCTAAAAAAAAGCCGGCAAAGCACTGCCTTTTTGGCAATGTGAATTTTTATATTGGCGGCGGTAAGGTGTTAAGTATTAACATCATGTGAGCCTCCTGCCACACATAAAAAATGCACCCTAGAAATGTATCTATTTAACACAGTCAATATTATAATTTATATATGGCACAACCATGAGTTCGAAGTCCTCACAAACGAAATAACCAGGAAGATTGTTTTTAGATACCAACCATAAAAACGACAGCACAGATAAGAACAGACGATAAGCAGGCTTTCGGTATGAAGAAGAAATACTGTGTAAGGAAGTTTAGAGCCAGCAACGTGATGATACCTAGAAGTAAATGAGATAATGAGAATGTAATTATATAATCCGTATATAGTAGGGCTACTAGTATAAAGCTTAGAAATCCGCCGATTTTTTTTATTAAAGTGAGAGTGAGGGGATATTCACCCTCTCACATATCATGCATCTATTTTTTCTGACCTCTACTACAGGCTGTCCCGGTACATATGAAACTTCTCAATATAGTTTCGTTGACAGGGATATTGTTCATAGCAAGTGGTGCTACAAGCTTTTAAGATCTGGGCCTTTTTTCTAATATGCAAGTATGTGATCAGCCATCTGTGCCCGACATGTACAGTCATTTTTTTGGGTAATGCTAGTTTTTCTCGCGATATTTCCTCCATAAGAGTTAGTGTTAAATGCGCATTTTGCTAGAAAGTTTGTGCACAGCCGGGGCTCGAACTTAGGATCAGTAAGAGAGTCTCAAGCTGTAGCCCTTCATTAGAGCATATTGCTGATAAAATGAAGTATCTAAATTTGTATACAAACCTGAATATAATCCAGCTGCAGGAGTCCTCACACCTGAGGAATGAGAAACAGCGGAACGAGTGAAGGCTCCACAAGAAGGCATCGCGTGAACCAACGAGCCCGCAACGTTACAAAGTCCTAATGTTACCATTTCCTGTGTTGCGTCTACTCTACCTCCAGGTGCTGAAAATATATTTAATTCCTTTCTGTCGCTAAGGTTCTTCTAAACCTCATCAATTATATGAAATCTTATGTATTGACTGGGTTATTATCTAAAAAATACAGCTTGATTATAAAACATTTATTTATTCGTATAGAACGCGTCAACAAAGGTTGAATTCGGTCGGGATAGTTTCCGATTGTGTTTTTGTAGGGATAGCCGTCGAATAGAGAGTTCAAATCTTTGTTTTTAATTTATTTTATTATTATTTATTACTTAAGAACTCTACTGTCATGTCATGGGGAACATGGTGTAATGGTTGCAGCTCCTTACAAACATTGAGTAAAACTAAAAACTTGGCGATTAAAAAGAGTGGCAGAGAGTTTATTGCCAGTTCTTCTCTTCCGTACTACTTGATTTGAGAACTGGCAGTAAATGTAAAATTTGAAGCATTTCATATAAACATATTAATTTTTTGACGTTCATAAGTGTACCAACATTTTGTTACCTATATGAATAAATGATTTTTGATTTTTGAATCGGTCTGGAGGACTGCTTATTATTTAAAGGAGACTTCCAAAACTTCTTCTTTAGACATTTCGAAAACACATTTTTAAGTCCACGGGATATTAAAGTTAGGTTACCTTAAGACTTAATACTTACAAAATGCTTTAGCAATAGCGATGTTTGCCAAGACCATGACAACAGGTGTTACTATCACAGCGGATCCTAAGTAGTCCATCATGCCCATGAAACCAACGGTTTGGTTTCCAATCACCGTGCTGAATGGTGGAAGACTTAATTGCGGCAGACCTGGCTCCACTCGACCTGCAATATTTTACATTGAGAATGCTTTGGTTTAGGATAAACAAGTAATTTACATTCTTAACTGGGAGGTTTCGTTCAAGAGACTTCAATATTCAAAATATACCATTTGGTACCGGGGTACGGAGGTGTTGAAGTTTAGTATTAAAATTTTGTTTCACTGTCATTTTTTTTTTATAGAACAGGGGAAAAACTGGTATTCCACCAGATTCTCTGACCTGATTTATTAGCACTTCGTTGCCATTATACAGAAATATAGTACAATTAAAATAATTAATTAAAAAGTTGAGCAACTGGCGGCCTTATCGCTTTCGAGCGATCTTTTCCAGGAAACCACTGTGAGAAAGAAAAATTAGATAAAATGAGCGCTGATGTCAAGTGATACCATCGCACATAGACACCCTCAATGCCAGAGGGCTCACGAGTGCGTTACCGACCTTTTAAGAATTCGAATGGGGAAACGAAACGGGATTAGTTCAGCGGGTAGCTGGTTCCACATCATGATGGTGTGATGATTTCGTATTCTGCCTCGACATCCGATAACGAAATTGTAATAAATTGTTTTATATGACATAGCAAGAATAATCAAAAATCAAAATCATCGTATTATAGTATGTATAGGAATATTAAATCGAACAAGATTGTTTTATTCATTTCCACCTACACATTCGATGAAGCCGATTCACAGCGACATTTTTTCCTACTTAACAGATACATATAATGAATTCACCATAGTTTAAAGCACATTATGTCAGTTCATTACTCTATTTGAGGGTTATGTGACGTCACTATTACGATAAAAGTTTTACCCGATAGTTTGAAAAGCGGGTTCTCAGCGTTGTAAGTACAGAAGGCGACCGTAGAAGCTATGCAGACCACGAGAGCATTGCGTGCAATTGATATCAGCCATAACGCTTTCTTCAGTTTATACCTAATAGGCTTGACTTTGATATCCTTGAATTTCTGAAATGTAAAATATTATAATGTTGCTTAAATTCAGTAGCATGTAATAATATTAGTATATCGTTTATTTGCAAAGAAAGTGGTACTTAGTTATAAAAAAAATGCAAAATCAGGCATATCAAAATAGACATGTACTCGTAGTACTAGTAATATTTTATCGATTATTTCACAATTTTTGCAGTGCTCATGATGCGGTTAAGAGACGATACTTTTGGAATATGAAATAAAATAACGTCTAAATAAATAAAACTTAAAATATATTTAGATATTTGAAAGTAAATTTTTATAAAATCAGATTCAGTAGTTCATTGAATTTATAATTATTAAATCCGATGACAATAACTCTAACTAATCCTTTATATGTATATAAAACGTAAAAAGCACATATATATTATATATAAACGTAACATTTCTTTAGAATATTTGATTGTGTTCAGAAGTAGTACCGAGTTTATAATTTTCTTATGAAGAAGGGGAATAATCGTTTGCTGACGCTTAGAAAATGACAAACATAAATCGAAATCATACCCTCAATAAAAGTAGTACTGTGCAGCACGCAGCACTCAATGCGCAGTCGTTAAATCGAATTTGTCCCCAGTTTTGCGATATAAGAGAAACGTTTTCCATCACGGTTTCCGCAATAAAACTGAGTCCTAGTAATCCCTTCACCTGCGATGCTATGATGGTAACAGCCGTCGCTGATGTGAAACCACTGGTAACGGACGGCGATATTAAATCCACCAAGAAACCTGGAATTCGGAATATGGCCATTGATTATATGGTAGGTACTGATTACTGAATTACAAAATTATTTACAAGTTTAATAGAAGCATTTATAATGTGTATTTTATAAATTATCTTTCAAATATATTGGAATTTTGTCGTTATTGTCAGATAAAAAACTGCAAATTAATTTATTCATGTGAACACAATAACAGTTGTACATTTTTTATATATCCTCTTGTTGTACACGTACCAAGGTCAAGTAGAAAAGCAAGTAAATTTCTTGGTTTATGTGGTTGTATAAGTTATATTTGTATTAAATTAATTTTGTTAATATCTCAGAATTTTTTAATTTAAATTAAGGAGCGAAAATTTCATACGGTTCATGCAGGTTCGAATCACGTAATCAAAAGTTTAAAAACATACTTCGCTGTTTCCTTAAATCGTTACTGTTAGCTAGATATGGGCATCTTTCTTTAGATATTTCCCTACTGATTATAAAAAGAAGACCCTGGTCGCGGCCGTCTATAAGAACGCCATTAACTCAAAAACGGATTTTGGTATCGTTTACAACGGCAGCTAATTTAGATACATACTATCTAAAAAAGTATATAGTATATATATATTGTGAAGAGATCGAAAAACATCTTGTCCAAATACACGAATACCAGGCGAATAATAAGTATTCGAATATTAGCAACAGTTAAAGCGTTCAATGTTTTAGTAGTTTTAATGTATCTACTAATTATCTTCTTGCCCGCTCTACGCTCTTGACTTGCAAACTGGTAGTAAATGTAAATTTTTAATCAATTTAACATCTTTTCTGTTCATAAGTGTACTTGTTTACCGATATGAATAAAAGTTATTTTGAGTTTATATTTAAGACATATTTTAACTTACCCAGTCGCAATAAGCCCATGACGAACACCACACATCCAGACAGAAAGGCCAATAGAATCACAAAGTCCACTGGCAACCCTCGGCAGGTCTGCAGCGTCATGAGAGCCATGAGACTTGTGGGGCCAATCGATACTTCCTTAACCGTACCCAGGAACATGTAAAGGATTGTACCTAGATGTAGATAGCATATTAATTGCTAAATTATAATTAATTATTTCTGTATAGTATCTAACTTTAAATCTTTTTAAATTCGTTATCCGAAGTTTTATAAACCTTTATTAAATTGTGTGACGTTTCTAAATTTAAATGACAGCGATAAGAAAATTATTTAAAAGATATTTAAAGCTTATAGGGGATTAAAAATACTTCGATATAAATTATCTTGCACACCCAAACATACCCATAAACCCCGAATACAGTCCATACTGGACCGGTAAATTAGCGAGCGAGGCATAAGCTATACTCTGCGGCACTAGCGTCAATCCCAGGGTGATACCAGCAATGAGGTCCGCTACAGCTTTCGTCTGATCATACTTCGGGGCCCACTCCAAAATTGGTAATCGTCTCTTGCAAAACGCATACCACCCCCCCGAAGAACTCCTTTTCGGTAAAGGAATGCCTTCTTCCATATCCACGTTCACGCGCTTGGCAATTATTAACAGCACTGACACTATCTATGAGAAAACCCAGCTTAAGCAAATGAGATAGTGGTTCCTTCGTGACCTTTACTACCTCATTATGAGTTTATATTTTAAACAAATGTCTTATTATACTAATTTGTTTAAGATAAAGAAGCAATTGTTTGAATCGCTGTATTTTCGCACTCGCTCATCATGTATTGTGATGAAAGCCGCTTAGATTAGAAAAAATAATATAAATTACATCGTATTGTTCTTTACCCGTAATGATTTATGATTATAAAAAATAATTTTGATTCTTTTGAATGTATGTATCATTTATTTAAATTCTAATTTAAATTTAAAAAATTTAAATTTATGTAAAATTTGTATATGTACATTGAAATATAATTTATGATTGGAATTTAAATTTAAGGATTATTAATAGTAATATTTTATTTTTTTACTGCATGCACATAATATTATGTAATAATTAATCATATGTTATACTTGTTTAATATATTATTCATTATGGAAATAAAGAGGCTATAATAATAATAATTTTTTAACCATTTAAATTTGTTGCTTTAAAAATATCGATATAACGGTAATCCAAATAATGGTAATTTATAAAAATAAAACAGTTTTCAAATACCTGTCATATTTTTACCTACATAATTTAAGTATTATTTACCTAGATAAGTATACATATCCTATCCAGAAATGCTGAACTGATATTTATAGACTGTTGCCTAAGTTTAGAACATGGTATGTTCAATGTCAATCAAACGTGATATAACTTTTCCGAGAAATGTGTGGCCAAACATACACTTACGAAATGTGCTTGGACGTGTTACATGTCCATTACACTCCCTTTGCCTCTCAAAACCAATACCTGTACCCCTATTACGCAACACCGTTATAAAAGGAAATGGACAACAGAGTCCAGCATCTTTTGATGGGATACCTCACATCGGAGCGGTCAATTCTCATCTAGTAATAAGTCTATAATATATATTATTGATCGTGCATCTCATATCGGGTCGATTCAATTTTCATATTAAGTTAAGTCTCAATTATTGTGCTAGTCATTAATTAAACTAATTGAATTACCTACATTTTGTTTTTTTTTTGGGATTCACTGCTGGCCCTCACTTACTTGATGGTAATACTCAAATATTATTCAACAATATATACGCCGACTGATAACCTCCTTCATTAAAGTCGGTTATAATAGTAGTATCTTAGATTAGTGAAGTGAGTGAAGAATATAATAATTGGGTTCAACGACCAAATTACTAGTCGTATTATGTTTGAATGGATAAAAACATCTGCGAGGGATGTGATTCTGAATATATTTCTTAAATTTCTCGAAACAATGTATAAAGACACAAAGGATTAAGTCACAGTAATCAATATTAAAAGAAATTACAACTCGTTTAAATACTCCTGCTTTGACTGTGTTAAAAGGCAGTTTGATAAATTTAAATTCAGAATAAATTATTATACAATTTTGGTAATAATACATAGCATTATAACTCTATCAAGTGTTTGTAAATGTGTTGTGTAACGACAAAACATAGCTTTGTCTCCCTTTGTCATACAGCATATTTATAGGTTGTATCCTCCCTATATTTAGACGCAAAACTCGTCCAGAAGACGATAATAATGTGTAAATCATTATATTACTAGTCTTTTTCTAAAGCATCTTTGCATTAAGATAACTGCAATTGAAAACGCACCTTATCTGCTAACAGCAAATCTTTGATAACAAATTTATATGTTAAAGCTGTTTACAATCCGGTATATATCTGTTACAAAAAACAATGTCGTGGCACTATCGTAAACTTCGTCATAAGACCTACTATTGAATAAGATGACGATTATTTATATTACCCATTACCATCTGGTATATTCCTGATAAATGCAATATTAGGGTAAAGTTTTCTAAGCGTTTGTGACTAATAAAGCAATCAATATAATTTAAAAAATAAGTTAAAAATTACTCTAATTATTATTAATTTATAGCGACTCATTATGGTCACTTCATGATAGGGTTGACTGCGATAGTACAAAATAAATCATGAAATTAAAATAGAAATTAAACAACACTCATTTCATACCAATATATTTATAAAACCAATTAATAAAATTTTTTAAATGCACCATATTAGAATAACTTACATATAGTACGTCAGGTACTACAACAACCTAGAATCTTGAGGATTCTAATAAATTACAAAATACAATTCAAATAAACTATAAAAGCTATTAACGAATTAATAAATTAAGTTTCTCACGACATTAAAAGGGAACGAATCCATTACTATTCTAGAAGTTTACTTAACTTTCTTCATTATTATATCTATCTGTTCGTCTATGCGTGGACTCCTACCCCTGAAACAGATTTATAGTTTAATTTACCAGTTGAAGTTGAGCCGTGTTGGCCTAGTGGCTTCATCGTTCGCACGATGAAGCGAACATCCCGGTCGTAGTTTCGATCCCCGGCTGTGAACCAATGTACTTTCTTGCTATGTGCGCATTAAACATTCGCTCGAACAGTGAAGTAAGTAAGTCGAGAGGAAACCGGCTAGCTTTAGACCCAAATAATCGACGCCGTGTGTCAGGCACAGGAGGCTGATCACTTACTTGCGTATTAGATTGAGAAATTATCAAGAAACAGATACAGAAATCTGAGGCCCAGACCTAAAAAGGTTATAGCGCCACTGTTTTTTATATCAATAGAATAGACAAATAAGAGAGGACTTTGTCTAAATGTGTATAATCGGTACTACCACATCCAGTGTGTTGTTTCATTCGCATTAATTCGGTTGCACCGTTAAGAATATCCCCAATAAATGGACTTTTCCTCTCGGACCCGTAATTCCTGAGACGTTATGATCTCGACAAAGCGTATTTTACAAAACTGAGAGAAGCTCCGAAAAGGAATTATTCTTCCCGTCAACATTATGTATTGATACACAAATACTATCTGATCATAGCGTGATGTCACTAGCTAATAATTTTAGTAACATAATTATTATCAATTTCAAGTATTTTTCGAGACAAATCGCTCTTCTTTATTAGAAGATAAAATCTATTAAGTACGAATTATTTATACTCTTCGATACTTATTAATCGATTCCCTGTTATAATAGCACTATGACGAATAAACCGTAATAATTAAAAACGAGACTAACATATTATATCAGCTAATTTGACATATTACGAAATAAAATATTTTTAATATACATATTAATAAGCTGATACGTGCGTTTGTGGTTTTATACAGACTATTTTTGAACAGATATACAGATGGTTCACTGTCTGGAAGACATATTTCATTGTAATAATGTTTTATCTAAATCTATGGTCACAATGTCCTGTACAAGACATGTGATATTCTTATCATATATCACATGTGATATACAGTGTGTGATATTTAAAATTTAGTACAAACCTGTAGCCACTAGGATCTGGTCCAACAATAGCAATAAGTTGTGGCACTTCAGACGAATGTTGGGCCAGTCGGGCTAAGGCTGTGAGGGTCCTCCACAAATGTTCCTCAGCCGGTTCGTACTGCGTTAGCTGTAGGGCCGCCATCGCCAATTCTACGCATACCTCGTCGAATACCTGTGGACAAACGGATTCGCAGGAGATATCTTTGTTTAAAGGTATGCCTAATCTATGGTATCAGAGAAGGCAATAAAGTAGTAACTTATGAATACGATATAGCATAACCTCGTGGCTTGATACAGCAACCAGGCTTGTACCGTTTAAAGGAAATAATTATTTGGCAGAATAGTGTTCGCATAGTGGCTCCAGCAAGCGACTCTTAGCCTTCAGATCATAGGTTCAAACTCCAGCTGCCGCCCGCCCAGAGCAGTGGAGTGAACTGGACACCAATGGACTATCTGTCTTTGTCGCATTGAACTCTCGCTCGTCCGGTGAAGATAAACATCATGAGGAAACCGGCATGCCTTAGAGTCAAAAAGTCGACGGCGTATGTCAGGAACAGAAGGCTGATCAACTATTTGCTTATTAAAAAAACAAATGACTAAGAAACACTTGCACAAATCTGGCTTCGCAAAGGTCCCGAACTAGGAACTTGTGTGAGTAACAATTTATAACAATTCACTTATGGAATGTGGAAAAATATCTTTATCAACTAAAATTGGAACATTTTCGGTAGCAATGCCTATTTAATTAACTAAGTAAATAATGTCAGAGCGTCCTCAAATTTCGTAAATACTTTATAACTAATCTTATAAGCGCGTTAAACAATTAAATATAATTTGGATCGTAAAACTGTTTTGAAGTTAAAAAATTGATTTTGTACTGTTTAATTATGGACATACAATATATTTTCATTATACAATTCAACACTGTATGAAAATACGAATTTCAAGAAATACTTTTAAATATTCTACACATAAATTAAAAATCGATTTTTTTTCCAAATTGTTTCTCAATATAATTCGATGACAGAATGTATCTCACACTAGGGGATGGTAGCGCTATATATAGCAACACAAAAATAATATAAACAATTAGGTATTTATCGTCACGAACATTTCCCAATAGTATACTTGACGATTTGTTTATGTGGCGAATTATTTTATGAAATATGCTAAGGCACTTATTGATTTACACTGATTTGTACAGAATAATTAAAATATGGTAATAAATCTAAAGGCCGAGTGCAACGAAAGAAACCTTATCGCTTATAAACTCTTCCAGACAACCCGTGATAAAAAAATACCTAAGAGTAACATGAAAAATAAGAAACAAAGTAAACGCAATAATAATATAGAAACATTATAAATTTAGATAGTAATGTAGCATAACATATATATATATATATAACGTATAACATTATAAGCTGTGAAGGACGTAAAAACACTAGCAAATGTTTGTTTCTTTATATGTTAATGCGGAAAACCTATAAAATATGCTACTATTTTTACCCCAGACCTCCAATGATCGATAACCAGACTTAGAATTTCAAAATTAATTTTCTATTATTAAACCGCTATGTCACAATACTTCTTACTCGTGCTAAGATATAAATGATAAACTAATGTGTTGTTAGACAAATAAAAACAAATATAATTTATAATTACCCACTTTGATAACGTTTGATACAATTGTTTCACGACCATGGGATTTTTCAACGTTTCTTCATATTTTCGTAGCAGTTTACTTTCTGAATTTTACTACAAAATTTTGTGACAATATCTATTTAAATAAGTAGCATTTTTTTATTTTACCTTAAGCAGATGTAAACGAAATTACTACATTATTTACATAACGCGTGCGCTTTTCAGCATCGTGATAATATTTTACGTTGTTTTTCATTTGACAACACCAAGTTAGACTGAGACACTCGTCATGTAATCTAGGTTCAAAAATAAGCCCGTTTTCATATAATGGTTTTAAAGGAATAAAATAAATAAAAAGTATTGAAATACCGTAAAAACGTACCGTACCGTAAAAGACGGTAATATACCGTACCGAGTTTTAACCACCTAAAGCCTTAAGTATGGTAAGGACACCGTCTCAAAGTCCGTTCGACCTGTTCAAAAAAAAACCTACAAGGAAGAAATTACAGTCTAGAGCCAAGATCGATAAAGGATATTTTATTTTATTCTTTTATTAGTTAAAATCAGTACAAACTTAGTATCACTGCTGTAGTAAGGTCTCTAAAGATACCGGCAAACATCTTTAACATTAAACAGAGGGGGAGGAGGGAGTGGGGGAAAGTTTGCGCAGCGCGGGACACAAACGTCAACTGATTTACCAATCACGCGATCGACACGTCACTTTCCCGCCGTCGCGCAGTCAAGGACATTTGTTCAAGATGTTTGCCGGTATCTGTACTAGAAATTATTGTAGCGACACCTACAATCTGCGCATACAAATCACTACGATAACGTCGTACCCTGAGCAGCGCTAACAAACTTATTCCCATCGCTAAGGATATTTAAACTTCTCGGTCTTAGCCACTGGGGCCTACAAGCCGTCAAATATTCCTAAGTCCTTTTGATTGGATGAAGTGTACACCATCCGTTCCGTTCATATACGTCGGTTATCGAAAGCTGGCGGGTTCACAGTACTCACACTAATGCAATTTCACATACAGTATGTTTCAAAATATGATTTTTTTGCCAAGCTATATTTTTTAGTCCACTCTGGTTTTAGTAAGGTTGGGTGGGTTGTAAATAAATAAAAATGTGTCAAATACATATAAATATTAGGTGCATACGAGGGTGGATCCAAAAGTTCTAAGCCAGACCAAGAACGTGAAAGAGTAGTTCGTGTAAATAATTTTTCATTTTTAGACATACGCTCCATCTAGCCATGACTTTGTTGGTCGACAAAACGACCTTAGCCATTTTCGCAGTAGGTGATCCAGATATTTTCCATTGTTTGGTCTGTTGCTTTGATTCAGGAGTATGGTGGTGAACCCAGCTTTCAACAAATCAAAAAAAAAATCAAATCAGCTTTCAGCATCTGATGTCAAATGAAATATAACATTTTTTCATTAAACTGTTTTTATTAAGATGCTTAAAATAATTAAAAACATTGTGCACCATTTCACGAGATTGCCCTGGTAATGTTTGAAAAAAGATCAACATGTATAGTAAAGATCAACATAAACAGTAGCAAAAGCAAAACAATAACTGTCTATTTTATACTCATAAGCTTGACCGAGCGCGAGAGAGACGGACAGTCTTTTCATGATGTATTTGTGATTGTATTTCAGTTTGACAGACTTTACATCACGCCTCGCGCTTATTCACAGACACTACACAAGCACAAAGTGTAAATGTGTTGAAGCCGCCAGCTTTAAATAACATACCTATACCTCTACAGTAGATATTTATACCCCGATGCAAAATGTTATAGTTTGACGTGTCTGCTATGTATCGTAGCTCCCAAACGCATCAACCAATTAGAAAGCTGAAGTAGAGATAGTTTTTAAGTATATTTTTATGAAGATAAGACTGTTCAGGCGTTTCAAGGTAATCCGCTTTTTATACTCTTGCGCACCCTGAATATTATTGCTTGTGAGACGGTTTATATTTAGTTGCCTGTTGCACACTGTTTGTATTTACGAGAATAGCATTATTTTTAATTACTTATAAAAGGGTTTAGGTTTTATGTTTTCTTGTTTTGTATTTTATATAAAAAATAAGTAAATAAATAAATTTTCAAACATATGTAACACCCATTAATGCTGGTACCATTGGTACTCTGATGATTGATGTCAAAGTTTGTCGGGGGTAAATTTTTGATTTATTTATCATTGTGACCTATCACAAACCGAATATTATTCATCGCAGTTTTGCGTTAGATAGTTAGTGCATTGTTGGCAGTACTTGTTAGATATTGGCTACTTAAGCAATTTAGTAAAGATTTTATAAATCATGCAAAACTTGCTAATGTTTCCTTCAATCAGACGATAACTAATCGGGCCTAAAAATATTTTGGTAAATTTTAGTTATATTAATGTTAATTCCATCAATAGATTTCACAACATGAAACACACGGGCACCTTTAACAGCCAATCTAAATAATAAGAACTTCTTAAATCAGTTATAATTACCCTGGTTCATACATAATACAATATACAATTAAACATTATATACAAAATGAGACAAAGTTAGAGATAGCAAATATTACTTTTCGAAAAATGTGCCAAGTAATTATAATATTATCTAGATTTCGATTGAGTTTGACAATGAATTAGACGACATCAAATACACTGTACATCAATTATTTGTATAAAATTTTATTGCTAGAAGCCCACATAATTAAAATTCTATAAATATTTATTGCACATATTATACGATCTTATACTATATGTAAGCCGTAAATCAGTCCAAGAAGCAGGACATTACACTATAAGACACAAATTATTAACTGTATATTTATGTACTACCTAAGCAGGAGTGTTAGATATTATTGATAAAAACTCAATCAACCTTATAAAACAGGGACTAATTGTAGTACAACATAAACATTTTTATTGATAAAGATAATGTCGTCGTAGGTAACAAACGTCATTAGTCCACGTTTTTAAGTCTAAAGAAGATTTTATATCATAGCAGAAGCACGACGTAAAGACGCAATTTTATAGTCGTTTGTAACTTTTTATAACCCAAAGGGCATAGTACATTTATAGTGATCAGCCGTTAGAATACCTTAAACTTGGCAGAGGAAGGTAGTTGCTTGCGAATGTTGCCGCCCAAACCCAGCCGCTGCAACATATTTAGCTCTGCAGCTTCTGTTTACGACTTATTCTACGTAATATTAAAAAAAAAAAAACTTTAGAGGTGTCAAGGGACACCCGGATGGAACGAAATTCCTTTCGATTAATTTATATGTTAATTGGTATCATAAAAGTATGATAGATTTTCTCGACACCAATCTTACGACGAAAAAAAAAAAAAAAATAGCCAACATCACGAGGTGTTCTCAGGCGGTCACCCATCCAAGTACTGACCTCGCCCGACGTTGCTTAACTTCGGTGATCGGACGAGAACCGGTGTATTACAATAGACAAAAAAAGTGTCGTGACAACTTTTCGTAAGAATTTTTTCCGTCTAGCCCCCTTTCACAACGCGCGATAAGGAACTTCGTTCCAAAACCTTTATAGGCAGGTAGTGGATAGTATGTGCATGACGCATCTGATAGTGTCTCAAACATGCCGCTTGTCTTGTTTTGTACGACGATTAGCAAGTGATAAATTTTCTGATCGAAAATCTATACCAATAAAGCTTCTTTATTTTGTTGAACGCGCTAATCTCAAAAACTACTCCGAATTGGCAAAATTATTTTGAACTGAAACTTTTAACGCGACTTCCAACAAAGTTGCGTTAACGCTCCTGGGGGGGGGATAGAAAGAGACAGAGAGTGAATGCTTCCTATTTTCATTTCCACATTACGAAGTTTCACTTCTTCCGCGCGGAGGGAATCCACGCACTTTTTATTTATTTTTTTACAGTTCATTTTTCAAGGAACGCTATATAGCAGGAATATTATAAGGAACATCAATTATAAATGTTGCAATTCAAAAATGAAAAATAAATTGAGAGTACGTATTTTACAAATACTAAGACCACAAATCTTAACTTTACTTATTTAGTTCATGTTACCGCGAGTAACCCTTGTGTAAACGACGGATAAAAATTCTGATTGCGATGGCCACATTTTCAAAGAAGTGTGTCACTTTAAGGGAGCGTTCAAGTATTACGTGACGCAATTTTTGGAGATTATTGACCCCCCCCATGTTACTCGCCGTAACGTTTTTCAGTACCCAAGTATAGTAAAACGTTTCGTGACCACCTAGTGACTCTTCAGTTACTATTATGTGGTGTAAGTAAAAAAAAAATTAACAATAACGCGTAATTTAATCCCCGCCCCGCATCGTAACGTTTTACAAAAGCAAAAAGTACGTTACGTAATACTTGAACGCTCCCTGAGACAAACCATGTATTATTTTTACGTTCAACTTTATTCGCGGTGTTAATTAATAAAAATGTATTTTACAATGTTGGCAAATGACATAAAACTTTCTGACTATTAACCAACTTCATATTGACATTTTATTAAAAAAATGTATGTTAAAACTTGTATTTAATATACTTGTTTAAGTCTCTTGTACATCTCACAATCAGCACAAATATTAATATAACATCACAATATACAAACTTTGCAATTTATATGTTAATGAAAATATTACCTATTCCATTGTCTGAAAGTATATTTTCAATTACGTGTGGTAGTATATGAAAATATGATAAACAAGGCCCTAAGTTAATATTGAACAAGAGAATTATGGATTTCCTCTAACGAATTCAGGAAGCATTTTTAGTTCATAGAAACTTATAATATAATGTAATCTTAATCATCCAAGAAATATATTTAAAAAATCATAGGTTCAACAGTTAATGCCATTAATAATTATGCCGGCCTTCCACTGCGAGCGGAACGGACCCATTACGGACTCCGCTATACTCTTAACGATGATTCTCATACATTTTCATTTCCGTGGGCAACTCGGTCAACTCGCTAACCTCATATGTGACTCTTTCAACTCGCTCTCTCCGCTTTGGTGGAACTACATGTATGAAAGTCATCGTTACGAGTATAGCGGAGTCCGTAAGGGGTCCGTTCCGCTCCCAGTGGAAGGCGGGCATTATAAATGGCTTAATGAAATATTAAGTTTTAACTGTCATTTGTTTAATGTTAAATTTCAGTTTTTTTTTTTAAATTCGGGTTTTTTGTTTACATTTTCATTCATATATATTGTTTATCTATGTAATCTGTTTTGGCTTTGTAAATTGCCTAAGTGTATTGTATTATAATATGTATGTTAGCTGTAAGATTACTAATAAATAAAAGTTAAGCTATAAAATATCAACGGTTAACTTTAGAAGCTGAGTTCAAAAGCCCAGACTTTAACTAAGAAAGTGTAGCAGTATAGGTGACGTTCATTAACATACATAAAAATATATCCAATATGTAAAAGGGAAATACAGACCACGGTCTTTACCTCCTTGCTGGCGATGTTGTATAACAGCGCGGTTCCAAACTCGCGTAGATCCGTCTGATCACTCAGCATACATTGCACACACACCTAAATAATTAATTATTATTAATAATAGCAAACAGCTCTACAACTATCACACTCCAATGTGCCGGACGTCCGATATGACGGTAGTAACCTCAGAATAGGAGCAGGTCTGATATCTTTACATACTCATTTGGAGCATGGGGGAGTTCATACACCGCCAACTTCAAAATTTAGCGCTTTCATTATAATTTTTTTTGGAAAAATCGAAATGCCTTAGGTATTTTAAGTTTCCATTTGGGAATTGGACCAGTCGATGCTATTCTTTAGACCAGTAATGAGTTGATCAAGTAATTATCTTCGATGAAAGCAGAATAATGTATAAATATTTTTGAAGTTATACTTCTTTAGGCGCGTTATGAAAAATTGATTAGAGTGAAATTTTACGATGCGCGCGATTAACAGAATGAAGTTGCCCACTAACGAATTATTTTTAAACCAGCCGGGCGCCGAGCGTGCGCGAGCGAGATGGGAATAACACAATCTACAAGTAAAATGAAATAGAATATGCGTGAAGTTAGCAGCTATGCCAAGAATTTTGAATGACCTTTGCAGTACCTTTTAAACAAATAAAGGAGTTTTAATTATTTTTTCAAAGAAATTTAGCAATGCTTTTTCACAAAGACCTATTGTTACTAAGTTAAAAGGTTATGAAACATACCTTGTTATTAAATTGAATGAATATAATAAAATAATAAATAATAATTATTATTATTATTAATATTAATTAATAATTGAATAATAAACTAAATATTATTAAATTATTAACGTTAAATATTTATTATTAATTATTTAATATTTTAAAAAAATAAAGAAAGCCAAAGGAGTATAACTTCATACGCGCGTACATAAGTACACGCACCTTTTTTTTTTACAGTAGCCATAGTTTCTGGCCGGCCATGGGTGGATTTCTTTTTATTGTAGAATAAAAATGTTATTCGAAAAAAATTATAAAGCTTCTCTAAACTGATTCGGTCAAACTCTCCGTGATATCCAAGACACGACCAACTGAACTCTGCTAGTCCGCTATACGTGCTGCAGATTAAAACACCCCCAACTCCTTGACTTCTTACATATAATTAATAAAGTTAGCGATGCCTACATTACCTTGGTAGTGACCCGTATATTTGACAGTGCTACACCCTTGTACTCCCACTCACTGATATAAAGTAGCCACTCTGACGATGACGTGTTTTCAAACAAGTTGCACATCTGAAAATAATGTTACATTTTGTTTTAAACAACCTACTGTTGTGAAAAACAAAAGACGTTCGTTTGATTGTGATTGGTCAACGAACACGAACAAACGCTGCGTCTACACTACACTACATTCTAACAACACGTCTAAACTACATTTAATTATACGATGGTGTCAAGACCTAAGTTTATATATCGTTTTGTTACGGAATGGAACCCCAATAAGTAATGTCGCTGCTTAAAAAATACTACAATAATATTGGATTCAAAACAATTGTTACAGTCATGTTAAACCGTATATATTTTTTCATTGTTATAATGATACTAGCTATATTATTTCTAGAAAGCTTTTTTTAGTTCAATAAAAATAAACTATCTACAATAATAAAAATAGGGGTTTTTAGAGGAGTGAAAATAAGGGGTTGTGTGTATTTTTGTATGTTGTATCATAAAAAAATAAAAAATAAAATTTGAAAGATAGATAGTAGCTGATTCTCAGACTTACTGAATATGCATAAAAATTGTCATAAGAGTCGGTCGAGCCGTTTCGGAGGAGTATGGGCACGAACATTGTGACACGATAATTTTATACATAGTATTAGATAATTAACGTTTCTATATCTTAAGTCAGAATTTTAATGTCTTGAAAACCGCACATTAGAACTAACCAAATTGGAACAATCATGCTTTTTTGACGAAGTTTTCTTTCAACTAAAACCGAATATTACATAAAATACGATATTCGAGGACTAGGACGGCATAGAGCTGTAGTCGTCGACCGCTAATGAGTGCAACAGAATGCGGCCACCGCGAGAACTAATTTACCATGGATCGCCTTTGACTCTCATTGATAACTCAATCAATACTTTTTAATAACTCTAGGAAATATTTCATCAACTCTGTTAAAATGTCAGCAATTTGTTTTAGTAAAAAACTACACATTTTTAAAATTAAATGTTCATCCTTACTCCTAACAGTTAGTCTTCAAATATTACTTAGAATTATATGTTTATAATGAATCGGATGTTTAAGGATTGCTGTGTAATAATTATTAGTATTTATATCGTCTTCTAATATGCATCCTTAATATTGTATTATCTACTTGATTACCGTTCTGCTATCATAGTTGTATATAATTATAATTTATCTGTGAATCTAAGTTTCTAAAAGAAAGAACGGAAAGAACTAGTTAGGATACATCAAATACTCCAGATTTATATACATCTTCTTAGTACATAAATAAACTATCACGATAACAGTTAACAAGTGTAAGAGCTAGTTGGTCTAGCTCTTAGGAAATTAAACACTCCAATGATGATTTGATTCACTATAATTCACTTCACAGATTTTACGTAAACTGTATAACTTGTGCAAAGGAATTGCCCGTGCGCATGTGTTACAACCTATTTTATAATTTATTCCCTACTACGACCCGACCATCCAACTTCGGGCAGTTGTTTGAGTCAATTCGTAACAATTCATAAACAACCGAACGAGTCAAATGAGTAACTATTGCAAATGCGCACTTGTAGCAAGATTCTTGAGAATATGTTTCATAAAAAATGTTTAGAATTAAATTAAATAAATATTAAAAGCTAAATAAGAGAGCTGATCATAGTGTTAACGGCAAGTATATAATCAAGGCAAACTTACAAAAAGTCCTAAAGCACGTTGTTCGTCTATTGGCAACATGTCAATTGAGTGCGCATATCCCAATAAGGCGTGTTGTCGTCTATCTTGGTGTAGTAAAAGTGATACGTCATCTTTTAAAGCACTAGCTGCTAGACATCTCAAGACACCACAACGGGAACTAGTCTTTATTGACGGGTCGGTTAGGATACGGCCTAGAACAAGAATTTGATTAGGTATAAGCTGTTCCCTGCGGTTTCACTCAATAAATCCTTTAGTTTATCAATATATGGACTATATAGCACTTTTTTTTTTATTTAAACTCGTAGTTCCTGAGATCGATCATAGAGCGTTCAAAGTAAACACAGCGAAATTGCGAAAAGGAAATAATTATTCAATATTTTTCATTGATGCCGCATTTCTATTGACCATAACTTAATTCATTGCTACTCGCTGATAATTTTGGTGTTGTTCGTCACTAAAAGGTAAAAAAATGGTCAGGTTCTCAGGTCAATGTCTCAAAAGAAAGTTTACATTTATTTCTTTAGCGTTATGTGAAAATGTTGGACGACTTTTTGGTGCCAGAACTTCAAAACTTTCCTGGCTATAACCAAAGAACATGGTTCCAGCAGGACGGAGCAACGTTACACAAGTACAATACGTCTCTGCCGCGAGTTCGTGAAAGTTTCTCAGGCAAATTGATCTTCAGGAGAGGTGACATAAATTGACCTCCACGCAGATTTAACCCCTATAGATTTTTTCATATGGGGTTTTCTCAAATTTAAAGTCTACGCCAATAAGCCGACTTCTCTGGCGCAATTGAAAGAAAATATCCGTCACGAAATGGCAGCAATCACTGAGTCCACCTGCCGAGCCGTCATAAGTTTATTGTTCGATTAAATGAGTGCCGCTAACGCGAGGGTCTACATTTGAACGGTAGTATTTTTAAGAAAAAAAATCCCAAAATGTGTACTTTAATAATGAATAAAACTTTTTGATACATGACTTTTTTTAATGGATCAACTAAATATGAACTTCCTTTTGAGACACCCTATTATGTATTTCATCGTCATACTTCATTTTTATTGTTTTTGTATTTTGCATGCACGTATATTTTATGTTTATTTTCTAAGGTTTTTTAAATTCCTTCTCACTAAAATAATACTTTTACAGCCCGTTCCCACTAGTCGTAAGTCGCATAAGACTAAAAGTCGAAAGTCTGATGTCCCTGTTCACACTGCGTCGCGAGTCGTATAGGTCGTAGTTTCGCGCCATTCGGAATAAAACACGAATGGAGTGAGCAAGCAATGTGTAGCGATCTAGGAAGCGGGGCGGGGAGAGACGTAACAACGCGCTCGAGTCGATTAGACGTACGACTAGTGTGAACAGCAACAAGCAGGCACCTATGCGAGCACGATTCGACGCGATTTTTAGTCTTACAACCGGGCGCTGGCCCGTCGGATGGTTTTTTGAGTCGTATTAGACTAAAAGTCGCGTCTCATCTAATGTGAACAGCTCCATATAAAGTGTATGGTGACCAGAGCATTCGACTTTTAGTCTTATGCGACTTAAGACTAGTGGGAACGGGCTGTTACTGTGTGTACGAGTGGAACTAAAATGTTTAAAAACCTTACCAATAAAACTGAGGAATTCATCGCCAAGTACCCAACTCCCTTCACCCTGGACTAAATACTGTTGCAGTTCCTCCAGACTTTGCTTTTCTTCTGCTGTTAGTTCGACTCCTTCGAGGGTCTTTGAGAAGGCTTCAAACTCTTGAACTCCCTGAAATTAATATACATAATTATTAATGATAGCATTTATTAAGTTGTAAAATTAAATCATAAAAAAAATATGGAAAACATCTCATGCCCCAATATGATGAGGCTAATATCTCGATGTTACGATTATACGAGCAAAAGCATGTTGTTCGTATAATCGTAACATCGAGATATGTTGATATGTATAAGGCGTATTATCTACTATCTTGGTGTAGTATTACGTCATCTTTTAAGGGAATAGAGGCTGTGCATGGGGTCGAGGGTGCGAAAGAATATCTGTAAGGGTACTTCACTATAGCAATAGACAGTTAGATTTTAATATTAAGTTTCCTTGCCACATAATTCCAAGATTGCATGATTTCCTATTTATCCAACACTATAATCAGGTTGATAACTAATTTTTGAATAAATATTTATGTTTTATCTGTTTATTAAGTGGAGTTCGGCTGAAACTGAATATCACGTAAATGATCTGGAAGAACTTGGCACATCTTCTCTAATAAACGCCCCCAGTTATAACGAATTATTTACTATCACACATATAAATAACATAATTTTCGTTTCCGAATGCATGCTACTTGTATGCATTTTTACAATAGCGTAGATTTCTACCGTTGAAGAAAAACTAAATATTATATATGTATGAGCAGTATTTATTAACGCGATATTTTAAACCCTGGGATCGTGCATTGGAACTTTGGCGCAGAAATAATTAGCGCAGATTATTTTCAAAAAAAATTAAATCCAAAGATTGCCGGTCTTAAAAGAAAACAAAAACAAACAAACAAATTCGGTTCACAATAGTGGTACAATTAGACCTTTATTAAATATTAAGTAGTACAGATAAATAAATGGAAAAATATTTTCATAGATATAATTTTGACTTATGACCCATTTCGTGCATTTACGATTGAACATGTTCATCATATATTCCATTAGTGTTCTAAGAATAAGTTTTTCCATGTAGCACTGAATATAGTATAAATGCGATTAAATAATATATATTTAATCTTACAATATGTTTACATAACATAATTTCTCAAAAATTTGCCAAATTTCACCTTTACTACGATAGAGCATACCACAGATTAGTCGAAATATTTAAGTTAGCCGTAAAAACTGTAAAGAGTTATTATTCTATATTGCCATAATAAAAAGGGGTTTAGATAACAAAGTGTTGTCTGAACCCCTCTTAGCCTAAAGAACAACAGCGGGTTCATTAATCTATAAAGGTGGTATATCAGTATTAAAACGACGCAATTATTTCTGGTAGATAAACAAACTTACATCAATATCCCTGTAAACCACGGGAGGATCTCTAGCTCTCTTGCGTTGTTCCTCTGCGCGTCGTTCCTCTGCCTCAACGTCAAGGTCACGAGAACTTGGCCCTGCCAGGGATACCGGATCTCTAACTTCTACTGCTTCTAAAGCCTCTGCCATATCTATATAAACAAACAAAAATACACGAGACGACGAAACCGGTAGTTAAAGTAGTTTAAGAAAGTACGCTTTAAAAGTTTCTAGCTAGAGTAAATAGGCATTCTCTTATTCTTTTTGTCGATCTATAATTTTTTGCACAATATATATTGTATGAATTGAATTGAGAGAAACGACAAAATAAAAACAAATTCTTGAGGTTGATGACTCAAATAGATTCGCGCTACGTGTTATTTTTAGTTGCCCCGTTTAATCACTAGCTAAACATTTAGAATATTTGTAATAAATAAGAATGTATTGCATCAAAAATAAAGATTATTAATACTTACTGCACTAAAATAAACACGTTTTCAGAATGGAAGAATGTTTCGTCAAAACGCTTTTGCTTTTGACTGATTTCCTGACTACACGTGTAACCCACGTTGTGACAAAAATAGTAACAAATCAACTACCACCTGATTGGTGACTTACCTTTAAACAAGCAAAATTCACAAAACGATGATAACACCTCGCTTGCTGAGAGCTAACTGTTTCAAATTCACCAATATTTGGCGTATCGCCAAAAACCAACGCAGGATGGCTCATCGTTTTATATTTATAATCACACCAAATCCATGCTTATCCCATATATTAAGGAAACAAGAAGTGTTATGAAGCATACGTTTTTATTACAAGCACATTCCGTTTAGGTTTTGCATGTTATGTTACAAGTTACTCGACCTATTTGGAGAACATTAAAACGTCGGCATAAATAGACGAGGTGGATCACATTTAAACTCGTTCTATAAACAACTTTGACACTTTTGTTTTAGGACCACTTGAAAAGCTAAGAGTTCATTGGTATTATTAGTTCGCCGAAATAATAAATATCGACAGTAGTAATAAGTTTATTTGAAACATGCTTTCATACAACATAGTAATTAAGCTATATTCTTATCTATTTTTAGCTTAGACACTACTTCTACCGTGACCGCAAACTTTATTGTTTTTACACGCTTTATATTAGCTTCACCTGTATGTATGTATGTATGTAACCGACTCCTTCGGACTCGATTTTGACCCACTTTTAACGGACAGATTTAATTCAAACTTTGCGCACCTGTCAAAGATCGATGACAATGCGGAAAAAAAATGAAAAACAAAAAAAAATAACTAAAAAATAAAAAATAAATAATAGTTAAAAAAACTAGAACACACACTTTTAAAGCACATCGCACTAAAAAGTGAAAAATTGGGTAAAAAAGGTTGCTCGATAGACGAAAAATATGGCACAGAGCGCCCCACGCTTTTTCAGAATAATACCAGTATTTTTTGTTAATTACCATTTTCAGCCTAAATTAGGAATTATTTTTCACTTTTTAGTTTGATGTGCTTCAAAAGCGTGTGTTCTAGTTTTTTTAAATATTATTTATTTTTATATAGTAATCACATTTAATTCATGTTCATCGTCACAAATTTCTATTGGTTTTTATAATTTAATTAAATTATTAATATTTTTCAAGGCCCCTCATCAACGATGCTTCAAAAAGATATGCTAAGAGGCTAGCTTTTCTAGCCAAAATCAGGTAAACGTATGGTGAAGCAAGGTGGTCCAGCGTATGCTTGACCTATATGTGCCTAATTGTAATGAGCGATAAGGGCTTTCACCGGATCTTGATTCACCTACTAAAACCGCTATTCCCATTTGGAAATCCTCCTTTGATAGATTCTCTTGGGCCCAGAATTCGTCCAGATCGCCCCGAGGCATGCCCTCGTCAGCCCATTGATTCTGGAATTGCTTGTCAGGATTTCGTAAACCTGTAGCGTAATTTGAAACTAGGATACTTTGATGACCCGGAGCTTCATAATCTTGTATCGGTATCCGACCAGTACCAAGATATGCTTTTCTATTAAAAAAAGAAATGAAGTTTTGCACACAATGCATTATGCACATCATTTGCAAAATCGTCATCGCCGTACTCAGGGGGCATGAAGTCATCGGGATTCAACAGCAGAGGGTCTAAATCAACTAGAGGAGGCTGATCACACCTTTTTGGCTGAGGTTGTTTCCATTTAGCGAACGGTAGAGGGTTCAATTCGTAGAAAGCTCGACGACTTTCAGGCGGTGTATTCGGGTTTGCCATCGCCGTAACTATTTCTTTCAAGTTTGAATAAAGTATTCCAAGAACATTGTCTTTCAAACATCTGGGGTAAAAAACTTTACCCTTATAGTTCACGGTTCCAATGCCTGCAATGATCTTACCTACAGGTAAACATGTAAACCAAATTGATTCAATAAGAGATCTTATATCCATAGTAAGACGTGGCCTATAAAACAGCGCGTCATCCGTGAAATAACTTAGGTAGCATTTAGCCTTCAACAATCTATATTCAAATTGAGCTAGCGTAACTCGATAGAACGCGTTAGGTGTACATTCAGGAATGCGTACCGTTTCGTATGCGCTGCCATACATAGCGTATGCTTGATTAAAGATATATTGTGTATAAAACCCTACTTATCTAGTAGTCACCGGAACTACCACTGCTGATTTCCACACAGAGATATGAAAAACGGTTAAGGAACCTCTAAATCTAAAAGTCTCGTCTTTTTTACATCGCAAATGTTTTAGCGTCTGAATGGACTTGAAGGTTTCGCGTTTATACGTCAATTGCGACTTAGGTTTGAACGTATCTTCTATTTTCTCGTCACGATCGTTCTGCCAATTACGTGGACACGGAAAAGAGTCAATGCGATGCTTGTCGGGCAGTTGGGAGCACTGCACCTTTCCTGCGAATCGAGCATAAACAAATTCGTCTAAATGGGATTTATAATTTTTGAAATTCAAGTAAAATTATTGTGACTATTAAACCCGATTTTATCCAGCGTATATTATATTTATGATAGCGTAATAACTTATATATTATGATGGCACTGCATAAAAGAAGTTTTTTCTAACAGACTACAATAAAAGTTTTATTTGATTGATCTACATGTATTCTATATTTTATTTTATTAGAAAGAAAATCAAAATGTAAGTTAGTAGCACACACACTCAGATTAAATTTGAAGATAATTTTGCGTCGTATTTTAGTTATTTTATTATCGAAGAAACAAACTAATGGTTTATTTAAAACAATCAATGCTTTGAGGTAATATTTCCAATAATCACTTTACGTTATCAAAACTCAAGGCTTTAGTTGAATAGCCATGTATCCTAATAAAATCCTTCTGTTAAAACGTCATAAATGCACAATGCCTACGCTAAAGCAAACTTACCATCATCATCTCCGGCTCCACCTTGTTCGCGCAACTTCTTTCTTTTCTTTTCTTTTTTTCGCTCCTTTCGGGCATGTTTCTCCACTATGTTACTACGTTTAGCTTCTAACTCCTGTGACGCAATCCTACGAATAAAATAATATTGACAGTTATCACATATATTTAATCAATCAGTAAAAACATTAACTAACTGGACATAAAATATTAAAGTAAACTCATAAAAAAGCAATATTTTTCAATAATTTTACAACAATTTTGAGTAGCAGAGAGATCGCGTCGGAAAATCTGGTAAATGCCTATATATTCCTATTTCAAACTACAAATAAAAACCCAAAGTCCATCTCCGTTATTTATTTTAGTTTTTTTAACATCGAAACTTGTAGAATATTCTAGAATGGTCGCGATTGGTCATATGTCCTACGAATTGACTTATACGCGTGAACTGCTCGCAGTAGCAGGCAGAGGCCGGCCGCCGCACCTCGTAGTACTTGCATGTGGTTCAATCCAGTGGACCTACCACACATGTCATTAGAATATTCTACCAAGTTAAATAATTAGCTAATGTTTTTTTTTCAAATAAACAATTATGGCACTAATATAAAATGTGGGCTACAAGTAAAGGCTGCTTCACACGTATCAGTGAAGCCACAGTTCCGTCAACGTTTCCGCTCAGTTCAGTATCAGTGATACGGTATTGCATCAGTCATTCAATTCACACATGTACTCAGTTTACGGAGCTTCAGTGAAAACGTGGCCGTCGTCAAGTAACGTGATTATGGCTCTGTTCAATACTACGGAGCAAGCAATGACAGCTGCTGCTTTAGACGAAGAGCAGCATTAAGGAAAAAAAAAAGAAAATGGGTACATGAAGCATGGCAATTAAGAGAGACGGAAGGAGAATTTATCACATTTTACAAAGAATTAGTTAAAAGTTTGAATATTTTAAAATGTCAGAGCTTCAATATTCTTCTGCAATAAACAAAATGTGACAAATAATTACGCGGCGTCAGTGATCCGATAAAAAATATCGTTGTGAACGAATCCGTCCGTGATTGCCGGTGTCGGCACTGATACTGAGAACACTGTATCGTCACTGACACTGACAAGTAGGGATGCGTACATAGATAATGTATGAAAGAATATTTCGCACTGTGCCGGTACTGTATCGGAACTGTGGCCTCACTGATATAATATGTGAATCGGCCTTTATACCGTACTTGAGTACCGTGGCTACTATTTTTTACAAAGCAAAAACGTTGCAAACAAGGAAAAAAACACAGTATCATCTAACTTCATGTAATAAAGGCGCTAATTTAAAATTTTATACGAAGAGATTCGCAGAATTCTTATATTTATAAACTAAAAATATGTTATATCATATTATGTTGTTCCCTTATTGGACACTGATTACACACTTGACTTCGAGCCATCTTCCCAACCCTAGACATTCTTAATTTTGTGAGAAAATAGGGGCTAACAACTTAGATATCATTATTATAACTCGACTTACCTTGCTTCTTCGATTTGATTATTGAGCGTAAGGTAATCAGGGCTGTCTTGTCGACTATGACGAACCCCGTTCGCGTAAACTGCCTGCAACAAATTTTTTTTCCGGTAAATACACTTTTCATGGCAGTGATCAAGAGACTGGATAACTTAATTAGCTCTATTGTGTTCGGTATAGAAGCCTTAAAAGGCACAGCTACAAACCGATACAAAAATATGTTCGCTCTATGCCATAGGAAGGTATAAAGGCAGGAATAAGAACGTTACAAAACATTGATTTGCTAGGTGAAAATCACAGCGTATGCCCAGCCATTCGAACGTTGAAATACGTTTGCTACTTGTAGTACGTATGGATTTAGAACCAATTTTGGTTAATAATGCAACTGCCATTTTCTGGTACATCGTAAAACTTGTATAATTATGAAAAAACATACACAATTATCTTGTATTTACATATAAACAACTTTTTAACCATTAAAGTGTTTTGACTTACAAATTTAATTAGATTAAGACATGGAACTATTTTATTCCATTTCCCGATTCGCGGGTTCCAGATTCCGAATCATCGGACGTAGAAATCTGAGGATTTTGTAAAGATATTCATACATTATAGTCAATTTCCTGAATAAATAAGGGGCTTTCACTGGATTTTATTTCTTTGTCAATTATTAATGCAAAAATAATCGATGTTGGGCTTTCGATTATGACATCGGTGTTTTTCTATCATCCCTAATGCGAATGCACCTGCATACAATAAAGCGCGCGGCACGCCGCGTTCGAATGCCGCGCTATATTTGGTCAAACCCTTAGGATTTAATCAACAATTTAAGGGTACATCGAAAACTGAAAAATACGTTTAAGAATATGAGACTAAATATAATTTGTAAATCATTATTGTTACATTAAAATATGGTGCAATTTTTTTCACTTAATATAAAATAAAGCTTTACATCGTTCATGTAATTAATGTAATATATTCGCGTGTATTACCCGTTTAGAAAAAAAAAATGTGCGTGTGAAACTTCTTTATGACCTTATTTTTCTAAAAATTATCTATATGCAACTTTACAGAAATTGGTTAAATAAAGTTAAATTAGATAAAGTTTAACAAAAGGCTTTTAATATCACAGACTTGAATACAAATAATACAATTATTTCATTTTACCTTATTACCACTAAGATTATTACAGAATTTCATAAATTGTAATAGAATTTTTAGTATCGTTGTTATCGTTATTATACATTTTTGTTATTAATGGTTTAGAATCTCTTTGAATCAACCCTGGTAGGGACAAGAAAAAGACGCGCGTAACGGTCAAATGTGACGCGTAACCGAAACATGTGACGCGTAACCGAAAAATGTGACGCGTAAACGAAAAATGTGACGCGTAACGAAAAAATGTTACACAAAATTATTTTCCAACCCCGATAAAGAAGTTTCACTTCAAAAATGTGTGCGTGTACTAGGTGTACGTACGCACGTAAGAAGTGAAACTTCTTTATGACCTTATTTTTCGAAAAATGATCTACTATATGAGGGGTATAGATGCAAATGCGCTTCTATCCACTTTTTCAAGTTCTTCAAAATTTGCAAGAAACCGTTTCTTCTCTTGAACACACTTTATTATCTATCAAATAAATAGTTTTAAGCATCAAATTGATACCGACTTTCAATAATACCTTCAATTTCTTTTTATAAGTAGAGGTAAAGTACAAAAAAAAACATAAAATCTGGATAGAGGCCATTTTGCATCTAATCAAAGGATAGAAGCGATTTTGCATCTTATCCTATAGGATAGAAGCGGTTTTGCTCTTTCATTGGTCGCGTGGATGGTTTTATGCATTCGATGATTCAGGATGATTCATTTAAATGAACTGAGTTCTCTGTGAAAGTAAAACTATCAATGTTGACGCAAATGAATAAAATTGATTTTTATAGAAGACTACCTACGATATAAATAAGTTAATAACGCAAAAATCCGTGACAATAGCTTTATTGTGGAACTTACATACCAAAATAGTAATGATAATACAAAAAGCACAAATGAGATATATAGGCCTTCTTTTTCTTTCGCTTAGTTCTAGATTTATCTCTAAACTCACATTAAATCGTTGTTCATCCTTATCTATTACATTATGACTGATAAAGATGAACAATGATTTGATGTGAGCTTAGTAATAAATCTAGAACTAAACCAAACATCAAGAGGGCCTTGAACTTATGAAATGACAGATGTGACTCTCAAATTAAATCAAAATTAAACAGAAATGCCAACCTCTTCTAGGTATTCGCATTGCTCTACATTCCCAGTTTCATCATGGTTTGTGTTTTCCAAAACATTTTTGTAATACAAGAGCTTATCAGATCCTAATTCCGTCTTCCAATTTTCACCAAAATGTTTCGACAAAAGTTTGTCCACATCATTTTGTTTCAAAGCTGATACGCCCGTTTCAAATGGTGCCACATCTCTGATACCAAATTCTGAGGTTGAGGATATACCTCGTTTCATTACACTTTTAGCAACTCCAGTGTCGCTTTTGTAGTGAACCTCTCCTCTGAGAAGAAACCGTCCCGGCTTATTCTTGACTCTAGTGACATAGTACCTCTTGCATTCTGCAAATTTAAAATGGAATTTCCCAGGGGGCGTCATTGTTTCATTTGCAAAGGCTTTCCAATTTTTCACCATACAATCCTCCCCCAATTTGCGAACGATTCCGTAATGATTATAAATGTCTCTGTATTCGGAGGGATCTATAATAACTTCTTTATTTTTGATCTCCTTTTCGATATGTCCAAAAATACGATCAGCTGGCATAAAGGAGTGTCCGGGTACAGGAAAGATGAGTTCAACGGTCTTGACATTTGTCGGAGCACAATTTGTTAACCAGTAAGCAACCATGGCAATCATCGTACTATTTTTATTTTGGGAGCCACAGCCGTCGGCACACAGTCGCAACTTCTTTTTGCCTGTGAAATCAATCTGAGAAAGTAAGTCAAAAACGGCTGATGCTATCTCATTCGATGACTTAGCATGGACATTTTCAGTCCATGTATATATGCGGACGCTTTCCTTGGGAAATTTGTTTGTACTTGTGCCGAGTACTGCTGTGAAATTGTATATATAAAACTGTCTTGAATAATAAGCAATCTGATCAGGAACTTTAGGCAGCACCTGATTTTTTTGGCAATCGAATGATATCGAAACCGTTTCTTCATCATGTTCGCGCAAAAACTCATAAAAACATTTGGCTTTCAATTTATGAATTCGCAATAAAGCCATCAATTTGACTTTTTCTTCGTTTTGAGCGATTTTAATTTTACCCGTTAGCTCCATGCATTTAGAACAAACGTCCACTCTTGGAGTTTTGAATCCAATGTTATAGCATTTATTGAATATGTTTCTAAAGAAACAATGACGCACTTTGAGTTGATCATCTTCTTGTTTTGCCTGATACATATTTCCTCTCAGAAGTATCTGATCTGCAATAGTGTGATTCGATACATTTAAAAGACTCAATGAATCGCATAACACTTTCCTTCTTTGCGGAATTTTTTCTCGAAACCCTATCACCGCCTCTATTTTCTTCTGGCATTGTACCGCTTAAAAAATATTTTTTGGCTATGTTTCGAAGTCTATGAATACCAACGCTAAGTGTTTTTGAAAAGGCTCTTTGACAAATTCTAACTAATTTGTACGGCTTAGTATAGGTACGAACATAATACTTTGTGTAAAATGTCGATTCTGCTCGCCTTCCCACTTTACGTCTTCGACGTTTTGGTGCACTTACTGTCATATATTTCAATATGAAATTATCTTGGTAGACTTTGTCAGCTTTGCTATAAAATGCTTGATGAAATTTTCTGATATCTTGCGGAATAAGAGTATTGCATTTTAGTTTTTCAGATTTTTTGTGGACACAGTTTGTAATATCTGTTATATTTGGTGGTCGTTTAGCCGAATACCTGAAACAATTTATAAAATTACTAGTTTTTGCCTATTACAGGATTTTCTAGGAAGTAGCTTAATATGTGTTAATCCAGAGTAAAAGCTATTAAATTAAAAGTAAAAACTACATGCCAAATTTAATTAAAATCCGCTTAGCCGTTTCAATGGAGTAGAGAAACAAACAAACATATGCACATTCACGCCTTTTCTACATCAAAATTTTCTCAGTTAAGAGTATTTCGTAAGACATACCAGCACTAGGAAATAAATACATATGTTTGTAAACTAAGCATTTTGTTGAAAATATTAAACTCGTATCTTGTAAACATCAAAATAAATTGAAAATACTATCTACTTCATTTTCGAAAAATTAAGAATGAAAATGTTACGTTATATAATAATAACATAATAATTTAATACCTAGAGCTTCGTGATCTTGCATGTCTTATTGCATAAACATGACCAATCACAAAGCAAACTAAACTTACCTTTTACACTTTTCCATGTTGCGTTTCCACTTATTTTTATTTCTAATCCTCTTCCTTGCCTTATTCCCTTGGACAGGAGTAACATTAATTTCCATTTTGTGTTCAATTTCTAATTAAAAACAGGAAAATAAACAACGCAATGAAGAACAGCAACAGATGGTCGCCATTATGCTTCCAAACAAGCATCACGTATTCACGTACTGTGCTGTGTCAATACTGTGCTGTGATTGGTCGAGCCGCGATAGAGGCGCTTTTGTTACTCACGATCGGATAGAGGCGTTTTTGCATCTAACTGCTTACTTCTTATGTGATTTTGTATAGGATAGAGGCGGCTTTGGTCGTATTTTACTGTATGAAACCAAAGAGAAATAGAAGGTTTGCCAGAATAAAAAAAAAAACAACAAGGGCTTGAAAGTGGATAGAAGCACTTTTGCATCTATACCCCTCATATGCAACTTTACAGAAATTGGTTAAATAAAGTGAATTAGATAAAGTTTAACAAAAGGCTTTTATTATCATAGACATGAATACAAATACAATTATTTCATTTTAACTTATTACTGTACTACTATGTAGTACTAAGATTATTACAGAATTTCATTAATTGTAATAGAATTATTAGTACATATTGCTATCATTGTTATCGTTATTATATATTTTTGTTACTAATGGCTTCGAATCTCTTCGGATCAACCGTGGTAGGGACAAGAAAAAGATGGCGCGTAACCGAAAAATGTGACAAATGTGTGTAAATTTTTTTCCAACGCCGATACAAAGTTTGAATTCAAAAAGCAACATGGCACGTAACCTGCTACAAAATTTCTCCCATAGGTCGATAAAGAAGTTTCACTTCAAAAGATAGCGCGTAACGAAAAAATGTGACGCGTAACGAAAAAATGTTACACTAAATTTTTTTCCAACACCGATAAAGAAGTTTCACTTCAATAATTTTAATGTCTGGTACATTTCGAAGATTTTCACACCTGTCAAAGGCAAGATAAAGTCAAGGTTAACAAATTAACTCACCTGCGAACCATCTGGTACCAACTGCTCTAGCATTGAAGTAAGGGCTATTCTGAGATGCGCCGGTAAGTCTCTCTCAGCTTGTGACAGTATGTGCTTAGGTACGCGTTCACCACAAAGGAACTGTGCGATTTCATCGGAGAAGTGGTTGCAATTGTGATTGATTAGATGATAGGTTGAACCACTGGAAATCAAAACAGACAACTTAAATCTATAGCTTCTTAACAAATAGTATAAACCCATTAGGAAAATCATTTCAATAACTGATCAATTTAAAAAGCGTTGTTAAGCACATAAACGGAATTAGGCAAAAAAGTATTTTTAATTAGGTAAGTATTAACAAAAATTTGTAATAACATGTGTTATTTTTGTAAATTTTATGTTTACCGTAATTTTAAAATCGTTAGATTGTAACTTATACTGTATAAAATGAATTAGATACGATGTTATGTACTTTAATACATAAATAAATAAACGAAACGTATAATGCCGATGAGCAATTTATTATGTATTTAATTTGACATTGGGATCCTTTGGGATATGCTTGTACCGTCTAAAAAGTCTAATAATTAAGACAATCGAAAATTAAAAATATTTTCTTAAGAAAACTTGATCAGCGTTCCATATTTTTGGTAGTAAACGTTCTAATCATTCATAAAAGAATTGTTAAGTAAACTACAAATTTTAGTCTTCTAGCTGTCGAAACCTGCAATTATTCGATTTCATTTTGGCCGATCTTAATTCGGCAAATAGGAATTACTTTAATAAAACTTACGCATATGTTGATGTGGCCAGGCCCTCTATGTACTGATTGAAGACTGGAAATGGTACGAATGTGTTCCCCAAGGTCTTAATTTGATGTGGAGCCCTCAAACTTGTGCTACCCTGTAATATAAACATACCTAATATATCCAGTGGGACTAAAAACCTTTATGGGTCGGATATATTATGAGCGAAGCAAGTCAGTTCACCTTCACAACATGAACACGTGTAATAGCGCACCTAGAAAGAATAATCCATTGGGACACAGCCAGGACTTGAGCGTATGACAAGAAACATATTCCAAGAAATAATATTTTCCATTAATAACACTCGTTTATTAAAATCTAAACATAACATTTTTCCATTATTTTGTATAATGAATATTATTTCTGGGTAATACTATTATTTTTCATGTTAACCAAGATTTACGCCATAGTACAGTGCTGAGAAGTCGTAACAACGCATTAAGTTTTATAAAGAGTTTTTGTGACTAGCTAACACAGCAGAAAAGTCATTGGTTGACTTAAAAGTTTAAAACCACTATAATAATAATCCAGCGGCGCTACAAACCAATTAGGATCAATATATTGCATCAATTTCTTTAATTTTTATCTATTTTATAGACAAGTAGGTTATTATGCTTCCATGTCATGCCGTAAATTTTTGAGTATAATAACTCGTAGAAACAAAAATCATTTTTAGTATTCTCTGCTGTGCTAGAACGCATTGACCACGCATGACCAAGAAAATTTAAATAAAGTATTACGATGGCACAGTCCTTATATTGTGCTCAAATTAAATACGCAACCTGTATCTTATTTAATGTATCTTCCTATATTTACTCCTATGACATCAAAGAGCCGGAGGTGAAATGCACAATATTTTACAAAATACGCAAAGCGCCGCGCGGCCGTGTTTATTTCCTAAATGTCAGGTTGGGTACGTGCCCGCTTTTATCATACGAATTTACTACTCGAAGAAATAATAAACGTGACCACTATAACATGCTACTCGATATATTATCACTAATATTATAACTAAGTTCTTGCAAACTGGACGTATCTTTATAATGAGTTCGATGTAAAAGTCCGTTACCATATTGCCATGTATTTCGTTAACGACGCATGTCTTGTAACCCTAAGGGAATATGAAAGAAACACAACAAATATTGTATGTATTAATATTTTTATTAGTATAAATCAAGCAGCCTTTAAACCGGAATGTACCAGTAGCAATAGTAGTGTACCAGGTTAACAACTTAAGTTAGTAACTTTAACTGAATTATACATATATTTATTGAAAGCATTTCATAGGTTAGACAAATCCAGTTTTGTCTATTCCACAGAGAAAGTCTCGTCTTCGAAATTCAATAAATAAAACTGTATAAGCGACGTAGTTTATATGACAAAAATAACATACACGCGTTCAGAGTAAAAATAGTACAGATGACGATGAGATTTTATGACGACATACATCAACTATTAAATAATGAATGCCGAAAACGTTAATTGCCATCATCAATATGTATCGATGACAGTGAACAATAATTTATTATTGGCAATATTCAGCAACGAATATTTAGGCGCATGCTTTCCGAATATTCAAAGATTGAGCAATTTTGGATAATTATTTTTATTTGATCTTATTGGATCTGATTTTTTTATAATAACTCGTCAGAATAAGATGATATGTTTGAATAGTTATGAAAAGAAATGTAATGGGCTGTTTATGTCGCTAGTGGCGAACAGGAATAGATGTCGCGTGGGCATTCCACTGTTCTTAATATCAATAACTTGTAAATTTCTACTAAGCTCCGAAACGTATGTTCGGTTAAAATTGCACTATTAGAAAAATGCAATTTAAATGGAAAAATTTAGAACTAATTTATATTCAAAATCGCATTCAAGAGGCATTTAGGAGTCTGTATCATTAAACATTATTTTAAGGAAAGTACCGTATTAGCGTGTGCCTATCATCCTGAAACATTTCCTTTTCCCGAGAATCAAAACAAAGGCACATTTTCTACCCCCTCGATTAGTGTATCCAAAAGAATTTCTATACAATAATATACTCTTTAAGATCACTTGCCAATGAATCTGTTCTTAAACAAATTTTAAACAACGTTTTTGTTTTATAACTGGTGTAATCAATTTGTTTGTGACAAAACCCGATTATAATTAATGAGTAATTTGTCGAATTCTATTTGCGTAAGGTCAATTTGTATGTTGCGGTGGTTTGGCAAGATCAAAAAATAGAATGTGTATAGTGTACATTTTTTATAGAGCAAACGGGCAGTTGCACGAGACACGTTATGTGCTCATGGACACTCATGCCGCCAGAAAATTCACGAGTACCAAAAATTGGTAAGTTCATTTCTTGAAAAGCCCTATTCTGAATTTGTTCGGAAATACTTTGATGGACAGGTTACACAGTGGGTAGTGCCCCCCAAAAATACTCGGTTATGGAGGGCCGAGCGTCTAGATGAAAAATATTGAAAACTTTCAAGAAAAGGGGCAGTCAACGCATCCAAAACCGACAAACGAGTATGGTGATTACTATGAGTGTAGAGGAAGCCAGAGAAGTTTGTAAGGACCGTAAGTAAGTGGTGGTCTCTCTCTGCCCCTTTGGAGGCAGGGTGATTTAGAAAATAAACTTATAATATGAATATTGCTCCATAAATATCTTGGAATTTTTGTCATTTGGTCTTTATTTATATTTGTTAACAATTTCTAAAGATTAAGTAATATTAGTCTTGTTATAATATAAAGGTCATGATAACCACAAAACACACATGTTCTTTCTTTAATGACCGTAGTAACAACTTGTAAAATGTTTTAATGACAAATGTCACGTGAAATATAATCTTGGTGCCATAGTAATATTTAAATATATCCCAAACTCTCCTTAGCTTTGTTAACCTTATAACTAATATGTATTCAGTGAACCAAGGTTTCTGGTAACAAATATCAATTTTATTTGCTTATATCCACTATTTCAAGTTATTACAGAAATTCTTATTGAAATATTGCTTACCGGTGGGCAGCTGCTTATTCCTTGTCCTCCAAAGAAGTACTCTCGCTCATACACAACTATGGATGTATGCCAAACACCTTCCACTTTGTGGCCTGTAAATGGAAATTTAGTTTAAATTTGGAATAAGGAAAAATAAAACAATGATTACAATTCTGTAGATCCACAAGTTACTGGCAACAAGTAAAAAACTTTATACATAGAAAACAAGGATCATCAGCCTAGAAAACTATCACAAAACTGTGAAAAAAATATATTAATGCTTTATGATCTTAGTTTTAAATCTAACCATAAACAAAATATAGGTAATATTATTATAACATAATTATTCATATATTAGTCTGTCACAAAATATACTCATCGTGTTGTTTAAAAGGTTCTTAAACTCATTAATAAGTATTAAACATTTACTTACCAACTATACTTGGCGATATCACTGATGCCAGGCCATTAGTCAAGTCATAGATATAAAGATCTACAGGAACCCCTTCTGACTGCATGGTGTATGTTTTATGTACCTGGTGATATAACAATTCATATAAAAAAAAAATAACCTGATAAAAATAAATATCATTGTATAGAACAGCAATAAAAGCTGTCTTTATAGTACAAAAGAAGGAGTTTTAATTAATTACAACAATAACATTAAAACACACTTAAAATTATCAATGTAAGAAAAATATTTTTTAAAACTTTCAACACCCGCTAAATTTGTATGATATATCTGCATTGTTCAATAAAACATGATTGCTTTTTCAAAATAACTATAAAGAAAGAATACAATTTTTATTATACTTAAAACTTTGTTGAAATATATTTTAATGTACATATTAAAAAAGAAGCACTATTTTATAAAAGAAATTTATTATTCTAATGAATTTGATACTTTTACATAATATTATTTACACACCACAACATAAATGTAACTAGCATTTATGTGCTTATTGCATTTTGTTCCTCCAACATTCCATATATTACTTGGACTAACAAAATAAAAGAAACTCAAAAAATCATACATACCTATTTTAATTACTTAATACTTTTTGTTTTGGTACACAAATTGCATAAATACACTTTATTATAAATTAATAAAATATTTTAAACCAATATTAGCGTACTGCAAGAACACGAAACTTAAAAGTGCATCGACAGGTCCAATGCACCGCGATCAACACCTGCGTTCCTCTTATCTGGCGGCGTGTCAGACTACACGACACCCACACATATACCACCGTTACTATTCTATTTATAATTCGCTGGAATCCCGTATCATCATCGTTCTCACCTATTTAATGTAGCAAACAACAAATAACAATGTAGGATGACTTTCCAGTTTCCATACTTACGCATTAAGTTTTTGAATGTAGAGCCTGGAGGTCGATTAATTATTATAAAATTATGTTTATATTACAACATAATCTATGTTAACATCATTTTGTTAAATGCAATTTCCAAATTCTGATTACGTTAGACAAACAAATGATGTTAAACGTATCATTTTAGAAAAAAATATAATTGTAGTTTGAAAGTTTGTGTGTCATTGGCCCATTGGCCATTAGGCATTAAGGTACAATTTGTATTCTGTGCTCAATGCTCATTAGATTTTTTTTAAAGATTAAGATTTTAACCGTTGCAATAAACCCGAAGGAGGTCTAGGATAAGATTTACAAACAAGCCTTTTTCGTTACAAATCATGGCTCAGGTATGCATTACATTGTTATTTCTAGTTCATTCTTTCTTTCAAAAATTTTCTTCTAGCAAAAAAAGAAAAAAAAATAGATTTCCCATGATGAAAAAAATAATATAAGAAAGTCTAGAAGTTTGTATATAGTTATGACTTACTATAGTATGCCAATAAACCTGTTTAAAAAATTCTATAAACCTATTAACTATCTATGTCAAGGATACCTAGGTAACACTGAAAATGTTTAGAAGAAAGCGCGGGAAACTTCGTTTATGGTAGACGTTTTTTTTTTTCACGGTGGTGAAAATTTAATTTTATTTTACTAGTTAAAACGCAGAGGATAAGCTGGTAGTTTTAATTTTTGTATTATATGTAATCTTTATATAATATTTGTGTATAGTGTCATCGTGTAGTCGGTAAGTTTTTGTAAATATTGTATGAAAAAGCCCCCAGAGGTTCTAGCGGTGATTACTGTCAGTGCGAAAGCTTATGCAATGTAGAAGATGAGTCAATTTTAAGACCCCTGATCCCTGTAGATTGTAGTGTAGAGGAAGTTCAACAAAATGTATCCGTACCTATAGGCTGCGGCAACTTACTTAAAATAAGACGTTTGAATCGCAAGGGGAAAATTAATGACTCGGTTTCTTGGAAACCCTCTGGAACAGTTGTAATAACATTTGATGGGCAAGTTTTACCAAAAAGGATTTTCATGTGCTATAATGCTCTTCCAGTAGAAATATATATTTATCCTACGATACAATGCTATAAATGCTGCCGTTATGGTCATACCAAAGTTCAGTTTCGTTCTAAGACTCCAATATGTTATAACTGTGGAGGTCAACATGCAGGTGTATCATGTGACAGGTCAGATGAAGATCCTCTGTACTGTGTAATGTGTGAAGTCGAAGGGTCCCATTCAGCGATAGATAAATCATGTCCAGAATTTGTGAGACATACAGAAATCAAAGATAAAATGGCACAGAGCTGCATGTCTTATGTCGAAGCCAGTAAAGCCAGTTTTCCTTCTGTTAAGCCTACATACACAGATGCATAAGTTCAACAATTCCGGAAGTTCCAAAACCCGCATAATCTTCCGCAGCGAAGTCTGTATCTCGAAATAATTCTACTGATCCCTCATTTAAAAAGACAGTATTCTTAAAACCTCGCTCTCCTCCTAAACCTCGACATGGTTATGATCGTGTTGCTCATAATAATGTATTAAAAGTCTTCCAAGTTCCAGGGCCTAAAAATGGCAGTGCTCTGGTTGGTCACAAAAATAAAGAGGAAGAAAAATCTGATGTCTTAGAAATGATACTAGCATTATTAACTACTTTAATAAACTCAACTTACTGAAACCGTCCCACGTTGCCTCTATTAATGAAAAAGTGAAATCAATTAATGATATTAAAAATAATGCATGGCAAGATAATTCAATGGAATTGCAAGAGTGTTGTTCCAAAGAAATATGATTAAATATATTTGATAAATAAACACTCTCCTGTTGTTGTCGCGTTATCTGAGACGTGGTTGAAGCCAAGGGTACCTATTTAGGATCCCTGGATATACTTCCTGGCGAAATGATAGATTTGATGGCCATGGTGGCGTAACTTGTCAGACACTTAATAAATTTTTCTGATATAGTGTTTTCTTCATTAATCTCTAATGATGCCATCAATATTTTCGGCATGAAAATTGATAATATTTTTTCGTATTGTTTATAGTAGGTAATATTTGCGAATGTGGAGAAGATATTGGTGACCTCGACCATATTTTCTTTTCTTGTTCCCAATATGACCGCACCTCCTGTCTGAATTCTTCACAATTACTACATGTTCCGTTTCCGACTAAAAACTCCTGCCTTTTGCTTTCCTTTAATGTATTATAATGTATTATCTTCTTTCATAATCAATAATAATAATAAGATGTAATATGTTTGTGTACCCCTTCAGGGTGTCCGTTTTTAGCTATAGTCAACATTTTAGTTTTTTCTATTGTTAGTGCAACTCTACAAACGTAGAATAAATTGTTTGAAAAGATTTTTATCCTGTTAATACGCCAAAGAAGTTTTTATAATTTTTTGTAAATAAATTCGTTTCTTTTTGCACACATACTCTCTCATAGACTATTAAACAATCGAAATAAAATACCTCATAAATATCAATAATATATATCGAATACAACTAGGATGTGCGAACTTCAGAAAACTATAGCTTAAAGGAAAGGAAGGAAATATTTACCTGTATTAATTTACTGATATTCTTGATATTTTCATTTTTATCGGAGTTTATTAAGTTATCCTCGCATTGATTCCATTCTAAAGTTTAAATTCACAAGTTTAAATATAAACAAAAACTAAAACTCTTAACTTAAAAAATATTAACTCTAGTTCTCTCAAAAATATTAACTCTCATTATAATTTTGCGAAAACGTTTAAATCAACAAGATAAAATAAAAATAAAAATTAGTTAATAACAGAAAAACATTTTTTTAGTTAAAACGTCCAAAATATAACATGTATTTAAATCGGTAGCCATTAAAGATTGCGATAGGAGTAAGTACTGATTTATGGCCGTTGACTACCGAAAAGCGTGAGCTTAATGTGTGTCTTTTCGTAGCACTGTCATGGCGTCGCTTGTTGTATCGCGACTCGCACCTTTTGGGACTAAGGGTGGGTTGTTTCAAACCATTTGCTATCGTAACTTACGTTCGTTAAAATTTGACAGACACGTATGAACTTTAACGTCTGTTAACTTGTTAGCGTTGCTTCATTGTCAAAAAATGAGTTCGTCATTGTTAATGGGGTTGCCTTTTTGCGTAACGCTATTTTGACCTAATGTTTTATGGGAATTTTTTTTAGTAATAACAACATTGATAAAAACAATGTCATTTGAAACATTCTGTCAAGTTTGACATCGATGTTTATTGTTTTGTACGAAAGGATAATTAAAAAGTGTTTAATTTTAATATAAATAATGGAAACCTTTTCGCCAAAGTAAGTATAAAGCTATTATTATATTGCATGAATTGTATATGCGCAAAGTATATATATTATATTGAGAGATATAGTTAGAAGTGTATTTATTTACGTGACTCATTGACTTTCAGAGAACGTTCGGTAAATTTTGGAAAAGAAGAGGACAGATTTAAAAATTTAATAGTAAAACATAAACACATATTATTTCATAAAAAGACAGACAGTACTAACAATTTGCAAAAAAAAAGAGGGCATGGAGTGCGATTCATGCAGAATTTAATGCCCTTTCAGATAATAAATATGAAAAAGAAATTTTCGAGGTGCGTGTTCAACATCTAAATGAGAAGAGGAAGAACGATGAAGTCATTTTTAAACTACAAGAAAAAAACTAAAGGGATGTAAGATTATATGAAACTGCCATTTCTAATGTTAAATGTATGAAAAGTGGTACTTATTTACCTTTACAATAAAAAATAAACTTACTATAACTTGTTTATGATCAGAATTGCTTGAAACTTAGTATAAATGCTCTTCAAAATAATTAAATTTGTGTGTATCAATGTTATAAAATTAGTGTAAAAAATAATAAAAACTGTAAAAAAATAGATTTTTAAGATGAATTAATTCTTATGTGCATAGGCAGGCTTAACTATGTAATGTTATAATTCGGTAATAAAAAGGCATATTATTTTTGTCAAACATTTATTTCTCCACCAAAAGCATGCAATAGCTATATATTATACAGTATATAATATGTTAATCCTTCACCATATTTCACATCCATACCATAAAATAGTTATAATCTGAAAATAAGACCGCTTTAGAATTATAATTTGAGATTTGTTTTCTTTGAAGTTAAGAATAATCTAAATATTAACATACCTTGCAAAATAATAATAATTAAACTATGTATCCCACATATTAGAATAAAATTAAATTTAGAGAAAACTAGTTTTCTGTTTGTTGTCAATGAAGTTAACTTTGGTCTAAATTAATAAAATCTGTAGGCAAAAATCTGTATTTGTAATTCAGTTAGTAAAGGCATATTATTTTTGTCAAATATTTTATTTCTTTACCAAAGGCATGCAATAAGCAATATAAACAGTATAGAATATGTTAGTCCTTCACCATACCACCCATACACCCATGCCATAAAAAAGTTATAATCTGAAATATAAGACATCTTTAATATTAAATTTGCAATTTATTTTTTGAAGTCAAAAATAATCGTAATATTAACATACCTTGCAAAATAATTATTAATCAAACCATCTCTAATATTAAATTCAGAGGAAACAGAGTTTAGAAAGTACGAACTACGAAGTTACAAACCAAAATTTGACGATTACCAATGGTTCGAGCATTGGTTAACGTAAGCGTAACTTTTTAACGAACGTAAGCTGTCATAGATGGTGAATCAACACTTTTTTTGGTTAACGTTCGTTAGCGCCATATTTAACGGTTACGTGTCCGTCAAAATTTGTTGATGCAACCCACCCTTAGCTACCGACTGTCGACACGAACTGTAATTTTCATACAAATTTAGTTTTCGACTTTCTACATACACTACTCTTAAGGCATCTTGTCTAAGCCCCCAGTACTAATGCCACAGAACGTGGACATTAAAGTATGCTAATCAGAGGCTTGAGAACTAATGTACTAATTTTGTTAAGCACATGTTAAAATAGTGATTTTTGAATTACAACATCTTAAATAAATAAAATAATGTTTCATTTATTGGTACTAACATTTATTTTCAGAACGCACGAAAGCAATCGCTATTGACAATTGGCTTTTGTGTATAGTCATTGTCATAAGATAGCAAAAGACATTCTAAGTTTTAACAACTTGAACATCAAGTTCAATTTGATAAGTCATGTCAACATAGTGCTGTGAAATAATTATTTTGGAAAACATTATGTCTGGATCAAAGAAAATGGTAAAACAATTATTTTAATTTAATGTTTACTCTTGCATTTTCAAATACCCGATAGCTATTATATCCTACTTTTTGCTTACGTTTTGAATAATAACGTTTAAGCCACTTGGTTCAGGTTTTTAAATTTTTCGATATAATCCTAGCGCTTGTAGTTACTAATTTTATTGTTATAATGCAATAAAGTCAATTTATTTCATAAATTAAATAACCAGTATGGTTTAAAGTAATTAAAAAAACTGATGACTCGGCAAAATTGGTCTTGTCATATCGTTATATCGCTACAGTGGTTGACCTCTTGCAATCGTGTATTCGCAGACACTCCGTGTGCAGTCATCGGAGGGCACGAACCGTGTCGAGGTGTTACACTCTGACGTGACGGCAAAGTTGTTTGAACGAGTGTACGAGACCTTCCACCTGAACACCTTTGGGTTCTCACTTCATAAGGATCGCGCGCATAAAGAAGAGATCATATCGAGCAAATCTCGTCAACTTAGAGAGTATGGATTACAGCATGGAGATATGATATACATGAGTCCAGTAAATGGAGCTGTACTCTTTGATCAGCCTTCTACAAGCATTGAGGTATGATCAATACATTTTTAAATTACCTTTAAGTGACTAATGAAATGAAAATAAAACTTTACATTAATGTACTTTAAATTACAGACCAATAAATCATTTGGCATGGAAACTGAACCATCAACATCATCAGCATCTTTAGTACCCTCAAAAGGCCTTAAAAAACAAAATGTTCCTCAAGAAGATGATATTGATTTACAACTGTACCAAATGTCAGGCAATATACAACGGCAGAGGGATGAAAAATTGTAAGTGTCATATATAATATCTAATAGCAACCATAATTGTTTGAAAGGGTTATTGCTCTAAAGAAACAAATACTATCTAGAGAATACAGACTACATGATACATGTTAATCTGATACAGAACCATGTCCAGTCTTGGTTTTGTAGGGTGATATGATATTATAGGATGATGATTTAGTGGCTAATGCACATTGTGGTGGACACTTAGGACCTAGATAAGAGCCCTGATATAACTATAATTGTTTTGGCTTGGCTGATGGCTATCATTCACAAATTTAGGTATACAAATATATATATGAATTTTATTCAAATATTAAAGATTTATAAAATTAAATTCATACTATTGCTTTTCATGTCAGATTAAGAAATCTTACATGATCTATATAAAATGTTACAAACATTGTTTAAAATTATGTTCTTCAGATGTCGGCATAATTCAAAAGGATGCTGTGTACACTGTTCTCCTCTTGAACCCTGGGACGAGAACTACCTCAAGGAACATAATATTAAACACATCTCTTTTCACTCATATTTACGTAAGATGACATCTGGGAAATTCATTTCATTAGATGAATTGTCTTGTAAAATTAAACCAGGTAAAAAAGTGTTTCTTTTTGCTTACTTTTACTGTTTCTCTAAGCTGCATCATCAGAATTTTTTTTGTAGAAATTCTACATATGCATAGTAATCTACTAATTCTATTTTGCTAAAAAAAATTTTACAATATCTCATATGGAACTATATTTTAAGGGTGTAAAGAACATCCGCCATGGCCGCGTGGAATCTGTTCTACGTGTCAACCAGGCGCTGTCACGTTAAATAGACAGCCTTATCGTCACGTAGACAATGTGTTATTGGAACACGCGGCGCCAGTAGACCGATTTCTAGCATATTGGCGAGCCACTGGGCACCAACGTATTGGATTTTTGTATGGACAGTATGAGAGCCACCCAGATGTACCATTGGGTAAGTCTAGAGTATATGTTTTTATACTTATAATATTTCATGTATTTTCAATAATACTCTTATTTAGACCAGGGTTGATAATTTTTGAAAAAAATAATGATAATAGTAGGATGAAAACCATTGGAAAAGGAGGAGAATATTAAAAAAATGAAAGGAAAAATAATTTATGGGCGATCTGAGGTCGGAAAGGGGAAGGGGGTGAGTTTTTAAGGGTTGTAAAAATGGTTTATCTTGTATTTCCGGCAAATCTAAAAGTCCTATGAAAAAAAAGTTAAATGGCAAAGTTGTAGATAATAAAAAGATCTACAACTTTTGTATTTTACACTTTTTTCACATAACCTCAAAATTTATGTGAAAAATTCAAAAAACCAAGGTTTTTCTTCCCTTTAACAAAAAAAAAATCCACGAAATTTTGTGAAAAGTTTTTTTGTCCTTTTTATGTCCTAAATACGGTGTAATTTATTTGATTTGAAATATATTATTTTTTCACCTTATTTTGAATTATTATCGAAAAAGCACCCTTATCTTCAATCGAAAATTCACCCGTCAAAATATCAGTTTTTTTATCAAAAAGTTGGTGTGCTTTCTGTTCGTTGAAATTTCTACTTTCCGATGGTAAAAATATATATATATTACTATAGTAAATCTTCTCAGAAAATGCATAAAATCTAATCGTAAAATGCAGTAAATTTGTCTCCTTTTTATCCTTTTCCAATGGGTTTCATCCTACTATTATTTTTCTTCACTTTTTATTATTTTTAAAGGCTTCTACCCTGGTGTCATTGAAATTACATGACTTATTTAAATTTGTAATAGTTCACTTTTTTCTTTTCTTTTGCTGATGTAATAACTAAAAGCTTAAGTAAGGTGTTGGGGGCCTCATAGTCTAGCGATCTTATTAAGTGGCAGCTAGGTGAGGGGTACCGGGTTCGATTCCCGGTTCGAGGGCAAGTTTTAATTTAATTTAAATTTGTTCTCTGCCTTTGGGAGGGTTGTGCGGTACCGGGCGAGTGCCTAAAACCGTACATTGAGCATATGATCGAATTTCTAAGTCAAAAATCACGAATGATAAAAATCTCATACTTGACGCTGGCTAATGCACAAACCGTGCCAGAGCCATAAAAAAAAAAAAGTAAGGTGTTAAGATAAAGGTTTATTGGCAGGTATCCGCTCCCGCGTGGCCGCGATATATGAGCCTCCTCAGGAATGCTCCAGGGATCACATTGCTTTAGCTCCAGATGACAAAGAACAGTTGCTCAATGAGATTGCTGCCCGTCTTGGACTGAGACGCGTGGGCTGGGTGTTCACTGATCTTATGCCTTTGGACTTAGCAGCTGGAACTGTGAAGAAAGTCAGGTAAATACTTTTAGCCTCATTACGATTGCAACCTCCTTGTCTCTAATGGCCACTGGGGACATAAGAAAATTATTTTTTAGTTACATCCCAAATAGTCGCAAATGAAAAAAATATGCTTCTGAACAGACTAGACCGCTTAGTCACAAAAAAATCCTGTGTAGGAGTACTCATAAAAGTAACTGTCTCTTTTTGACAGAATGAGACAAAATAGTGCAAATAGAATATTTTTTTATGTAAAAGAGGATTTATCTATCATTATTATATTAATTTTTATTGATAGGAGTAAACACAAAAAGTAAATTTTTGTTACCCATATATGTTGGTACTGAATCTATGTATTATAAATTATAACTACATATATAATAAAAATGTGCCTTAATCAAAAAAGCGTAGATTGGGTGTGTAACATACGAAATTGCGTTCCAAATCCCAGTGGGTAAAAGACATTTTAGAACCATATTTGTGATAGTAGGCATTGTATGTTTTAATCAAATTGTTATCATAATCAACGATCATCGTAACCGTATTAGGAACAAAACGAAAGTTAAAAATGTCATCTGAGGATTTGAATTTCTGTATTATTTGCAAATTGTATGTAAAATGGATTTTTTTAAATGTAATAGGAGGCAAACGGGTAGGAGGCTCATTTGATGTTAGTGATATCGCCCCCCATGCACACATTGCCAGAAGGCTCGCAAGCGTGTTGCCGGCCTTTCAAAAATTGGTACGCTCTTTTCTTGAAGGACCCTAAGTCAAACTGGTTCTGAAATACTTCAGTGGGCAACTGGTGCGCTGCAAAAACTGCCTTAAAAAACGCTCAGTTCGTGAAACGACGGACGTCGAGATGATACAGATGGTATTTTGTATCCTGCCTTGTACCAACCATCATAAAGGCCACGTATTTTAAGTCCTCAGCTACTAGTAGTAGTGTACGGTTCCTGGGTCATTGGGGTGCTTTAAATAATAGAAGATTTTTGCTTTACTCTATCTTAACCACTCGCGTATCACAATAGAATATGAGCGAAATAATGAAATGTTAATTGCTATGTAACGAATAAATTCAAAGTAACAGTTGAAGAGAGTGTCTACGTCTGGCTATACTCTCGGGGCATATCTCCAACGATTTAGGAAATCGTCACGCTTATAAGTGAGCAAAATGTACAGCCTTGGCACGTACGTAGGAAATCGTCAGGCTAGTAAGTGAGCAAAATGTACAGCCTTGGCACGTACATAGAAAATCGTCACGCTAGTAAGTGAGCAAAATGTACAGCCTTGGCACGTACATAGGAAATCGTCACGCTTATAAAACTAAGAAACCCTGAGTGAGCAAAATGTACAGCTTTGGCTCGTGCAAGTAATCATTCATCCTTACCAATAGATGATTAATAAAGAAATCTAAATAAATACATTTTATTTACAGAGGCATGGACACACACTTCCTGTCTGCCCAAGAATGTATAATGGCGGGTCATTATCAGAACCAACATCCAAACGCCTGTCGTCATGCGTCTTCGGGATATTTTGGATCAAAATTCGTCACTGTGTGTGTCACAGGTAAATTTAAACGGTATTAATTAGTATCATTAAGTCGATAATAGTTTTACTATATAGTTAAGGCTGAATTTTTAGCTTACGGAATCGACACATAACGATGTCCACTTTGCTTATTAGACCATTTGTCATGAAAGCGAAGCCGTTTGAAAAATGGAAGAGTTAAGTCTGGAAATTCTACGAAAACATGCAGATCAAAAATGTTTTATTCTTAGTAATTCTTGGTTAAGTTTAGCGAAACAAATATTGCAATTACTATAGGGAAAGTCTAACTGTAACATATACTGTAGATATAGCATTATATATGATGTGGTGGACTTTAATAAATAAATAAATCAACGCAAGATTAATGACGATCTATCGATAACAGGTGACAGCCAGAATCAGATCCACCTGGAAGGTTACCAGGTCTCTGGTCAGTGTGCGGCACTAGTCCGCGATGATATTCTTGTGCCAACACGTGATGCGCCCGATCTCGGCTACATCCGGGACTGTACGCCGCAGCAATATGTTCCTGACGTCTACTATAAGGTAGGAATATAAAATATGCCGGGTCAAGACTTAGCGCTAAGGGAGCGTTCAAGTATACGCCAATTTTTGGTGATTATTGACCCCCCCCCATGTAACGCGCCGTAACGTTTTTCTTTACCCAATAGTAAAACGTTTCGTGACCACCCAGTGACTCTTTATACCTAAAATATACCATTATGTGGTGTAAAGTACTGGAAAGTCGAAAATAGTATTAACAATAACGCGTAATTCAATCCCCGCCCCGCATCGTAACGTTTACAAAAGGAACCCTCCTCGTTACGTAATACTTGAACGCTCCCTAAGTGTGACTCCTGTACGTCAAAATGATTTGGATTTTGATAGCGTTGTAAGAACTACTTGGTCTGATTGAACGCGCTTATTTTTGCGTTTAAGCCGCGCGCTTTAAGATACACTGAGCAGCCGTGTTCTCGTACATCGAACGCGAGCTTTTGTAAAGAATGGACGCTCGTTGACGAAAATGGAGAACGATAGTTTTGATACGGGTTTCTTTATCGATAAAATCCAAGCGACCAACTATTTGGAAAGTCTCGATTATAATAATAGTAAAGTTTTATGAAAACCTCATTATAACGCCTGCAAAGCGCGGTGTATGTATGCAACCAACGCGCGTCAAACGCAACGCAGAGCGCTCAAAGTGTACTCGCTCGAAGTGTCAAGACTGCCTGCGACTCCCTTATGTTAGATTCCAATAGGATTTCGATATACGGTAGCTATACTTACCGCTTTTTTGCGTCGATACATCCATTTAGTATTAACATGATGCTAATATAACATAACTTTTACATTCGATCCAGTAGTCCCTGAGATTAGCGCGTTTATCAAACACACATACTCTTCAACGTTATAATATTATTATAGATACTTATGTTACTGTATATATTTTAAATAATTAATTTATTCTTCTATGGCATAATTTTGGTTCGATTCCTAGCGAGTGGATTTTTTTATTTTTATTCTGATATTAATAAAATAGGAGAATTATAAAAATTACAATTGTTGTGCACATCCATTGGGGCCGTTGAAGTATTACGTAAGCAGATTTACTACAATTTATCCCCCTCTCCATTCCTCTTGTCAGCAAAAGAAAGTAATGCTCTCAAAAATAAAATTACATAAACGAAAATGTATATCGTTTTCAAATATAGACAATGTGTGGGTAAAAAATTAAATAATTACTGTTGACGTAATCACCAAATAAGAAAATCAAAGACGCTCCCCTCCCCCCTATAGTGCTTACGTAATACTTGAACGGCCCCTTCCTTATATACTGAAAAAGTTATGATCACAACTAGAGTATACAGGGGCCTCATAGCCTAGCGGTCTTATTAAAGTGGCAGCTAGGTGAGGGGTACCGGGTTCGATTCCCGGTTCGAGGGCAAATTTTAATTTAATTTAAATTTGTTCTCGGCCTTTGGGATGGTTGTGCGGTACCGGGCGAGTGCCTAAACCGTACATGGAGGACACGGTCGAAATTCTAAGGCAAAAAGAACGAATTATACAAATCCTACACTTGACGCTGGCTAATGCACAACTCGTGCCAGAGCCATAATTAAAAAAAAAAAAAAAAAAAACTAGAGTATAAATAATTGGTCTAACCGTCATTCTATTTGACATTGAACTTTTATACCTTGTCATAACTTGGACAATGCTCATTGAATGCACAATACAATATGACTTTATTGCCTGTGTACCAAAGATTTGAAAAATATAGCCTTTGTATACACATGATTCGTCTATATTAGTTGGTGTGGAATTTATGAAAAATATTTTTAGCAATTAATGGTATTGATCATTTATCAAACACGATCAAACACGTGCACAGATAACATTATGCATTTTCATTAGTTCATGAATTTTTTGGCTTTATTAATAATCTGTTCTCCACTAATGTTTACATGTAAAACATTCACGTAAAGAAATGAGTTTTAAATATCTTAATACTGATTATAATATAGAAATATTTTCAAAATTCGTACAGAAGTTTTATTCAATTTAAATATTATTTAATGTTATGTAAAGGTTTCAAAATAAAACGGCTCGTTTATTCCTCCACATATTTATTTATCACGAATCCATGTCTGCATTTAACAATGTTATAAGGTCCAGCTTAAACATGGTCGTTGTGACCGATAAAATAATTTCACTAAGATTTGCATAAACTATTAATACAATAAAATATACAAATTTCAACATTAAAGACTCTGAATAGGAGGGAGTAGTAATGGGCCCCCGAAACCGTGGACCATTATTTTGACGGTACAATAAAGCTTGCGGTCCTATTGACCGATCGACTAAAAGAGCCCATTCTCCGAGTATGGGCCTAGCGTGAATAAGACGAAGATACGACGTTACAATAAATAGTAAATATATTATAAATTTTAAGCAGGCACTGACCTTTCGCGGCACTCTGTGCCACAGCAAACTGCATCACTACGCTTATCATCACAGTCTTAATCATACGCGTATCATAGCTTACTAAAGTAAATCTCCACGTAAATACATCAATATAGTTATTCTCCGAGAGGTAACGTTTGTTTGTAAATATAAATCTATTCTAGACGACTATAACGACCGATTTAGTATACGACGAGCCTCCGTGGCTAGAAAAGATGTAGAGGTTTGGCTAACAATAAGAATAAATTCTCTATAACATTTAACATTTATATTAACACACAGTATGATCAAAATATAATCGTTTTCCTTAAACTATATTTCCGAGACACGATAATATAGAAACGATCCACCTTAGCGACAGGCGCGCTTAGAAAGTAAGGAACCTATATAGGCCTATATAAAGCCTATGAGACGAGTAGACCAAAAGCGTAGCCGTACGCTATCCTACCCATTTTAATATCTAGGACGATCAGGACGAGTGGCTAACCGGCGTCGCTAGCCGGCTAACGCATGATATCCCTGTTATCCGGTTGATGCTCATACGATACGACATCTTCACGACAATACGACTAACGCTGCGACGCACTACCCTATAGTAGTTATATTATAACACCGATATTATGCGAACGAAATCACTACAGAAGCTCAAGCCGACGAACTTCTATTACACCGTGTAAATACTTGAAAATTCTATACTTATAAAATAGCTTAAAGTACGAATAAAAATTTGTAGACAAAACGAAAAGTTTGGTCCGACGATTAGAGGTGAAAATTAGGTACGCGTTATTCGAAATATTAGATTGTATCCTTTGGGCATGATATGCTCCGATCTTCGTAGAGAGAACAGATTGGTATTCAGTTAAGTTGGCCGCAACTGGTTATGATAATGGAGCTATGAGGTTTACCAGCACTATCACCGGTCCTACTCAGCCTATCAATTAATTCCAGGCCCTCCACTACAAAAGCAAAAATAGCAGTAAACCCACGCATCTCACGCAGCATAATCCGAAACTGCGATCCAACTAACCCCAAATTATCGTGACGTTTCTGCGATCGACGCATTCCAACCGAACCGCGAACGGCCACCATCTTAGTATCATCTGGCATAAAATAGCTTTCCTCGAACACGGAACGTCCGCCGCGGCCGTTGTTGAGCTCAAAATCTCCCGTGATAACGCTTTCATTTTCCCAACACTGGAATACGGTGCAGCCACGATAACCGACGCCCAGTTCGCCTGTCGCCAAAACGGAAAAATTGCGTGCCATTCGAGGCGCGACATCATCACGTACTTCTATCACTACACGTCCGAACGGGTTTCCGTTAATTTCTAAGTTGAAATAAAACAAAGGATACGTGGAGGGGTTGCGAAGCATTGGGGAGCCCAGCGCGGTAGTGGTGGGGGCCGGTGAGGCCGCCTCAGGGGCTGCGTCCGCTTCCAACACGCCCGCGCCGTCCATCACGTCTGACGGCTGAGCGCGTCGCTCCAGGCAGTGCCTCGTGTACAATTGAGCCATGCAATAATTCGCCAAGAAGAGGATGGGATCGCGCCCTTCTTCTCCGGGAATGGGAGGAGACGACTCGCCGGGACCCGAGCCTGACAGGGCGCGTCGAAGCAATTCAAAATCGAGGGGAACGTTTGCATTTCTAATTAAATCGTCGAGGCGGCACTGCAACAAGGCGTCGGCGTGGCGGGCTCGGAGACGTTCACGTTCTGACATGGCCGTTGCCAAGGAGAAGCCCTCGTCGGCGAGTCTGTCGAAGGGGGCTGGCACTGGGGACAGAGGTAGCGCGAGTTCCGCTTCGAGACGTGTTTTCATCGCCGTCGCGGCGTCGAGAGCGCGGAGCAAGGAGTCCCTTTGTCGCACAGCTAGTCTCTGCAGATCAGATTGGAGGAGGCGAGTTTCACGGGCCAGAAGCGCGCGGGCCTCGCGTGTCGGGCGCAAAGCGTGCGCGTGATGCGCGTGGTCGCACAGACGGCAGGCGCGCACGCCGCAGGCGGCGCACCACAGGGCGGGCAGCGCGTGCACAGTGCAGGGTGGGTCGGGGCTGAGCCGGCGGGCCAAGGCCAAAGCGGCGCCGTGCGTGGGAAGAGCCTCGGGACGGCCGTCAGGCAACTCCGTGCGCTTCCAACAGTGTACGCACCGCACCTCCCGGCCGGCGTCCAACACGCCGCGGGTGCAGGCCAGGCAAAAGTAGTGCTTACACGAGAGAACCTTGGGTGGCCGCTCGGAGTCGTCGAAGACACGCTTGCAGCAAGAGCAGAGCGCGAGCTCCTCCAGGTCGTCTAGCGAGCTGGCCATCGCTCCGCTGCCGGAGCACACTCCTCCGTGCTACGTGACGGCGGACATGAAAAAATCCCCGTCCGCCTCGCCGTTTGGCATTTATTTACTACGATCACATTTTATGGAGCACTCTCTCGACACCCGAATAAAAAATAAAGCTAAATATTCAATTAAACTATTGGAATTGATGTGGATTGCCACATCATGTTACGTTTTGTGTACATACGCCATGTTGTTTTCCGCTTCTGCGCCGGGCTTCATGTCGGTCGATCAACAGATTATTTACCGGCGGAGTACATTTGTCAAAGCGTCCATTTATTGCGTTGCAAAATTTTAAAATTATGAAATCAAACTATTGCACGCCTGATTAATTTCATTTCTTGTAATCGATAGTAAAAAAAAGGCATTTTTTTTTAAATCCTAAAACATTTCTACTATGACGGTAAATCTGCCTTTCTTTTGACTACTAAATTTAAAAGCTGTAGAAAATAAATATTTAATTTACACTCTACATGTAAAAAATATTTTTATTGCAATTCCTCAATGTGTATTTATATATAGAGTTGAGTCGTAGTATAGACGTCGTTACAAAGCTACCATTTCGCGCTCTCCGGGCGACCCGCGTTCAACTTCTCGTTGTTCCGGCGTTATGATTAAGACGGGCGGGTCAGCCCACGCCGCTGTCGGCCTTATCATCTCTTATCGAACGTCACAACACTGGCTAAGTTCACTTAGGATTGCCATATTAATATTAAGTTCTCTTATATAGGGTACAACGGTACTTACCGTTGACAGTGATAAAGTACATTAAAATTGTACACGTCAAAGTCGTATACAGGTCAAAGTTCTGTTTCGATGAAAATGATTTCGAATTTCTTTTTTTGCTAAACTTGTTAAAATATATATATATATACTAGCTTGCTATGTATATCATTTATAATAAAAATAGGGGTTGATCGTAGAGGGATGAAAATTAGGTGTATGTATTTTTTTTAATGCTGTATCATAAAAAAATAAAGCAATAAAAATTTATCTAAAAATTAAACAAAAAAAATTAGGGGTACCCTTAACATTTAGGGGGATGAAAAATAGATGTTGTCCGATTCTCAGACATACCCAATATGCACACAAAATTTCATGAGAATCGGTCAAGCCGTTTCGAGGGAGTTTAACCACAAACACCGCGACACGAGAATGTTATATATTAGATTCTATTACGTAGAGTAAATATCATAAAAAATATTATTATCCAAAAGAATTTACCGTATACGAACTTGCTATTCGATAATTCATATAAGCTCTTACAGACTGTTATATTATACTATAATGATTCGAATAACTTGTAAGAGGCAAATTCGATGAAGTATCTATGTATTTTATTTTTATTGTTCACATAATTCTTTAGGTTTGTTTTATACCGATTTTGAACAAAAAGTATGTTTGCAGGGAAAATTGTAAGTATCTACTGGCAACCCTCACATACGGTGTTGTATCGATCGGCGCGCCAATGCAACGCAACTTATGTAATGATTTTTAGAACTGAGTTTAATGACTTCTTATTTACAGAATTCTTACAATTACAATAGTTCCTTGTAGGAGGAAAATTTTCAGTTATTTTTAAAAAGCCTTGAATATTTTTATAATGACCATGGATGGATATTACGGTAACACTGTTTTTCTCGCAAAGGAAAACACAGCAATTTTCTTGTACCATTTTATATTATTAGTCATCGTGGCGGTGGTTATTATACTACGGTTAATAAAATACACAAGAATATCTATTTTACTATTAGAATTAAAAATGCAACTAATTATTCGTTAAAATGACATTGTAATCTGTGCCCAAACATTCTTTGTTTGTATTGGAATTATATGATTTTGGTTAAACAAATTCAATTATTTGTTCAAGCTTAAAGTCTTATTGTTATATATATATATCTTCGTAAGGACTAATATTCTCCTTTGTTCTTTGTCCTCTGGTCACTATACGGAAGTGCCAGCTTCGATTTTGGTGAAAGAATTAATTTAATTACCATTTGTATATCAAAAATACGTCTCAATGTCGCCAGTTTCCAAAATTAAATTTCATGGGAAACGGAACATTCAGGCTTCCAGCCATCAAGGTTATGCGGATGAAATTGAATTAATACAGCTCGTAATATGTTGAAACGAGGCAGGATGCATCAACTCACGTTTAACTCTTCAGAACTTAGTACACTTTAAAACGAACGTAATGTGTAACGAATTACCTTATTAATTTAAAATTATATATTAATGCGTTGCTTTTTCTTTTGTTTAACTGCTGCTGAAAAGAATAAACATAGCACTGTCAGTCTGGTGGCTAAGCATTTGATTCTCGCTGAGGTGTTGCGTTCGACTGTGCACCAATGATATTTTCTATGTTCACAATCAAAAAAAACCCTCAAAAAAAATGAATAGGTACTCTCACGTTACGGCAAACAGGACATCGTTAAAAGCTTACTGAGAATAAAGTAAAATTATCACTTAAAACGAATAGTATCAGTGTTATAATGTAATATATCTTTCATATACGATTATATACCTGTATTATATTAGTGACGATAGATAGACCTCTCGAAAATAGCATACATGATCCAATGTATGGAAATAATTAATGAACTGAATAATTTAACAGACTTTTTTAATTGTCCTTTGAGTGAACTGATTCATGCCAGTTCCTATACTGTAAGAAATATATAGTCTTTTTGTAAATATTTTAATCTATTACTGTTTAATGTTGTCTTGTTTTTATATGTGTATGTATGGTTTGTATGTGATATAAATGTAAATAGTTTCCACATTGGAGTACTTTGTAATGGAAGCTAATTATTATTATAGCTATCGCTGTCTATATTTGGTAACGAAAAAACTTAAAATGTATCGCTTAGTCACTATTTTAACACGTATTAGCGACTATACTAAATAAATATTTCCAAAAACACATTACAGGAACGTGACGAATATGGGAACGATGTGGGCGTGTCAGCGAAACGGTTACCAGTGGCGTACCTGCTAGTAGATGTGCCTTGCGGGGTAGCACCGGGTACATCACAGCCCAGGTTTAGCCCCGTTGCCACCTTCCCGCCAGCGAATCGCCCACTGCAGAACCATTTACAAAGTCTGAAGGGTCTTCATGAACATATACAGAATTCGCCGTCATTCTTAGAGGTAAGATTTTCGAATGATGAAAGGAGTGTATTTAGTAGACGATTTAGACATAGACATAACATTTATTACAAACGAAAACACACAAAATACTTAAAGAAAAAATAAAACATCAAAAACAATAAAAATTAAAATTAAAAAATTCCCTTTTGCCATTCGGTTCGCTTCCAGTGTGCAACGTGTGTGTACTGTGGTTGTAATTGGCCCTTGCTCAGCATTTCGAATTATTTCGAAGTATTTTTGGGACAGGTTTTTAATTATAATAGTTATGGCTATTGACTTCAAAAGTAATTAATACTGCAAGCAGTTCTTCACTTTAGGTGAAGAAAACTTTTGCAAATAATGCGTTTTGTTGTTTTCATATACTACGCATATAGTACATGATGTAATGAAAGCTGCAGAGCTCAAAAGAATTGATGTAACTAAAACCCATCCGTCTATTTTAATCACAGCGTAAACCCAATTTGAAAGAGAGAGTCTAAAGAGATATAGTATGTTTTACTGAACATACATATAAAATAACTAGTGGTCCCCACAGACGTTGTCCTGCATGATATTTCAACCGATTAAGATATTAAACAAAGTATGAAAGTACCGACTGCAGCGCCATCTGTCGGGCTGATTTGTGAATCTAAACCATTCCCAGATCCCCTTGAAGACACACAAAAAATTTCCGGGCTGATTTGTGAATCTAAACCATTCCCAGATCCCCTTGAAGACACACAAAAAATTTCCGGGCTGATTTGTGAATCTAAACCATTCCCAGATCCCCTTGAAGACACACAAAAAATTTCATCAAAATTGGTCCAGTCGTTTAGGAGGAGTTCAGTCACATACACACGCACACAAGAAATATATATATTAAGATAAAATGTTTAAACATTTATGCACTTTCATTACCTAATGAGGTTAATTCATTCTTCATCAGGCTATGTCAGATCTCCACGTACTCTTATATTTGGCGACCAACGACGCTCTACCCCTAACAATAGAGCAGCTGGAGCCTTTGTTGCAAGCAGTCAGGACAAGAGATGAAGATGCAGCGGAATCTTGGCGAAATGAAGGGCACGTGGCCACGTTATTGCAGCTGGCGGCCTGTGATCACAATTCGCCGGCTGCTAATAGGTAAGTTTGGTTATTCCGGAAATTCTGGTTTCGATAAAGCGCGGGTTAAAGTTGGTACCGTGTCTGTTGGTAACGATGTAATTTCTCAATAAATGAGTTACCGTAGTAACCAGACCAGGTTATTCCAAAAAATATTGGTTGTTTGTAAAGTAGGTTTACGATCGAGATGTTTACGTGATAACGTCTTATTGGTGATATAAGTTTTTGGGAAGTAAGGAATTAATGAAGATAACAATTTTTTCAAATTTTAAATTACATCTTATCGTTTTATTTACACTTTTGATGATAAATTTCGGGTGTAAAATGACAAGTTTACTTATTCATTTTTCTTACAAAACTTAACCGCACGAGAAAATCTCCATTCGTTTGTATGCCGCTAGAGTGAGAGAGACGGGAGATCGGTCCGTCTCTCTCTCGTTATAACTGCGATCGCGCTCGTGAGGTTTTGGTGTGACACAAGTTTCTGAACATGTCACCCGACTAAGCGATCGCGCTCGTGAGGTTTTGGTGTGACACAAGTTTCTGAACATGTCACCCGACTAAAACGATTTTAAAGACATTATCACGTCAAAAACCTGGTTTTGAAGACGAAAGAGATTTCTTACTATCAGTAACCCAAGTTTTATTTTACCAACTGGACCGAGTTCAAATTTTCTTTTCCCGATATAAACGCGTTTATATTAAGTGCTTTTCAATGTAATTCGCATAAATATCCGTCAATGAGGTTTTATTAACATTGACGTTTCATTGAGGTTGAGAAGTTAGAGTATGGGTTCTGGTCTCACATTTCTGCATACGAAAGATATCATTGCACCAATAAATTTTCCTTTCGCACCTAAAAAGACTTCTGCTTACATATTCTATCCCACGAAAATGTTTTTTTAATACAGTTGCTCAAAAAGTGGCGTATTGCAGGGACGTATAGCGTTCGGGATGTGGGCTATTACACACTCGTGCTTTTTCTTTACCTTTTCCGAACTAGTGCGTTTTCTTTCCCAACTGTCAAGATAATGTCTATTAAAAAGAAAAAAACAACCACGAAGTTTTTACTAAAAAAATCATAGAAGTTTTTATAATTCATGCAAATATTTCAAAAAAGAAGCTACTCATTTGTTTTAATATCAGATTTAATGATTTGATTCAATGAGTTTTAGGTTAGGTTTCATTTCATCTCATCTCATTAAATTTCATATCAATAAAAAAATTCAACTGAAGATTTGGCTATATGGGCATAGTTCCCTTTGCCTACCCAGAATGGGTGAAGAAAAAAAAATCTCTGCTTATATTCTTTTACAGTTGGCGCCATTTTCCAAAAATGTTCTTTGCTAGTTTAGTTGTTTGTTATATTATACAGGGTGGCCAAAAAGTCGTGGATCAAACGCAAATAGGGGATAGATGAGGTCATCAGCGGCAAAAAATTGTTCTACGGGAGGTCCTCTAAGGTCAACCCCTGCAGAGTTATGATTTATTTTGGTTTTTATATGAAAATTGACTTTTTTTTACTAATTCTTCTTAAAATTCGAAAATATCTACATCCTGTATCTTTCTCATAATATCCACTAGATTGGTACTGATGAGTTCTTGCGTTAGACATACTATTTATAGTTGTTTATTGAGTGTAGTCAAGATAATATTAAGTGAAACGATATAACATTTTTTCAAATCATAAATTTTTCTTTACTTTGGACCCCACTGTGAAAAAAAATTACTCCACCGAAAAGTGTCCCTGTACTACAAGTTTTGGCGCATTTAATAAGGATTCTGAAAAGGTATTACACGTGGCCATGAGTCGCTCTAATATCTTTCTAGGAAGAATTACAAACAACGATTGTGAAATAACAATTGTATTAAAACAATTATTTCTCAATGGTTGTTTGTAGGAAACAAAATATGTTACAATAAAATATGCTCAAAATTCCTGACTCTGACCATAATACTTAATCTGCACCATCTAATCAAATTCCTACGTAACCCTCCAGCCATCTGTCCAATTTTTTGAATCTAGTCCGATTCACACAGTACTGGTCACAGGTAGGTAAATAATCTATCATAAGTCCGAATCGTTGTTGTTTTTTCGTCCTAGAAAGATATTAGAGCAACTCATGGCCATGTGTAATACCTTTTCAGAATCCATATTAAATGCGCCAAAACTTGTAATAGAGGGTCACTTTTCGGTAGAGTAATTTTTTTTCACAGTGGGGTCCGAAGTAAACAAAAAGTTTTGATTTGAAAAAAAATTATATCGTATAACTTAATATTATCTTCAATACACTCAATAATAAAACTATAAATAGTAGGTGGTAAGCAAGAACTCATCAGTACCAATCTAGTGCATATTATGAAAAAGATACAGGATGTAGGATTTTATCGAATTTTAATAAGAATTAGTAAAAAAAAGTCAATTTTCTTATAAAACGCTAAATAAATCATAACTCTGCAGGGGTTGACCTTAGAGACCTACCGTAGAACAATTTTTTGCCGCTGATAACCTCATCTATCCCCTATTTGCGTTTGATCCACGACTTTTTGGCCACCCTGTATATTAAATAATAGTTTCTCTGTCAATCATACGAAATTAATAATAGTTTGTCTCAAACAGTAAATATGCAACCTAAAACTTCCCCAGTAAGTAAAAAAACTGTAATTTCGATGAATATGTGAATTATACCTTTTATAAGAAATAACTGATTAGTTAGTTGAGGTTATTGTGTTTTAATATTTTATTAAATTGCTTAATTTTTTCGCAACTGTATTAAAAATAGTCGTTCAGTACACGTGCGGAACCATCATTGCAACTTGTTCCGACTGTCAACCCTCACCTTCGGCTGCGCCTCGGCTCGGGTAGACATTTGTCGGAACTCTTTGCAATGACAAGCTTTCCGCACTCGTAATGAAATATACTATTCCAGTTCGTCTGACTCCGGCGTGTGGACGTGTCAGTTGTGTACGTTCCACAATGCCGCGCCGCTCGACTCCTGCGAGATGTGCGCGATGCCAAGGTAATAAATCATTTATATATAGGTAACGTATAGTTATAAATATCAATAAAGATTTATTAACGTGATAACGATATAACTACTTATACAGAACAAATGAAATAGTAGATTTGCCAACGAAGCAAAAATTAGAGTGGGTATTTTTTGTGATTCACTACTTAATTTTTTATTTATAGATAGAATATATTCTAAATCATGGTTTATCACATTGGAAAACCAATGTGGTTTGTAAAATATAAATAAAGCCGTTATGAAAATATATTATAGTATTATTATTTATTTCATTAACACTACTTGAGGCAGACATAATTTTAAATCTTAATTTCAACAAACAATAAGAATATAATGTTTTTGAAGGTGTGAAAGATTTTATCTAATTAGAACACAGATTCCCCTGCATTTAAAATGAGACGAGAATTTGCGCTCCGTTTTTGCAACATTCAATGATGTTATATTACTCTATATTACTGTCTGGTAATGTATATTTGTGAGAGAATTTTTAAAATCATTAGAGATATCTTTTACAAACAAAAATCATTATTTTGGTGTAGATAGTATAGACTATATACTGTATATGGGACTTACCTTCTAAAAAGGGCACATGATTGCAGTTTTACGACGTCAACGAATTACCTAGGTTAACATATAAGGACCTTTTTTTATTGTCCGTTGAACTGATAAAAGTTCTGCTATTTGTGTCTATAATATTAATTTTTTTTTTAGGTAGTTCTTAAGCTTATTTTTATAATTAATTTCTTATGTTTGTCTTTATTTCGTGTGTGATTTTAGTCGTTGATTCAGAATCACATGTTCTGCGGGAATTTCTTCGGAATTCCAAACGGTTACTTCTTGTAGCAGTAGGAGTAAACCCTAGATATATTCGATTTTTTAAAATTAATATTGAAAAATTGTTCCCAGAAACAACGCAATGTAGATTGAAGATCTCGTGATTTTTACGAAGAGCATCACCGGTCTCCGCTCGGACCTATTTTTGTACCCAACGTTGTTTGGACCTTTAGCCGCTAGCATTTTATATTTCGTTTAGGATTTGTACCGTAGAGAAATTCCGTTTTCCTTTCCTATCCATAAGTTAATGTAAATAAATTTTAGTTTTTAATTTTAAACGTTATTTTTTTGAAAGTCAAATATTGGCATATTTGTGCATACGTTTGTATTAAACTCGGCATCGCAAGAGCCTACTGCGCTGGAACTGCTTCGAGTACAACATTTTTATCTTTTCCATAGTTCTCATGCAGCGAAATGGATTATTTTAAAAAACTTTAAATTTTGCAAAGAATACTATTAATATGGTGTGCAAATATGCCACATAACTGAGGACTACAAACTTATATTTTTGTCATATAACTGCTGGTCATGTGTACTGCGCTTCAAGATTTGAAACACCTGAGAATGTTTCTTTCAAATGAAAATAATGAAAATCCACTCAAACACACTTATAGGCTTATTTAAATCTCTGATTTATGACCCAAATTTGGTTGGGTGGTTGAATCTATATTTGATATTTATTTTTGGTATGCGAATGATAAAAATTGTTTCTTAAAGTGCAGTGTAGTATCTCAATGTATGTATAGTTAGGAGCAGCGCTTGCGAGCGTTTTATATGAGAGAATTCACATAAATACAGTGTGCTGAGGACACAATTTTGTGTTTTATTATAAAAAAAAATTATTTATGGTGCAGTATTTTACATTTTGTCTTATAAATTGCTTTTTAATGATCAATCAATTCAGTAATATGTAAAAAAAAACGATAAATTCGTGGAATCTTGTCACGTAGTAGAAAAAAATTTAAAACATGGCCACCAGACTAACATGGACCAGGCTAGATTAGTGTGCCTAATTCACAACCAAATATCCTCAAACTTAGGAACTGTACTTTCTAAACTGAAAAATCGGGTTCGATTTGGTTCAGAAATTGGTCTATAACAAGAAATCGGTGCTCTTGGTCTCAGATTGCATGTGTTTCATTGATCATTTTTATTTCAAAGACAAGTAGGTGATCAACCTGTCTGGTGCATGTCGTCTATTGTTGGATTTGTGACATGCCGGTTTCCTGACGATGTTTTCTTTCGCCGCACGAGTGAGTGTTAGCGCATGTAAGTTCATTGAAGCACAGCCGGGGATCGAACTTACGACCTCTGAGACAAGAGTCGCATGTTAACACGCATTCACGAGAGGCCAACACCGCTGTACTATTACAAAATGCTTTTCTTGCCAGATAAAAATAAAAAAACTAAATTGGTGTTTTGTAAAAATATTTATTTAATATGTACAATTTTGTATCTAAGCAGCAACAGGGACATTTACAGCACTCAAAAGCCACAAGTTTTAACAGAGAGCCTTCGGTAAATTTATTGTTTGAACACCAAAACAAATATCTGCTTTACTGTTTAGCGTTCAAGTATTACGTAACGCAATTTTTGCATATTATTGACCCCCCCCTCCCCCATATAACTCGCCGTAACGTTTTTCAGTACCCAAGTATAGTAAAACGTTTCGTGACCACCTACTGACTCCAGTTACTATTATGTGGTGTAAGTCGAAAATAATATTAACAATAACGAGTAATTCAATCCCCGCCCCGCATCGTAACGTTTTACAAAATGATACCGCCCCCCCACCCCCAAATTCGTAACCTAATACTTGAACGCTCCCTAATGGCTACGAAATTTAGATTAAGTCCCAGAGTGTTTGTAATTACGAAATGTTCTTAGACTAATACAACGGATGACAACTATTTTTTGCTAAAACAACAGTATCTAAACTATTTTCGGCTACGTTTTTACATACATTATTCAATATGTACTATAAGTGCCCAAAGATGAACCTTTAAACCTGTCTACGTGTAACATTTATACACGAAGAACTAGATTTTCGTAAACCTCAACTCAACTAAAATTTATCCGATATAAGTCCGCTTATTTTTATTTACAACTTTTTCAAACTTTTTTGCGGACTGTTCTCTCAAACAAACACACAATTAACAGCCTAGTGCATTATTAATAATTGTAAAATAATTTTGCCTAATCGAATGCTTAATGCAAAACTTTCAGTAATATTAATAAATATATTGTTTCAACCACCTATGGCTAAGGAAGAAATTTCCAGAAACATTCATCGCTTATTATTTTTTTCAATTCATTTATAGCGACACGCTAGGTTAAGCATTAAAAATTGTAGCTTTGCCAGCCCCTTGTACAGAAATTGTGGTGTTTATAAAATGATTACGAGCACTAGTCTAAAACACAAATAGTCGTACACATTATAATCGATATCACATCGCATAGTCTAATAATAAAAATATACATGTCGCTCAATATAATTACAATTTATATACAAGTGAGCCCACACACCGCTCCGATATTAAAGTGAGCTCAGATCAAATTACAACTAAATTCAAAATCACTGACTCCTATATACACCCTGTCATGTGTATATAAAAAGGAAGATTATAAGTATAATACAGGTAATGTAAACCATTCTAAAAGGTAAGTGACCATTTTTTTATTTTTTTCTAATGCAAATCTAAACATCAAATTGATTAAAACTAAATACTTCGTAACTGTTTATCATCAGTATATACAATTTCTATAGATAATTCATGCTAATAGATTTATAACATACCTTATTTATGTCATATTACAAACAATAAACAGTTGACAAAGTAGAAATAGCTCTATTTTGTACCACTTCATTAAACAAAAGAGAATCATTATTACAAAAAAATATTTCAAGTTTTGTAATTCATTGTATCATTTCTTACGCTTCCTGAGTTCTCTTTTATGTATTCTTATAGTGTATACGAAGTGTTACATCAAAGTGCTGTAATAATTATGAAATACAAATTGCAATAATATTAAAATACTAATTTATTTAGGGCAAATACACAAATGTTACCGCATTTCGAATCATTGCCTCTTACAATTTTGTATAATTATATAATAACGAGTTTACTAATCAATATTATCATTAAATTTTCAGTAAATGTACATTATTACGACAACTAAAATGATTTCTCTCCAGTTCTCAAAATTTTAAAAGGACATTTATTACATTAATTGTAGAAGTATCATTTTTAACATACTGTTTATTAGAAATGGCGTAATGCAGTAACATCAGAGACGAAAGTGGCCTATTCGGTAGCGGATGTATCGGTGGTAGCGCGCATGGGCGGGAAATGTCGAGGGTCGCGGATATCATAAGAGCCTCTTGGTGGTGATCCGGTCATTGCTGTGTTTAACTCGTGCTCACGTTCCGATTCTGATAGACCATATAAAGGGTTAGTCTGGTTCGAAGGACCATAACCTCGTTCTGTTTGTGATGGACCATTATGCTATATGTATATTTATAAATGATTAATGGTTGATGAATGACTTAAAGTTATAAATTGGCCCAGGTCTACTCAATTAAACGTAAAATATTTGTGATTCAATAACACCAACACCCAAAGCATTGCTTTGTTGTAGTAGAATTTTTGAGAAACTAATTAAAATTGAGGAGTAGAGGTTCGAAAGGAGATTAAATTAAGTCTTGTTTGATGGAAATTTGTAAATTCACCAAGTAACTAAATATTTACATTTATTTTTGTTTTTAAATTTAAAGAGTTTTTTCAAACTACACTGAGTTTTTTGTTTTATCGGTGTTAAGAAAAATAAATGTTATTCAGTGACCCATCTCAACAAGTGAAAGCATAAATATAGCTGCCGAAGCAAATGATTATGGAGATAATGACATTGTTACGAATATAATACGAAAAAATAATATTTAATAACGCCTCTAAAATCACCAATTACCTTACATATAAAATAAAACAGGCAACTCAAAAGTAATTTCATTTAAAAATTAATCACCTTTTAGAAAAAAATTACAAAAAATAAGTGTGTCGCTATAGTTTTACATCGCCTTACAAAATGCTAATTTATTACATATACTTATAATTAGATGGCAAACCTTGGAACTCGAAAAATCAAGGATTTTTAATATTATTACTTTATTTTAATATTATTAGTTTTTTTTTACATAAACAGAACTAAACATCTAATTATAAATCTCCACCTTTTGAGTTTTTGAATTCGCTTAAAAATAAACATTGTTTTATTAAGATTAAAATGCAATTTTAAATGTTGCTATTGTTGAAATTTTAAGCAACGCCAATGAATGCGTCTTAAGTAACAAGTGAATTATGAAACCTTAATAAAAAACGAACCAAGGTTGACCATTATTTGAAAAGGTATGATAGTCTGGACCCCACTGACACAAAATCACTCTCTTACAGACGACGCACACAACAGAACTATTTTCTTAAATGTATAAGATTTAAGCCTTTATTGTACATATAGTTTGCTTGGACTTTCATATACTTCTTGATGTACACCGTGATTTCGAAAAGCTTCTAGAAGGCTAGATTTAAAGGCAACATTTCATCGGAGTGAATTAATGAGCACACTTTTTCAATCTACTCGAGAGTGGCGTGTAACTTACCCTTACTCGTCGTCTCCGGCCGGCAACTGCACCTCTCCTGCCAAACCACACTAACGTACACACAACCACTCTCTATGTTCTATGGTCCATATTCTATAATTTATAGTTAATGGCTAAACGCATAGACATCAAGTAGGAACCGAGCGCTATATATAATAATTATACACATAGCGATTATCTTCTAGTAACAAGTCCTTATTAGGGCCGATCGCATTTGTCTTTCTATAAAGTCGGTATTTACTCAGGTCATTCTTAGTGTCTATGGTTTTTCCAGTGATAATCATTCGATACTCACAGTAGTAACACAAACCAAACCTATCTCAAAAATAATCCAATTAGGGGGTGAAATAAGATGGGTAGGTTTTTTTATATTTTTTTATTTATAAACTTAACCTAAGCTCGTGACTATTGAGCGATGATTCTGTCTATTCTATTATATCTTCAATCTAAACTTAACTAAGACTCACATAACAGAACAGTCGTCAGCTCTCGCAAGTATATAACAAACGAGTGCTTAGACAATGCCAGATTCAAAAAACACCAAACAAAGCAAGGAGCAAAGCAGGGGTTGGGCCAATTCGAAATCCGATACAATTCGTTTTGGTGACAGATCTCTCACCAAGGCTATAAGCACTTTAACCATAGAGATTGGAATTACCTTCTCACGTATCATGTATTCCTATCCATGATTTACTATGGAACTGGATAGTGTGACCATTCTTTATCCAATTCAAACGTATACGTTGATTGGCTAAACTTATGGAAGTATTTAGTCAATCGAACATATTTAAAATTAGTACTTATAACCTCGGTACAAGACACGGTCGGAGATTTATAAGTACTAATTTTAAATAGTCGATGCTAAATACTTCCATTAAGTTTTAGCCAATCAACGTATACGTTTGAATTGGATAAAGTAATGGTACACTATCCAGTCCCATAGTAAATCATGGATAGGATACATGATTACGGTGAGAAGGTAATCCAATCTCTATGGTTAAAGTGGCTTATAGCCTTGGTGAGAGATCTTCACCAAAAACGAATGTATCGGATTTCGAATTGGCCAAACCCCTGCGTGTCCTTGCTTTGGTTGGTGTTTTTGAATCTGGCATTTGTCTAAGCACTCGGTTTGTTATATACTGCGAGAGTGACGACTGTTCTATATGGAGGGCTTAGTTAAGTTTAGATTGAAGATATAATAGAATAGACAGAATCATCGCTCAATAGTCACGAGCTTAGGTTAAGTTTATAAATAAAAAAATATAAAAAACATACCCATCTTATTTCACCCCCTAATTGGATTATTTTTGAGATAGGTTTGGTTTGTGTTACTACTGTGAGTATCGAGTGATTATCACAGGCAAAACCATAGACACTAAGAACGACCTGAGTGAATACCGACTTTATAGAAAGACAAATGCGATCGGCCCTAATAAGGACTTGTTACTAGAAGATAATCGCTATGTGTATAATTATTATATATAGCGCTCGGTTCCTACTTGATGTCTATGCGTTTAGCCATTAACTATAAATTATAGAATATGGACCATAGAACATAGAGAGTGGTTGTGTGTACGTTAGTGTGGTTTGGCAGGAGAGGTGCAGTTGCCGGCCGGAGACGACGAGTAAGGGTAAGTTACACGCCACTCTCGAGTAGATTGAAAAAGTGTGCTCATTAATTCACTCCGATGAAATGTTGCCTTTAAATCTAGCCTTCTAGAAGCTTTTCGAAATCACGGTGTACATCAAGAAGTATATGAAAGTCCAAGCAAACTATATGTACAATAAAGGCTTAAATCTTATACATTTAAGAAAATAGTTCTGTTGTGTGCGTCGTCTGTAAGAGAGTGATTTTGTGTCAGTGGGGTCCAGACTATCATACCTTTCAAAGAATGGTCAACTTGTCGTTTTTTAGTAAGGGTTCAAATTCACTTGTTACTGAAGACGCATCAGGGGCGTTGCTTAAAATTTCAACATAGCAACATTTAAAATTGCAATTTTAACTAAAAAACAATGTTTATTTAAGCGAATTCAAAAAACTCAAAAAGTGGAGATTTATATTAGATGTTTAGTTCTGGTTATGTAACAACAAAACTAATAAATTAAAATAAAGTAATAATATTAAAATCCTGGATTTTTCGAGTTGCAAGGGTTTGCCATCAATTCTAAGTATATGTAAAAATTAGCATTTTGTAAGCCGAAGTAAAACTATAGCGACACACTTCTTTTTTGTAATTTTTCTAAAAGGTGATTAATTTTTAAATGAAATTACTTTTGAGTTGCCTGTTTTATTTTATATGTAAGGTAATTGGTGATTTTAGAGGCGTTATTAAATATTATTTTTTCGTATTATATTCGTAACAATGTCATTATCTCCATAATCATTTGCTTCGGCAGCTATATTTATGCTTTCACTTGTTGAGATGGGTCACTGAATAACATTTATTTTTCTTAACACCGATAAAACAAAAAACTCAGTGTAGTTTGAAAAAACTCTTTAAATTTAAAAACAAAAATAAATGTAAATATTTAGTTACTTGGTGAATTTACAAATTTCCATCAAACAAGACTTAATTTAATCTCCTTTCGAACCTCTACTCCTCAATTTTAATTAGTTTCTCAAAAATTCTACTACAACAAAGCAATGCTTTGGGTGTTGGTGTTATTGAATCACAAATATTTTACGTTTAATTGAGTAGACCTGGGCCAATTTATAACTTTAAGTCATTCATCAACCATTAATCATTTATAAATATACATATAGCATAATGGTCCATCACAAACAGAACGAGGTTATGGTCCTTCGAACCAGACTAACCCTTTATATGGTCTATCAGAATCGGAACGTGAGCACGAGTTAAACACAGCAATGACCGGATCACCACCAAGAGGCTCTTATGATATCCGCGACCCTCGACATTTCCCGCCCATGCGCGCTACCACCGATACATCCGCTACCGAATAGGCCACTTTCGTCTCTGATGTTACTGCATTACGCCATTTCTAATAAACAGTATGTTAAAAATGATACTTCTACAATTAATGTAATAAATGTCCTTTTAAAATTTTGAGAACTGGAGAGAAATCATTTTAGTTGTCGTAATAATGTACATTTACTGAAAATTTAATGATAATATTGATTAGTAAACTCGTTATTATATAATTATACAAAATTGTAAGAGGCAATGATTCGAAATGCGGTAACATTTGTGTATTTGCCCTAAATAAATTAGTATTTTAATATTATTGCAATTTGTATTTCATAATTATTACAGCACTTTGATGTAACACTTCGTATACACTATAAGAATACATAAAAGAGAACTCAGGAAGCGTAAGAAATGATACAATGAATTACAAAACTTGAAATATTTTTTTGTAATAATGATTCTCTTTTGTTTAATGAAGTGGTACAAAATAGAGCTATTTCTACTTTGTCAACTGTTTATTGTTTGTAATATGACATAAATAAGGTATGTTATAAATCTATTAGCATGAATTATCTATAGAAATTGTATATACTGATGATAAACAGTTACGAAGTATTTAGTTTTAATCAATTTGATGTTTAGATTTGCATTAGAAAAAAATAAAAAAATGGTCACTTACCTTTTAGAATGGTTTACATTACCTGTATTATACTTATAATCTTCCTTTTTATATACACATGACAGGGTGTATATAGGAGTCAGTGATTTTGAATTTAGTTGTAATTTGATCTGAGCTCACTTTAATATCGGAGCGGTGTGTGGGCTCACTTGTATATAAATTGTAATTATATTGAGCGACATGTATATTTTTATTATTAGACTATGCGATGTGATATCGATTATAATGTGTACGACTATTTGTGTTTTAGACTAGTGCTCGTAATCATTTTATAAACACCACAATTTCTGTACAAGGGGCTGGCAAAGCTACAATTTTTAATGCTTAACCTAGCGTGTCGCTATAAATGAATTGAAAAAAATAATAAGCGATGAATGTTTCTGGAAATTTCTTCCTTAGCCATAGGTGGTTGAAACAATATATTTATTAATATTACTGAAAGTTTTGCATTAAGCATTCGATTAGGCAAAATTATTTTACAATTATTAATAATGCACTAGGCTGTTAATTGTGTGTTTGTTTGAGAGAACAGTCCGCAAAAAAGTTTGAAAAAGTTGTAAATAAAAATAAGCGGACTTATATCGGATAAATTTTAGTTGAGTTGAGGTTTACGAAAATCTAGTTCTTCGTGTATAAATGTTACACGTAGACAGGTTTAAAGGTTCATCTTTGGGCACTTATAGTACATATTGAATAATGTATGTAAAAACGTAGCCGAAAATAGTTTAGATACTGTTGTTTTAGCAAAAAATAGTTGTCATCCGTTGTATTAGTCTAAGAACATTTCGTAATTACAAACACTCTGGGACTTAATCTAAATTTCGTAGCCATTAGGGAGCGTTCAAGTATTAGGTTACGAATTTGGGGGTGGGGGGGCGGTATCATTTTGTAAAACGTTACGATGCGGGGCGGGGATTGAATTACTCGTTATTGTTAATATTATTTTCGACTTACACCACATAATAGTAACTGGAGTCAGTAGGTGGTCACGAAACGTTTTACTATACTTGGGTACTGAAAAACGTTACGGCGAGTTATATGGGGGAGGGGGGGGTCAATAATATGCAAAAATTGCGTTACGTAATACTTGAACGCTAAACAGTAAAGCAGATATTTGTTTTGGTGTTCAAACAATAAATTTACCGAAGGCTCTCTGTTAAAACTTGTGGCTTTTGAGTGCTGTAAATGTCCCTGTTGCTGCTTAGATACAAAATTGTACATATTAAATAAATATTTTTACAAAACACCAATTTAGTTTTTTTATTTTTATCTGGCAAGAAAAGCATTTTGTAATAGTACAGCGGTGTTGGCCTCTCGTGAATGCGTGTTAACATGCGACTCTTGTCTCAGAGGTCGTAAGTTCGATCCCCGGCTGTGCTTCAATGAACTTACATGCGCTAACACTCACTCGTGCGGCGAAAGAAAACATCGTCAGGAAACCGGCATGTCACAAATCCAACAATAGACGACATGCACCAGACAGGTTGATCACCTACTTGTCTTTGAAATAAAAATGATCAATGAAACACATGCAATCTGAGACCAAGAGCACCGATTTCTTGTTATAGACCAATTTCTGAACCAAATCGAACCCGATTTTTCAGTTTAGAAAGTACAGTTCCTAAGTTTGAGGATATTTGGTTGTGAATTAGGCACACTAATCTAGCCTGGTCCATGTTAGTCTGGTGGCCATGTTTTAAATTTTTTTCTACTACGTGACAAGATTCCACGAATTTATCGTTTTTTTTTACATATTACTGAATTGATTGATCATTAAAAAGCAATTTATAAGACAAAATGTAAAATACTGCACCATAAATAATTTTTTTTTATAATAAAACACAAAATTGTGTCCTCAGCACACTGTATTTATGTGAATTCTCTCATATAAAACGCTCGCAAGCGCTGCTCCTAACTATACATACATTGAGATACTACACTGCACTTTAAGAAACAATTTTTATCATTCGCATACCAAAAATAAATATCAAATATAGATTCAACCACCCAACCAAATTTGGGTCATAAATCAGAGATTTAAATAAGCCTATAAGTGTGTTTGAGTGGATTTTCATTATTTTCATTTGAAAGAAACATTCTCAGGTGTTTCAAATCTTGAAGCGCAGTACACATGACCAGCAGTTATATGACAAAAATATAAGTTTGTAGTCCTCAGTTATGTGGCATATTTGCACACCATATTAATAGTATTCTTTGCAAAATTTAAAGTTTTTTAAAATAATCCATTTCGCTGCATGAGAACTATGGAAAAGATAAAAATGTTGTACTCGAAGCAGTTCCAGCGCAGTAGGCTCTTGCGATGCCGAGTTTAATACAAACGTATGCACAAATATGCCAATATTTGACTTTCAAAAAAATAACGTTTAAAATTAAAAACTAAAATTTATTTACATTAACTTATGGATAGGAAAGGAAAACGGAATTTCTCTACGGTACAAATCCTAAACGAAATATAAAATGCTAGCGGCTAAAGGTCCAAACAACGTTGGGTACAAAAATAGGTCCGAGCGGAGACCGGTGATGCTCTTCGTAAAAATCACGAGATCTTCAATCTACATTGCGTTGTTTCTGGGAACAATTTTTCAATATTAATTTTAAAAAATCGAATATATCTAGGGTTTACTCCTACTGCTACAAGAAGTAACCGTTTGGAATTCCGAAGAAATTCCCGCAGAACATGTGATTCTGAATCAACGACTAAAATCACACACGAAATAAAGACAAACATAAGAAATTAATTATAAAAATAAGCTTAAGAACTACCTAAAAAAAAAATTAATATTATAGACACAAATAGCAGAACTTTTATCAGTTCAACGGACAATAAAAAAAGGTCCTTATATGTTAACCTAGGTAATTCGTTGACGTCGTAAAACTGCAATCATGTGCCCTTTTTAGAAGGTAAGTCCCATATACAGTATATAGTCTATACTATCTACACCAAAATAATGATTTTTGTTTGTAAAAGATATCTCTAATGATTTTAAAAATTCTCTCACAAATATACATTACCAGACAGTAATATAGAGTAATATAACATCATTGAATGTTGCAAAAACGGAGCGCAAATTCTCGTCTCATTTTAAATGCAGGGGAATCTGTGTTCTAATTAGATAAAATCTTTCACACCTTCAAAAACATTATATTCTTATTGTTTGTTGAAATTAAGATTTAAAATTATGTCTGCCTCAAGTAGTGTTAATGAAATAAATAATAATACTATAATATATTTTCATAACGGCTTTATTTATATTTTACAAACCACATTGGTTTTCCAATGTGATAAACCATGATTTAGAATATATTCTATCTATAAATAAAAAATTAAGTAGTGAATCACAAAAAATACCCACTCTAATTTTTGCTTCGTTGGCAAATCTACTATTTCATTTGTTCTGTATAAGTAGTTATATCGTTATCACGTTAATAAATCTTTATTGATATTTATAACTATACGTTACCTATATATAAATGATTTATTACCTTGGCATCGCGCACATCTCGCAGGAGTCGAGCGGCGCGGCATTGTGGAACGTACACAACTGACACGTCCACACGCCGGAGTCAGACGAACTGGAATAGTATATTTCATTACGAGTGCGGAAAGCTTGTCATTGCAAAGAGTTCCGACAAATGTCTACCCGAGCCGAGGCGCAGCCGAAGGTGAGGGTTGACAGTCGGAACAAGTTGCAATGATGGTTCCGCACGTGTACTGAACGACTATTTTTAATACAGTTGCGAAAAAATTAAGCAATTTAATAAAATATTAAAACACAATAACCTCAACTAACTAATCAGTTATTTCTTATAAAAGGTATAATTCACATATTCATCGAAATTACAGTTTTTTTACTTACTGGGGAAGTTTTAGGTTGCATATTTACTGTTTGAGACAAACTATTATTAATTTCGTATGATTGACAGAGAAACTATTATTTAATATACAGGGTGGCCAAAAAGTCGTGGATCAAACGCAAATAGGGGATAGATGAGGTTATCAGCGGCAAAAAATTGTTCTACGGTAGGTCTCTAAGGTCAACCCCTGCAGAGTTATGATTTATTTAGCGTTTTATAAGAAAATTGACTTTTTTTTACTAATTCTTATTAAAATTCGATAAAATCCTACATCCTGTATCTTTTTCATAATATGCACTAGATTGGTACTGATGAGTTCTTGCTTACCACCTACTATTTATAGTTTTATTATTGAGTGTATTGAAGATAATATTAAGTTATACGATATAATTTTTTTTCAAATCAAAACTTTTTGATTACTTCGGACCCCACTGTGAAAAAAAATTACTCTACCGAAAAGTGACCCTCTATTACAAGTTTTGGCGCATTTAATATGGATTCTGAAAAGGTATTACACATGGCCATGAGTTGCTCTAATATCTTTCTAGGACGAAAAAACAACAACGATTCGGACTTATGATAGATTATTTACCTACCTGTGACCAGTACAGTGTGAATCGGACTAGATTCAAAATATTGGACAGATGCAATGGCTGGAGGGTTACGTAGGAATTTGATTAGACGGTGCAGATTAAGTATTATGGTCAGAGTCAGGAATTTTGAGCATATTTTATTGTAACATATTTTGTTTCCTACAAACAACCATTGAGAAATAATTGTTTTAATACAATTATTATTTCACAATCGTTGTTTGTAATTCTTCCTAGAAAGATATTAGAGCGACTCATGGCCACGTGTAATACCTTTTCAGAATCCCTATTAAATGCGCCAAAACTTGTAGTACAGGGACACTTTTCGGCGGAGTAATTTTTTTTCACAGTGGGGTCCAAAGTAAAGAAAAATTTATGATTTGAAAAAATGTTATATCGTTTCACTTAATATTATCTTGACTACACTCAATAAACAACTATAAATAGTATGTCTAACGCAAGAACTCATCAGTACCAATCTAGTGGATATTAGGAAAAAGATACAGGATGTAGATTTTTTCGAATTTTTATAAGAATTAGTAAAAAAAAGTCAATTTTCATATAAAAACCAAAATAAATCATAACTCTGCAGGGGTTGACCTTAGAGACCTCCCGTTGAACAATTTTTTGCCGCTGATGACCTCATCTATCCCCTATTTGCGTTTGATCCACGACTTTTTGGCCACCCTGTATAATATAACAAACAACTAAACTAGCAAAGAACATTTTTGGAAAATGGCGCCAACTGTAAAAGAATATAAGCAGAGATTTTTTTTTCTTCACCCATTCTGGGTAGGCAAAGGGAACTATGCCCATATAGCCAAATCTTCAGTTGAATTTTTTTATTGATATGAAATTTAATGAGATGAGATGAAATGAAACCTAACCTAAAACTCATTGAATCAAATCATTAAATCTGATATTAAAACAAATGAGTAGCTTCTTTTGTGAAATATTTGCATGAATTATAAAAACTTCTATGATTTTTTTTAGTAAAAACTTCGTGGTTGTTTTTTTCTTTTTAATAGACATTATCTTGACAGTTGGGAAAGAAAACGCACTAGTTCGGAAAAGGTAAAGAAAAAGCACGAGTGTATAATAGCCCACATCCCGAACGCTATACGTCCCTGCAATACGCCACTTTTTGAGCAACTGTATTAAAAAAACATTTTCGTGGGATAGAATATGTAAGCAGAAGTCTTTTTAGGTGCGAAAGGAAAATTTATTGGTGCAATGATATCTTTCGTATGCAGAAATGTGAGACCAGAACCCATACTCTAACTTCTCAACCTCAATGAAACGTCAATGTTAATAAAACCTCATTGACGGATATTTATGCGAATTACATTGAAAAGCACTTAATATAAACGCGTTTATATCGGGAAAAGAAAATTTGAACTCGGTCCAGTTGGTAAAATAAAACTTGGGTTACTGATAGTAAGAAATCTCTTTCGTCTTCAAAACCAGGTTTTTGACGTGATAATGTCTTTAAAATCGTTTTAGTCGGGTGACATGTTCAGAAACTTGTGTCACACCAAAACCTCACGAGCGCGATCGCTTAGTCGGGTGACATGTTCAGAAACTTGTGTCACACCAAAACCTCACGAGCGCGATCGCAGTTATAACGAGAGAGAGACGGACCGATCTCCCGTCTCTCTCACTCTAGCGGCATACAAACGAATGGAGATTTTCTCGTGCGGTTAAGTTTTGTAAGAAAAATGAATAAGTAAACTTGTCATTTTACACCCGAAATTTATCATCAAAAGTGTAAATAAAACGATAAGATGTAATTTAAAATTTGAAAAAATTGTTATCTTCATTAATTCCTTACTTCCCAAAAACTTATATCACCAATAAGACGTTATCACGTAAACATCTCGATCGTAAACCTACTTTACAAACAACCAATATTTT